>JAWWEU010000001.1:107944843-107997333 GCA_035583155.1 Acropternis orthonyx | reverse complement strand
TTTTCTATGGGGCATGCAGTCTCTTTCCAGGTTCCACGGTTGAAGAGGAGACAGAAGGTGACCACTCTGAGGTGCAGAGTTGGTAGATGAAAGAAAAATTCCAAGATTTTAAATCCATAACATGTGGAAACTGCTCTGCTGGCAAAAGCTGGACAGGTCTGCAAGGGACCTGAGAAATCCTGTGCAGAACAGCTAACTATGACCCTTAGGAGAGATCAGGAGGAGACCGTGACTGTAGTGCAGAGATAACTGAGGATTTCTAATTGGATCACTGTGAAGGATTATGAATTTTAAAAAGTATTGCTTCAGATCTAAAGTCTAAATGCAGGTCTCACTGAAGAAGCCAATGAGAGATGACAATTGTTAAGAGCCAGTATTTTAAGTCTAAATTCTGAGATGGATGATATTGGTCCTGTATTTTTAAAAATAATGGAGGGGAACTTTTCCCTATTCTTATCTCTCTACCACTTATTTACGTTTTCCTGTAGCATTTGATACATTTACAAGGAGGTTCTCCTAAATACCTTTGGTTTTTTTGTCAGTCTGGAACTTCTAAACTCTGTGGTATGTCCAGGCATTGTATGACACTTGCTTAGTCACCTGATCCAAATGTCCAGAGGAAAACAACCTACCTCAAAGAACAGCTGTAACTATTTGGCAGCTAACAGGACTTCTTAGGAGTGGTAGGTAGGATTTTTCTGATATAAACCCTGAGCATATAACCTCCCTAATATACATCTAACAGTTTTTACCTATTTATTTATTTACCCCTGTAAAAAAGTGTATGGCACTCATCTCTAAAGAAATATGCTTAATGGAGAGGAAAAAGAAAAATAAAAATAAGAAAAAAAAAGAAACAATAGCAGTTCAGACATTATTTAAAGTAATTTTCTGAACTAAAGATTTTTTTTCAATAATATTAAAAGGGAAATTTTTCTCCTTAAATGTGTAATTTAGTATTGTTGAAAGGTTTGGGTTTTTTTTCGTTTTTACAGTTTTTAACCATTTTTATAATATGACAATGTGGGCATGGATTTGAGTGCGCCATTTTTTCTTTTTCCCTAAAAATGGTAAGTTTTGTTACAAAAATGCACATTGACTTCAGTGCTCATAAGCTCAAAATAACAAGTACAAACTACACCCAAACAATACCCCCGTGTTTTTTATACAGGTATGTACAAGATGTTAAGGCTGGAGATTTTTTTTGCTTGTTTCTGTGGTAAAGCCTCCTAAATCATCACCAAAATAACAGCAATCAAGTAAATTTAGGATGACCACCTAGACACGATGCAGAATACAACAGGAAACAGGTTTAAGAAGTAAGTGACAGAATATAAGCCAAACTGGAGTACTAGGAGGAAGGCTTTCTCAGTCATAGTGACTTGAGGCAAGATACCTACTTGCTGTCACAAAGTTTTATCAATAGTGAATGATACAAAGTTATAGATAATACAGATGGCTTTTCCAATCAGTGATTGTACAAATCCATGTTTCTAGTTTGACTGGAAAAACCAAGGCAGTTTATCTAATTCTCTTCGTGAGGCTGTTTATTTTTCTGCACTAGAAAAAGTTAAAGATGAACTCTTCCTTAACATTGTCCCTAAATTTTAATATTTCTGAACAGAAATGAGCTCTAAGGTGAGCAGCCTCAGACTAAATCATTTTGGTTCTCATTTTGCAAAATGGCTTTGCCTAGCCATCATTAGTATTCAGATAACTGTATTTCCTTACTTCTTGTAGACAGTCACTCATCAGGACTTGATACAGAAGGGTAGACATAATCATGCTGCTTAATCTCACAGGTTTTATAGCAAACAGTTAAACATTCACCAGCTTGCCGTAGTAGTATCTAAAGACAACAGACTTTACAGTTTTGTTATTTAAATCCAGAGCTGATTTTCAGGCATAATTTTGAGATTAAGACTGCAAAGGAATTCCAAGTACTTCCTTGCCACCTGACCTGCAATGAATATTTTTTTCTTCCAGGAACATGAATAAATGATCCTAAAAGAGATACTGAAGAAAATCCTTTAAAAATAAACAAGCAAACAAACAAACTAATGATCCATCTTAATGCCACATGACTCACTGATTAGGTTCAGAAATTTATTAGAGATTGAACTAGGCAATCATATCCATTCCTCTAGTTTGTCCCAACATTGTTCAGTGCCCAGTCATTTAACCAAAAGGGTTTTCAGGCAAAACAGGAAGAGAAAGACATGTCCTATGGGTTTTGTCTTAAGAGCACATGATTTAAAAGACGTCAATTAGCAACACGTGTGGAAAGTAACAATGGAGACTCTATCATGCCCGGAAAGGAAAAGGCTTCGGGGTTTCCTTATTGCAGCTTTCTAATACCTGCAGGGAACATGCAAGAGACAATGGGGCAAGACTATTGGCCATGGGCTTGTAGTGACAAGACAAAGGGGAATGTCTTCAAACTGAAAGTGGGGTTAGATTAGATATTAGGAAAACTCTCTACTGTGAGGGTGGTGAGGCACTGGAACAGGTTGCCCAGAGAAGCTGCAGGTGTCCCATTCCTGGAGTGTTCAAGGCCAGGTTAACAGGGCTCTGAGCAACCTGGTCTAGCTGAATGTGTTTCTGCCCACAGCAGGGGCATTGGAACTAGATGATCTTTCAACTCAAACTATTCCATGCTTCTATGATTCTATGGTCCTATGTCACTGGGGAGGTTGTTCCAGTGACTGATTTTTCCTGATGAAAAGTTTATTTCCTTTGTCGAGGTATAGCCTGTTCCAGTGCAACTTGTACCCATTGTCCCTCTTCTTATTAATGTGGTTATTGTGAAAAGACAGTGTTCTCTTTTTTAACTTCAGAGACTAGAATATAAACAGTTCTGTAAAAGAGGCCCTATCAATGCCTAAAGTCAGGATAGATTCTTCCAGGGGTGTATAATATTTAGTCATCCATGAGAGATTGATTCAATGAGAGCTGTTTCCTGAACTGCCACCTCTAATTGATGAGCTTTCTGACTGTATCATTTTTGCTGATTATTAGCTATGAACTGCCCCAGTTCTCTTCAATATTACCAAAGTCCCCATTGGCATATTTCTTGTTCTTCCTGTAATGTCATTAATCAACATACTAATGAGGATGAATCTGAAAAAAAAAATCCTTGAAAAATTTCATTACTAATCTGAATCTATAGAACTCTTAATATAAATGCTTTGCATTCCATTGATTAGCCAGTTCTTTATCTCCTTTATACTTCTTCACTTTATTTCTAATAAGCTACATCTTAATTCTCCCTACTGTAGCAATTAAGTAAATTACCTATTTAAATCTAGGTAAGTGAGAAAACCCATATCATATTTGTCTCAGAGGTTTGGGTTTGGGGTTTTTTTGCCATAAAAGCATATTTAAATAATTAGTTGCCGTTTATCTTTGACATAATCCTGTTGTTTCCCTGTGGTAATTTGCTCTCCTTAAGAATATATTAAAAGTTGTTTGAAAATTTGGCACCAAAATTAATGCATTTTTGTAAGATTCCTTATTAAATGACCAATGTCTGCATATAATAATCATCTTCTCCATACAATAATCATTGTCTCCAAACAAAATTAACAGTGTATTCTGAATTTTCAAATTAAGATTGCATGCTCAGATTTGAGGTCACAGCTATTTTGGCTAATAAAATTGTATTCTTAAAAATGTTTGATGATAGTAATTATGACTAATTGACTCAAATATCTTTGGAAATAATTCATTTGCATTTTTACACCATTTAACTTGTTTCTTTAACCTGGGGGCTGGACTAGATGATCTACAGAGGTCCCCTCAAACCCTAATTATTCGGAGCTTCTATTGCTGTTCTATAACAAAGTGATTGGGAGAAACAGATTTAAAAGCCAACTTATTTTAGTAATACTTGCCCTGACAAATTCCCAATTTGAGTCTTTGCTTTCTCTTAAAGAATATTATAATTTTGAAAACAATGTCGTTAATTCCAAAGAAAGTGAAGCCCAAAATAGGGGATGCAAAAGCTTGAGAGTCTTTAAAAAATTCATAAATTATGTGATCAACTGACCATGAGATGATATGGCCCACTCAGATATGAATCAAAACTTTTTTTAATTTCTTCATCTAACTGTAATTATTGCAGCAATAATACACCATATGCAAGTCATTTTTTTCCACAGTTACAGAGGCTGAGCTGAAGGTTTTCAGGACTTGAAGAAGAAGCAAAATGTTTTTGTATATTGTTGCCTCAGTGCAAGACCTTATACTCAAATCCTGATCAAAGTTAATTGAATGTTAAGTAATAATGCATAATTACACATCTACAGAGCTAATAATAAAGAGTAAAGTACAACAAACTGTAATCCAATCACAAAGGCAAAGCATGCAAAAGAAACAATCAAGCTAAAGATGCTGAATTGGCAGTGTTTAATAAAGATTTATAGAGGAAGAATAAAAGTCAGCATAGCATGAAAAAAAAAAATCTATTAGCAAATATAAGCTCCCTTATGCAATTCATTTTTGGTACATGTTAATTCTTCTATTAACAAATCTCCAATGATTTTGCATTGAATATTCAAGGGAACTGAATCAATATTAGGGAATCACATTATTCCTTGCCAAAAAGGAAAGGATTTCTTATGGCTACTGAGAATGCATTTAAACACATGAAATAGAATATTGCCAAGATGCTGTATCAAGGGATACAAGATCCAAGCGGTTGAGACCTATGGAGTTATGGTGACCACCATCCCTGAATCTAGCATGTATGATGTCTAATCTGGAAGCATTCTGCCTCACTGTTCCTGTCTGTCTTAATTTAGATTTTTGTATGTGTCATACAAATACTATGTTACAAAGTACAATACTTTGTACAAAGATTTTTGTATACAATAAATCAAGAAATCAATATATTTTATATTTTATCCTATTGAAGAACCATCTTAGCTGTTGCGTGAGCCATAGTACCATGCTCTGTTTCTGGTCTGGAAAGCTTTAAAGGAGCCTTATCTACTGTAAAACAAGTGAATACGACTAAAACACTTTGTTGAATGAGTGACTGATTAATTTTGTGCATGTGCAAGATGAGCACAACTTTACTTTTGATTTTTTTATTTAAGAAAAAACAAATATAAACTTTCAATATACACCCATAGACTATCGATAGTTTAGAATGTCTGGCAGAAAATCCTTCCTCTTTTTGTGTCTCTATGACAATATTTTTAATCACTGCAATTAAAACATACCTAAATAACAGCACATAGAGCAAAATACAGGTAATTTGACTTTTAATTGGCAAAAATGACCAGACAACATTTATATTCTATGGTGATGTCTGGCCTTATTCATGCACACTGCAATATTTTTCTTTTCATTTATGATTTCCCAATAAAATAAGCATTATATTTTGAAAAGGTTTATCATACAGCTATTTTGATTATCATCTACAGGCAATACACAGTGTCTACTCCTTCAAAAGTGCTCTCAAATCTAAATTAGGGAAGGGATGCTCTGTAATGTAAATGTATTTGAGGTCCAAGGTAATAACCACAACTGACTTACAAGGTATGATTTCCTAATGTCATTTATGATACAGAGGGACATTATAGGGGATGATACTTTTAGATAGAATTCAAACATTTGAATCTGGAACACAAACTGATTTATAGCTGGCACAAATCTGTAAGCATTTAATCTTCCTGAGGGACCAGAAATTATAAGAGCTTTTCACACAGCATAGCACTGCCAGACTGCAATTACTATTGTAAGACTCAACACAAGACCTGAGGTCCTTGAAACCCAAGAGCAATACTGGGCACCAGTGTTTTGCCATTCCCCAGGTGGGCTTTTGCCCACTCCCCAGTGTTTTTAACATGTTATCTCTCCTCCCCATTTCCTACTCCACACCTAAACAACAAGAACACCCACTGTAGCACTTAATGACTAGGGAAAGGGACAGATGAGGAATGGAGAGCACAACTGCTAATTTTAATAGCTCTACTAAAGCTAAATATACGCCTCTGCTAATTTAGTTATTGAAGATGTTCCCTCTATAACCTCATTCAGAACAGTACTTAAACACTCAAGAAGTTTCTCTGAAACCTGTGGTGTTATTCACATTTTAAAGTTAAGTGCTTTGTTGGACAAGGATCTTCATACAGATAATAAATTTTCTTTCTTCTATTTCCCTCCAGTGGCTCAGGAACATTCCTTTCACAATAATTTGGAATTTATTTTTTTTAAAAAAGCCCTTTTATTATAAAAACAAAAAGTTATTTTGACTTTGAAATAGAATAGAAAATTTCAGCCTCCAGAGAAAAGGCTAAACATTTCTTCAGAAAACTGAAAAACAAAACCCAAATACTGTTGCTTCTGATTTTCGATGTCTGTTGTCTGTATATTAGGAGAAAGAAAAGTGTTTAGAGTGACTTATGTTTTTATATTCAGCCAAAATTTTCATTTTGTGAGGAGGGAAGAAAACTATCTGACAAAGACCTATATCAATCAATTTGAAATTCCAGATAGTGTTTTTTACTTTGAGAAGGACTTTTCATTGACCTTGTTTTATTTTATCAAGTCTTAACTCCTGTAAGAGTCACTGTATCGCTGCCATTGTACATGTGTTTGATAGTCTGCATGTGCTTTCTGCTTTTCTTTCTTGGTGGAAAAGAGGAAACTTCTGTGCTGTAACAGGTCAGCTACTTACAGTGACCCTGAAGTCACACACAGAGAAACGGTGTACTTGGAAGCGTCAGGGACAACCTGTCTCTCCAACAACAGAGTTGCTAAAACCAGAGTAATGTGCAATCACAGAGGTAGAGGATCAGTGAGCAGTAAGATGTTCTCATATTGAAGTAATTTTTCACACTTCTATAGTGAACACATTACATTCATTCTTCTGTGTCAGACCTTAATTGTCAACCTGCGTTTAAGGACTCACGGGGCTTTTAAAAATACGTGTCATCTGAACTATTGTGCACTATTACAAATTTCATTAAAAGCTTATTTAAGACATGCCTAATTTTGTTCCTGGTCACCAAAAAGTAATGATCCATTGCATATTTATTTTTGTAGACAGCTAAGCAAGGTAAATGAAAAGTGACACATCAATGCCTTGTTGCTGAACAAGTGCGTATGGTTTCAGAATGAATAAAGTTCTTACAATTCTGTATTCATCTCTCCTTACTTGTGTGGAGTTTGAAATACATTCAGACATATATATTTTAATATATGTTTCAATATGTTTTAATAGCCTGAGTTATTTGTTTAGTCTTAGATGTTACTTAAACCACAGTGACCTGGTGATCTTAAAGGTACCCTTCATGGAAATATATAGTAATATATATATAGATGTGTCCTAGTTACATTGGTCCCGACCAGTTTATCACTGTGTGGATGTAACCAGAACTGTGTATTCTACACCCTCTATGTCATTTCTCATGAACTATTAATAACGGATTGTTGGCAGCAGCTGCCCAGGGCACACCCAGCACCTCAGGCTACGAGCTAGGTGCTTAAGAACTCTGTGAGATAGGAAAGTTTCCTGTTTTCACATCAATGACTCCGCAGTGATAACTGTCCTCCGGGGAGCCATCAGCACCTTCACACCCAGTCTGCGGAGTCATGTCTGCTAATGGGCCATCAAGGATTCCAAAAATATGCCATGATTCACCTCACAGAGTAAATCACCCACTGTGAAACTCCTTGCTCTGGGGGAGGTACTGAGAATTCCCATCTGAGCCTAAGCATATATAATTTTGGGGTTATGGGACTTCTGGCACCACTCCTCGAATCCAGAGGAGGACCAGATCCTCAACAGGACCACGACTGCCACTCTCAACCAGACTGCAACCATCATCTTCATCGACAGGTTTCTTCTTTCCTTTTACTTTGTACTCAGGGGGACCATGTGGTGCTCAGCACAGGGGCTGGCGAGCTCCATTCTGTTCATGTCCCAGGGGGGCTGGGTTATACCCCTGTTTTTGTGGGTCAAACATTTGTTTTCCTCTGTATCATTGTACTTCTTGTGATGTTTTTATTAAATTGTAATTCTGACTTGTGATGTCTTTGCGAGTTGGGTTTATTTCTCTTGCCGGTTTACCTTTAAACCAGCACAAGATGAATCTCCTAACTGGTACATTCTTTGCGCTGTGTTCAGTGTACTATGGTAGTACTACTACTGTACTGTAGTACAGTGTACTGTATTATACACTACATACTGACTTAGTGCAAGATGAAAAAATATTAATCAACAAAAGAGAAATATTTTCCAGAGCCAAAAATCATAAACACAGTAATAAATTTCAGTGTATTTCATGCTTATAGCTATTATGAAACTAGTCTGCAACTGATAATAGTCTTCTGTCTTTGGATCCACGTTAAAATCTCCCTGGAGTAACCTCTCCAGAAATAAAACTTCTTTGACCCAGTATCAAAGACTGCTGTGGGAACAAACCTTGGTAGTGTGCGCTTTCCAGAGTCATAGATGTGAAAACATAAAGCAGATGCAATTTCACATATGTTTTTGTAGGCAACTCTAGTCTAGCTGTAGAAAAGATTTCAAGCCACTCAACTTCAAGGCAAATCAAAGCAGAGAGGAATAATTTCCTGCCTCTTTGACAGGGACACAAACTCTGAACAGAGTACGGTCACATTCTGCCTGGAAACTGTAACAGCTGCAGCAAACATATGGAGCTGCCATGGAAGAAAAGCTGTTCAGTTTGTGCAGTGAGACCCTAATCAAAGTGATTGATGCTGGATATGATGCAGAAGCGCAGTAGATATCCCTTTTGAAGGAAGATACTCAAGAGATAAATACAAAATGCTCTAATAAATGGAATAGGCTGAAACACCTGTAATACCTCTAGGATAGATGTTAAAATCACTTAGAGTTATATTAGCAATGAATCATTTTCCTTAATAGAAAATATAGAAGATATAAAGTAAAAATGAATCACTGGTTCAATTTTAACCATGGCATATCTAATTTTTTACAGTATTATTTTATTCTTTTTTGGTAGTTGAAACTGTTATGCTACATATTGGAAAAAGGTCTGATACAGCAATTTATTTTTAATAGGATACAAAAGTAGGGTATAGCCAATTAATCTTTTGTTAAAGGCCAGTTTCTGTAAAACTTGCTTACACTTCATGGAGTGCAAAGATTAACTATTTTAAAGTCATTCGACCTTTGCCATTATTGTTGAGGAAACCATCTCTTTATTTTTGAGTAATTAGAGCAGGATTCTGAAGACATAAGTCATAATTTCCTGCTAATGAATCAACTATACACAGGTATGATAGTCATGCTACTTTTCATCTTTGTTAAAAGACAGTAGGGTAAGCAACAGTGGTTGAAGTTTCAGAAGTTCATTAGAGACAAGCTGAGAAAGGTTATTTCTAACATACTATTTTCATGAAGAGATGGTACGCTCAGGGCACCTCTGTTACACATATATGTAAACTGAAAATATTATTTTTTTGGTGAAAACAGCATGTGTTTGCTTTCTGAAACAGTTCTGATTGTCTTTTATAGTGATTTTCTTTCCCTACCTCTTTTAGTTATTATCATACGTAAAAAAAATACTAAATCATTCTTATTAGATGTCCATTTGACTGAGTAGGATGCTATTTAAGCCAGTATTTGGAAAATTATATTCAGGCAACACTATGTTTTAGTTTCCAGTATTTTTCAGAATTCTTACAAACTGCTGGACCTTAATTTAACAATAAAGAAAATTATATTCATTCACGTAAATAATTAAATCTCAAGTGCAACAGAAGTATTTTCCTGTGTCTTCAGCTCTAAAATCAACAGACAAGTCTGGATCCAAGTATCCAGCTCCATTACAAGACTCCCTACTATAAAACACCAAAAAAAGTTCCATTTCTCAGTTGCTTTTGCCTAACTTCTCACCTTTGCTTCTGTAATATTATATGCAAATAAGCTTCTCCCAAAAAAAAAAAAAAAAAAAGGAAAAAGAAAAATAATCCTCAAACTTTATTCATATGCATTAAATCATGAATATGCACTGAACCATAAAATATAAAAAGCCCATAACTTCAAATGCATACTGGTAACTATGGAATTTTCAAATAATGTCGTCCTTATAAAAATGAGGACCAAAATGGCAAGGAAAACAGGGATGGGGTGTCTAAAATGAATGAGACAGTTTAGAATGGACAACTAACATAAAAATAATTCAATTCACAGGAGATATTTCCCACTCACTATATCAGAGTTTTCATCTGTCTTCAGTGAGTTTCCTATATGGACGAACATGTTTTCTGTGATCATAGTCCAGGTGATAAAGTGACTGGAAATAAAAACTTGTGCTTACTATAACTTCCAGATATAGTAGATCTTTTTTATATATTTATGATTGATTTTTGGCAAACATACAGCTCTTAAAATCATGAGTGCATTTACCTCCCACTGAGGTAATTGAAAGCCAACAATTCTCAGGATCAGTACAGTCAGGATCAGAAAATATATGACTCTATAAAATTATTTCAGTTAAGTCCTTTCTTGTATAAGCAGGCTTTACCTTATATAAAATGGCTTTTCTTTCATAAATATTTTATTTGCATAGCAATCTGTCTGATATCAAGACATCTTTACAATCAAAAACAGCAAACGCTTTTTGGGCAGCCAGCAAAGGCTTCAGTTTTTCCTTTCAATAGTTTTACTGTATGCCCCAAGCTATTATATATAATTTAACACATATTACATTCACAAAGGAAAGTCAATGGCTTGCCTATCATCCTAATCTTTAAAATCTGACAAAAAATATCCATGCAGTGGCAATAATTCTGTATTTGTCCAAATGTATACTTAGGGATGAGACCACAAAAACGTTTATAATTTTCCTCCACCCCATTTCTCTGAAGGTAATGATTCCTTTAGTTAGGTATATGCAATTGCAAGTCGTGCCCCTCAGCACATACACTCACACTCCATCCTCATGTGAATAGAGAGCAGAGAGACCAGCTTACATCCAGCTCCGCCCTTCACATACTGACAGAAAAGGAAATCCAATTGCATAACTGCTGGAACTAGCCTGTGATCATGGGACCTAGTAAATTGTACATAATTTTTGAAGTAATATTTAAAAAAAAAAAAAAAACACCAAGAAAAAAACCCAAACCAACCAACCAAACAAATGAAAAACAACCACCCCCCACCCCCCCCAAAACCATTCACTTAAGGGTAGTTCTCCAAAGATTCTTTTCTCCCACATGCAATTTCTCACTTAAAAAACTATGAAGAGAGTCTTACTGATGAATATTGTGTTAAAAGTTTGTCTTCATTGCAATTCTAAATTCACTATAGACTTTAGATATATTAGACTTCTTGAAATTCTGAAGTTGCACTCTACACCAAGAAATAGAAGAATGTTCTGAGGAATAGCCATGAGCAGGTTGAAAACTTATGAGTAAGAGTCAGAGACCAAGGCGACAAAGGGAAATCAGTATTTGGAGGTTGCTCAATCAAGGGGAGCCTATTGTCAAAGCCTTCTTGCTCCAGCTACAGGAGGTATTGTGTTCACAGGGTCTTGTGTTGCTGAGGACTTCAACCACCCCAATATCTGATGGAAAAGCAGCACAATGAGCTGTAGGCAATTCAGGAGACTCCTGGGATGCATGGAGGATAATTCCTGAAGCAGGTAGGCCTACCAGAGGAGATGCAATAGCAGACCTGCTGGTCACCAGTGTAAGTGAGGTAATCAGGGACATCAAGACCGGAGACAGCCTGGGCTGCAGAGATCACTCATGGGTGGAGTTCACAATCCTGAGGAATATGGATCAGACAAAAAGTCAGGAGACTGAGTTTTAGGAAAGCAAACTTTCAGCTGTTCAAGGAGTTATTCATTAAGATCCCCTCAGGGACAAGTGATCAGAACACAGCTGCCAGACCTTAAATGACGTTTTCCATAGAGTGCAAGAGCTAGCAATACCCAGCTGTACAAAATCAGGCAATGAAGGCAGGAAACTGGCATCAATGGGTTGCTGGTCAAACCAAACAGTCATTGGAAGCAGGGATATCTTGGAAAGAGTATAGGGATGTAGTCCAGTTGCGTGGGGATAGGGCTAGGAAGGGCAAGATGTGTCTGAAGCTGAACTTTGCAGGGGATGCAAAGAATAAAAAGTGCTTCTAGAGGAATGTTATACACAAAATGGAAGTCAAAGGAAGTGTACCCCTGCCCCATAAACAATGCTGGTGAACTGATAACAACAGTTGAGAAGAAGGCTGAGGTACACAACAATGTTTTTTGCCTCAGTTTTCACAGGCACCCTCTGTTCCTGCAGAGGAAGATGGACAGCAACATGAGGACTGGGGGAGCAAAGTCCCTTGCATTTCGAGAGAAAATCAGGTTTGCGACCACCTAAGGAACCTGAACATACATAACTCTATGGGCCCTGATGAGGTGCATCCCAGAATCCTGAGTGAATTGGCTGACGTAGTTGCCAATCCATTTTTTCTCCATGATATTTGAAAAGTCATGGAAGCCAGGGGAAGTCACAGGTGACTGAAAAAAGGTAAAATTGTACCCTTCCTTAAAAAGGGTAGGAACAAGGACCCCGGGGGACTACAGACCTGTCAGCCTCACCTCTGGGGGTGGGAAAATCATTGAACTCCTAGAACCTATGCTACATGGTAGGGCAGTCCTACCTGACCAATCTAGTGGCCTCTGTGATGAAGTGACTACATCAGAGGACAAGAGGTTGAGATGTCACCTATCAGGACTCTTTGACATGTTCTCCCACAAAATCCTTTCCTCTTAATTGGAAAGAGATGGATTTGATGGGTGGACTGTTTGGGAGATGAGGAACTGATGGTGTGTTCACATCAGAGGGCTGGAGTACCTCTCCAGTGAAGACAGGCTGAAAGATTTGAGTTTGTTCAGAATGTAGAAGGCTCCAAGGAGACATTATCATGACCTTTCAGTACTTAATGATGGGGACCAACTTTTAAGCAAGATCTGTTGTGATTTGACAAATGTAATGGTTTTAAACTAAAAGATTTAGATTTAGATGAGATATAAGGAAGAAAGTTTTTACAATGATGGTGGTTAAAGACTGGAACAAGTTACCCAGAGTGGTAGTGGATGATCCATCACTGTAAACATTCAAGGTCTCATTAAACAGAGCTCTAAGCATCACGGTCTGTTTGGGGATGTCCCTGCTCATTGAAGGCGACTGGACTAGATGACCTTTAAGGGTCCCTTCCAACACAAACTATTCTATGTCTCTAAGATGCTGGCTAGAGTATAGCTTCATTCCATGGGAGGGGAGCTGTTTCTTGGATCATTAGACCCCAAGGAATTTAGAAATACTGGGAAAACTCATAATTCAAAACTTTGTACATGAGGGGAAAAAAAAAAACCCCTTCATTATTTTCAATTCCTGCAACTCTGAGGACAAAGAATGCAGCAGAATCACAGAAAATAATCTCAGGAAAAAAACAGAATTAGATTCTCTGAGTGGATACAGTACCTACTGGGTTTACTAACTGGGATCAGAAACACAGTGTCCACTGCAGATTAGTACAGACTTTTTAAACCTCGGTTATAAATGCACTAGTTTTAGAGTAAATACACAGAATAAAAGAAGTGACATGGGTCACAGTGGTTAGACTGTGAGGAATTAAAATATTTGGTTTCACTTCACTTAAAAATGGCCACTTCCTTCACCAACAAATAGTACATAAGTGTTTTTCCAATGTTTTGCAAAATAAGTGTTTTATAAAATCTCCAAGCCCCAGGTCCAAATTGGTCTTAAAACAAAACAAACAAACAAATAAAACAAAGTACATCCAACCAGTACTAATTACATTCGGTATAACATTCAACTTGATTGTCTTGATTATTCTTAAGACCATTAATTAACTTTACAGTAAAAACATAAGCATACAGAAACATATCTTTTAAAATAGGACATGCATTTTCAAATAACATACATTTCAAAATACATCATTATATTCTGAATATTTACAGACATCTAGCAACATGTGAACTTGTAAACAGATGACTAAGAAGGTGGTGGACAAGACTTTGAAATTAAAGATTCATCCTTGTTTATCCAAGAAGAAGAGATTGTTACCTCAAGAAAGAATGTTTCATCAAAATGCTACTTGAAAAGGCAGATTTTAAATTATACAGTTTGGATTTTGGAGATCACATGTGCAAACACTAAATGCCAAGTAAGTATTGGTGGGAGTACTGGTCTTAGTAGCAAGCATAGCAGGTGACTGGTTTTCTTTCCACAAAAGGTAAATATTTGTAGCACTGATAAAGTCATAACATAATAAAATATTTTTTAACATTTCTTTTCAAAGGAAGTTATTTTTTTGTTGTTGTACAGGCAACAGTTGCCACTAAACTCCATTTCTCAGTGTTTTTGTCTTTCCTGAACATCTTATTTTTTTTTACTTTTACAAGTCCCTTAAGTCAAGGTGCAATTTTTGGTCTCTAATTATGTTGAAGAAAGCTGTTTGCTTGTTCTTCTAGGATTCAGGGGTTTTAAAACATATTTTGTTTCATTCTAGCAAATACAAGAAAACTACTGTATTACAGATTTAGTGAAAAGTCTGTATGAATCAACCAAGAGATTTCTGCAAGAGGAAAGATGCTCTAACTCTCACAGATCTAACTTTATATTTAAAAGTCCTTATTCCTTTTAGAATAAAATGTCTTAATAGGTTGTCATTGACAAATGAGTTTTTAGGGAGTGACATTAAATTCGTTGGCACGTAGAAATTACAGTTGTGACCCTATTTAAAACCTAATCCCTTGCTAAGTCCTTCCCTTCTTTTTCACCTCTTATCTTTCAGCTTCTTACACAGGTTCCCATAGCTTGCACTGGATCAATTTCCTATAATCAGGATGTCCCAGTTTTGCCATACAGCTTTTTTCCCCTGAAATTCTGGTAGGCTTGCCATCTTGACCTGTCCTCATTACCCTCTAAATGTTATTCATTAAGTTTGTTAGTAAGATTTCTGGCTTCAGTCAGACTTTCAGTTTGTTCAATTTTTATCAGTCCTTGTCTCTCAAATACCATTTACGCTCCCAAGTCAACACAGTGCCAAAACACTGCAACACCATAATAAGATCTTTTCAACTCTTAACTTTTCATCAATACTGTTTGAATTATTTTTTCCAAAGTTTATGAAATTTAAAGATAGACAAGCCTGGACTTAGAGAAGTTTAGAACAATGCCATCTTTTCTTAAATATTGCCATATGATAAATATAATTCTCAGATATATATCACTATCTCAAAGCTTGAGCATGTTTTGGTGCTAAAATACCAGCAGATATATTTAAAATTTGTCAGGATAATGACTGTTTGAAGGACAGTTGAACACAGCTGACATTTCTGAAGCTTTGACTATCCCTTATTCTTTGCCTATGAGAGATGTAAATTCCTAGGAAATCTTGAACTTCAGAAAAAAAGTCTTTTTCCTCTCTCTAGTTCTAAAACAGCAGTTTTCTATTCAATCACTTTCTCCTAAATCCTTATATTTTCCTTTTAAGTGGAGTTTTTATTCTGAGTGGTTAAATATCATCTGCATCTTTGAATTAACATTTGCTTGTCTCCCATGACTCATTTAGGTTCCAGAAAATTAGAAAGATGATGGACTACACCAAGAGCTGAACTGCATTTTCACTGTCTAAGGAAAGAATGTGCTATTAACACACATAGTTTTGTGTATGCACTTTATATATATATGATTACTATGTGCAGTTGAAAAGATGCTTGTGTTCACTGCTCAAAAAAAAAAAAAAAATTCCTTGCTTAATCTCCTTTCGTAGAAAACAAAAAGTACTGGTTAATTTTCAAGGGAGTTATTGACAGAAGAATGGAATGTGAAACTCATAACCAGCAAACTGCAAAATAAATGAGGAAATTGATCTTAATTTCAGTAGAAGAGCTGGACCTAAGTTTGATAAATGAGTAAATACAAGATAAAATCAGACAGAGAATTCTCCAAGATCATTGAAGCTGAATGTCCAACTCTTTCCATCTTTTTTATTTACTTGCCTTCATTTGTCACTCATCCTCTCTTGAAACAAGCAAAATCAGTACAAAATCTACTAAACCTAGTCAAGAAACTCATGTGAAAATTAACATATGAAAATAGCAATGCTTTGATGCAGAACTAGGTTTCTACACATGTAAGTGAGAGGATAGTAATTTATTTAGAAATTACAGCTGTATTTATTTGTCCTTACAGATTTTGCACAAATGAGGTTTTACATTTATAACAGTTTTTGACAATGTACTATCTGTATTGCAACACTGCACAGATCATTAGCTTTCATTTTTAGCCACAGTCATACTGCTGAATATATCAAAATCTGTAAATCCTACTAATTAGTGACACTGGCAGTTGTGTGATATCTTATTGTCATTCATCAGACAGCTTTATTTTGGTTTAAAAATGATACAACTAAATGGCTTTTATCCTCTGTCATTCTTCATTTACATTCACATGTGGGGACAAACCCACACAGACAAACCCACACATAGTATGGTCTTATTAACTGAAAGTGAATGCATCTGAGACAATCTTTGATGATAAAATAATATTTTTGCAATTTCTGACAACACAATAGACAAGTTGCTAATAGAGTAATTCAAGATGGTGCACATCCCAGAAAAAAGGTTAATTTAGCTGATAAATATTTCTTTTGAAGTAACATTTACAGGAGTTCTTACTTACTATCTTTACTTAAACTCAAACATTATAACCTGACTTAATGCTGACTAATAAAATCAGAGATTTCTTTCTGTATTGACTAGAAAAGTTTCCATCTGTTTTATTTACTTTGCTTCATTAGTAATTTATCATCTTACCTCTTGAAACAGACAGAAAAATGAAAGCACAAAATATTCTAGATCTAGTTAAGTATCTCAATGCTTGAAAGAAAAACTAAATAGGCATAAAGTCAGTCCTGCATTTTTAACAGGAAGTCTGCAGTATAGACCCATGCAAACATAAACCAACATTTATAGGTGCTTCCATATATGCTTCTCATATGTACTCACAACTCATTCTAAAGTCTCAAACCTCTTTCACTTCGAAAGGAGTAAACTTGTTTAACTAGAACAACAGAAGCTTCTACCTCAAAATAGTCAAATGCCTTTAACAGGTATTTTTAGGTAGCAATATTAAGCACTGCACTGGTAGCCAGGAAACCCTAATCAAGAGCCAAAGTATATGTATATATTGCCAGATGAAAGGCATCCCTCCTTGACATCACATGTTGTTCCCAGAGAGGTTCAAGACTCTGCAGGTTCTGTGTCACACACTGGTATCAGGATTTCTCAGCTATCCCAGCACCCCTCAAATGGCAATAGATGGCCACATGAAAATCCTACCCCTAATCACAACAGGCATTGGCCTGAGGCAAGAGATTAATTTTACTACACAAGACCACTTCAAAAGGAGAGGAATTGCTCTTTAAACACTGATTTTATTTAGCAGGTGCCCATTTATGATAAAGAAATTTCAAACACATGCAGAGGTGTGGTTATTCATGCAGACACCTCAAGACAGCTTACTCCAGAATGGTGTCCCTGCCTCAGACACCCAGTGTAAGTAGTTTACCTAGGATCTCCAAAATAAATACCAGTACCAGTCAATGAATCTTAAATGTGATATAAAGTAATGAAATGTTTGCAAAGAGGTGTCGAAGAGAAATGTAGAATTAAGCAGATTGGAATCTCTATTAACACCCAATATGAGTATGAAAGCCTAAGTGAAAGGAACGGAAAATAAAATATCCATGAATAAATGATTTCTGGAGTATGCAATAAAAAACTGCTAAAAATTATCAATGCAAAAGTTGATTGTGGAGGAGCGTGGAAAACTTACTTTTTTGACAGGCAGAAAAATATATTTATTTTTTTCTATTTATCTTCAGAAATCCTAGAAAATGGAAGCATTTAGAGTTTGAAAGGTTAAAAGTAGACTCACCAGTGCCTTTTTCGTCCTCAAGAAGGTGGCAGAGATTTGATTTACCATTTTAAGTCTAAAGAACAACTTAATTTTGAAATATCACATCAGAAGTTCATTAGAGAAGCTTGATTTCAGAAAAGTCATCTTGCTGCTATATATCACTAACATTTCTCAAAATAAATGCCTTCAAAAATAATAATAAAAAAATGTTTTGTTCTAATGAGTAGAAGCATGCAAACCAGACATAAAGTTAATTTGATACAGATCCAAAGCATGGATTCCTATCTAAATGTCTTCAGGTTTCAGACACAAAATTTAGATAATTTTGTGAGAAAATATCAGCTCTTAAAACAAACTTTTCCATATTGAGATAGAAGTTGTGCCCATTCTTCATCTGTAGCATGAAGAAGAGAAAATTTAATGTTTTCTGCTAGAAATTAAATATTTGTTCTTATGCAGTAGGTGAAATACCACAACAGAAAGAGACTTATATTGTTAAAAATGTATTCTTACATACACCCAGAAAAAATTCAATCCCAGCTTACTCATTTTCTATATTTTGCATAATAGTTGTGTAATTACCAAACTAATAGTTGAGGTTTCATCTCACAAAAACTCTGTTTGCTCTCAGGTAGCTGTTGTACTTTATACTGTCTAAGAAATTAACAAAATAATGCCTTGTGAATATCTATTTCACAGGGCTTTGTCAAAGGAAAAGATTGAATGTGTAATCTTGCACAGTGACATTATACTGGCTTGTTTTCAAAGATAAATATCTTGAATTCTATTTCAAATGAGATGATGTTCCATGGTAATATATAACATGCAGTCTACTGGACAGGTGGAAGAAAACAAAGGCATTCATCACAAAGAGATCTGATTGCTTAAAGAGAGAAAGGAAAGCAGCACTGATACATGGATTTATGTCCATTGGTCCAGAAGCAGCAGCGCTTTTGCTCAAGTCACAGACTTTGAATTTGAGTTATTCCTAACACGAAATGATGAAGTGGAATCATAATCCAGTGCTTTCTAAGCTTAAAGTACTTCACTGTTTCTAACTATCTACATTTTCTCAGTGTATCTGTCTCTTTATTTATGATAGATGGGAGTAGAGAGAATGAGAGGATAGATATTATTATTTCAAAAGTTAATCCTTGTTTTTCTCCTTGAAACCATGTAAACTGACAGAAATTATGGACTTTAAAAAAGTGCAGGCTGAGACTATATTCTGCTGCAATTCTACAGAGGAAAGATCTAGTGAAGAGGAGTAGAGGCACTGTCATGATACACCATAGCATGAATTCAGAATTGATTTTCTTTAATTGCTGGACAAGAGCACATTTTTATACAAAGCTCTGTTCATGTCCCATAGCTATTTAGGGTCTGTAGGAGGAAATGTTGATAGTCTTTTTCTTAAGCCTTCTTGTAGCTAATACTGCAGCCTTGCCAACTTGGCAATGCAAGGCTTCTATTGGACTCTGTGTGGGATTTGTAAAGCCCAACAAATTGAGAAAAATACTTGCCTCAGAGAAACTTCAGGATTTTCTCTTAGGAGATAAGTATTATGAAATGTGTGTTCCTTTAACCATTAAACTCTTCTAGCATTTAAATGGGACGCAAACCTATGGACTTAGAGTAATTAAAATTTATACTTTAAAATATATATTTGCATTGAAAAGAACAATTTTATATCTTTTAATATCTCTGCAGTGAAAATACATGAAGATTTGCAGTGACTCTCAAGCAATGAAGTAACAAGTATTTCAAGATGTTATTGTTTTAATTAAATTTACAATTAACATTACAGTACAATTTACAGAGGTTTAACTCTTTCCTATTTTCAGTAGTACTAGTCAAATGAACTCTTGCAACAAAGAGATACAGTTTACAAACATTGCTGGTAACAGTCGTTGCATTAGTGATCTCCAGAATGGTTACATATTTTGCATTTTGAATGGTATAAGGTTCAAGAAGAAGCAGATGGTGGGAAGAAATTACTGATAGTTTTGCTGCAGAACTTTATTTTGTATTTCTGAATTTTCTTTTATCTCATGAAAGATCTGTTCATATTGTACATAACACGTTTTCTGAAGGTGTAAAGGAATGCAGAAATGGCTGTGGTGGGTCAGATCAAAAGCCCATCAAGACCAGTTTCATTCCCACAATGGCCAATAGCAGATGCTTAAATAAGAAAAACAGCATCACAAAATGGTATGTGCCAGCACTCTTCCAGTCTTCATCTCTGCTGTTCTGCAAGGAAACTTTTGGTTCAGGTTTCATGAGAAATGTCTATGACTAGGATGAAGCCACTTATGTATTCACTGTCACAAAGCAATTGCTGTCCTCTTTAACTACTCTAAGATGGAATTTAACATCTACAGGTAGTAAGAACAACATTGCCTATCATAAAAGGGAAGTAAAACAGCCTGGGAAAAAAGCCTGTTTCTAGACTTTGTATGCTGAAGCAGTTTCATGTGCAGAGGTTTTCATTTACCTGGAAAAATTCTGGAGGAAAAGGCACAGCACCAAAGGGTGGAGAACAGGTGCTGGTGGAAGTATGAAATGTGAAGAGCCTTGTGGCTTTCCAGGCACTGCATCCTCATTCAGGTGAACTTCTAATGTAATACAGTACTACTGCTGATACAGTTTAGAACAGAATAAAATCAAATCACCACAAACTGTGGCATATAGTTAGGATGGTGATCCCCCCCACCTGGTATTCCAGTGAACACTAGAAGGTAAATCTAATCCTATACTGCATTTTTCGCCACAAAACTTGTTATTTTAAAGTACTAGTCTACTGTCATGCAGACTAAAGTTGTTTTCTGAAATGTTTATGACTCCATAAATATGTTTTCAGTCACACGGTGTTCAAAGTTATGTCAAATCATAAAATCCTGGGCTACTGATTCTCCTAATAGTGCTACGTTTTTCTTCTCCACCCCCCCCTCCCCGCCCCACCCTCACTTTTGTTGAAGTTGCTGCTGTTATGAAAATGAGATCAAGCCTTTAGGGACATTGGAACCCATATTTTGGATAAAAACTAATCTGCTGTTTTTCTCTTTCTTCAGAGTGAAAACCATTAGTGGCAAGAATTTACCTTGATATACACCTTCATTTTCTCATCAACACAGTTGTTTAAAAACTTAAAATGGCAATGATTTGTGAACAGCAATACTAAGTGAAATTGATAATGAAACCATCTTCTTTATCAGCTCTCTAACTGCTCCTGTCTCTCTAGGTATCTTCTGTAAACTTGTTACTCTTTCTTTCAGGTGTTAGATGAATGCTTCACACTGGGGGCGGAGGGAAAGACAACTCATCATCACCCTAAACTGGATGCCTGAATTCAGAAATGTTTCTGTTTTGATTAAGGAAATTATTTCCTATTTCCATTGTCTATAGAGAGACTGAAATAACATTAGACTCATAGTTCCATTACCAAGAGTTGGGCAATGAGAGTACATAACACAATGAAACCTGCTTAGGTAACAATGATGATGACAGACTCAGTAAAGTTCCTACATCTTACAGCCCATTAAAATCTTGGGCACACAATAATCTTGCTCAATTGTGCATATACATGTTTACACAAGATGAGACACATAAAAAAAAGGAAGGAGAGATTCGGTGCCTACAGTATTTTTAAATGGAAGTTATGATTCTGAACTGTAAATTGACTTTTATATATAGGGTTTATATAGAAACATATATATAAAAGAAGGTTTGTTTATATATATATATATATATATATAAATCCATGTGATACGTATGTTCAAACATACCCCAAAAAGCTGATGAAACAGTCATTTCAGTATCTCAAATCCAAGCTTTCATGATGAATCTGCTCTCCAAAGACCATACATATATTATGGAATGTTTGCTTCATCACCTTGTCTAATAACTAAAACTAATTTAAGAACTCATAAGTTCCAAAGACCTTGTAGACAGTCAATAATACATCAGAGAATTTGCTTAATAAAATCTACCTAATGCAATAATTGCATTTACTCTTTTACTGCTTGTGTGGACAGGAACAGATTTAATTGTAAAAGCAAAAAAATGCAGATTTTAGCAAAATGCTAGTTTCCTTAATTAAAGAAATATAAAATAAAACATAAGCCAAGCACTCTTGGAATCATGAACCTCTGGTTTTGTAATGCTACAAATAAATACAGTATATAACATACATCTATACGGCCAACAGAAAGTGATTTGGACAGCAAAACAGCTTGTGCTGTGCACCTAGTGTCTATGATATGCACATTTTTTCAGGTTTTATATTACACTGGTTCTATTCTAGCTTCACAGACTGAACACATAGTCATGATGGAGATTTGGGTTTAGTTTCATTCAAAAGAAGCTCAGCTGTTCATTCCAAGGCCGCCCAAAGATGCAAATCAAATTATAATAAGTAGGGAAAATAAGGGCATTGACTTAAAGTAGATGCACAGTGATTTCCGTAACAACTCCTATATTTATTGCTGCTTTAGCACAGCTGTGAAATGAAATGTTCTCACTAACTTATTTCATTTAGTTTTGGTATACATTTAATGAAATTGTAATTATTCTAACCAATGACAGTATACAGCATTGACTAAACAGCTCTTGGTGTTTACATCTCTTTGAATGTGACATGTTATCAGAGCAAAAGTTCAAAGCCACAATACCTGAGTAAGCATCATCTACTTCAAGAAAATGTAAGAGTCTGAAGACTTGCAAATAGAAAGGGGAAAGGGAAAGAAGTTGAATTTTATTTGTAATTCAGAAACTAAGCATCAATTGGCTAAACATGAGAATAAAGGAAGCGGGTATATTAGAAAACTGTATTTTCCTTCGTAGATTAAGAAAAGGATGTTTTAAAGTTCTTATACCAATTTCTGAAATCAACCACCTATTTTCAAATATACATATAAAAAATATTATATGCTCAGCTTTCCCTGAAAATATCATTAAACTTTCTGGAATAGTGTTTTCTAGTCAAGCATATGTCCCAATTCCTAGAGCATATTCCCATGATGTGCCAGCCTCCCCAAGGTGCACCCATGCTGTCAGTTAAGCCGTGGGGTCTTTAAGGGTGTGCATATGCTCTTCTAATTGGAAAGACTAACTTGATGTTCCTTTTTTTTATTCAATTGCCAAAAAAATAGTCAACTCCCAATATTCTTTTACTAAACAAAAGATCTGCTTAGGCTGAACAAAATCATATAAATGTCCAATTCAGTAAGACAGAAGCAAATGCATGTCCAAATATTTTGTGAAATGAGTTGTCGTTTTATGCATCCCAAGTTGTATCAAAGACTGAAGAAAATGTTTCCACTCTCATTTTGTTATTTCTATGACATTAGGCTATGACAATTTAAGCAGTTTTAGCTTTTGTGAGTTTATTTAGTTAAGGGCAGAAGGACAGAACTTCCTTCCTACTTAATAGCACTCTGCTGAGCACACAGAACCTGTCAGTAGCACAGAAAGTAGCAGGGTCCTGATCCTTTTCCATGTCCAGGAAATGTGGAATGGCATGTAATTAAATGTCAGTAGCAAAGACAGAGAACTGAGATCAGTTTTTTTTGTATGACTGTGCAATATTTCAATTGTTACAAGTCAGCATATCATTTGGGGTAACAGATAGAAAGAAAAATGTTATTGACTTTAATTGTTTTCATGATGCCACAAAACTGTGCAACTAAGAGGGACAGGAGACTTTCAAATGGAAACACCCAGGGGCTGGAAGCTACAGAGGCTTCAGTGAATTAGAAGCTTTGACATAGGATTTTGACATAGGATCTCTGCAATGGAGTCATGTGCTCAGACAATCGCTAGACAAAAATTCTAGACACAGACACGTTTGTCATCTTATTTTGACACAGCCTGTATTGAAGCTGTAGTGGACTTCCAAATTCTATGCTGAGCTGGAAGATCTTCCTCTGAGCCAAAGAATCTAAGACACTGAAACCAAAACACTGAAAACCTTGAATTTGTTTTTCGTGTCCACTGATCTTGGAAAGCCTTGCCATGCATGTCGCTTGGCATTTTAGACTTACAAGCGATTCCCTGCTCTATCCTTTCTCTCTCAACTTTGGCTGTGTCAAAAAAGTACAATTAGATATTTTCATAACCTATTTTCCCTTTCAGAGCTTGGAAGCTCAGTCAGAATAGGCAAACAAAGTAGAAAAGGTAGCATGAAACTACTTCTACACAATTAATTAAATATCCCAGAATTTATTTTTTCATATAAAATAGTATAGATTGTGTAAAATAGCATAGTTTGCATAAATTTTGCTTTCTATAGCTTTGGAGTACAATATATTAAAACTGCAATATTAAGCACCTGGTTTGTTCACTTCTATATTTCAAGTGGACATACTAATATTATTATTCAACTCAAATAAAATGTAATAAATAGAAATAAATAGTATAAAGTTAGTGCACAGAGTAAAACATCCATAAAGAACTTACAGGTACATTTTCCTTGAAAGTTACACATTCTAATTTCTAGTAAAATAAATCTGCAACAACAATTTTTTCCAGAATATAAGTAGATCATTCATACACACACGTATATCTTTCAATAACATCAGTTTCTATTTATTCAACCAATTTTCCTGGCAGAATAATTATATATGTGACTCATTGTTGATGGGTAAAAAAGTACTAAATATAACTCTATTTGATAGTCAGATTATAACTGGGGAGGAATTACCATATATTAATGTCAGAATAAAATGTAACAAACTACCAAACTGAAATTTTATTTTCACACAATGCTGAATCATTGTTTTTGCTGGTTATTATCTATATTCTATACAAGATATTCTACCCCTATATTAGGCTGTGGTTTAAAGAGAGAAAAGACATGAAATTTTAAGATGAAGACCCATTTTTCAAAGAGACAGAGTTGAAAGAAATCTAATGCCATCTCAAGTTTAGTTATCCAATCATTTAATTGCTATTAGAACAAAAATAAAGAAAAAGTTATTTTATTGGCCTGACAATGCATTTCTGACAATTAGATATTATCTTATTGGTATTTGAAGTGTCATTACTCCTGACATCTTTTTTGCACTTGAGTGCTTAGCTTCATTGTGCAAGGCAGCTGTTGTGTATCTTTGGATTGATTAAATATCCTCCTTAGTTCCCTGCTGGTTCCTTCTTTTCACTTTTGTCTGACACTTCTCTAGATATGTATCTTTTTTTTTAGGAGCCTGATTTTATTATAAATTTTGTTTTGTATGTTATTATGTAGTTTTTCTGAATTTGTGTGGCATAACTTAAAAGCCCCAAACTCAGGTCAAACTACTTTTTGACACAAAGAATTGTGAAGAATTAAGTCTACAGTAAGTATTCATGACCACAGACTAGACTTTCATTACTCTGTTTAATACATACAAAAGCTAAATACACATGAACAGGAACTGTGCAGAAAGAGAATTTTTTTCTTCTTTTTGGAGTTGATACTTGTCTTTAAAGTACCCACCAATTTGGGATGGCTTTAAAATAGTCAGTTGCTAGAAAGCCCATTCCTGACTTTAAACTCAGTCACCTTACAGTGTAACAGCAATTGATAAGCAATCTAGTGATCCTGTTTCATTCCAGTCAGTAGAATTATTATTAGTGACTTGAACTGGAAATTGATTGAATATGGAATAAGCATGCTGCAGAGACAGATTTTACATGCACTATTGAAACTCATATAATGTTTTACTCTCACACAGTCACTAATGCAGAAGTTTACATTACAGTCATGTGATTTGCACCCCAGTATTTAGAAAAATGTCATGTAGAGGTACAATACCAAACAGTTATTTTTTACTGAAGGTGCATAATACAAAATTCCTACATCATCTCCCCCTTTTTGAACATTGTACTCTGTTCTAGTACCCAATAAAAATAATATTTCTTTGAAGATTTAAATGAAGACATTCAGTACTTCAGTTTTTATATGTGTAGGAAAAATTAAGAGCTTGCTGCTCTATTTCTTTCCATTTGCAGATGCATAAAGCAGTCACTTTAGAAAATGAACCCAGTTAAATTTACAGCAAGTGTGTTCTCATTTAGTCTAATCTCTGCTGGCTCAGCGTAACATGCTGCCTTTACACAGTGCCTACCAGAAAAGGAACCCTAACAAATTTTGTGGCAGCTAAGAAAGAAAAGTAAAAACCTCCCTTTAAATGTTAGTATTTTTTATAGAAATATAAGGTTGTGATATTTGCACAGTAAAAGTATCATAACCAAAATAAATAAAGTTATAAGGCACTTTTTCATTCAGTAGCTGAGCACCTGAACACAGAATCGTTTATTTAATAGCAGATTGATGACAATGTTTATCTTTTTCTATTAACAAGGGAGAAATTAATTCTGAGAAAATCATTAAAGACCCAGATAGTATACTGTCAATTGTCTCTTGATCTCTGATACAGTGACTGCAAGCTTACATCAGCTATAATCCTTGGAAACTCCTTTCATAAGTTATACACCACAGTTCTGGAAAATTATCTCCATGGATTGATTAAGTTATCTAGATGTTACCTGTCACTGGTTAAACTGCACAACAAAATATTTCCTGCTGGCCTCAGAACACAAGGAATGTTTACAGCCTAAATGGCTTTGTTCAGAAAGTAGTGAACACCCCACCTGGAGCAGTTCCTTCACTTCTTGGGCCTTCAACACAAAAGGACACGGATCTGTTGGAGAGAGTCCAGGGGAGGGCCACAAAGGTGATTAGAGGAATGGAACACCTCTTCTGTGAGGAAAGGCTGAGACAATTGGGGCTGTTCAGCCTGGAGAAGAGAAGGCTCCAGGGATACCTTATAGCACCTTCCAGTGTCTAAAGGGGGCTTACAAGAGAGACATAGAGTGGCTTTTCAAAAGGGCATGTAATGATAGGACATGGAGGAGTGGCTTTAAACTGAAAGAGGGTAGAAACAGATCAAACATTAGGAAGAAATCCTTCACTGTGACGGTGGTGAGACACTGGAACAGGTTGCCCAGAGAAGCCTTATCCCTGGATGTGTTCAGAGCCAGGTTGAACAAGGTTTTGTGAAACATGGTCTACTGGAAGGTGCCCCATCCATGGCAGGGGAGCTGGAATTACATAATCTTTAAGGTCCCTTCCTATGACGTCTGAAAAACTTTTCTTTTTAGATATTTTTTTGCACATTGGAGTATTCACCTAGCCTGAATATACGTTTAAATAAGCTCATCAGGCAGCACTGACATTTGAAAACAATGTCACTGGTTGGATCAAAAAGCAGATATTAGTAAAAAGATCATTGTTGCATGGAGATAAAAAGCTCAGCAAATGTTAAGTATGGAACTGGCTTGAACTTCAAAGTATTCTGACTCTTGTCTGTGTATTTCTGACTGTACAGTTAAGAACTCACATTCCTGAAAATCCCCTTCTCATACAGATGCTAAGAGCATCCTGGACTCAAGCCCTAGCTAAAATTACATTTCTTTCTTTATGCCCCAAGCACTCTAAACAGTCTTGAAATCCTCCCCCTTCCTTCTTAAAAAATAAACGAAAATCCCACATCTAAGATCAGATGGAGAAAGCAGACCTGACAAAGCGCATATCTCTTATCACTAACAAAAATGAGGATCACAGGAAAGTTTGGTCGTCATTATGAGAACAGTCTCTTTTTATTAATTTGAACATTGATATATTTACAGTCCCAATGATTTGCTTATATGAATCAGAAAATACAGATAAATTATTCATGTACTTTTCATTAAAATTTTTGAAAAATTTTATTCTAGATTCAGCACATGCAAAAATAAAGGAAGAGTCTAAATCTCTTTGAGTAAGTCATAGCTTTAAAAACAATATGAATGTAAGAAGAAATAAATTAATTACTGTAGCCAGAAAATGCTTTTTTCTTTCCCTTTGAGAACACAGACTATGAAACACATCCTTTCATTTTTCTCCATATTATGTAAGATTGTGAGTAAGGAAGGTAACCAAGCAGTTCTAGGTCTATGAGTAAGTTAAGCAAACCTCCTTCAGCAAGAAATTCACCTAAGGGATTCCTTTTCTTCTTCTTCTTTTTTAAATTTACAACAACAAAATCAGAAACAACCTTTCTGCACTATAGAATTCTGACCTTATAAAATAAAATTCCTCAAGTGTTCTTCCCTTTTATTTCTCATATTCTGTATCTAAACTCCATGTTAGAAACAAGACCAGTTTTTATAAAGGTCTGGAAGGGATGCCTGACTGGCAATGGGAATACTTTGCATCACTTTTCGATTTCTTTCAAGAGACCTTGTTTCTTGTAGTAATAAAGTTGAATTACTGTCTTGGTTAACTAAAAAATTAAAATAATTTTCTAATTTTGGATACTATCCACAGTAACCAACTTATTAACACTACAATCAACTAATTTTTTCCTTTAAACTTTCTATTTTTAAAATCTGTACCAATTAGGTTATGTTTGATTAAAAATACAATATTTAATAGATGTATTATCACTAGATTTTTTGGTTTTACATAATCATAATTATTTAAGGCTGGGAAAAAAACAAGATAAATGGTAGCCTATTATGCATATTCAAAGTAGTGGCATAAAAAATCTAATTTAATTTAAATGGAGTATGACAGGTTTAGGAGAAAATACATATAGTTGTAGCAAACTGAACTTAATGGCTGCTTTGAAAGAAGTTTGATATCAGCTTCAGACTCTTTTGTCTCCATATATTTCTCCTTCAGAAGGTTAGCTAAAAGTATTATAAAAATGCCCAGGAGACATATGAACAATGATGGAAAGGAAAATCCTTAAAATCTTACAATTCTCTGATCAGGACCTAACTAAATATTGCTTAATTGAGGAAGTGTGGTTTTCTCTGATTCAACAGACATGCAACTATTGGGAAAGAAGAAGCAGCACCACAGGATTAAAGGAGGAAAGGGCAACCCTACAGACACGTGTGCACACATGCACGTTCCCCCTCAAGGCTCCAAACAAACCAACCATGAAGAAAAATGCTTAGCCATCTTTGTACTTTCTTCTCCTAATTTGCTCGTCTACTGCTGGGAACATACAGAACATGTTTCTATTAACTTCTCTCTGAAACAGCTTCCCCAGGTCTCCACTACACAACATTGATGTCTGAATTCTCATTTACTTACCTTAAATTTAAGTATAGAGATTCAGTTATATTCAGTTTTAAATGGTCTTCCAACCTAAGAGAGGCACAACTAATGTGGGCTTTTAGGGTGATGTAAGTTCTTAAGCAGATAATTTTTGATGTAAGCGATATAGGAAGTCTGTCTCACTCATATGATAGTTAGGAAGGCTGAATTTTGGCAATGTTTTTGATTACCTAATGAATAACTTCCAGAATGAAAACATCTGAAAGAAGTAGTTCAGGAAATCATTTGACAAGTGTGTGTGTGGATAATATTGTGGGATTGTACCATGACAGAATCAAATAATATTACAAAGTACTTTTAAAAACAAGCAAAACCGTCAATGTATGGTGTTTTTACACTACATTATAGGCCCTCAAAATTGAGAATAAAGAAAAACTGAAGTAACAGTGATATTGATCGCCATAGTGATAACAATTGCGATAGCAATAACCATAGTATAGCAATCTTACTTGATTCTTCTTATCTTCCAAATAAGAATTAGAAGAGGGAAGGGAAGAAGGAAAGGCAGGAAGATTGAAAGACACAAAGCACAACACACAGAAAATGTCTTCTTACATCAGTAATCTGTCTCTCAAAATAATTTGACCTTTATTAAATGCTTTTAATAAGGTCTGCTTACCAATATATTATGTCTTTGTTTTTCTCTTGTCATGGATATTGATAGAACTGTCTGTATTTTTTAAGCAGTTTTTCATTATTTCCTTTTAATATTATGTTATTTAAATACCTGAAACAGAAAACTAAAAAAATACTAGATATACCTGTGATAGCAAAGAACAAAAACGCACTATTGTTATTCAGGAGAGATGTTAGTCCCATCTCATTTACTCCAATTAGATAAAATAAACCCTTTACACCTGAAAAACTGAGTCACAAATCTGAGTTTCCATAGTGATCATAATTTCAGTTCAAATAATGAGACTGGTGGCATTATTAAAAAGTTTAACAGTTGAGAAAAAGCAATCCTATGTTTTTGGTCATGCATTTTTCAATGTAAGAATTTTAGGAATATTTTTACCAACAGTTCATCTTGATCAGGGGATCTATCAGGTCTCTTGTCCTTGCTCCAGGAAATAAATTTCTTGGTTCATCAATCTAGAAAAAAAAACTGAACTACATTATATTTTTCAAATAGATTATAATTCCTCTTAATTATGTGAGAATACAAAGTGGTTTAGGGAGAAAGCTCTCTATTCTCTAACAACTTGTCTTCCAGCTACCTGGGTACAACAGATGATGATGAAAAGTTGATCTACAAACAATCCATTAATGATCAATAGATGATAACCAAAACTTTCTGGAAGGTTGGTTTTAGTCATGCAGAATTCATCCAATCTCTTAATAGTTCAGTAATCACAAAATTATTAACAAAATTATGTGTTTAAATTTAAATATATGTGTCAGAATCTGCTGACTGTGAATTTTAGCAACAGTTTAGATCCAGTTCCAAATATATAAGTATTCAAGTCATAACACTTGGATTGGCAAACACTGTGATGACTGAAACAAAGTTTGCATTTGTAGAAAAGAGCTCTGTTGGTTCATTATTAATTAGTCTGCATTCATAACTTACAGATGACAGCAAATACTTATGATCTTGTAGAAGTTAGTGCTAGGGAAAAAATAGGCTAATAAAATGGTTATTATTGCTGTGGCAGAGTTAATTAAATAAAATTTCTCTTATGTGAAAGCCTATTTGTCTAGAGTGGTATATTTACCAGTGGTATATTTAGGGAAGTTCAATGTGTAGCTTTTTTAAAATATTCCTAGAAACACAGAATCACAGAATATACTGAGTTGAAGGGACCCACAAGGATCATCAAAGTTCAACTCTTGGCCCTGCACAGGACCACTACTTTTTGTTGTTATTTTTGACTTCTCTATAGCCTCGGGCAAGCAGTTTCATTGTTTCATGATATGTTTACAATAAGTGAGATTATAAAAACCTGCTGATTTTGAGGAAATATGGGGTTCTGAGAGAGCTGAATTGTTCAGGCTGTATTGCCAAACTAACACAGTGGGGATAGAAATCAACTGACTTCAGGAATCACATCTTAGATTTAAATGATGAAAATGATATTCTGCTAATTAACATCAGGTATGAGTTTTTTGGAAAAACTGGGGTATTGATGGATACTGAGGCCTTTTACAGGATTAATTTAAGACACAGTGGTGTTCAGTGTTGTTTTTAGTGTCATAAGATTTGCAAGACATGTGTCTGTGTCTGGCAGATGCAAGTCTGTGAGACCTGCACTGCTCTGGAAAAGAAAGCAGAATCCTGATGAGTTAGCCTAGAGCTTCTACGAACCTACACAATGTCCGAGGGCAAAGCTCATTATATCTTTTTTTACACTAATATTTACTATGTTACATTAAAATTATTTTCTCAACACATGTTATTACCATTTATTTTAATAAATACAAAGAGTAAGCTCTTCAAGCATGATACCTGGTTAATTTTTTTTTTTTTTTTAATTCTATTTGAAGAGCTTGCATGGCTATCAGCACCCATGCTTCAGGTTGTGACAAAGCTCAATATATACTTGAGAGTGAAATACAGCAAATAACATCCTGAATTAAAACTGATTTTCTCAACCCCCACAGACACACCCACTCCAAAAAACAACACCCCAAATAAATAAACAAATGTCATGTATATATCTAACCAGTAATAATCACCTGCATATTCCATTTATGTAAAGCAGCCAGAGCTTAGTGGATTTGACATCTGCAGAATGTGTGTTCTCAAAAGAAAAACAAAAAAACAAAAAAAAAACCCCAAACCAAACCAAACCAACCAAACAAACAAACAAAACCCAAACCAAACAAAAAAAAAACAAAACAAAAACCGACCAAAAAATTAACATGACCTGGGAATTTCAAATCTCATTATTTATCCCAGTTTTATGCTGTGAATTTCTTCTCACTGACAGCATTAGACTAAGAGACAGCTATTGTGAAAAGGAAAAATGAAAATAGAATCTATATACAGTTAGACCTTTAAAAGGGCACCAAGATATGAAAAAAAACCCCAAGTGTTAGAAACAGACATATAGTTGTGCTCCTAAATTTCAATACCACTGAAGTGTCAGGCAAAGCTTGGATCTGATTTTATTGGTAGGATGATTCTTTTAATTTTATTGCAAAATTCAACACTGGGAACTAAATTTCTGAAGAGTCAGCAGTTCTGGGTTGCCAAAGTGGTTTCATTACTAATATTTTAACTCCAGATCTACCTTCTTGTAATAGCTTTAATTTGAAGAAAATTATGTAGCATCCAGAAACTATTCTAGTGGAGGCTTTTATTAATTAAATTATATTTAATAGTGTTTAGAAGTCATAATTTAAACCGAAATGTCTGAAGTCAGTGCAATACATACCCCTGCATTTTGAAACTTTTTTCTAAATTTTTTGAAAAAGCAGGTCTTTTCATTCTGCTGGCAGTACACAAACATATCTTTTCACTTATCTAAATTCCTCACCTACAGCCTTGCAGATAGCCTTACCAGGTGGAGCAAATATAAGACCAGAGAGCAGTGGGATGAATTTAGGGCATTCACACCTAAACCTTATACAGTTCTGCTTTGAGGCAGCTTCTTTCCTTAGGGGCTGGAGTAAAAGAAACAGCTAGAACCTGAACCAGACAATTTATGAATTCAGGCTGTTAATGTCCTTAAACAGGACTTTATTTCAGCATTGACATTGCTGCAGGGGCCACAAATGATTTACTTGTATCATCACTCATCTTGGAAGGACATGTTTTTAGTTTGGCTGCAGGAACTAGAGAAATACATAGGCATTTAACTCCTTGGAATATGTTGGAAGATAGTTTCCACAAATAAGTTTTGGGAAACCTGCCATCAGTTTGAGCTGTATGGGTACTAGACCTAGAAAAATTAGAGAGTATTTCAACAAACTGAGAACTAATTTAGCAATGAGACAAGAAAATAATAACAATCAAAACCCCAAACAGTTTATAGGAAATTACTTTCCTCTCAAGCCAGTATCATGGCAACATGATCTCTGAAGAAAAGGTAAAATATGGTTTAGAATATGCCACAGAATCACAGAATACTCTGAGTTGGAAGAGACCCATATGGATCATCAAGCCCAGCTCTGAAGTGAATGGCCAGTACAGTGATTGAACCCATGACCTCGGCATTATTAGGACCAGACTCTAATCAACTGAGCTAATCTCAGGGAAAAAGAAATTATGACACTAGAAGCAACAGAGAGGGACAACTGAACCTTTAAACACTCCATTTTCTTCTAGATAAAAGGAAAGGACATTCTCTAGCTCCCACAAGATAAGAAAAACAATGGGAAAAGCCACCTAGTCAAATTAGAACTGTGGAAATTTAGCAGGACCTGTTTTGAGAGGGGTAATGTTTTTAAACTAAAAGAGGGCAGATTCAGACTAGACATAAAGATGAATTTTTTTACAATGAAGTCAAGGAAACAATGGAACATGTTGCCCAGAGAGGTGGTGGATGCCCCATCCCTGGAAATATTCAAGGTCAGGCTGGCCGGGGCTCTCAGCCACCTGGTCTAGTTGAAGATGTGCTCGGTGCAGGTTAAACTAGATGACCTTTAAAGGGCCCTTCCAACCCAAAATATTATATGATTCTATGAACAGACTATTAATTGCACAGCATATATTTAGAGTTAAAAAAAAAAAAAAAACAAACAAACAAAAAAGCCTTTGGCTGTCACAAGTGAAAGTGAGAGACAAGTGTGAAGTTTTCCTAAAGCTGAAGAGCATTGAAGTTAGGATCTCATACTTGCATCTACAACCAAAGCTGCCAGCTGCTTCCACACTGACCTCCTCATTTTATCAATGCATATGAGAAAAAAAATTATATATTTAATAAAGAAAAGATATATGTGTGGCTATTTCATTAAATAAGAAGCCTTGTATTTTACCCACTTATAACTATTGTAGCTCTTTCTCAAAAAGACATTTAATGTAAAATGGAAAGTATTACAGAATTAACCCAAAACATTTATTTATTTTTAGGTTTATATTAAATCTGACAGACTGTGAAATATTGCAGATGGAATGTATTTAAGAATTTATTGTAAAGATGGATGTTCTCATCTGAAAAGTTTGCAATGTCTGTAAAGGTTATCTGAAATAATCAAATGAGAAGAAAGGAAATCAGCTAATTAATGACATAGTCCCCAAGGGCTGAGCAAGCTTCACCACCAAGGAGAAAGTTATACTCCTCTTTATCATTTTGTGGAAGGATTATTTTAATATATAGAACTACAATTAATTTTCTCTGGGTGATGTAGTACTAAACAAAAATAAAATCATAAAATATTTACAAGATTAACATTTATTTCTTTCCTGGAAAAACACTCCACCACAAAAATACTCAAACTGAAGCTCTGAAGCTATAATGAGTGCTTGCAATTGAAAAGTACACTATATTAAAAGAATTTTGGTAACCTAACCAAAATGGGTAGGATATTTCCAGCTTAAATGAAAATAAAAACCTGGGACTTTTCAGAAAATAAAATTAATCATAATTGGAAGATTTGATCAAGAAATGCCCAGCTTTTAATTCAAGTGTTTCAGTGGAATTTGCAGATATATAAATGAAGTAGAATGTGAATCTTCTGAACATTATTCTCTTAGCTGTGAAATAGAAAGTCATGGAGTGGCATCATTCCTTCCACTTCTCAGAAAAAGCTTTTACATTTAAAAACATGAAAATGTATCAAATTATTTACTGAGATATTATGATGGTTCCAACTCTCCACAATGCACACAAACTCTGCTAACACAGCAGAAAGTTCATGGGTAGATTCTCTAACAGGTAGCAAAGGTAGTCTATTTTACAGTAGTTAATTACATGGCAAAAAAAGTCCTATGCTCTGATAATTATATAATGAGAATAGTCTGAAGAGCCTTTTTAAAGTGACATCTTAAAACAAAAGGTATGATTTTGAGATACTCAGTTTATCTTCTGTCTAACCTTGAAATATTGTACTAGCAATTAGTATCATGACAATTACCTGAGGAACTTCATAGTTCCTCAGGTAATGTTCTGATGTTCTTTCTACATTTGAACCTGTTCAGAAATAATATGGTCCTAGGTCAGAAATAAAATTAAAACATGATCCAGGAACCTACATTTTTAATCTCCTAAAATAACGTAGTCTGGTATTATGACAATTTGCAGAATCCCATACTATTGTATGTAAAGCAAAGCAGTAATAAATGTTTATAACCACTTAATTATTACTAGTGGTTATAACCACTAATTGTCTTACAGAAGAATTCAGTATTATTCCTGTTTGAAATTAAAGGTGCTTCAGATTGCTGAAAGGAACTCAAGTATCAGGTTTGCAAATAGTGGAGAAACAGGAACTTGACTTTGTTACTCAGTGGTTACTCTTTATCTGGGGAAATTGAGAGGTGGGATCTGATTCCTAACCTCTTGGACCAGTTTCAAATTAAAGGGCTAAATTTTTATAAATCTATTGATATCTGTCAAAGCAAGGGGTGAAACTGATAACTCTCCAAAACATTTGAATAATCTACTGGGAAAATTACTGCCTTTTGTGTTCTCTTCCATACCTAGTGAAACTTTTCTTCTGCTGCACAGGAGAGCTGCACAGAGGTGTGGAGCATGCCTTTTTGCACAGGTGTGGGATGAAATGTGAGATATAATCTCAGTCTGTTGAATGAAACCTTAAGCCATATAAAGGAGATATCTAGACTAGAAAAAAAGGAATGACAAGATAAACGTGGCATTTCTGTCTTACTGCATAGTTCTAATCAACACACTATTTCAGACTGTTCTCATTTAGCTTTTTGGTAGTTTATGACCCTACTTTTTACATGCTCAGCCATTCCTGTGCAGTTCTCTAAAGAAGAACTCTGAATTTTGTTCTAGTGATTAGAATCTATATGTACTATCACTAGCTTTCACAAATACAGAATACATAATTGTTGGAGGGCACTCTGTCGGTGATTATGGGGAAAGCCAGGCCTTTGATCTGAGGGAGTTAGATAACGAGCCAGAGTATGGGACAATAGAACCAGAAAGTGAGAAAGGAGGGTCAGAGTACATGGAAAAAGGGTTTGAGTATGAGAGAATGGTGGCAGAGGTAAGAGTGTACATGATGGGAAAGATTTATGGAAAAGTTGAGAATGAAAGAAGTGAGCCCAAGTACTCAGCTCCTTCGGAAGGAGAATGTAGAGACTATACACTCAGTGCTGAGATTACCAGAGAGTTTAATGAGTTCATATGTTGTTTGGCATAAGTTGTATTTGTATTCCCACTATGTACCCCTTTCTCCAAAAGTTGAATATCCCCAAGGTTGTGCCCAGGCGAGTTTTACTGTTCTATGGTTGTATTATTGCTGTTACCACTGTCTTCCCCATTTCTCTGCCTCTCTAAGGATTCGGTTTTCCCCCATTATGCTTATTTTACAGCTCACATACCCACCCCCTGATTGGTAGATTTCTGCCGCAGTGCAGGATTCCCTATTTGGTTATGGTTTGGTTCGTCTCGCCTGTGTTTTCCCTTTTATAGCCATCTTTTGCTGCCCATTTCCTTATTAGGTGAACCTCTCCCGTAACTCCTCCCATGTTCCTCCCCTGAGTTTGATGCGTATCCCAGACCCTATATAAGCTGGTGTCATCTTTAAATAAAGTCTTTTCTCCCCAGTTCCTCTGCATGTGCTGGCCTGCCTCTTGCTACATCAATATCTCAGCGCGCACGGCGGTGGCAGGGAGAGGGAAGACCCGCTCACAACGCCATCCCTCTGGGGAGAGTGCCCTATATAGGAAAACTGAAGACCCCTCAGGGCTGCACATAATCTTTAATGGACATATTCCAAATTATTCCTGTACCAAATCCCATTACAGTCTGTCCTACCAGAACTGCAGTGGTCCTACAATCATCCAGCTAACAGTCATTGGGATATGTCATTCAAGTGGGTCCTATTACTTTTCAGCTACAGGACAAAACAGATGGGGAAACCCAACAGCTGAATATCTCCCTTATCCCTGATATTTATCATTCTATTCTTGTAGGCCTAAACTGCAGTCTAGTCCTTTATGCTGAGTAGATTGAATTTCCCAACAGCATATGTCCTGTCTGAAGGTCCAGACTCTTTGTCCAAAATAATGAACAGAATTTTTGTATGACTTTGTTCCTGTACTCTGCTGCACTACAGATGGAAATACAATGAATACTGAAAAAATTCTGGTTACTTACATTCTTTGCTTGCTTGGGACATCCATAAAATTTATAAGGCCTTCTTATGCACAAAAGCTTAAAAGTATGAATTTATGTGAAGAAAGTATTTCCTTTTCCAGTCTTAATGTTGTTTTAACATATTTAGGGGTTTCGAAGTTAATTCCCAAGTTTACAGTTTGCTGTTAAGAGAGTGCTTGGAACAGCACATGCTTTGTCTTCCACACTTTAAATCTTAACAGTGCAGAGCACTCCATGTTTCACACACGACATAAAAGATATATCATAGCCATTAACCTTCCCCTTAGCTGCTGATCAAGTAAAATAGGTCCATTCTTTACAGTAACAGTAATGTATCTGTTTAGATAAATATTCCTCTTGCTGCAATAAAGTGCAGCATTTTACAGCTGCATACCATCTTTGCAAGCTATAACACAGCAATTAAAATTGCATATGAACAGAATACTAATTGAAGACAAAAGGGGATGAAAGACCTTATCCTAAAACTTTCCCCAGCAAAATCTGAAGTTCAACCTATAAATCAACTGTTTGCTTATGTGATTGTTTGAATCTACAGCAAAGATATCATATTAAATGAATTTTTGGTAATCATGTTTTGAAGGTTGTTAATTTGATCCAGTTAAGCATACAACACTTATATGCATGGCACTTTTTTTATTGCACATAAGGTAGTTACATCAGGAGGACTGAAGGACTGGTATAACTAAAAATTTAAAATTTAAGAAGCTATATTATAAATATATAAACAGATTTATACTTAACAATATTAATAATTTAATAACATATGATTTCATAATTGATCATAATTCTAAGCCTAGTGAGATACTGAGATTCAGAAGCTCTAGCTTTGTCTCATTTACTATCTATCCTTGTGCAAATCACTGTCAGTTTTTCTCAGTTTCCAACACCAACAAGATGTACTTTTGCATCTTCGTACCAAGAAGCATATTTAAGATCAGATTAACACTCACTGTAAGAATCAGCTCATCACATTTATGTGCAAGGGATAGTTAGTGGCCTAAAACAATGAGATCCACAATGTTACAGATGGCCTCTTTCACAACATTTATGTATATAAAGTATGTTTATCCATGGCCGATTCCAGATAAAGACTTATGATGCTACTATACATGAGGATTTTCACTTTATATTAATACCTCTGAAGAAAATCCATTCATGGATCTTATCATACAATCTCATAGCCACTTCAATTTTTTTTAGTGGGTGTGGCATGAAAACAGAACTTGCTCATTTTCCCTCATGCCTCTAACACTGAAAAGCTTTTTAGATCCACTTATTTTAACTAAATGTTAAAAAAGACTGTGTAAAAGAAAATAAAAACTTCAGAAACATAGTAGCACCAGAAGACATTCCAGTTTATCAGTTTGTGAAATTACTGGGAAACAAGTGTTCAAATACTGTTTTCAGATACTTTTTTATTCAGATATCACTGTCAATATAATTTTAATCTCATGTATCAAAATCCACTTCAATCTGCCAGACATTTCAAAACAATAATTAATCATAAATTTTGTGATCAACAAAGTAAGAAAGCAAAGTTCTTTTTTTATAACTCTCTTGCTGCTTATCACAGAGGACCACAGACTTCATGCCACACAGAAACTCACAGCAACACCTTTTACCTAAATATATGAACTGAAAGAAATTTATAGGATTAGAGCCTAGCAGTCCAACTATTCGTCTTCAAATGTACAAACATGAGATGCTAGCATTAAGTAGAAGGCACAAGAACAAATGAATGAATGTTATCCATTTGACATACTCTTGGTTTCAAAAATAATAAAATAACTTAAGCTTCTGCATACACCTGTGTGTTTCAGCAAAGGTGTGAAGTTTAAAGCCATACAGAACAAATTAAGAAGGTATAGTTATGTATTAGTCCTACTATTAATTTATTTTACTTCTTTAGAACATTTAAATTTTATGCACATTCTGGCATAATCAGGCCTAAGTTGCAACAGATCCTTCAGATGTTAATTGTTAATAATTCCTTCACTATCTATTGCACTGCAGTTATTCATAACTCCAGACTAGAAGCCGTCAAGATGAAAGGCTGATTATAAAAGGGAGGCATCAGAACAGCTCAGTAGTGAGACCCACAGCATTCAGCCCCTTACTAAAGGAACAACAACAACAACAAAAAAGTCATTTTTTATGACAGATTTTGTTTATTATAGCATTTTGGGCCCACATCAGTTCTTCATTTTACACTTATTTGTAATAATTCTACAAGACTATGTGGCTGCAAGTAGAGTTCTAAATACTCTCCTGCTTGAATCACAGTTACAACTGGACACTAGTACCTCACAAGTATAGTAATAATATCACTAATATGGTTTAAATAAGAGAATAAAGAAGAAAAAAATTAAAATATTTTAAAAAAACCTTTTTGCATATTGATAAAAAGGGAGTAGATTATTATTAATATTTTATTTCTGTATTATATTATTATACAGTGACTCTGCTTCATTTAAGGTCAATTGAGCTCAACTAGAAAGGAAAGGATCAATATAAAAGATTGTCAAGAAACTCCATCAGTGATACTGCTCTTTATATGCTGCTGAAATTGTGTAAGGAAAATCTGGTTAAATGCAACTGTGTCTCAGTTTGAATATTATATACATGTACATACCTGACTGTTTTATATCTGGATTAAAGGCTAGATCTAACTCAGTTCCTCAATCGACTAATATTTCCTTTATGGCTTGTAAAAGGCAGAGTCCTCAAGAAGTAACTACTTAAGAAAAATCCTATTTAAAGATAGACACAAAAATTTCATACTTAGGAAGACAGAAACTCGTATGAATGAGGACATTTTACCCTGGAATTTCCATTCTATGTTAATTCTGTAAGAAACTTTTCTGAAATAACTGTACAAAACCAGTTCGTAGAATCTGTGATAATATTGTAATTTACCATGTCCAATTTTTAACATTTATTATATTAGTCACAGTTTATTTCACATCTTTCTTGAGGCACAAAGAGAACTAAGGTAAGTCTTAAAAAAAAATAAAATTACTCCGAGTCTTCAGTTTTATGAAGAAGAATCTGGCATCTAAATGATTCTTTTACTGACAGTGATTAATTGTACATGCTATCAGAATGCAATTTATGAAAAGTTAAAAGAATCCTCATTTATAGAGATTTGCATGACTTTGTATCCTTAGTCACGACTTGTGAAAAAACTATTGAATTGTAAAGGATGACTTTTAATATGAATTAAATGTTTAGTCACAGTTTGTAGGCAGTACTCACAATCTTTTAGCAGCTTGGATGCTTAGTAATTTTCCTCATTTAACTAGACACTTTCCTGCACTACAAACTACAATAATAAAATAAAATAAATTTTTAAAAAAAAATAGAAAACCCATATAAACTCAGCAATTTCCTTTTATTCCTCTCACCACTACCTAGAAATATCCAAAATGCCCATTGCATGCTGGTTTTGGAAACATTTGTAAGACTGTACAACAGTAAGGATGGATAGAGGTGAAAGCAATGGCCAGCGACTGAAAGCTGAACTGTTACCTAATAAAAGACCTGCTCTCTGCAAATCTGTTGAAGAAAAGCAAAGTTTTCATTTAACAAAATCCAGATTAGACTTGCAGAAAAAAGAAATGAAAAAATGTCAAATACTTCACCAGCTCCCATGGAAATGTGAAGAAGTTTCATGGTTACTTGTATTGCTTTGTCAAGGTTTACGGAGTTCAAATAAATATGGACTCCACTTTATTCTCTGTTTTAATCTCATTCAGTCAGAGAATTTTAATTCATATGAGCATTTTTAATATTCTGATTAAAAATTACTTTTACACTGTTCCTACTGCTAGGCATACTTTCCTATGGTTTATATATTTAGGTAGAGCTTGATTTATCTTTCAAAAAATTTATGACTGTACAAGCCACTACAGAGATAATGAGTTTTAGCAAATACTAAATATCAAACAAGGAAAAAGCTAGGAATATGTCTTTTCACTGTGTTGGTGTTTCTATCAGTGTTTATTTCTAAATCAGCATTTTTCATTCTAAATCATCCTAATGTTTATTGCCTATGACAAAAATCTAGAAATAGGGTTCAGTAGTAATGGCTATTTGCTTCAGCTTTTGTTGGTTCCTCTTCTATTCCTTCTCTAGTTGTTGAAAAATGGTTTTGTTTGACATTATAAAAATCTCTTACCATAGCTACTAATTTACTTTCTTGTAGAAAATAAGGAAAATACAAGAAAAAAAGAAAAAAATAAGAAAAAAAATAAGAAAATTAGTTGCCTCTTTGAAGGGAAAAAAATAATCTTTAGCCAAGACTGACTGTCAATCTAGTCCTTGCTAAGACTACAAACAAAATATTAAAATATATCTGTGGCACATACCACGATATAAAGATAATGCAACAACAGTAATGGGACCATAATGAAGTATAAGACATAGGAGTATATATTTGTGATGCAGAGCTCTCGCCATTCAAAAGGATCATAACAAATTTTTCTTAAAAAAAAATTCTAATTCTGGAGAAATAATATGGTCTAAATAACATTTCTTCATGAGGGGTCATAAATAAGCATTCCAGAGATATTTGGGATAAACAGTAGGGATTTTGTAACAAAAGAAAACAAGTATTTATGAAGAAATACAATTCTAGTTTATAAATCAAAACCAAAGTACCTGCAGTGAAGGCTCCACTTAATTTCTAATGCTGAAGAACTTTAATTTATATAGTGCCAGGAGAAACCTAGACCTGAGGTCATACAGTTAAGAAAGGCAAATGAAGAATACACTTAAAGGAGTAACTGGCTGAGCTGAAGTATTACTCACTAAAGGGTCTGACAGCATTGCCTGGAAAGCAAAAGTCCCATTTTGAAATTTTTAACAAACAAAGCCATATGCAATTCTCTCAGTATTGGGAATAAAGTACATATGTTATTGTTCTTAAGTCATTAGAATTATTTCATTTCAATTCATTAGAACCCTAAAATGGTATGTGGAGAAGAACAACATGTGCAGATTGAAAACAAAAAATTTACAAATTTGAATTTTATCACAATGGAAAATAGAAAATAGTTAAAGGAGCAAGGTTATACCCGATTTGTGAATAATGGGAACATTTGCATTATGTTTATTGTTATTGTGTGCCTTTATCACTTTTATTGTTATGCTGCAGTATAGCCCTTTGAAGGTCTGCCAAACCACTGCGGCTTGCTCAAATGCAGGGCTGAATTTTAATTAAGCTTAGCAAAATAGTCATTGAATTTGCCGAGCCTGATTAGACCAGTCATCCTGATAGATGTGCAGAGGGCATCTTCCCTACTTGTTTTAGTAACTGACAGAGACAATTAATAGATTTTTGTAAAATAGTTAAATGTGTAAAATACAGACTGTCATCACCTCTTTCCACTGACAGTCTTAGCTTTTTCTGTATTCAACAAGGGTAGAAAAGATTTCTTGGAATATTGAATAATGAAGTACTGAAGAGTAGTTCAGTATTCAGATTTGTGAAGAGTAACTCACAAAGATATGCATTTTGTTCAACTAAAGTATTGTCCTTAATATTATTATCACCCAGTGAAGAAGAGTTTCTGTGGTCTCTTCAGAGTTACATTAAATATGCGTGCAACTGGATGACTTCTTACAGCTGACTTTTTGCTTTCTCACAGAAGCGATACTAAGGCCTCTTTCCAGCTTATGCAGCTAAAACACCCTCCATATATATCATATATCTTCAATCTTTCCTGTGAAGCATGACTTCCAATCACAAAACCAAATATTCTTCATCTTTTCTCTATGACAGTGACAGTTTCATTTCTTTCAAAGCCTAATAGGTGGATTTTGACTTAGAAGAAACATCCTTAGGACATTTCTAAACATTCCTTAGTGCTTAGGAATGCTGACTTTGTTGTTTTCTCCTTCCTATTAACACAGTAAGATTAGGGGGAAAAAAGCATGTTATGTATTACCAAAATAAATGTGTAATACCTGCACAGTCAACCAGCCTATTATCCACAAAAAACTGTATGAAAGGAATAATACTAGATAAAAAAGACAAACAACATGTAGAAGGATGATATGTGGCAGTATTCAGAGAAAGATGCTCTAGGTCCTACCTCAGGAATGAAACATTAGTAGGGTACTGAAGTAACCAATCCTTTTGTACAGTGAACAAGGCCACTGATATTCTTTGAATTTAGCTTCACTATTGTTGTCATGACAGGATATGAAAAATGCAACAAAATTAACAGAATTTGCATTCTAGTTGCTTAGTAGCAGGTTAGTTAATAAACATATTTTTAACTATAAGACTAAAAATTTCTTCTTCAGTGACTAAATTTCAGTGATCAAAAAATTCCAGTGACAAGAGTGACTCGAAGCAGATGCAAGAATAGTAAATAATTTGCCACAAACCACAACACTTAAAGACTGAATTGCAGACTAAAGAGCTCTCTTCCCTCTAATTGAAAAGGTGTGAAAAACAGAAATGGGGAATATGTATAGTTAAAAGAAGGACTGTGAATTTGTGATTTAGTGTTCCTCAGTACAACTAACAGTTTGCCTATACGCGCAGAAGTAAAGGGTGAAAAAGATGGTGTTAGTGTTTGATTTTACTGCTCAGTAGCAATTTTCATAGGTTTTGGTGTCCTCATTTTAGGCTGATGGTAGCAAATATACAGAAGTACTTGCCATAAAGATTCTGTTTCAGTCTACAGGTAAAAGCTGAGAAAACAGAGTAATTCAAAATAGATGTTTTCAGAAATATTGTTTATTACACCCTTTCAGCAGCCAGAGGCTTGGAGAGACTACCTTTGACAAGGGGAATAAATGTTGTAGTTTCAAAACCGATGCAATTGTTGGGACTACCTGAGGATTACAAAGTTAGAGAAACTAACATAAAAAATTCTCTTACCACAAGCATAAATAATTCACAGGTATGACGGGATGTTCTATTTCCTAATGTTTAACAAAGCATCAAAATTAATTTTATTCAAAAATATTAACCATCCTGATATATAAAGAGAGATTTAAGATGTGACATTTCAGAAAATGTGTTTTTATTGCTCTGATAATAAAATGCATAAGGATTCTGCGTGCATGACACATTTTCTGGTGACCATTTCTTTTGCATTTATCATAGAGAATCTACTGATGAATACATATTGCATAAACCTTAGTTTCAGAGGAATCATCATGTCACGGGTTCAACTAACAAAATCCAAAAGCCGACACTTTTACTTAGGACGCCCCCATGTTAGATCTGTGATTTGTAGGCAAAGGCTAATTGTTTAAGTGTGGTACCTGGTCTCTTTTGTCAGATTGTGTACCGAGTTGTCTGATTATCTAATGAACCTTAAAAGTTCCAGTTACCCTAGAGCAAAATTCAAAGAACAGAAAGCAAATAGGAATGAAGGCTGATTATTTAGTTCTTGTCTTTTCTCTGCTCAACTCTGGAGGCCTGGGCAAACACACTAGATGGGGAAACTAATAAAAAGCGAAGGAGAAAAAAAATGACAGAGTGGAAATAAGCTGTTTCATCTTATAATTTGGAAATATTCTACTTTTCCACTGCTGGAGACAAATTCTGAAAATGGTAAGTGCATTTTTTAGCAGGTCTGCTTCATGACTTGGGAGTATCTGCTGTATCTGATATATCCTAGTTCCAAATATATTAATGAGAAGAAAAGCAGTCACTGACATTCTGATATAGCCTGATACTATCAAACTTCTGGTCAAACAAGCAAAGAGAATTTGCATTTTTTCAGGATAGTAAGAAGCCTCAAGGAGGGAAAAGCTCACCCACACATGCACACATAGATGCAAACACTAACTTGCAGTTAGAAACTGTATTAACAGAATGTTTGTTTCACAAGTATTAAATGTACATTGTTATGGAGAGTACATTATCTATTATTAATCTGAAAAGGGAAGACTTAACACTATAAAACTAACTTTTCCTTCAAGTCAATCTTATAAAGTCACTTTGAAAGTTTAAAAAGTTTTCACAAATATTTATAAGTGGTTTTACCTTTAAAAACATTTTTTTACATATAATATGCATGACTCAAGTTGAAGTACATACAGCAAACATGAGTCAAGCTGAAGCAGAAATTTGAGTAGCGAGATTTTCAGGTCATCTATTTTTATGCATGTACTTGTATGAGTGTGCATGTCTGTGCACATAGAAAGAAAAAGCAGAAGCTTGTTCTGAGGAGACATGTGGGAAATCATCACTTATATTGCAACAGCTGTATAAGAACTGCATCTGGATCTACAGATTATGTTCCCAAGTCTGACATAAATAGAAGCTAGTTTACTTTTCTCTGGATTAATAGATGTGTATTTTTTTTAAAATACCAAGGAAGTACACTGACATTTCTAAAGTTTACATGACAAAGCAATAAAACTTATAGGTACCTTTTCAAATGTACATGGGAAATTTCATTATTTATCAAAGTCCTTCTACTTTATCTCTTATATCTAAATGTCTTGTTGACCTGGAAATATATGAGTGCTATAGAAATAGAAATAAAGCTGAAGAATACAAAATTATTTAATGCAGCTAATTGTTTTTTGACTTTATAAACAAAAGTACGTGTTCCTGAGATGAAATCCTAGCCTCATTTAAGTCCACTGCAAAATGTTAAGTCATCCAGACTTCATCACAAGACCCCTTACTAAAAACATTTTCACTGACCGATAAACCCCTACAATGGAAGAAGGCTCAGAGGAGATGGGCAAGAAGATGTTCCTATGAAGCTCAGAGTATAATGCAGGGTTTGATTGACCACAACTGTTGTGACTTACCTCAGCACCAAGGGGACCAGAGCGAGGCTTTTGTTTTAGGTAAACAGCTGTCAACAGTTGAGTGGATCAACAGCAGTGTAAATAATTTTCCCTGAGTTCATTAGAAGAGTGGGAATATCTCCCTGAGATAGCCAGATCAGCATGAGAGGATTGAATACCTGAAGAGAAACTGTGACTTAGCCCAACACAGAGTACTTTTCAGTAAACTCAAAAATTAACTAAAGAATTGTGAAGAGCTCAACAAGCTTGAGCTGGCTGCAGCTGACACATATGCCTTCCTGGGGAGGTCCAGCACAGTGATGGTGAGAATATTATTGAGCTGGGCAATGGGAGCTGTATTTCATTTATAGTTGAATTGTATATACTGCTATATTTTGCTAAGCATTACTTATATTTGTATTGTACTCTTGGCCACGTGATGTGACCCTTGAGAGTGATCCAGAGCATGGCTAAGAGTTGGAATCAACAATCCCTGTGGGTCCCTTCCAACTTGGCACATTACGTGATTCTGTGACATGTTTTGTACTGTTCTGCTAAATCAGAAATTCCATGTAACATCAACTGTCTTTATATAGGTAAATCTGATGTCCCTCCACACATGGAATACCTAAAAGAACCTAATCAGAGAGCACAAATTCTGACAAATAGATAAAAAGAAGGTAACCTTCAAATAAGAAAGGTAATTATTTAGAAAAAAGTATGTATCCTTCACTTTGTCATGCAGAACAATTACAGCACATCCAGTTTTCTTAGTAAAGTGCCATGGACAAGATCAACTCACTGTTTGAAGAACGTAAATCTACTTCAAGGAGTGAAAGCATTTCTATACTGAATAACAGAAACTGATGTCAGTCTGTGGATAATGCTCACACAGTATACAGGAAGGGTTTGTCCTGTTATATTTGCAGTGCTAAACATACCTATGGGGGAGGGTAGGAAACAGTTCTATCATTTTGGAAAGCCTGTAGTGAACATTCTGAGGCTTGTTACTAGCTTGAAAAATAAGCAAACAAAACCTACTGTGATATTGAAGTGCCATCATGGAAATACCTTTTTTTTTTTTTTTTTTAATCTTTTTTTTCTCTAAGCCATTGTAATTACTGCCTAGTTACACACAGAGTGAGAAAAAATAGTTTTTTTCTGGCTTTTCAAAATGAGGGCTCCATTCTATTTCCACTGAAACGAGATTACAATATTTCATCTGACATTAATATGAAAAGCACCAATTCCTAGAGAAAAAGGATTTTTGGGTGTCTCAAGATATTAGTGTATCACAATAGACTTCCTTTCTAGACCTACACCTTTACTCAGATTTAATTCTGGCTTATATAATAGTTTAAATTAAACATAAAATAAAAAAATCACAAAGAAATTATGGTCATGAGTAAATTGTATGAATTAATGCTGATTGATTTCGAAGAGATATGGATACTTTTTTATCCCTTCTGTCTTACCCTAAGTCCTTGGAATAAATGCTAAGTTTCAGTAAAATATTACCAGAGACTTTTTTTTAATGACTTTATAATGAATAGTTTTCAGGAAAATATTAATGCTTACACTGAATATTAAAAAAAAGTCTTGCAAAACTGTTAGTGTCCTATAATTCAAAATCTTAGGCAATATAGCATAAAGAAAAGACTAAATCTCTTAACATCTTATAATTTTTCTCATCCTTATTATTTATTTTTTAAACAAGAAAATTAACAATATGTCACCAACCTGAATTCTAACCATATGTGTATTTCATCTGATTTTTAGTTTCTGATTACTGCTGCCTAGACATCTGATTTCTAAGAATCCTGAAGGTTTCAATTGTGATGGGCTTTTTCTCACAATTTAAGCACTACATTATCTGAAATACTATTTCTATTTCTTATTTTAGCTATTGAGAAATACTGCAAATATGATACTGGGGTAATTGATAGCACATGTTGACATATTAATAGCAGCTAAAAAAACAGGTGATATCAGGGCCAGAATGGATGAGCTATTACTCCTGAACCCTAGATATAAATGGCATTTCTATGATTTATGAGTAAATTTAATACCTTTCCTATTTACTGTGCCCTACAAGCAGGGAATAGAAGTGAAAATAGAAAAAAAAAAATCACAAAACACAGTGCTTTCAATACATCTAAAGCTAGAATAGTCTCATACCCTTTTAAGAAGAATACAAAGTAAGACTAAGCATTAGGTTTTTATTGCAGTTAGAATAATGATTGCTTTTCAACTTATTCATGACAGATAATGGGGCAAAATTTTCCTTGAACTTGTTTTTTTCTAGAAATAAGACATAATGAATGTATTCCATTAACTGTTTAGTACCGGGTCTGAAAACCTTTTGATTCTTCCATCGTTAAATACATAACATTCTTAGAAAATCTCTCAGGAAAATTATTCAAAAATGAAGAAGTGATACACAATGTCATACTTGTCTGTAGCACAGTTAGTTTCTGACCCAAAGATTGCATATATGCACACTCAACACATGACTATTCATGCACAGAGTAAAAATCTTCCTCCAGTATTTTTTTCTGTGTCTGGAGTTTCTGACACAATATTAAAAGCAAGGAAAATTAATGACATACCTTACTTGCCTTTACAAAATAGTTTTACTTACCTAATGTATATACCAACTCCCAGGAAAATAAAAACCAAATCCACTGTCTTCACCAGGCAGGGCACAATACAGAGATGAAACTAACTGGTAGTGAAGCAACATGTGGTCTCCAAACATGATAATTTGATTAAGCTTCCTGTGGTCATTCAAAACTCTGTGACCAATATTTCTCTGACAAGCAAGAAGAACATGACAATGAGAATTAGCAAATAGAAAGCACACAGGTGTCATCCTCCCAGTGTATAGGAAATGAAGCAGTATGGGTAAGAAAAGAAAGAAATTTTCAACAGGGACAAGACTTTGCTTCAGTTCTGATCAGTTTTCCACAGAGACATACTGTAAGCCTTATCTGAAGTCCATGTCACTGATTCACAGAGAAGATGAGGAAGGAAGGCAACTCCATAGATAACTTAGCCCAGGCTCCTGCCCAGGGTAGTGTCAGTGACAGTACATTGCTCAGGGATGTGTCCAGTTGGGTTTTGAATATCTCTAAGAATGGAGACTCCACAGCCTCTCTGGGAAACCTGTCCCAGTGTTTATCCTCACAGTATAAAAGCATGTTTTGGGTTCACAAGGAATCTGATGGGGTTTTTTGGGTCCATTGGCATCTGCCCTGTCAGAAGGCACCACCAAGTAGAATTTGGTCTGCTCACGATTCCTTCCCATCAGATATTTGTGGAGCTGCTTTCCAGCCACCCCTGGTTTGCATTGGTGGCTGGGGCTATTCCTCCCCATTGGCAGCATTTGACACTTTCTCGCGCTTAATGTCATACTGCTCTTCACAAAGCTCTAGGTCCAGATGTTCTGTCCACCTCACTGTCCACTCATTTAAGCCATTCTTCATCAGCCTGTCTATGATGATGATGGGAGACAGCCTCAAAAGACTTGCTAAAGTAGAGGTAAATAACACTCACTGCTCTCACCTTATCCACCAAACCTGTCACCCCATTGTTGGAAGCTGTCAGACCATGTAAATGGAAGGAAGGGGTTAGTTCAGGTCTTTGGTTTCTAGGTGAAAGGAAATGAATGGATGAGGTATGAACAAGAAAAATAGCATTCAGACCAATTGCATATTTTTCAAATAGATTTTTGTATTGCTAGATTACTAATATTTGCACTCAAAGCTGCAAAGAAATTGGCATTCTCTTCTTTTCTTCTTCCTCTTTTCTCACTTAAGTAATTAACCAGGCCATTGAAGTGCTGAATAAATACAATTCTAAAAATCAGTACTGTTTCTGAGATGTTCAGCTCAATTTAATGTTATGACCAATGAAACAAAAAAGTCTCCCTGTAAATTAATGTGATTACATAGATAGCTGTTTTGTACGATTTCGATAAATTCAAAGCATTTCAGTGGGAAAAACAGCACCATCTGTACTTTTGTAAAAAGAAAAAAATACTGAAATATCACTTTCAAAGGTTTTTGAAACAGTAAAAGAAAAATATTTGCTTTCAGTATTTAAAAAAGTGCATCTTAATCAGTTAGTAGTTATATCAGTTAATAATGAAATGCAAAGTTTTGCCAGTCATAATATGAACTGTAAAGAAAATCCTTGACTTTCCTGTAGCAAGAAGGTAAATCATTCTAAAATCAGTAAAAAAAATAATCTCTTGGAGTGAATTCCTTTTACTAGTAATTCAAGTTTCACATGATGTCAATGGATTCAGGATTTATAAGTGAGGAATTAGAGTTCCCTCTGTTATACATATAGTTATAAATACAGTTGTGCCTTAAGTTGTGCTTGTGTAATAGAGAAATTAATTTTCCTCCATTGTACGCAACCTGAATAAAGGTGCATTTATTAGATACAAATCAACTTTTATAAAAGAACACTTACAGTATTGCAAAACTAAGTGAGCCCTCGATATTCTAACCTCTTGGCAAATGCATGTTTTATTGACATGATAATATAGCATTTTTTCCCCTAGAATCCCTGCTGCATTCCATCATATAATGGGTGGTGCTTCTTTAATGACAAATTACTCAATATCCTCTTTCCTCCTCATTGTTAGACTCTTCAATATATTTTCTGGAAACAAATTGCAATAACTCATCAGATTTTTTGACTCTTCATAGCTATTGATAAATTAATTTCAGCACCACTATAAGGCAAGAGTTCATCACTATTCCATTCTACAGAAGAGAAACAGAACCACAGAAAGAAAATTAGAAGAATCTTCTAATTTCAGGTATCTAAATTTACAAGAAGCACTTGGTATTTTCAGTGATATGTTCCCACTGGTTTCTAATCAGACTTCAAGATCATAGTTCAAAACTTGAAAATAAGAAATCATTCCTTAATATACAGGAAAAAAGTGGTTCTGAGAAACTATTCATGTAGGTATTCTTTGGCAGAGAGATAAAATGTAGCGGTTTTTTATTTTTTTAATACTACTTTTTTAGTAACAATCACCAATGTAAGCCCATAGTCCTTTAACTACTATTTCCTCTTTGGGGTTTTTTGTTTTGGTTTTTTTTTTCTTTTTCTTTTTTTAGATGAAGATGGACTTCCTATTTTAGGAATTGTTTGCTACGTGACCGTACTCCAACAATCATTAAACTCATGTGCTTAAAAAATGTTTCCATTCCTGCATCTGATTTCCCAAAACTAGCTTCAATGGTTGTGCTCCTGTTCACATCTCCCCTTCCAGGTATTACTCAATGTCCGTCCTCCGACATCAGTCTCAGTTCTTTCAGTCCCTTTGTCCACCTGGGTCTCCCCCTCAGGCCCACTCTCCTGAATGACATCTTTCCTGCATTTCCTCATCTTCCTCAAGTTTCTCTCTCAGCCTTCCAGTGAGATTTCAAAGATGTCTCCCACGTCTCCAAGCTCCAACTCATTTCCCATGAAAAGGGCCAGGATTGCCCCTTGACTTTTTCCTAGTCCCTTTAAGCATTGTCCATTTTCACACACCACCCAGGGTGGCTCACTGTGGCTTGTTCCCCTGGCCTCTCTCCTAGGATCCACAGATCTCACCTCCCAGACACACTGTTATGGGTTTAAGGCTGGAGAATTTTCTCTTTCCCTCACCCGCCCGGACTGGGAGGGAAACCTGGAGCGGATGGGAGGGGGTGGGGAGGGGAGAACTTCCGGGGGAGGGAGGAAGGAAGGGAACATTTTTTACTTTCGGTTTTTGGATGGGTTTTTGCACACACATGCGGTTTGGTCGGTGCTGTGTTCGGAGCCAAGGTCTACAGCCTCCCGAGGTGCCCCAGCTGCATTGGAGCGGCTCTCTGCAGTTTTCCCATGGATCCGGAGGCACTGAGACAAGCCAGTCAGTCCTCTCCTTCTTACTGCCTGGTCGCCGCCAAGGCGCTCCATCCTGGGAGCCGAGCCCCGTTCCTGGCCTGCCGCTGTGGTCGGACATTCCCCTCCCCCTCCCTGTGCACGGATGCCAGCACCCGCTTCTAGCCTGTCACCGCCGGCCACCCGTGCCCCGCTGCCGGAGCAGGTGCAGCCCCCGCACGCACCAGCCCAGTCCATCGGAGCCGTTACCGACCAGGCGGGGTCCCATCTGCCTCCACTCCCTGCCAGCTGTGCCGCCTGCCGATTGCTGGTGCCCCTGCTACTTCATCCACGTGGCCTGGGAAAGAACAGCGTGGTTGCACCGCAGCGCAACAGTGCCACTCACTGTCCATGACTAGTATCACAGAACATTCCAAACAGGGTTTTTTTTTTTTCCTTCGTGTTCTTTTGTTCTGTTGTTTCATTGGTCCCCAGTTTGGGGGTGTGTG
>JAWWEU010000001.1:107918664-107944743 GCA_035583155.1 Acropternis orthonyx | reverse complement strand
GAGCTGTTATTTTCCCCCTTTGCCCTTTTGCTGTTCATCTAATTAAACCTATTCCCTAATTTGAAATCTACAGTGAGCCTTAGTGTGGTTAATCTGGTGGAGTCCTTTGCTCTCTTGGCCCCCAGATATCTTAGTTTTCTCTTTCAAACTAAGACACACACTTCAGAGGGAGTATCAGTGGCTGCAGGAGAGAGGAAAGAGGACAGGACTCTCCTACAGCCTTTCCTTCTGTGAGCTTTTGTTCTAGCTCCATGGCAACCCTACAGAGACGGGGTGGGTTTTGCTTTGTAAAACCAGGAGAGAATGAAGCAAAAATACAGAATTGCTGAGATTAGGCCTGGGAAGGTAAAGCAAGAGTGAAATTAATAATGTTTATTATTAATAGTGCCAATATCTAATACACCAGATCATCATAAGTATTATGTACACTGAGAGTGAGGATATGAACACTTGGCTATATAATGTTACCCACTACTTAGGGTAGGAGGCTCTTACTGGCAATGCAGAAGGCTCTGCTTCCTCCCTTTACTTGCTTCTGTTTCAGGTGCCTGAATCTATACTTAGCATGACCCAAAGAAAGACTTTTCCCACCCTGGAAGGCCACACTCCAGCAATCCAGGACTTCCACTGCACCAGCACCAGCTGTTCCCTGTGCAAAGCCCACAGCTTCATCAGATGAGCTGTGAAGTCCAAGGAAAGGCCAAGAGTGATGATCTGTACAAAATCCTTGTCAAGGCTCAAGTCTCTCCTCTGTAACATGTGCTTAGACCTTTCCAGTAAATAAGTGTCAGAATTATTACTTTTAAGTGTGTAAATCTTCATCTTTCCCCCTGATTTTTGCCTTGAAATCTGCTCGGAATTTGGCTCAAAATTTTTCAAAATTCAAATTTTTCACTTTTTCAAAGTGAAAACTGTCTTGAGGTGAATCAGCAGATGAGTAATAATGCCTCTGCCAGAGTCTGAAAAGTAAGCAAGAAGGAGAGGAGAGAATGTCCTGCTTTGCTGCGAAGCCCATTTAATTTTCCTTAGGTATTTACTCTGTACATCACACTTGCACACCTATAAAACCTATGCATCCATTTAAACAGTAGTGGCTGCTTGCTGGATCAGTAACTGCTAATCTAAAGTGTCTCAAGTGGTTTGCTTCACATCAGCTTCACATAAAGATTAAGTGTTAAGTTTTCTTTTTTTTGTTTTCACTGAAATCACACTGTCTCAGGATTAGGGAGTGCACAGACCTGAAACTAAGGTTTTTTTTTTTTTTTTTTTTTAATTTTTTTTTTTTTTTAAATTTTTTATTGGTAGTTTTGAATTACTCAGCAGAGTAAGAGAAATGTCATGCATTTTACTTTGTTTACTAAAAGTAAAATTAATGAAACATAAAGTATATTACCCTCAAGTCTAACAGAATTGTGTTCATCCTCACAGTATTAGTATCAGTCACAAAACCTGACTTAACATCCCATAATGATCCTGTTCTAGGCATTTTGCTTTGCTTACATGCTCATGAAAAACTTAAAAATTTCCAGATATTATTGTCAGTAAATTCTAAGTTGTCATAGAAAAGTAATTAGGTTTCTCTCTATCTTCACTATTATTTTAATAGTTTATATTTTTGTAATTTAATATTTGCAGGTTGAATAATTTCAAGTAGATGTGTCCTATGACTCACTGATGGTTAACAATTCAAAAAGCAGTAATTAATATTCTGCAAATCCCTCCGACAATTCCAATTATATAGCACTGTATTCTCATTTGAATACATCTCAGATTATAAAGGCTTTTCTCACTTTGTTTGGGGCCCAGGAAGAATAAAAGGGTGGCTACATATTTATATCATTGTGATGCCATGATTCATAAATCCCTGTCTGGAATGTAAATGATCAAATTTCTAATTTCATACTCTAAATGTTTGCTTATCTTTCCCATCATTCAGAATAAGAAAAGCACTTGGGAACTTTCATATAATTTGGCATTGTCAGTCTATTCTCTCAGTACACAAGTCTTTAATGTTATTTCCACTATCAGTTTTGATATGCAAGACCTAAATCTGTTGAGATTGGTCAAAAAGAAAAGGTTATTGTGAGACTTTAAAATGGAATTCAAAACACACTAACATGTAATAAAAACAGATATACTGGCAAGCAAACAATACTTTAAAAATATTTATTTTCAGTATGTGTTTTCTTTAATATCAATTTTTCAACATGAATCCATAAATAGATTTTTTTGTATCTGTCTTCCTATACTATTAGTTATATTTCAATGCATATAGTGAGCAAAAAGTAGGAATTTCACTGTGTGTGTCTAAGTGTGTGTGTATGTAAGTGTGCGTGTTTCAGCTTGCTGGATGAAATCTTGTTGACTTTGGGAATTTATTTTTCTGCCTTACACTAATTTTTACTCTGCTGCTTGTCCAAGTCAGGTTTTTGTTGTTTTGATAAACCAAAATTTTTCTTTCAGTATTAGAGCATTCTTTCAGGAAAGTTAGTAGAACTTAGAATCAGAGAACAAAGCTGCAAAGTTGTCAAATCTTAGAAGTGTTTCACATTAGTTTATCAAATATTTGTTTAGATTAATTATAAGCAAAATTTACATATTTTTATATGATTTCATATATAAATATTAAGAAAGAAAACTTGTCAATAAAAATAAAAATTACTATAAGTAACTATCACTATCACTATAAGTGACTGTCACTTTTTAATCCCACACAAACAATAAGATTTCCACTGAAGTTCAGCACAGCAGGTCCAACGTGTGTCAGTCATCACTCTGCCTTTAAAAATAATTTTTTTTGTATAATAATTAAAAAAAAAAAGAAATATTTAATTCAGCCTTACAATTTGTTCATAATTATTCAAAGAACAATGTACTCCTTACATAATATTACCTAAAGTTGAGGAAGAGCCACAATGGTTTGTGGAATTTGATGGTACTTTGTTCATATCCAGTGACACATTATGCTGGTTCTCAAAACATTTTTATAAAGTTCTTACATTTCCATTAAATCCTAATACAGCACAAAAATACACCAAAATCTCAAAAGTAGTATTTAGTAAAAATTCAACAAAAAGAATTCCATGTACCTATAAGCTGTTATGTATATTCATTAACTGCTCCTTACCTATTGCAATAATACCTGTTAGAGGTGATGACATATTGAGGCATTCAGTTTGAAATGCTGAGGAGGTAAGCCTTGGAAAAAGGCCTTTTATTGTCTTTTTCATAGAAAGGTCCATGACTTTTTTAAGAAATAGAAGGAAATATGTAACCTGTATTACAAAGAGGACATCAAAATAGTATGTTGTCCTGCTATTTAGATCAAACTAATTGCTGATGTAAACAAAATACTTTGATTAGTAAAAGAATATTATATTGTAATGTTTAAACTCATAGATTTTCTTCATAGAAAAGGATTTTTGAATTTATATTTATGATGGTTTATGGTGCAATAGTAACCATGTTTATTGTGTATGTCGCAGATGGATGTGGATAAAAACCAAGTTTAAATAACTGAATGCATTATTTTGCTATATAAGAATCAATATCCAAGCTTGAAAAAGACAGTGATTTTTAAACTGTATCATTATGTGGCTGTAAATATTGATGCAAGAGCAATGTTTAACCAGTATTTACATAATCTGAAAATATTGGCACTTTTAAAATTTTTTTTTTAGTAGCATGTGACTTAACATTTAAATTAGGGCGGGGGGAAGGTCAGAAGTGTATCAGTGTGTTCCTCTTATCAAAATAGTTTAATGCAAATCCAGTGGTAATGAACAAAACTTCTCGGGAAGGTCCCTCACAGGTATCACCTCACAGTATAGATGCCAGGACTGTTCTACTCTTCTCATGTAAATTCTTAGTTAAAATGTTGTCTCAAGTAGCATAGGCACTTGAAAAGGCATTGTACTTTGTTTCAGAAGTCTGTCATTGCATTTTGATGAAATTTGCTTAAAAGTCAGGGGTTGAAAATGCCATGGATATACATAAATTTGTATTGAGGACTGTTATTCCCAGTGGGGTCCAGTATCTTTAAGCTTGACTGCAGAGATTTGGGGTTGGAGCTTTTTTTCTGAATTTTATTAAGTGTAAGTCTTACTTTGTGATTCTTGGTTGCATAGTTTATAAAAACTCAGAAGAGTTAGACAAAATACAAGGAATAGCAAGCAAGAAGTATAAAGAGGATAAAATGTGCAAGGGAAACTGAGATAAAGTAACATAGTAGTGTCTACAGAACCTGAAAACTCCAGGGAATCGATCATATCTTCAAGGTAACAATAAAAGTGAAATTATCCTCATTCTCAAACAGTGAAATGAGGAAAAATCACCCATGGAAGAAGTGTGGACTGCAATAAACTAAAAAATAAGAACAAGATAAATGAAAGTGGATGAGAACCATCTTACAAAAATATTTACAAACACTATGAATTTAGTTGATTTACTGACAGTTTTAGTAGTCCTGCATTGTCCAGGACCACAGACCAGACACATTCTCTCTTATGTTCTAGATTAATTTTCTATGGGCATGAGAACCTTCAAACTATGACAGCCCCCACCGGGAACAGCAGCATCTCTAGGGAATGGGGCATTACATCTGAGTCAGAAATATTTGCTTGTTACTTGACTAGACTGAAAAAAAAATAAAAAAAAAAAAAAGAAAAAATAATAAGAAACAAAATCAATACCAAAATTAAATGACAGATCATGACCTTTCTCAGAAAGTCACCTGAAAGCACTTTGATGTAATTAAACTGGCATCTTTTGAAGACTAGAGAAAAACTGATTTCATTTCTATAGTTTGATAATTTTAGAAGAATATGTCTTCCAGCGATTCTTTAAAAAACTGAACACTTAAATACACCCTTGAATCCCCTCTTGTTTTGTCACTAGATATTTATAACACTAATGTTTCAAGAAAACTGATACACAAAATATTCTACTCTGGAATGCATACTCATTTATCATCATGTCAGTTTTTGTATTATGAGGGTTAGGGGGAATAGCCCAGACAACCCAAATTCTGCATGCCTGTCTTTTCTGGAGCTAAACTTCCCCAAAATAGTACCTCAAAGGCAGCTCAGTTCTCAAAAAGAACACAATTCTGAAAATCCCTGACAGTGCAGATTTATCTGCTTATATTTTCTCTTTAGACTAATTTCATTATTCACCCATGGAAAACATATTGAGCTTTTCAGGCCTTTAAGTAATATGGGAAGCATAAAAGGAATCACAATACTGCTTCTTATAAGAAATAAAGCTTTATTTTAAATTGCGCCTCTTACAATATTATGCAATCTTATCCTATCAGGATATCTCACCTGGACAAACTTTCAGAACATCTGAAAAGGATTCTTATGACTGAGGCACAAAAAAACCAGTATTAAAAGAGAATCGTGTGAATGTTAAAATAATCTTGGGTTAATTTACAGCTGGTTGATAGTTACCTGTCAAGGTACAGAAATGACTAGGCTGCAGCCTCAGTACAATGAGCCTCAGTGAATGGGAGCACACAGCTGAACTGTGCAGTCAGGATGCTGGAAAATGAAGTGGGAAGCATCCTGAGAGCTCTGCTGTGCTTCCTGTAGCTCCCTGTACATACACACCAGTGCCACAGTCTCCGCTCATAAATAGGAGATATTTATTATTTAAAGTAACTTCCCAGCTGCAGTTTCACTCTGTTGAATAATAAACTAGAGCCTTATAAAGTTACTTTAATTCTGCATGAAACAGTTTGCATATGTTTAAATATGCTTAAATTTATGTATGTTTACTTCACATCTTGATAGTTTAAAATAATTTTAATTAGGCTTATTGACTTTACCTGGGAAGGTGATTCATCTGATTTACTGGAATCTTGGTCTTAGTCTTCCTAAGCTGCAATGTGTGCTTACATTTATTCTCCTCACAAGAGAATAAGAGCTAAAATAGTAAATGCCATAATTAGAATCATAGGTTATGAATTAAGATACCGCAAATGTGGAGGATTGGATCTGAAGAACTACTGTGACACACACTTTAAAACTATATAAATAGAAATAATTTTATAGAAAGAGTAAAGCATCATTAAAAAACATGCATTTTTCTTCTATGCCTCAAAAACCTTGCTATTCAGGAAAGATGTTTCCTTCCCAACTTTTTGAATAAATTTCTAGTTATTACTTGTTCAAGTTGCAATTACTGTATTCGTCAACTATATCGAGGAAAAGAGAAAATCTATTTACTTGAGATTAAACTAATGTAACTTTCTATTATTTTATTCTTACAATTTATTTTGAAAATAACACAAAATATAAAAAAGTTCTCCCTTTGTCAACTGTTTAGGCTTGAGAATCCCTCTGACAATGCAAACAGTGTTCAGGTGGGGCTTTCAAGACATGTCATAAAGACAGCTCAGTGTAGAAGTTCTCACCATATTTTCTGTTGAAAGTATAAGGACTGTCCCCAAACTCAGTAACACCTTAAAAGAGCCCTTACATTTTACTCACTATTAGTGCATGGTTATTGGAATACCACTCAACTCTATGAAAGTTATGTGGTTTTGAAACATTAGTATGCCAACCACAGTAGGAGGGAGGGGAAAAAAAGGACCGGTGAACAACCTCCTGAGTACAATCTTGCAATCACCACAGTGCAGGATTATGGAGTATTGTGACTCTGACAATCGTTCAATTCCTTAGTCTCACTCCACATCCTTTTTACACTTTAGTTACAAAATTCCATCTTGGACCCACCCAAGAAATTATCCTAGCACATACAGAAATACATTTATACAAAACAAGTTGTTTGTAAAATGGAGGTTTGGAATTCCTGTCTGAATTCCTTGCTTGATTCTTAACCTCATAATCCAGCTTCCCATAGCAAATAACATATCAGAAGCACTTAGTAATGTTTAATAAATGCAAAATAAATTGATGGTTTCTCTCTCTCAAAAACTTTACAGTTTAATGATTTATATATAAATTCTGATTTGTATGTGCTTTCTTTATAGAACTATAGAGAATTGCAAGAGTTTTCACCAAATCTACAGAGAGAATAGGATGTGAGAAATGGAGATTAGGAACTGTGATTAATAAAGGAATGATTTATCAGCGATACTGCTCTTTTAATTCATACAGTGAAATGCATATCAATTTAAAACTAGCCCAAGGGTAGTCCATAGCTCTCAACAATTTGCAGCACCAGCCTTTCAATTACTAATGTCCAAACATCTGAATGAAAAAAGGGAGAGTTTGTGTTTGGTAGTTTGTTAATTTTACTGGTATTACAGATCATTTCCTTTTGAATTTTCCTTTTTGTGTAGGGACCATAAAAGAACTCTAATTTCAATGTGAGTAAGCAGATGAAATTTCAAAATTTTTATATTGAGATCTGCATGGTCCGTTGGAATAAAATATTTTTTAAAGGATTTGCAAGCAAGATTGCACTTAAAGACACGAACATTCTATTTATTTTGTAAGAAGCACAGCATGTTAGCAATAAATCTGGCACAAAAAGTATGCCAAATGACCTGTTGTACAACATAAATTTCAACATAAAATGTTTTGGTATATTCTTTGCTGGCATTTTTATGCATTTATTAAAAATCAACATTTTAATCTGTGAGGGGTATTTTATATAGCAGGATGTACATATTGCATCAAGCATAGATATAATAATTCTGGAACACCAACAGTGCAGCTCATTTAGCTGTGTAAAACACTTCCTTTCACATGTTACTCCTTCTTTATAATTTGCCCAGTAGCCAGCCATCAGTGGCAGGAGGAAAGAGGAACTCATTTCACAATTAAACAGTAGGTAATAAAATATTGCTATGGATTTACCCTAAGGGTTGTATTTCTTGCAAATCTTGCTCTTTGACTTACTCTTCAGAGTAATTCCATAATCACAGGAATTTTCCTTCTCTGTGTATCATTATGTCAGGTATTTGCAGTTCCTGAATTTAGTTCTGACAGTGAAATTATTTTCTTTGCAGTATCTTCTAAGATGTTTATCATCAGTATTTGAACACTTTATCCAAAATGTTGCATAGCTAAGGAAAAAAAGTTTTTAAAAATGTACATTTGATCATAATCTCATTATGAAAACTCACCCTCCGTGAAGCAAAAATGTATAATTTTCTATTTTAATGCTGACTTTTTTTTCAAACTGGGTTTTGTTGGTTATGTTGGTTCAATTCTCAGACATGTTAAAAGGTCTTTTAACCTATATAGTGTTGGAAAAATACATTACCCTATGTCCCATAGAAGACACAGTCTAAAACAATAAGTTTTTGGTGAATCTTTACTAGTTATTTTTAGTTGTGCCACCAAACAGTTCTTTGGCTTTGGGCAAGTAAAACATGTCTGCCTTGTAATTCCCCACACATAAACTGGATTAAAAGCAATCAGTTTTGATTTTCTTTGGGTTTTTGTTTGTTTGTTTGTTTGTTTGTTCTATTTTAAACGTGAGAGATCCGTTTCTGTAACTAGTTTCTAAAGCTCTTATTTTACAGTGCACATAGTGCTCTAATACATAAACAGTTCTAATTGCAGTTTCAGTAAAGTCTTTCTGGACCTTTCAAAAATACACTGTGGGATTTTTTGTTCTTCTTTTTAACTAAGACAGGGATGATACAAATTCCATGGTACGCGTTTGCAGCAACAAAAGGAGATTCACTACAAAGTCATATTTAATGGTATTTTCATTTTTCAAACTAGATCAATACGGAAACAAGAGTCACTGTCATTCATAAGTGTTCCAAGCACATGTCTCTGGCCTCTCCAGACAGAAGGTATCTGCAGCCACGTCCACTGTAATCACTGTAAAAATCACTGTAATCATTGTAAAAATTCAATAGAACACAGCAGATAAAGGGCAAAATTAGTGTGTGAGAGAGATCCTGTTGCTAGCCTTTCTGAATTTGTCTTTGCTTTCTAAATCTTTTGTCCTTGGAAACAAAAAAAAAAGTGTTTATTCACAAATTAAAAAGCATCAATATAACTTTAATTTTCTGTTTTTACAATACGATTATAAGTTCATATTCTGTTTACACTCTTGCATTACAAATAGCTACAGTCAGTATATGTTATACTACTGATGTTCACAGGAGGTTTTTATTACATTTATGCACTTGATTATTACTTACTGACATCTGCACACTATAAAAAATCACTCATTAAATACAACTTTGCAATATATGAGCAGAGGTTGCCAAAACCAAGTTCTACCAGTATACTTGACAGACAAGGTCTTAAACATTGCTGATTCTTCTTTTTTTCACCAGGGCAGTGAAGATCTATATAAAACTAACAGATAAGGTACAGGTAAATCCCTAGAGAAAAGAGGAGCATGCAGGCTTCACAGTTGCACAGGGAATCAGTGTCCTTAACACAGAATATTTTCCAATCTTGTTTCTCTTTTTCAAATCGTGAAATGGTTCAAGTATTGGGGATTAAACTGAATCAGAGATTCTAACGTAACTAAGTTTCAATCAGTTTCTTAGTTTAATACATATGCAGTATCAAAGTGCTTCTATACCTAACTCCACTCCTTAATATTGTATTTAAAGTTGTTGGTACTGTTCTTTGAGCAGTGCGGGGTTTGTTTTGTTTTGTTGGATCCTTGGCTTTGTGAGGTTTTTAGTGGTTTTGGCTTCTTTTTTTTAGTTTGTTTGGGTTTGTTTTAATGAGCCATAGTCAGGCTTCCTTCTTAAAATTAAATTTCCAGAAGTCCATACTTCATGATAAACTGTCCAACATTGATTAAACATTATTTAATATCTAAACATACTATGCATTGACTAGATGTAAGAAAACTGAGTGCTTTTTAATGTCATTTTAACATCCACTGCATATATAATAGGCAGTAATTATATTTACAAAAGAAGAGAAAAAAATAAGGTTTTCTTTCAGGCCTTGAAACTGAAAGAGACTGGAAAGGTACATTTGTTTTTTAAAAGATTTTCTAAAATACAGTTATTTTTTACTAATGATGAGCAAATACACTAATAACTTGAGAAAGGCATAACATGTATTTTTTTTCCTTACTTCCTTCTCTTTCATTTAATTTCAACCTTGCTGGCTCAAGGCTGGCCCTTATTTTTTTGCTACCTAACATATGGGAGCACCCATGCATGCTTATATTTGTTTCTCTAGGGTGGGTCTGAAGTGCCTATGGGCTGTACATTTGCTTTCTGTTTGACCTCATGCCTAACTTGTTCATTGGCTTTCCCTCAAGGGCTTTCTTCTGCTTTTGTTTCTAGTTTACGCTAAACTAATTGAAAAGTAAATTGCATCAAGGATATGAAGTCTGAAAAACAAAATTTGCCTCAAAAATAATAATACATTTCTGTGCCATAAATAATTTGTGCACACAGAGCATCAAAATGTAGGGAAAGAAATATTTGTCCTGTCTGTCCACTCCTGTAAAAATAGTTAACTTTAAAGAGATCTTAGAAAGACAAACCCAGAAGAGGTAGAAGATGAAAGATAATAATGAAGTATATGTGTTTCTGCCAATAACTCTCTGAGTAACCTGATACTGAAATTATACTGCAAAATTTAGCAACTAAACTTCACTGGAAATAAAAATTAAGCCAGAGATTCTGAAACAGATAATTTACAAAAATAAGCAGCATAAGGAATAGACTGCAACACATAAAAGGTACAGAGACAATTTCTCAGTTTTCAACACTGCTTTTGAAGAAGAATCAGCATCATAGCTCAATCTGGAAAAGTCGAACAAAAAAGTGGATGAACTTTAAACAATCGTTTAAAGTTTTATATGAGATTTTTCTGGGAAAAATAAGTCACCAGTTCTACAGCAAAGTTCATGTCAGGCTTTTAGTGCTTTGACATCTTTGCAAATTTGTTAGGATTCAAAACTTAGGAATAGCCCACTGCAATTAAAATATGCAAGGTTTTCAGTTGCATTCCAGGAAGCATAGCTCATGCTTGCGTTGTGGCAAGCAGCATGAACAAATATTTCTGCATCTGAAGAAGCATGCTAAGGCTCCACAGCATTAAGTCGCTTTGCAAAAGTTTGCAAGCTGCAGAAAATTCTGTGTATCACTGGAAGGTCTGTGCTAAAGACCTCTCGACATAGAGAGTGGACAGGGCTTCAGCAAAGGACAGGATATGGCAAACCAACCACACCCATCCCCTTATGGAAAAGGTCACAGGTGCTGTAGAGTGCACGTTGATATATAGCCACTGTATAATGGTATTAACACCAAGGAAAAAAAGGACCTAGTGAAAAGAAACTGGGTCAAACATGTACAGAGGTGCCAGTTAGGGAAAATACACTGTGAATATGTGAATTGCAAAGAAAAGATGGTTTCTTTTTGAAATCTGTTTATAAAATTCATGACATGGAAGAAGGGATTTCCAGCTATCATTTGGAACACCAGGAAATTTGAGCACAGTATCCTGCTGAACTGGAAAAGTCCAAGTACCTGAAGTCAAATGTTGCTTTCATTCAAATACTAACACTGTTTCTCTTATAATGTTGTGTTTGTGACTATGAACCACTTACCACTATAACTAGAAAGGAGAGTAGCAAGCCTCCTTTCAGGCTAGAGACAAATGTTTATTTGGAACTAAAGAATTTCAGAGTTAGATTTCAGACACTTACAACAAAATGGGAAAAATAAAATCTCTTTGCTCTGACTATTATTCCCTGTAACATCAGTTATGATGGAACACTGAAGAAAATAAGTAGGGATAGCAGTAAAGAATGCCCAGTATGGTGTTCTCAAGCCTTTTATCAATTTAACAGACACATAGCAAAATAGATTTTTACTTAAAGGTACCATGTTGTTGACTTAAAGTGCTGCAGGGAAAAAATGTTAAAAATTTATGAAATTCACTTGAATACTGAGAAATACAGGAGATAATGTTTCACACTGGCCTCAGAAAAAATATTCTTTTTGAAGAAAAGTAATGATCTTTGTTTTGTGTAAGCAAAATTCAGCTCAAAAGATGCAAAGGAATCCATGTCCCTGTTATGCCGAAGTTGAGGTTATACAACACTGTTCCTTCATAGTAAACTCTCCTAAATGACATAGGGAAAGCATTGAAAATTAGTGTCCTTTTTTTCATCGGGTCCTAATCTTTTATTATAAATCTGCCACCCAGTTAATAGGCAATCTGAAAACTACATTGTACATTGAAAACAACAGTTTTCAAGGATTACTAGAGATTTTAGTCTCCAAATCAAAGTTTCCTAGTTTTTGAACACTGTTAGATATAGGGTGAGTCTTCAATAGAGACAACCAGTACTTAAGCTGAAACCTTCAATGAAAGTCAGCCATCTGCATATTATGATTCAGAAACCCCCTCAGATACAGTTTTGAATGAATCTGATTACTTAAAATGCATGTTATAGCAGTACTTAATTTCCAAATCAGAAACTGCTTCCTATTGAATAACTAGTATAAAAATGCTAAAATGACAGCCTTTATCCCAAATAGATTCCAATCTACTAATGAACACTGCAGCACTCAAAATTTGGTAATTTGCAATAAACAAGTGTGTTTAAGAACAGGTGTGACAAGTGGAAATGGTAGAAGTCCAAGATTACAGCTTGAAGTGAGTAAAGATATACTACCTCCACATAGTAAATGCACTTCAGAACTTAATGAAATTGACAACAAAATACCTAAACTGTATGGTTTTCACTAAAAACAACATGAAATTTTTAATTATTTTTTTTATTAGGACTGCTATGTTAACCTGTAACTTATATACAGTCTTGAACTAATTTCTGATAAATTTGGGTAAATTTTAAATTTAACAAGCAGGTTGATGCAGACTTGAATGAACTTGTGGGTCTGTGACTCTCAGAAGCATAATGAAGAAAATCTAGACTAAATATTCACATACTGTGAATACTATAAAAACAAGCCTCCTTTTCCACCCGACCCTGGTACGCTGCCTCTTTGAGAGACTGCTTTGGCTAGACAGCAAAATTATTTTCTTACAACTATGATTTATAATTCTGACTAATCTCTGTCAAAACTTCCACAACAGGGAAATCAACAGAAATAAAAGACAGATATTGTCTGGAAAGTCTTGGTTCAGGGAGAATTTAAGACTATTTTGCTGAAATGACAAGAATCAAGCTAATATAACTTGAAACATTCCAATTTCAAAGGGAAGGTGTTTACCAGCAGCTACCAGTTAGTAGCGATGAAATGATAGCCTCCTTACCACCATGTCAAGAGATATGCCTCATCTGGTAAGTAGCTGGATTGTTATGATATCTGCAAACAAAACACCTATCTGAATTAGTCTAAAGTATCTATTTTTTAAAATATTTGGTTACTACTTAATTTTCGGGATTTTTTTTCACAGTTATTGAGACATGAAATCACATCTCCAGTCATGTTTCTGGTTTGGAGCACTGCACAGTAGTTTTAATTGCACACCTGAAAATCAACAAATAAGTTTTGATGTACGTGAAAACTGAGATGCAGAGAATATGAGTGATAAGTCTGGATGTCCTGAAAATAGCTTAACTTTCTCTGAATGTCAAACAAATGTACACACATTGCTATCCAGAAAACATGATATTGCCAAATCCTTCCACTTTCTGACTTCTCAGACAGCAGTGCCTATGCTCTACCACACATACTGTGGTGTATATCTTGACACCTTTCATCTCATATGCTTCTTCCTGCTGGAAAGCCCACACCCCACACCAAAGCCTCTGGGTCCTCCTCTGGCCTGGAAAAATCCACCACCCTGCCTCATGTCCTGTCCTCTGCCTCCCCTGATGAATTAGAAGTTCAGGCCCCAGAAAGGCACATGAAAAGGCAAAAATATATCCAACTCAAATAAACTGTGAAATGAAAGGACCAAATTTTTTCACTTTGTCAGTATCTTATGCCAGTTCTCCACACACATATAATCATGAATGTATATCTTACTTTTCCTCCTGCTAAACTTTACCAGGAATTAATTATTTCTAATTTTATTTTCTCTACAAACCAAGACAATTAAAGCCACCATTTCCAGCACAGTCTACGCAATAGTTAAATGGATTAACCCTGAACATACCTTGGCCAGGCCAAGTCAAGTTTAGTCATTTATATTTTACCAGAGCTTCAATTGTTTTCGCTCATGCAACATGAAATATGGCATATATGACATATTTTTAATTACTTCTTGAGCTTATGTTAGTTATTTTATTATGTTAGATGTTATATTGTTAAGTTGTGTTTCATAGCGAGTTATAGATCATTAGTTAATTATATCTAATATGAAACATGGTAATTAAATTCTCATTAATGACATTTAATTTGACGTTATTAAAAAGTGATAATTTTATTCTACTTAATTTTAATGCAGAAGTGAAGTGCACTATAGCTTAATTACAACAATGCAAATAACTGAAATAAACTAAGTCAGAAGTGTTCTAATAATAGCACCTTTTCTCCTTTTAAAGGCACATTTATTTATCTTGGTCTTAGTCTGAAATTCAATTACTTGCATTATACTTCCTTAATTAATGAATACTTCAAGAAAACACAGAGCAAGCAGTACTGAAAGCATTGGAGATAAAGCATTCTGTTATAATATATTGCTTTAAGCATTTCCATATGGTAGGGAAAACAACAGGTACATCAGCTCTACAATCTGTTCTTTGGAAAGGAGTATCTCAAGCAACTTTCCATCTCTAAGATGAGCAAATATATTGTAATGATAAATATAGAAAATATAATGCAATGCATATAGCACTTAAGACATTCTACATTGTCATAATCACTGATGATTCCAGGAAACTTGTTGATGTGACCTACAAATTTGTATTTATTGGTTTAGGATCTGATTCTGTACACTTCTGAGGAGCAACACATTACTCCTGTAGTTACCTTTCTAATTTCTAATTTCTAATTTAAAACTCTCTCTTAATCTGAATGTATATGTCATCTTAATGTAAATGAAACAATCCAAACAAACTCCCTGTATTTACTGTCTATTTTTGTTTTGTTACTTCTAAAGCCATGACACTACACATCTGTAGATCTCTTTAGGATTGTTCAACACCTTGTGGAGTCAATGAGTCTGTGCATGCCTGATCCAAACATTAATTCTTGAAATTCCAATTTGCAATTCACTTCCTGACTGATTTACAAATATGAGGATTGAAATATTACCCCAGATGACCAAAAGAAGGAGAAGCCAATGTCTCTATTTTGGTTAATTGTACCTATGTTCAGATATAACATTAACCATTAAATCCAATTACTGGGAATTCACCCATGAGGAAACTACAAAAATCTTCTGTAAAATTATGCTTGTAAATTTTTTAAGTGAGAGAATGCATCTATCTTTAGTGATTGAATGCAACTAAGGATGTAAGATTTCCTTTGTCAGGAAAGAACTTTTCACAAGCTGTATAATAGTATTAAAATTTCAGTCCTTAATATTAAATAAAATATTTGACTTTGTAACAATGATTTTTTTTTTCATGCTTCTTCAATTACCATTGAAAAGTTTCAGATAATACAATTCAACAGCAAAGACTAAGTAAACTTGCTATAGTATAGCTCTCATCCTAAACCAGAATGGTCAGGCTGGGAGCTGGCAGAGAGGGTACTTTTGTCCCTGAATCATTGAAGGAAGTTCTTTTCACATTTTCAAAGTTCAGCACCTGTGGCTTGTGATCTTTCTTTTATAATGCAATTCAAACATCTAATTATTTTCTAGTGAATAGCTTGAAGCCATGAAGTATACAGTAGTACTGCAAACTTATCAACAAATCAAGCCTGAAGAGGTCCTCCATTTAAAAAGCTGGATATCGTGACAACTCAAACTGGAGAATAAACTTTACACTGTTGCAGCTGGATGATGTAAAAACGTTTTATAAGGTAGAACCACATTCAATTTCTTGAAACTTAATTGGCAAAGCAGCTGAAGCTGAAGCTTTGTTACTTTTGCAACTCTTTCAAGAGCTCTCTACTGTGAAAGCAAGAACACAAAAAACCCCACAACCACTTGTCATACAAAAAATGTTTATGTTGAGTGTGTAGTGCATTTTTCATCTGCTTCATAGAAGGAAAAAAGTAAAAATGAAAGCATATTAATAATCTGGCAAAAAAAAAAAAAAAAAGGAGAAAAAGACACACACTTTTATTTTCTTGAATGTTGCCAATTTCTTTCCCTATATAATTTGAATCAGAGACAGTTTGGCCAGATCTTCATGCACTTCAAAAACATCTAATAACGTCAACAGGACTGTGCTAGAGAGCCTCCTTCCTTACTATGGCCAAGTAAGAAAAACAAAGATGTAAATGCTGCCTTGCTTTACACATTTGCATCCAGAAGCTTGTGAGACACCACTGTGCAATACTGGGGAGATCTGAACTGTGAGCACTGCAAGGGTGCAATAGGAAAGGAAGGGTTCATAATTCATGGGGCTTGATAGGGCTGAGCTACATGATATGTACTTTAAATATTGCAGAAATATGGAGACAGCTTGTTGGAAAAACAAAACAAAACAAAACAAAACAAAACAAAACAAAACAAAACTCTACCTACAGAAGAAATCTTTCTTTCCTGATCTGAATTCAGTCCACTGTGTAACTACCAGCAGCAAAGAAAGTTTAAAAAAAGTTCAACAATAATGGATGTGTTATTCTATTTTGTTGTTGTTGTTGTTTTTTATGTGCAGGAACAGGTAAGTCAGTAACAGATTTTTGCATACAAATCTTGAGGCACAGTTTAGGACTATGTTTACAGAGTACACGCAGGTCTAGAAGTATAAAAATATACAATATTGCTCTGAAATGCTCTGTTCATCTTGCTATGATATTGACTTTTACAACCATTCTGACTTCTGAGAAATACATTTTAAATAATTAAGACTAAATTAATGCTTTTATCATACCATTGTAATCTTTTGAGCAGTGTTAATGTTAATTTAGGAAGTTAAAAGACAGAAACCAATTAACTTATCATAACATGAAAACTAGATATGTCACAGTATAATAATTTCTAAAGTTAGTTATGTACTCATGAAATGTACTAATGAAGGTCATTTAACAGTGGAGCTCATGAGGGCTTAAGCTGCTTTGGAAACTTCACCTTATGTGCCACAGTTTTGTGTCCTTAAGCTAAGAGAGGAATCATACACCTCTACAATGAATGTATGCACCTTTATGTAATTTTTGTACATATATATTAATACATATATATTAACATGCCCTTTCTTCCTGAGTCATTTCACTGAAACTATTTCTTTCATTAGATAGATTCTGGAGGAACAAGGGCAAGACTGTCAAAGACATTTAGGCACTTAATGAAGCAGTTCAGCTGTTTCTAGGTTTTCAAAGGTATGAAAGTCAAATTCTTACACATAGACAGCTGCAGGAAATTGTTTCCTAATAGACTGTGATATTTTTGCTGTTTTCATGTGAAGCCTCAGGTGTCTAAATCCCTCTGAAAATATATGATTCAGTGAGGTTCTGGTAATTTTCAAGCGACTAAGATTTTGATTTTGTTATACTTTTTCCACAGCATTCTAGACAGCAGCATTGTGTTAGAAGAAATGCAGTGTCAAGTACAGTCTCTGACACGTGGTACTTCCATCTCTTTTCTTGCTTTCATTTGAAGTAAGGAGAAATCTAATGTCTTGGCATCATAAGCTTGAACCCTGACAAGGTATTATCAGAGTGTGAAAAGAAACTGCCCATGACTACATGTGAGCAAGAAAAGTTTCTCTGGGATGCAAATAGAAATTTGCATTGAAATAAATTATCTTGACATCATATTGTTGTAAATAAAAGAAAAAATTAAACACAAAATATGGTGAAAAAATTCTCAGGTAACAAGGTTTTGGTTTCAATATTGGAGTCCAGTTTATTGACATTCACTAATTCTGAAAACTTCACAACTGCTCAATCAGATTTGGCCAAAGGAACATCTGTCATCATGTGTATATTTTCTACTTTCTCCAGTCTTAAAACGAAAATTAAAGCTGAAGTACTTTCCAAATCCTCAGTGTATTGAGTTTATACTGATATTCTTCAAATGATTTCTCAACCAGAGATTCAAGAGAAAAAAATTCACTAATCTAAAAGCATAAGAAGTGACAATAGGATAGAAGTGAGAAGAATGAAGAGAGGAAACTGGCAAGAATTATATTTTGCTAAACACCAGCTCATTTTTTTTTTTACTTGCATCTGTTCAAGACACATCTCTCATAAAAACCAAAACCTGTTTACTGAAGCCAGTTACACTTTACAGAAATCATAATCAGAACCTCATAAATCCTGTAGCTATTTCCAGTTGGTGCTTTTAGAAGTGTAAATTGGCAGGAAAAAAGATAATCCATGTTTTTCAATACTGTATTTATGAGGAGAAGACTGGAAATGTAAGAACCAGTCTGTTTTCAAGATACCAAACTGGCCTGCTGGATATATATGCCCCTTATCATCTGTGGAAACTCAGATAAGCAAACATACAAACCAGTGCTTTTATCAGACTGATCATTAATCATAAGTCAACTTACTTGAAGGGTTTTACAAATTTATAGAACAAAGGCTTCTGAACCCTATTTAAATGGGTTTGATTAATAGAAACAAACACTAAAGATCCAGATGAAGTTGAGTTGTTTTCAGTAGGAACCCCAAACCAAAGTCATTTTTCAGAAAGATTGTTATTTGCTTATTCAGGAGTAAATGATGGAAACATCAGGGGAAAAATGAAGAAGAAATAAATAAAATTATACAAATATTATATAAAAGACTACTCTGAAATGGTACGTTATATAAAATATACCTTGGGCATTATTAGTTCACAAGCATATTCTTTTCATATTAAAAAAAATCATCCATATAGTGCAATTTGTTCTGGTTTTCTGCTTTAATATTCACTTGATTACTCAAACTATAGCCTGTTTTAAATCAGAAAGTCCAGTAAGATTTAGACTATGTTGTGATCTGAAAAACATTAAATAAAATTAAATTTCTTTTCACTAAAATATACATATTATGCATTTCATATCTTCATTAAACTTATACCTTTGCAATGTGGACACCACCTTTTGTGGTCAGTCATAATGAAAAAGGTTTCTATTCCTCATCTACTTCTCTTGTGTATTTTCATGTGATTGAAAAATTATTACTGAGAGACAGAATTGCTAGAACCTGTAGCACAATTCTTGACATGATTCATAAGAGTTTTGGTGGTTTAGTATATTCCAGGATTTGTTGTGTGTGGAAAGAGCTCAGGTCTTTCCTTAGGCATTAGTATTTTCTTAGTTCAGAATTAATTGTGCCTTATGGAAATTTTGAATAGGAGAATGATGTGGTTTTTTACAATAAATATTTTCAAAAGGCTGCTCCAAAAAAAGATGACTTCTCCTTCAGTGAATGGGAATTCATATGTCAATAATTTTACTGTTTTCACCTATATAATTTCATTCTGATCAGGTAAAACTTTGGCTATATGGACAAAATGTAATCATGTTCATTTGTCAGGAAACCTTTTTCTAATTTATGCAGCTGTCAGAAATAAATTGCATTCTTCCCGAATTTTTTCATCTTTTGTAGGTGAGTGCTGCTCTGTATTAATGATAGCTCTTTGTCAGTTCCCTAACAGGATGAAATTTTATTCTTTGAAATAGACAGAACTTTTCAAGGCCTTAAAAATGGAAAGGATATGTAGAGTTTATAAAAGTTATTGTTCTTCAAGAAATTAATAAATGATACATCAGCAAGGTTACATACACTGACAGTCTTTGGCCCTGACAGCAGAACTTAATTCATCTAATTTATTGATCAATTTAGATGTAAAAACCCTTCAGAGCTAAAATTAGCCTTTCAGTCATTCTGAGTTATGAAGCGAAATTTATTACATAACTTTCATAAAAGGGAAATTGAAAAAAGAAACACCTATCAGTCATCTCAAAGATGCTAGGCATGCCGGCAAGTTTGTTTCTAAAGGCTTTACCAGAGTCTTAAATTTACAGTGGTTTCTATTTCATGTCAATTTGTCATGAAAACAGATCTGCAAGATTAATTACTTTCCACACTTTCTAAATGGTATGGATAATAGGGATATGTAGTGTTACTCATATTTTCCAGGTAGGAGGTTAAATTGCCACTCATAGACTTAAAAAAGACAAATACCTGAGTTATATGAAGTTTTAAATTGTATAATGGCAAAAGTGGGTTATTCCAGGTACTTCCTCTGAAATTCTCAAGAGAAACAATGAAACCACATGTTCCAATCTATTCCACCAGAATAAGATTGCTTTGAATATCATAAGTAATCTCAATGATGTAATATAAATATTTGCCATACACACAGACTTATGTGTTGGATTAACACAAAGATAAGCAGACAGCAGATTTTTTTTAAATACATATTAATTTCAGCACTTTGATTTCATTAATTGAATTATTGCACACTAGCATCATAGTGCAAATCTTCCTCATACTCTTATAGCAACACCTAAATCTCTGCAAGTCCACTAGCAGAAACCAGGGTCTGAATTGCATTTTGTCACTTTTTTTAATTTATTTTCTGTACTGAAATAGCAAAAGAGGAGCCATGTTATCTACCTCTTTCTTGGGCATCCTCTAAAAGATATGTAACTACTCATTTAAGTAGGATTTTACCCTGCATCAGTAGATGACTAGTACTACTAATGACTTGGTTCTTTAAAATAAAGCTTGTCTTTTTTCCACAAGTAGCAAGAAAATAAGTTTTTTTAAAGCACTATGACATTTCAGTGAGATGGGTATTACAGAAATGCAGAACTGTAGATGCATTCTTCTCTATTTGATGTGAAATGTTGGGATTTCTTTTATGTTAACAGACTATTCAACTGGAAGAAAATGTGTCAGAATTGTAGTACAGTATAGAAAAATTAATGTCTCTCCATGTGGTCCCTTAATCAGTTCATTATTATTTTCAAGATCTATGAACAAAAATGAAATTGAAATGTCTCATATTGGAAAATTTGATGACAGTAAGTGTTGTGAACACAAAGCAAAAGACTGGCAGTATGGTATTTGGTAAGAGTAAAGAGCATACAAGTCAGGAAAGCATCTGAGAAGTATCAGGAACTGGAGGATAAAAGAATGAATGCATATGAGCGCAACTTTGCTTTGGATCTTGAAAGAACCAATCAACAGAACTGTCTATGCATTCGAGCTCTGCTAAAATTATCACACAGATTGATGCAGAATTGCAGAATTATAACTGATTAACTGCAATAACAGTTACATACACACACACACACACACACACACACACACACACACACACACACACACACAAGAATTGTATCTGTATACATATTTTCCCAGTGTTTGGATTTAAAGCAGCCTGGTTCGATATTGCTCAGCACAATCTCACATTACATCCCTACAAGTCAAATGTTGATCAGGAATGGATGTCACTCACAATGTCCACATGTGAACGAGGCAATTTTGTTTCAGGCCACCAGCCTACAGCTTTTTTTTATTCTTTTGGAAGCCATTTTATGTAAGTTCTTTAAGATGACTGGAGGAAGAAGAAATGCTGTTCGCTTGGTAGAATCTCAGAAACTGGAGACAATTTTGCATGCAAACTGAGGGGGCTTTTTAAACAGGAATTAACAGCAACTCTAATTTTGTATTTAAAAAAAAAAAAAAGTCCCTGACTTTTCATTACCTGTATTTGGAAAACGTGGAGGAGAGAAGGGCATGGGCAAGTAATCACTTAATTAAATATGTATTTCACTTGATTGAATATAAAGTAGAGCCCTGAATCACAAGTTGTTCTGTCTGTGTCTGCTTTTTTCAGGGACCAGCTAAAATAATCAATTTATTTAATATTTAAAACCAGAAGGAAAAAAATTATTTTCGTTATATTAATAACTATGCTCTGACACAATTTCAGTTAAAGCAAAATAAGCTACATCTTTGATACACTAGTTAGCACTCTCCACATAGAGAGAGACCTTTAGTGCTGTGCAGGTTGTTAAAGGATTTCCTATGCTCTTGGAGAGTTGCAGTTATATGGCAGAAAGTAAATGCCAGAGGTAGTTTTCAAAGGCATCCCTAAAAGAATTAGAGGACTTTGTACTTCTAGTTATATAACAGATTTGCTTAACAGCCTTGGGCATGTGAGATTGGACAAAATTCTGCTTTCTTTGAGGTATTTTCCTTTACTGCATTGCTTCCACAGGAGCTAGGAAGGAACAGTGGGACACAACTTTTTGAAAGAAAGCCTACAAACTAAAATAGGAAAATTATTTCAATAGAAGAAGTAGCCAGGAAAAATGAAGGAACTTTATCTTCTGAAGGAATATTCTGATCAGAGCACAGCCAGAGGAGTGCCTGCATGGCTCTGTACAGCCAGGTCCCAGCTGTACCTGGTGTGTGTTCCAAGATTGCCGGGACTCGTACCAGCCTCCAGGAGTAGATTGACATTGGCATAACACTGGACTTAAGCTACAAGTCTTTCATACATCAGTATGTGTGTAACCTACTAAACACTAATAACATAAACACTAAGATCAGCAAAAAACACTCAGCAGAAGGAGGGGGGGTGGAGAAAAACTCGGAGCAGGGTATCAGAGGCTGAGTTTCAGGAGTGCATAAAGCAAGGCAAAAGGTGGATTTACATCTGAAACCTTGCCACTACAGGTGAATCTTATAATCACTTATCTTTTTTAATGGACCGGGTCTTCCTTTTCTCTTCCTTTACATTGTGCTTTTCTTTCTCTAGCCCTCACCTTCTAGACATTGCCAAATATTTGTTCAAAATGTATTAATTTCTATATGAAGTGCCAGGAAAAGCAGAACTTGCCTACAGACGCTGGTCCATAAAAAGACATTCTAAATCATTTAATGAAACAAAATAATAAGTGAAATCAGGTACAGCTGCATTACACCATAAAACATAATTTAACTGTTAAAATTATTTGAATAGCCTCTGAAGTCAGAGCAAACCATGACACATGTATCCTTTTATACAATATGTAGAGATTATCACAGCCCTTCAAAGTAAAAGATGGAGGGGGAATAAAGGCCCAATCTTACCATACTTTATAAACAATAAATCTTAAACTAATAAATGGAGATTTAGAGTTAAAATACTTTATCTTAAATAATCAGTGTGTCTTTCAGAATGCAATTACTCAAGTCTCTGATTACTTTTGCTCTTTTCTTTGGAAAAATTTTATCTGTATATTCAAACTAACTTTGAGAAGAATTCTTGCCTAAGCAGCACAGTGAGTATTAAGCAGAACTACACCTCACTCTGAGGAAAATACAGTCAAGGGAATTATGAAGACAAGCAAATGCATCCTTTCATGATGGCAGACAACCACAGCAACCTACACAGCAGGATTAAAACAGCTGATGTCCATGGAGAAGCAGAGCTGACAGCTATGAAGAACAGTGCAGAAGGTGATAAGCCTTATGCTGCTTACACACAAAAAAAAACTAACAGGAAAGAAAAATGATGTGGTCAAAAAAGCTGATGTTTTCTTTTAATTTTTGATGTTTTACTTACCATGATGGAATCCTCTTTCATAGGGCATGACATGAGATACATACATACATACATGTAAAACCACAAACAAATATATAACACATATGCATTTACAAGAAAATGTAAGTTATATATTGCATATAACACACAGAGAACTTTTTAAATCTCAGTATTGCTTTACTCTCCTGTGATACCCTCTGAATTCCAAGGTCTCATGACTAGGTGCAAATCTTTAAATGAAGAAGACAAAGTTATACTGTTTTGAAGTTGCCCAAAGAAGTTATGGATGCTTCATGCCCCAAAGGGTTCAAAAGCCAGGCTGGATGGGCTTTGAGTGACCTGGTCTAGTGAAAGGTGTCCCTGCCCATGGCAGGGGGATGGAACCAGATGATTTTAGGTCCCTTCAAAACCAAAACATTCTACAAATCTATATACAGTATAATACTCATTCTCTGCATATAATTGTATGATCAGATTTAATATTAGTTCCTGCTTCAGACACACACCTTTACTTACATATATTCTTGGGGTTTACCATTGTTTTGGAGAACAACTTATCTTAAGAAGGATTTATAATTAAAATACAAATTAATATTCAAGGAAATTTATTATCATACAAACAAACACCTTATCTTTTTGAGGTAAAGGTAAAAGTCAAACACTTTGTTTAAAAAATAACTTTATTTTAAAATTTCTCTTCAGAACAGTTATAAAATTCAATCGTAATTTTTGTATTGGACACCGGACATTGAATATGTGCAAAACATAGGCCAATGAATAATCAGAATCTCTACGAAGAAGGATTTTTTTCACAGTGAAGTGATTATTTGATAAAGGATGGGAAAATATTTGAGAAATGAGACTGCAGAAATGCAAATTTAGTGACAATATGAAATAATAACACATAAACAATAACACTGATAGACTGATTTTCATAGAGTCAGAAAGCACATATGCCCGTGCCATATGAGACTGAAACGGAAAAGGTCTGTACAAACGAGAGAAAATAATTTCCTGTTTAAAAGGGCATCTGTTTTATTTTATTTAAAAGGAAATTTTATTATTTTATTTTATTTTATTTTATTTTATTTTATTTTATTTTATTTTATTTTATTTTATTTTATTTTATTTTATTTTTACAGTGAAGGAAAATTTCACAACTTCCACCAGCCTATTTTTTTTCGTTTAAAATATTATGGTATAGCGTATTATGAGATGTTTGACATACGAAAGCATCAAAGTTCTGAATTTGTCCTTTTCATCTCAAACACCAATTGGAATGACTAACATATATTAAAAAAACAGCATTAGTAAATACCTGAAAGTCAGTCTTCACAAATATTCAAGCAGATACTTTTTGTTGTTCTAAATCACTTGGAATAAAATTTCTTTCTAATCATAAGTAATAGTAGATCTATGAAGCACCTTCTGCAAGAGTCATCTCACCAAGTGTATTGCTGAACTGTTGCTGCCATTGTAGGATATTGCCATATATCATCCTCACTAATATTTCTGGAAAGGTTTCTGTTGAGTAGAATAGCAGCAAAATGACAAGTGGTAACTAAAGTTTACTGATCACTGAAGAGAGATGTTTTGTTTGTGTCTTTTACTGGCTGATAGCAGACAACTTAGAAGGGGAGAAGATTGCACATCCACAACCTGGACAAATACAGAATTAATTCTAAACATGTTCCTAAGCCATTTGTTTCTTCCTAACACTATTAATTAATATACCACAATGTCAGACATGTCATCTAATCTAGTGCAAAACAGCAAAGAAAGCCATGATGAAACACTCTATTGCTTTTGTTTAGTACAGTGTAAGGGATAATTGGTGTTTCATAGGAATGCTCCATAGCATATAGTTTACATTAGATATTCTTTTGCCAGTGCATCTGAGTCCATAACTCCTTGAATATAAATCACTTTGGTGAAATAACAACAGCAGTGATGGATCCCTAGAGATGTGATTCTTGTATCATGAGTCAAATCACCAGTTCTTCTCTATAGGTATAGCTGACTCCAGAAATCACTTCCCTACATCAAGGGACTATTGTACATCCCATTCTCTTCATAATGTAGTCCTCTAAATACAATTTTCCCCCAGTATCAACCTGAAATAGAATATATTTCCCTGCAGATAACTTCTACTAGCACATAGGATCTTTTTTTTTTTTATGTACAGAGTCTAACTCAATGAACTTCATACATTTGACTAAGAGAGCACTACAATAGTGCTAAGTATTTTTCCAGTTTATTATCCCACTAGAGAACAGAAAATTAAAAACAAAATTGTACAATCCATTAACAATTTAAGCACTTTATTTCTTCCTAAAAAGGCATTCATATCTGTTTGAATATCACAGTATTTTCGCCTACATTATTTCCTCTAAGTCAAAACATATTTAGAGAAATATTTAAGAACTGAAAGAAAATACTCATAATGTTTTCCTTTGATAAATTCTAGGGTTCTTATCAGCCAATGTAGGTGCTTAAGTGTTGGAAGGGACCACTGCCAGCAATGCAAGAATTGCCTTGGCAGTGCAGATCTGTGAATGCTTGAACCCTGGATGCTGCATATGACCAGAGAACTGTTTATAAC
>JAWWEU010000001.1:107900259-107913152 GCA_035583155.1 Acropternis orthonyx | reverse complement strand
TCAATAAACGTTGCCCTTTTGAGCCCACAGTCGCCTTGTGCTTGTGTGGTCACTGGGGTCTCGGTCAACGGTCTCCCACAGTTTAGAGCACAAAAAAACCCCAATCACAACTCAAAATGAAATTTTCTTAATAAAAAAGTCAATAAAAATGAAGGAGTAAGGACCATTATATCTCTTATTTTATATGAATTTTTTAAATACAATAGAAAAGTGATGACAAATCCCTGACACGCATTTTTGGAAACATTTCAGTCTTAAAATTCCCCCCAGTACTTCAACATTGTGTTTTAAAACTTTCTCAATTAAAATTAAGAATTATTAAAAGGTAGTAGAATAGAAGTTTTTGATTGTTGGTTTGGATTTCTTTTTAGTACGTAATTACCATCTCTTCAAAATTATTTAAATGTCAATGTCATGTTTGTTCTGAGTCTTTCACCATCACACAATCACTGAAGGAGAAATCAGATTGCAAAATAAATGAGGAAAAACCTGCCCTCTACCAGCTGTTTCAGTGATTCACTGATTAAAGTTTTTTTATAAAAAAGGATAAACCAGAATTTCATGCCAGATTGCTCAGGTTAACTTAAGTCTCTCTGAAGAATCGTAGTGACAACGTTTAGAAGGATGAGTTATCTCTTTACCACAGTAATCATTAGGACACAAAAATATTATGCATGATTAAGACTGACAAGAAGTGGCACTAATTTCACAAAAGGACCAATCAGTTCTGCATGTCCATGCAACAAGCAATACAGCAGAGCAAATCGTAATGTATCTCAGAGGCCCCAGTGTTTATTGACATTAGATACTGGGAGTAGGGGAAGAAATGGAGCAACAACCAAAAAATTCTCATATTAATAGAAGTTGAAGAGAATTCTTACAATGATGAGGTTGTGGATGTGATTTCCTGGGAGGTTTCCAAAGACAAGGACATCTCCACTGAGCAGGAAAGTTACTACAATAGACTGGAAACAGAACCTTATCCAACAGCCTCCAGTAACCCATTTTTTACTCCAACCTGCTGTGAATATTTTTGATTGACTGGACATGTGGGTCTTTCAGGATTATTTTTTTTTCCCCTTGGTATTCATGGAAATATGCAGGATTACCTGAAGATTTTGCTAAACAAGCAGCTTGACTGTGTCTCAGGAGGACAGTACATATATACTGGTACTTAGGAACTTCATGTGTAATTACAGGGTTTGGATTTAATGCAGCCTGTGTGCCTAAAGTTGTTAATAACCAAATAACTTCATAAACACCTAAAATTTGAGTCTCATAATTTTAATATTGAATTTCCACTATTCTAGTATCTTAGGTGTGCGTTGGCATCCAGAATTTTCATAAACAATCCATTAGCTCCTGGAAAGGGTGAAATATAGAATTGAATGGTCAGACTAAATAGTTTTGGTTGTCTTAGACATACTGATGATTTAGGGCTTCTGTTAATGGCAAAAGCATCAGACTTCCCACATCTGGCATTCTATTCCCTGCCAAGGCATGCCAAAAAATAAAATAAGATGTTTTGAATATTAACACACCCCACGGTCAGAACAGAGTGTTGTCAATCCAACAGGAACACCTGTTTAAGGATTATGGTAAGCTTATTGCAAGAGCTCAGGATTTTGAGTCATAGTTCATTACCTTTCTTTAGAGGTGAATCATATTAAAAGGGTTTAGGTTTTGTTTTTTTGTGATTTGTTTTGTTTGTGGCTTTTAGTTTTTGTAAGCATGCAGCAAGACACAGGGAAAGTTTCACCTTCATGGTACACAAGGTCTAAAGCCAAGCTGCTAAGAGGTGCAAAGTCAAAGGACTTGGACAGGAAAGGACAAGAAAAGCCCTAGCTAATTTCGGTATAATAAAAAAATAATAGCGAATTAAAACACTACTGGCTTAGCACAAAATATTGAAACCAGAGACCACATTAATAGTAGTAATAGACAAGACATGAAACAATAAAAAAAAATATATAAAAAATTTAGGGTATTCCTATTTTAGATTTATTAGGACTCTGCACGTTGTTATGAAAAGTAAATACAGTTAATGAAGACAAGTGCTGTTGGCTTGCAATATATTTTTATGAGAAGACAATTTATTTGATATGTATCTGCATTTCAGATTTTCAGTGGAACTCTAAACAGGATAATTTCTGTTGAATCACAACAAACAAGTAGCAAAGAAGCCATAATATACTGTATCAACTGTTCATTTGGATCACTGTCTCTTGTGATTTTTATAAAGAAATCTCACAAATTCCATATATGATTCTCTTTCAGGGCAAATAAAGCAAAAAAACCCTCTAAATTTAGATTATTTTTATTTTTATTTTTTTAAAGATATTCTAATATCAAAGACAAATGGAGATGCCTAATTTTCTTCAGGTATGAGGGACTGATTTATGAAGAGAGAACCCATCACAGATAAAGTGATAAATAATATTTGAATACAGGATCATTAAAAAAAAATCTATCTGGATTTTATTTTTCTTCCTCTTTTGTATTTTGTTTTCCATCTGATAAAAAATAATTTCCATGACAAATTCAATTTTTATATCTCAGAGTATCTTTCAATGACTTTGCCACAAGTGACAAAAGCCTCACTTAAATTCACATACACACTGTTTCAATATGAAAACCTTCTGCTGAAGAATCAATATTCAACAGTGATGCTTCCAGTTTGCCTGAATAAGAGAAGAAATTTCAGCACATACAAATGAAACCTGACCAGATGAAATGTCAAGCCTTGATGCATTTGTCAAAGCAAGTGCATGATTTGGCTTCATAATTGAGGCCTTGTAAGAGATCTGGAAAAAACTGAAGGAAAAGTTTAAAAATTGGAATCTGAGTACATTTTCTCTTTGCATTCTGCTTTTTCTCCAATGGAATTTACATTTGGTAAAGAACTATCATTTTCTAGTGAGAAATAAACCACAGAAATGCTGTCTGAGTGGTTTCTGATAAAGAAATATCTTCTAATAATGGTATCTCTTATGAGGTGAGATGCCTCAAAATGTTTTGGGTTTTTTTGTTTGTTTGTTTGGGGGTTTTTACTTATTTTTACTTTTTTAGTGCTGTTGAAGATACCATGTCCGTGATTGGGACTTTTTTGTAAAATGCCTTTTCACCAACTCAGGGATGGGGAACCTCCCCCCCGCCCCCCAAAAAAAATAAAAATAAAACAAAAAAAAAAAACAAAAAAACAAAAACAAAAGAAAACATAAACAAGCTAGGAGTGTTTTGGAGGGAGAAAGTTGTGCTTCCATTTAAGATTTCTTCCTCACTTTGGAGAAGAAATCCAGTAAAAGAGAGTCATGACTTAAAACAGTAGGCTGGTTGTCACTACTCAAATAACTGGGGAAGTTGTTGGATTTTGACAGATAAGTAAGAATAAATAAGAGAAATTCAGGGGATGGGAATATTTACTAGGTTCACTTAAGGAAACTTACTTTGAAGAATGAGAAGAATGAATGCTAGAAACAGATCTGAATATATTCTAGCTTTATCAGACTAGGTTTATTTTAAAATACAGATTGTTAGTGTAATCAAATACAACCTACCCAAAAGATACAGCTAAGGCTTAATTACATTAAAATGTGAATAATGTGAATTGAAGTACAAATTCACAGGGGAAAATACATGTTTATGAGCAATCTGATGACATCTCAATAACTAGTCCTCTTACTTGTTCACAATTGATTCCTCCCACAGTGTTTAGCATGAGTTATACTGAAAAATACCCATAGATTATAAAGTTAGCAATGATGCTGAAAGTTGTCATGAACCTTTTGAAAATGTTCCCATGATTGTTTTTTATTTACTCTGAAGAGCTGTACTGCTATCACATTTACAGAATCAGTCTTGTACTTAATAGCCTTTAATACATTTCAGAGGAAAGAAAGTTTATCTATGATTTGTCCTATTTTTCAGGAGAAGCAGTTCACTGTAAAATGTCACTGCATAGACAAGCTCTATGAAATTATTGCTTGGATCTAGGTTACTCAGAAATCTGACTGACTAATACATAGTTTGCATACATACTAATACATAACTTTGCTTTCCATTCAGGTGTTTCTGGGACTAAGGCTTTATAGAGGATGGTGAAATACTTTTTTTTTTTTTTTTTTTTTTTTTTTTTTTTTTTTTTTTGTAATGCCTTCATGAAATACAAATAATAATGTTCAATGGTCCATTGCCATGGAACCGGGTGAAGGAGGTGGAGGGTCAGAAGGGATCTCTGGTCTTCTATTGTTTGTATTAAGGTAATCAACTCTGTGGCATGATCCAATAAATATAGTCAGGGGATTTGCTAGTTCTCTTATAACAAGGATTTGGAAGACAGCTTTGTCAGAAAGCAGAGATAGAAGATAAAAATTTTAGTGTAGTAAAGATAATTCTCTCTTCTTCCTCCCTTAAACTTAAAATAAAGAGAAGGGAACATGGCATGAATATGCAAGGAGCCAGTCTTTTATATTTTATTTTATGGTGTTCAGTTATTTTATGTGTTATTTCTGAGAGCATCTAGACACCCAATCTACAACATGAAGTCTGAAAACAAACACTATTGCAGGTAGAAAAAAAGCGATAGTGTGTCTCTAGTAGTATGTGAATTACTTCAAATGGATCCTAGGTAAGAGAAATTAATAATATTCTGATCTAGGTAAACTACAGACTGTGAATTCTAACTTCCTTCCCAATTTTATAGTCCAAGAAAGAGTCCCTGTCCCAAAGAACCTACACTTTAATCAGTGACTTTTATGGCACTATTTTATATTTCTTTGTAATGGCATTCATTGAAAGCCGATAATAATTCTGTTCTAAAACTAAGGTTTTCAGTAGGACTTGTTGTCTCATATATATAAATACACTTAGAAATGCCCCCTTCAAAGCAGCAATTCTGTGCACAGGTAATGGCATCAATATTCATAGGAGAAAATCATTGATAAAAAACCAGCAATCTACACAGAAACACATTATGTTGCAAAACATATTGAGATACTAGGCAAGACAGTGAATGCCAGGAAAAAAAAAAAAAGGCTAGATATGCAGATTTTCATTTGAGTGGAGTTTTACAGAAAGTAGAAATAAGAAACAAGGGTTATGTAACTGTTTAGCAAAAGCAATGTTTTGGCCCATTGGTTCTGTATATTTTATTTTAGATTTCACAACTAAAGAACATAATTTTTTCCTCTTTTTCAGGCTGCCTCTTTTTTTTTCCCTTGGTTTTATAAAATGGGTTGGTAATTACTAGTAATGGAAGAAATAATTATGTGTTCACAATTACTTCAGTAAATAAACTGTATTCATTGAACCTTCTATGAGAACACATTGGACATAAAGTTTTTCAAATGTAAGTGGAATGTGCTCTTAAACTTGTGATTGTATTTCTTTCTGAGCCAGTAAAGGGAAGTGTTGATTGGATTTACAGTCTATATCTTATGTTATTATGGTCTATTTCTTATATTTACAGCTGAAGGAAAGCTTGCTGTCCAGACCCTTAGCAATATAAATTGTCAACATTTATTGCAGCCAATAAGAACAGTGAATTTATACCAACTAAAGATGCATTCTACCTTTTTTAAAGGTTGATTTATAAAGTAATGCATAAAGGAATGAAAATAAGCTAGTTGTAAATTTTATTTTAATGCTTTAAAAATATACCACGTTCCTCTGTGAGAAAAGAGCAATGAAAATTAACAGAAAAAAAAAATAGAACTAGTGATGCATATTAATGTACTTTATCAACTGAACCATAATATAATAAAGTCCAGGTACCATTCTAGGAATTTAAGTTTTTAGTAAATAGTTTTGTTTTAAATAGCACAATGCAAAGGAACAAGTTTTTCACCAGATTTTTTTTTTCTTTTACACTCTCCATACTTCAAAAATACTGTGTAGACGAGCTAGTGTCTTAGGTACTGTCTGCAAGCCCCGTCTGAATAAAAAGAATCTACTTGAATGCACTCATATGAGATGAAGACATCCTATATTTCCACTTAGGAAATTTCTGTTGAGCATGTGCTCTGATAAGTTTCCTTAGAAAAGAGAAAATATTATGGATTTGAAAATCAGATAGTATAAGACCTTGGTTTAATAAATAGAAAAAACCCCTCATTTTTTTTAAATTATGGGAAACTTTTTGCTGTGTTAAGAAGGATTTTAGACTTGATTTTAATGACATAACAACAGTGCATTAATGAAATTATTAATTAAATAAATCATATTTTCTTTCATCCTTACCATAGGGCAGTCTTAAAACCTGCACACCCTGATCATGTTCATACTTAACCCAGCAGCTGGACCTTAGAAATTCCTTCTCCTTCTCTGACTTTTTTTTTTTTAATTCTTCTAACTGAAAGAAAATGCAGGAAACAGAAATTTTGACCTCTAGAAAATTTTATTTTCACCAGATGGAAAGATTTGGTGACACACAGGAGGCTGGAAAGGGGACAACATGTAACCTAGACTGGGTGAGGGTTTTCTCTGAAGGTTGTTCTTTCATTGTATATGTATGTGTGGGGGGGGTTCCTGGAAAGTTTCTGGTAGTGGGAGAGCCACAGGGTTGAATTCTGTGAGAAGATGCCAGAAGCTTCCCCCACGTCCGGCAGAGCCATTCCACACAGCTCCAAGACCGACCCATGGCTGGCCAAGGCTGAGCTTATCAGATATACTGGGAGTGCCTCTTGGATAATATGTTTAAGAAGGGGAAAAAACGGATACACATATGCAGCTGGGAAAGAGGTGTGAATATATGTGAGAGACACAGCCCTGCACACAGGGAAAGAATGAGGGGCAGGATGTGCTTCAAACACCAGAGCAAAGAGACCCCAGCAGCCCACAGGAGAAGACCTTGGTGGGGCAGGATGTCCTCCTGCAGCCCATGGAAGTACACAGTGGAGGAGATATCCACCTGCAGCCACAACAGAGCAGATGGATGTGCCCTGAAGGAAGCTGTGACCCTGTGGAGGAGGTTCCCACACTGGGGCAGGCTCCCTATAGTACCTGTGGCCCAGTAGAGAGAAGCCCACGCTGGTGTAGATTTGTTGGCATGACTTGTGAGCCCGTGGGGGACCCACACTGAACCAACCTGTTCCTGAAGGAATGAACCCTGTGGAAAGTATCCCTGTTGGGGCTGTTCATGAAGGACTGTCTCCCATGGGAAGGGCTCTACACTGGAGAGAGCGAAGTTTGAGGAGAAAGGAGCGGCAGAGTCATGTGATGAACTGACTGCAACCCCCATTCCCCGAGCCCTTGCGCTGCATGGGGGAGGGAAGTGGAGAAGTCAAGAGTGAAGTTGTGTTTGGTAAGAAGGGAAGGAGGGAGGACAGTGTTCTTTAGGTTGGTTTTTATTACCCTATTCTCTTATTATCAATAAATTCAATTAATTTTCTTAAATCTACTCATGACAGTAACTGATGAGGGTTCTCCTCCTGTCCTTGTCTTTTTCCATGGGAGTTTTGTCACATTTTCTCAACCTTTCCAGCTGAGGAGGAGGAGTGATAGAGCAGTGTGGTAGGCAGCTGATGTCCAGTCAAGGTCAACCCATCACAATATTATATTGTTCATATTCTGCATGCTCCTGTTCTATGTTCAGTTATTTCATCTGTTGTCATGAGATACTTTTCACATTGAACACACATTCTTTTTTCTCGACTTTTTATCATGCAAAAACTATCATCTCTGAGAAAGCATCAAAAAGTCACCTTCTATGTTTAGTACCCTGAATTTGAAACTTGGTTGCTGTATTTTGAAATGAGATTCTTTGTGGATTTTTTGCTTGAGATAAAGAGGAGTTTTCCACAAAACTCAAAGTGCACATTTTAAATACAGGATGCGCACACACCTCACAAAAAAAATTCTTCAAGCCCCACAGACGGAAGACAGGAAGAGAGTCAATTACTTGGAAGTATAAATACTAAACATCAGTCAAGAAAGAATTAAAAATGGACATAAAACTAGTCATATTTACAATGAATTACCCATTATTTTATTTCAGCTCATGCTGCACTGGGCCTTAATTAAAAGTATTGCCACCAAGATGAATTCACTAAACATTTAAAAAGACTGGTAATAAGACTGAATTTTGTTGGCAGTAAAAGATTTGGCTCATGTTCCCTCACTTGTCCAGAACCAAATGAAATGAAAAGTATTGTTTTTTGCACCCCCAGCCTCTCAATGTATTTTATAAGCCATTTGAAAATATTGATTAAGATAGGAAAAGCACTTCCCTAGGTAGTATTTACAATAAAATGCTAGAAGGCCCTTTTTAGCTTCAGAAATGCAGTGACTGACAAATCTTCACAGCATTTTTGCATAAAATAGTGAGAATAAAATATGTATAAAAGTCATCTTGCCTCTTTGATCAAGAGTGAAGGAAAGCGATGGCAGAGAGAAAAGCCACAGTCATATTTCTTCAGTTCATCTAATTAAATAAAGCCAAACTCACAGCAGGACTTGATGGTTTTGGTTTTTGAAAAAGACAATGGAGTTACACCAATCAAACTCTAAAATAAAAAATGCAAAATTTCCACATTATGGATGAACTGCCCATGCATTTTCCCCTGGAGAAACAGAAATATATTTCACTGACATTTCATTGAGTTGGACCATTAATCTTCTTTATTTAATTGTTCAACATGCATTGTGTAAATGCTGATTTTGCTTTACTTTTAAGAATGAGGCTGGCCAACAATAAGGCACTCTACTTTATCCTGACTGCTGCCCTGTGGCTCAAATGGGAAGCTTCTGGGGGAAAAGGGCATAGTTCTCTTCTTGAGAGTAATTGTGTGTGCTTAGAAATAATCTCGGAGTGCAAATGCACAGCACAGAGTAAAACTATAAGCATGGGATCAATAGAGTCAGCACATCTGAGAAGTGTCCTGTGAAGGCCAGCAGTCTCAAAGGCCTCAAAAGTAATCAAGAATGTAAAATTTTCCTAGGGATCCAGAGGAGACTACAGAATTTTTGTAAACCAATGAGCCACTGAAACCTACTGGAATGAGGAGGATCCGTCCTAACAGGACACAGTAGATTGGGACAACATATTTTCAAACACTTTGTATTAATCTGCAAGATCCAGAAGATCTAGAAGTTGTCTATTGAAAAAAAATTTCCTTTTCCAGTTGAATTCTAACACAGATGTAAGTCTGGTGATTAGCTCCTTTCGCAGAGTTATTGGCCTCCATACTTAAGGGAGAGGATGAGGCTCTTCCCCCTCAAAGTTTGGTGATTCATTATTCCATCACATATTAACATTAGTAGGATAAGGAGTTTCTTAATGAAATGGAAAATTTGGTAACAGTTAACAGGTGGTCATAAGCTGGTCTAAGAAGCCTTTTCATAAAATGGCTGAGAGAAATTTAGTGGAACAATCTGTTCTTCTGAAAACAGAATTTCTCCCTGTATTATCTTTAATTTTTATTTCCTATCTAGACAAAAGTAAGTTGTTTGTTTTTTTCCCCCCCCACAAAAATTTATACCAGTCTATGCTTTTACACTTTACACAAGAAGATCACTACTTTGTAATGAAGGAGTTGCAGTGAGTTTTTATACCAAGCTGAGGACAATATGGAAAATTTGACAAAATTAGAGGGTACAAGTCAAAGCACAATCAGTGTGAGAACTGGGAATTTATAGAAGGAAATAGTTTGAGAGGGAAAAGTTAGGTCAAGTAATAACCTCTATGAATGTTGGTAAAGGCTCTCCCTTTGATTTGCTTCATCTTTACATGATAGTACTTACATAGCTTTTTTTACTAAACATTTCTATAACTTTTTAAAAATAAATCCTTTCTATATCAAATTGAAAACAACCTGACACACTGCTCAAGAAAAGACTTTCTGTATATGTAAGTATGGAATGTTAACTGCATCCTAATCTAAAGCTGAAAATAATTCTTCTTGTAGGAGTCCTATCATATCAAAATTGTATGGAGAAGACCATGGAAAGAAATCACACTCATGAGTGTGGTAGCTACATTTTTATTTCATCAGATGTGTTTGTCCCCAGCAGTCATGAGACAGCCAGACACTATATGTCATCCAACAATGAGGAACACCAAGTCAGTATAACCCCTTTATACTGAAAAATTTACCACACTGACCTTCTGTGCAAGAACAGTAATGGAATGATCTATGGAACAGGTTTCTTCAAATGGACTTCAAATTTCCCACAAAATAATATCTTAAAAAAACTGCATCAAGTTTTTAATTCAAGTGGTTTATATAAAAAAATGTTCATATTTATGAAGCAGCAACGTGCTGCAATATGCAGCTAAAGCTGGGCAAGATCCTGAACCTTTGCATACCTAAGACCTTGGCTATCAATATTTTAGTTGATACACAATATATCAACAAACACTCTGATCTGGACTGGAAAACACTTTGCAGGAACCATTATCAAAACCAGTTATACTCTTCAGCCTGGCATCCAACTAAAGTCCAATAAGCTTCAGGCTGAAGGTTCCTTACAGTTTACTATATGGGCATAATAGTACACATGCAAGTCTTACAAGGAATGATCTGATCACTGCTATGTGTTAACAGGATCTGACTCTTCTTTCCACTTCTATTAAGACTTCTTTTTTCCTAGCCAAGTATGCATTTTCCAAGTATTCGTCTGTACCCAAAGTGTCCAGCAAACAGTGTAAGGGAAAGAGGCTCTAAGGAATGACTCCCTTCATCCTGAGAGTAGCAAAGTCTCCACTTCTGGATAGAATTTTCTTTCTCCAGACTTCAAACAGGAACCTGAAATGACTAGATTAAACCAAAATCAGGAGAGATCGATACAGAATCATAGAATCAATAAGGTTGGAAAAGACCACCAAGATCATCGAGCATAACCATTAACCCAGCACCACTGTGTTCACCACTAAGCCATGTCCCCAAGTGCCACATTCACATGCCTTTCAAACCCTTCCTGGGATAGGCACTGCCCTGAGTATGACCACTCAGAAACATCTGTTTCCATGGACAGTACAAATCAGTCATGGGACATCCTGATTCAGGTATAGTTTCAAATAAATGTACACAATTTCAAATACACTTTTGTAGAGAAGATTCCTCTGTAATTTGAATATTTTCTTTACACTGTTGTTTTCTTTTCAGGCCTTTCTAGGATGTCTTCAAAAGAACCTTCTTGACCAAACTGAGCTCATAAAATCATTCTTGAAAAGGAAAAAAAAAAAAGTAATAAAAATTATAAGAAGAATAAATTCCTTCTCTTCCTTACTGAAACGCCTTAGGGTTCATTCATTATCAGCCATATCTGAGAGGAATGTGTACATCAGTGCACTTGGTATGAGATTCCTGACTCCTTTTAGAAGCTGTTTTTCAGGATGCCTGTTTGCTGGGAAGTGGGCTCTACTCTACATGTGACAGTAAACAGCTGTCATTTCTCAGTCATCAATAACCCAGCCACATGTGAAGTTTAACTTTTCTGTGAAATATGTAATTATGATTACAGTATTTAAGTTAACAATACTTTTAAATACTTTTATGCACAACCTGAAAGGAGAAAAAAATCTTTGGACCTTTATATCATGCATTTCACTGGCACAGGCAAACCTATAGGGGAGTATATAGGGAGTAAATATTCATGACTAACTCCCATATCTTCCTCATGCTAAGACAGTGAGAAAAAATATGTGCACATTACTGCCACAGTAGGATCGTTTGAGAAGTGAGTCATGGACAAATGAAGAAGAAAATAGAAGATATCCAAAAAAATGCAGCATATAATGAGGACTAAGATAACACTGCAAGCACTGTTAAATCATTATCTTTCCAATATCTGTACAATATTCTTGAACCTTTCCTAGGACAAAATAAGTAAAAGTTTCCTTAAACACTTAGGGTCCCATAAAAAAGCCACTTAAGAAGCAGTGTGTATTGAAAAACTGAACAGTTTCCTTATTTTCTTTCTTTGGCCACACAAACATTTTCTCTCAGCATTGTACATTTCTTTCATGTCCAGTGTATAAAAAAGTCAGTACAGCATATATCTTTTATATGTGTCCTCTCAGATATTTACCTGTGATAAACAGCTGCTCAAGCCACACTTAGAACTGTTCTTGATATTAAATGAATGGTCTGGCACAGATAACATTAAATAAACTGCACTTTGAAATTCGAGCTGGAGAGACTAACAGAAGCAGATATTTATTCACTATTGTTGCCAACAGAGTTCCCTTTAGTAAATAGAAGTATTGCTATTTTTCTTCCTTCAACGTTTTTCACACACCTCATTGCCTTTCTGCACAATCTTCCTGAGATGGCAAAATGATATAAAGCACAACACACATTTCCTCTTAAAAATCATTTTGGCTCAAGGAAGAATACTTGCCAATTTCACTCTGCAAATTTGCATTATATCTTAATAAAGCGATACAAAAATGTTGTGTTTACTCATCAACACAACAAAGTATAGGGCTCCATAGATCAGGGATACTTCTAAGTATGTAAATGGATACCACCTGGTGGTGAAATTCCATGCAATATCCAATTCTTTTGTTAAATACCATATTTTCCTCAATGTTGGTAAAGACACTAGTTAAACATTTTGACAGGCATCCTTAAATACACCCCTCAGGAGTTTTACAAAATCTTGGATGCTCTTTAAACACAAGAAATCTTCCAAGAGGCCTCTATTATAATTTGTATCCATATTCCTAAAGGCTTTTTAACAGTAACTGCCAGTTGCTAATATCCAGATGATGAAAACTTATGGGGAAAAAAAAGCTCAGTTTAAGTACTTGTTTGGTTTTGTTTTTTTTTTTCTTTTTTAAAAAACCAAACCAAACAAAACCAAACAAAAATCCAAAACAATCCTCCTCCCTCTCCCCCATATTTGTTAAACTAATAATGTCATAGGGGGCGGTCCCGTGGTGTAAAGGAGAG
>JAWWEU010000001.1:107841797-107900218 GCA_035583155.1 Acropternis orthonyx | reverse complement strand
ACCAACTGCTATCTCTGTTCCAGATCAACCCCCCCCCCCCCCCCCCCCCCAAAACCAAAACCAAAACCAAAACCGAAAGCCAACCAGCAACCAAACAAGCAAATCTGCAGGAAAAGAAATATCTACTTGTTTAAAAAAATATACTCTGCAGTACTTCATTTAGCAGGTAATCCTGAACCTTAAATTACCATTAATTAGTAATGTTAAACATACTAATTTTACACAAGTCAATGTCAATATTAGTTTCAATTTCAGTGTATATCAACATCAAAGCAGGATGCAAAAAAGAAACTAGGAAGGAAAAGAAGGGACATGAATGCTGGCTATTTTGACTGTTGTCTCACCCATCAGTGCCTGCTAATTTTTTCTAATTTTTTTCTGCATGGCTTACACGGTGCTCTTTTCATTGACTGAAACCAATAAAAAAATGTTACTTCTTTCACAAATATCTAGAAAGAAGAATAAAGATAGAAAATTTATTTTCATTGAAATGTTTCCACTAGCAAAATTGCTTCTCATATTTACCATAGGGTGACACATTTGACTTCAAAGGTCCTGACCAAGCATCCACTGAAGTGTAGTACCCTGACTTGAATTTAGCCTCCAGAAAATTGTCAACTTTTACTCAGAAAATGAGTGCATTGTTAAAATTACCTTAGAGGCTCTATGCTGCACTTTTCAATATAGAGGCTAACACTTAAATTACTGCCTTGACCAAATGCAATCAGGAGATAATTGCCCTGTGATGTCTGTGGCCAATGTCGAGCAAGCAGCACGTGATACCTGCACAGCTTCCTAGAATACTGTACACCTTAACTCTCTGTATGTATGACCAGACTTCACGAACGAAGATCTGGGAAAGGGCTCTCCCTCCTTGGGTGTGCCCTTCCAGCCTGGGCAGTGGATTTTTTTAGGTGAGGCACAGCATGTGCAGAACTGGCCCCACCGTTTAAGTCCTAAGGTCCATTTGCCATGGCTGAGTGAGCTTGGACAGTGACAGTGAAATCCTTGGGACTGTCTACAGCACCCGGTACTAACTGGGGCTGTCGACCCTGCTGAGCATCCAAGATCTGATGGAATCAGATGGCAGGGAGGCATTTAACTGCCATGGTGGACGGTCCCCACTGAGACTCAAACTCAGGCCCTTGGGATTCAGAGTTCAGAGTGCTATCCTTAATGCCACGGGACTGACCCACCTTAACTCTACGAAGTAAATGATGTAGCAGTGAGGTAACTAATTCTTAATTTAGGAGAGAAATCAAATAAATGGCACTTAAAACTTGAAAGAATGTAATGACACAGGTATAGATATAAAAATATATTAAAGTACCTTAACTGAATGTTTTCAAGAATTAAGATCTTCATTATTACTTTAAAAAATGAAATTCTAGTATGGAATCAAGATTCATAGGTAACTCAATAAAGTCCATGACCATCCTGTTATCAGCCTCAGAGAATACTGAAAGAAATATTTATAGTGGAGTGATTTTAACATTTGTCTTAAAAAAAATCAAGACGTGGAAATACCAGGAAGTGCTTAAATCATCATGCAGTGTATAGAATTTGATAAAATGTAAATTACACAACTAGAAAGTCCTAATGATTAGGTTTGTACTGAAAACATATTAAACTTATATTTCAGTGAAAATATGTCTACTAAATGATTAACTTAAATTTCTTTTAAAATATTCTATTAGATTATTACAATATTCTATCATGTGCTAAAAAATAACAGTACTATGAATTTGATATTAGATATATCATTTTATACATGTAATATGCTTTTATATATAATTTATTTAGAATTTAATTGTCCTTTTTTTTTTTACCCCCTCCAACCATTTCTTTAGCAGTTCTTTCACTGGAGGAAGGAAATTATGGCAGCCTCCTTTCTGATCAATGTAAAAGAAATCCCTTAATTCCTGGCTTCATGGGAACTTTTGCTGTGAACTTGTTCATTCTAGGGAGGGCCAGATAGGGCCAGATAGTCTGGCAATTCTGAATGTTCTCCTATGAAGTGTTAATTTCTGTGATCACTTTATCATGACTGATCTGTATGATCACATGAGAATATATGCACATAAGGTACAAGGAAGTAAAAAAAAAATCAACAAAACACATAAAAATTTGTAGTATAAATCAATTTTTAAACATTAAAAAGCTTTCTGAAAAACAAAAGTAAGATCATAATCTGAGAATAGTCAAAAACTGAACAGGAGTCTACTAATTTCCTTGAATGACAGGGATGTTTGGATTATATTTCTTAACATCTAATTAAATCATCTTTGTTTTTCTCAGTAGTCATCTCAGTTTTTCCTCTCCAATTCTGTTGTTGGCTAAACGTAATTGACAATGTTTTTTTTTTTGTCCTTCAACTTTCATATAAATTATATACTTGCTTTCATTACTCACTCTTTTAACTTTCATAAAATGTACTCAGAGCTGGTAAAATGGCATCACATAAAAGAAAAATATGACCTGTCTTGTTTGATGTACTTTATCCTATAGATCTTACCTAACAATAGCTATTAATTGTAACTTGCTTTTAAAAATGCATTGTTTTACTTTTTTCCAACAGGTAGCATCCTAAAAATGTTATGTATTTAATCATCTGGAAAGAATACTGCCACAGCAAAATTCACCACCAGTATTCAGGTACTTGTTTCAGCAAATAAATCTTTCATTTACTTGTTGATTTGCTGTTCTTAGGTTGGTTTTTATATCCTTCTTCCATATAGAAATATTGCTGCCATTATCTATAGTCAGGTTAAGTATGACATTCATTAGACAGAAAATTACACCAGTCACCAAATGTTACCACTCTGGCAGGTCTACCTGCTTATGTTGAGTTACTTATATTTAGGTGCCAGAACTTCAGGTCTGAACTTGAGATTCAGTCTGAACTCAAGCCAGAACTTGAGACTTCTGAACTTCACATTTATGAGCTGACCACAGGGCTGGGTACTGCTGTTACCTTTCTCAACAAAGGAAGAGAAGGGAGATAGGAAGGCAGTAATGCACCAAATGCCATCTTACTTTTTGGGGCAGGGAGTGATCATTCTACAATATTGTACATATTTTAATTAACACATGATTATAATTAAGATGGAAAATGCCTACACTTTAGGGATAAAGGTAAACCACCAACAGAAATTGTTTCTAACAGCTCTGAGGAAAGGGCTTATACAGTGATATAAATTAATGCAAGATAGCAGCTATGTACAGCTGTGAAGAATTCTATTGCTCTGTTAAATGGAAGTCTCAGCGTTTAAGCCATCAGGGCCAAAAAGAAGGTTCACAAACTCTATTTTTGCTCATTAGAGCAGGGATTACTAGATTACATGTATTCACTCATCCACTCAAATGTGTCAGAATCTCAGAGATAATTTTCTTTAGCTTTCAGAGAATTTTTATTGAAGTAATTTATCTCTAATGCACAAAGTTTGAAGAGCTCAACTCTGCCTACAAAACAATTATCTAGAAAAACAGAATTCAGCGGACTCAATCTACTGGCTCAGTGATTTTGTAACTGCTTTAATTAGGATCTCAGGACAGTGTCACACAGAGTTTTCTCTTTTCCCACATTCCCCAGTTCTTCCCTAGTTACTCAAAGAAAACCTATACTTGGTGTCTGAGTTAGCAAGTGTGCATTCTGCATCTGACAATGGGTTGCTTACTTTCAGGAAACATAACATTGATAGCAGGACTGCATTTTATTGCTTGATCCTCAGCCATTTCTTGATGATGTGACATGTTAATTTCATTTATGCTAAGAATATACAGTGACATTATAATACATAGCTTTTTGTATTGACTGCAGAAGAAATTAATCTTCTCTATTAATGTTTTGATCAAAGATCACAGTTACAAGGAATTGCATGTAATAGAAGCACTTAAAAATACTTGCTTAGGTGATGAAACAAGAACATTCAAGTATTATGTAGTATCATAAGAAAGGAAAGGAATATTTTCTAGTGAATCCATACTGAGCAGTCTACCAAAGAAAGGAGAGGCAAAAAAAGATGATAGGCAACATGCAAGGTAATAAGAAGGAAAATAATGTCAAGAAGTAGAAGGGGAGGGAGAGGCTTTAAGTAGAACTGAAGAAATAATATGAAACAAGTGAGAAATATCAATGATTAAGAAGTGCACAGTGTGTATAAAAGCATTTGGTTATTTCAGAAAGGTTTCCAGCAGAGCTTGACCATTCAATATATGGGCCAGAAGAGGAACTGAAATAGTGTAAAAACAGTTTGCTCCAAAGGACATGATGGAATGGAAATCTGCCAAAACACTTTTCACTTCAACACTTTAGAAATTTAAGAATTTCAATATGATTCAAAACTGCAAAACTATCCAACAGATTATTTAGCTGTTACAGACTTATTTTTTCACTCAGATATTCCGGTTGCTTCAATAATCCAAGCACCAGAATACAGCATTTTAACCTAACTCAAAGACCCCTCTTTTGGCTGATTGAGTTTTGCTTATTTTTGTGTTTATGGAACAGTCACACACTCCCAACTCCTCCCCCACATTATTTTAAAGTCTCAGTTTCCATCAGGAGGAAGAAAAAATTAACAAAAATACTTAGAAAATTATTTTCTACTTATAACCAAAATTAAGTACTTGGAACCAACAACAGCAGTGGACAGACAACACAGAACAGATCAACAAAGCTAGTAAAGCTTTCAAATGATCCTTGTTTCATAAAGAATTTAAAGGAAAAATATAAAAAAAACAAGTTCAATTTGATAAAAGTTTCAATTTAACAGGACAGGAAAGACCTGTCAACACTTAGAACGTTTTGGCTTTGCCAGATGGGCTAAAAGAACCATATTATGTTCAGTGCATTGTCCTAATCTTTAGTTTGGTATTTCATTAGGAGTTCGTATTAAGATAGCTGAGTTTATTTTATAATTAGACACTCACACTGGATTTAGCAACCTTACACACTTGAAGAATAAACAATATTAATTTTCACACCTTTTATCTACCAAAGATGGCAAACACATTATCAGGTATACTGTTTAAACTTCTGATTGACTTTAGCAGAAAATCTCTGCTTTTGGAAGAGTTCATTAACAGCCTCAAATTTACTCAGATGTATTTGCTTTGTGAACAATCTGTGATGTCAATTCCATCAACTTTTTCAGCCCTGGAAATATTGACTCTTACCTACTGGCTATGGTGCAAATAATTATATTTTTCTCCTTATCTTCTTCTTTTGAGAACTTACATATTATAGAATTCTTCAGGGAAATTACCCTGAGCACTTCTAGAATGTGTTTAACATTGAAACCAATCCATTGCCAAGTTATTGAGTGCCCTATTATCAACATAAATTTAAATATAAAGATGTTATTCACTAGATCCAAATATGTACAAACTTGTTTTGAATTAATGATGTGTAATTCCAAAATATCTATTTCAATTTCTTAGGTCTTAGTAAACCCCAAAGGATTTTTTTTAGGCACTTCTCTGAATTAAAACTCTTAATATTTATCTCTGAAAAGACTCTACACTTATGGTGCACAGAAAAAAGGACCAAAAAAGTTAACAATTTATTGAATCTTGGTAAAGAAAGCTCTTACTCAAGACATAAGTTTGGCAGGTTTTTCAAATATTTTATGCAGAAAAGACTATATTTTCTTCTCTCTTTCAACATCGTGAACATGGCCTTGGTTTCTTTATTCCCAACATCATCACAGCAAAGGTAAAATGAGTGATCAAGAATGAAGATAATTGTAAAACTGAAAGTAAAACTGCAGCTGCTCTAGGGAACAAAAAGCACCTTATGCCCATTCATTTACCATACTCTACTCTCAAGGGAAATTTCTTTTGCTACCTTTTTTTTTCTGCCACAAGAAAAGACTTCTGTTTAAAAAGTAACACAAATTTCACATCCAAATTGTATCTTATGTAATTTACATTATAACCAAAAGGAAAGTTTTACTCATCTATTCAGTGGAATATTAAACAACTTTATAATGACTTAAGTAATCAGTAGAAGATTTTAATTGAAATGGAAATTACTTTTGTACACTACTTTTGGATCTCAACCTCTTGGGCGAATGTCTACAGAAGTGCCCTAGACAAGGAGGAGGAGATGGAGGAAGGGGATGATGATGATGATGATGATGATAATAATAACAACAACAATAATAATATTTTTTCAAAGCATAGAATTCAGCAGGGTATTTCAGTACTTGTCACTGACAGAGATTTGAAACGTGCTCAAATTAATTCAGAAGATACAGTATCAGAAACAATGTCTTATATATTTTATACTGAAGGGTGATAGCTCTATAAGATTTCTTGATAGATCTTGGCAACATACTTATTAGGAAGAGTACTGATGTAGCTGAACAGTAAGAAAATGCATGCACTCTCCTCAGATTCCTAGCTGGAACTTAGCAAAGGAAGCAAGCAAGCATTCCACAGTTAAAGTTTGTTTCCTCTAAGGAAAGATAGCCCTGTAAAAGGTAAACAGTTGTTCCCTTAAACCAATTTTCTGGAAAGGATAGCTAAAGTCTAATAATGAAGGCTTTGACCATATTTTAGAGACTTGTAAACTAAATGAATGGAAAAAAAATTCAAGGATATACCTAATAATCTTCAATTATTCCCTTCACCAAACTCGAAAGAATCATGGTGTCTTTATGTGCACAGATATTATTCCACTGAAAAAAAAACACTAAAACCAACATATTCTAGAGTTTGTATAACTTCAGTATCCTTCCTTTCCTGTTTTTCCTTGGACATTTTAATGTAGCAAAGACATTTCAAAAAGACAAACAAAAAAAAATTTGCAGTTCACACATACCAGCAAAGTTAGCAAAGATTGCATTCTAATGTCATGCAACTGAATTATTAGAATTTCTCTGGTAATTTTTAGATCTTTATTTGACTCCTTTCTCTGAAACTACATAGCATTTCCTGTTCTATTGGAATCAAAGTGAAACAAATAAATCATTATTAAGTTTCTATAGCAATAGGAAAACCACTTGGAAACAGGGTGCAGTAATTCCTGTCTCACCCTTATTTAGAGCAGTTTTGAATGTCTTCTCTATTTGAAGAGCATGCTTATAATTTAAATACTTTAAGTAAATTAGAAGTTAGCAAAAGAGAGAAAATAATATAGTTCACAAATTAGTCAATCCCAAGATCTCTCTTTTTCCTCACTTCAGAAGTCAAAACAAACTAAACCATGGAGGTTGCAATCCTGCATAGAAGTAGTTTTTCACTGTCCGTAGAGTTCTTTGTAAATGACATCAGTTAAAAATGTGAAAATCAAAGTCCATAATATTTGCTGGAACTATCCAGATCAATAAGAGTTACCAAGATTAAGGAGGAAAGCTTAAATATTTTCTTGTAGATAAATCAATTCTAATTGCCACAGTCCTAAGAATATGAACATGTTGTTTATCTTGAATAGCACACATTTCCACAGAACACCAGCTACAAAACTTAGAGATTAGTCTTTCCCCCATCATTTCAAATAGGCCTCCTCCTAACATCACTGAATCTTTTAGTTTCATTAATATTAAGTTGATCAAAATCAAATAACTTATTATGTTACTAAAATTTTGTAACACAGGAAGAATTCTTGTAATGTTTGTTTCAATAATTGCTGGCTTTTCTAAATTCAGAAATACACATAGATATCAACCATCACTTAGCATGACCTGCTTGGTAATCAACATATGACTGCCCCTTGTTTGATTTCTCTTCATTCCTGCTGATCTAAACCAACACAGAGATACCACAGGGAATAGTGCAATGTTTTGGATGGATGGATCTTGTCTTTAAAAACCCACTTTGCTTTTAGGCATCAAGTGGGTTAAGACAAGTTATGCAGAGGTTACAATATTAATATGTCAGACAAAATACCCAGAGAGAATAGATGCCATCATAATTTCAATGTGTGTTACTAATGTATTAAAATTTATATTCTATTTCAAATGAAGTACAGTTAAATCATTAAAAGGCAACAAATAAAAAGTTTCAAAATTACAGATGTTGAACGTATATTTCATTTTTTAATTTTTTTTTTAAGTTGTAAATCCAGAAAAAATAATGGTATTGAGCATCATCAGTAGTGAATCACCATGGAAAAGAGGCTCAAACTGTTCTCAGCTCTGAGGAAGACTTTCAAAACCTCCTAATTTTATTCTTTGCATTATTCACGTTGGCATCCACTGGTTCTGCAGCTTATCTATATGTACAGCAGTAATAATTTACCTGAACTTAGAATTTCAATCATTATAAATTATTTTAGTTGGTGGATTTATAAAAGAATTTATATAGTAAAATAATATTTGGTCAACATTAAGGATGTCTGAGTAAGAATAAATCACTACCCTCCATATGGATCAGCAGTTCTATTACCCTGAGGAAAACTGCAAGTAAATGTTGTATAATACAGCCATCAGTAATCTCTGGGCCTGAAATGTAGTTTCAGAGTGCATAATGCTTTTTTCTAATTTTAGTGCCTGCACAGTACCTCTTGGTGAAATCTGTAGGTTCTGGCAGTAAAATTACTGATTTGTAGATTGGTATTCTCTGGAGTGATTCATGCTTGCATTAAATTTTTCATTATTTCCTCAAGCTCCCATTAAACATGGTTGTTACAAGCCAGCTGTGACTTCTTCAGTTTGCCTTCTAAGAAAGTTAACTGGGTTTTACAGAGGATTCTCTGTAAATATATATTTATTGAACACCTGTACTTCCTTAGACCTCACTGTAGAGAACTGACATCCAAAATCCCCATATTTGTCAGCAAAAGAAATAGCAGATAGATCCTCAGAGGATTGCACAGGTCTAAGGGAAGCATTACATGCAACATCACTGAAGGTTCATATCCAGAAGGGAAGCTAAGATTTTAACAATACACATCCTTCAGGAGTAAGTCAAAGTGTGGATGTAGCATTGACTACAACTCAGAACTGTTCTAACTGATCCAGAGGAAAGCACTTGTTTTACTTCATTTACTCCATCCTTGTTTATTCTCCTCTTAAACTCCCAGTCTGGAGAGTGAAGATTTGGCAGAGCCTCCCTTCCCCATTCATCAATGTCTGGGCAGCTCAGATCTACCTTTGGGGTAGGGAGAATCAAAGGTCAGAATTTGCTCCTGAAAATCAGGAATTGCAACCAGCATTTATTTTCGAGGTAAAATATAATTAATGCTTAAATCCTACAGTACAATATAGTAGTTATAAAACTTTCACAGTCACCAACTGCATAAAATGATCAAGGGTGAGTTGAGTAACTATAAGTGTATTTGCTCTGTAGTGTACTGGAATATTAAGAATCATAGTAGGTTTGGACACAATAGATGCTGGAAAAAAAGACCTTTTGGGGTAAAAAACAAAACAAAAATAAAAAAAAAAAAAAGTAAAGGTCCTTCTACTTAAAACTTGAAGCATCAAAATATTCAACTTGCCATGTTGCAGCTAGAACTCTAAATGTTATTTTTCATATTATTGAAAAGTTGTCTTTCCCCTAATAATTTTGGATAATTTTCTCACGTGACAAGCAACATAATAAACACAATCAAAACATAAAATAATTTAGTATTAGAATATGACAACATATGCATAAGAAAACATGTCTTAAATACACAAGTCTCTGACACAAATTCAAATAATAATGTGTAATAAAAAAAAGGGAAAGAATCACATTTGTCTGCGTATATAGGCAGAGTTTTATCTAACTCATCAATATTCCTTTTAATAATGGCAGCATTATTGCCGGATAAGTGGTGGCTATGAATACATCATTTATGAAGGGCTTCTTTTTCATAGCAAAATTAATTTCATCTTTTCTAATTGGAATGAAGAACAACAAATTCTACTTATGCCTTCTATTTTTAAATGTCTTTGTGCTCAATTTCTATTACAACTGCAATTTTATCTATATGTTATAGAGTAGTTTCCTGTCATAGTGAAAGAATATGGTGCATTTACTTTGGATAATATGCATCCTATCCAGCCAGAATCCTCTGGCTACTTCTTTGACCTTGGGAAGTGAAAAAATTCTCTGAATAGGAATTTCGAAACAGATATGATTTATGAATAAGAAAAATGGCTAATCCCTCCCCACTAGTTTTCTAATTACTTGTTTTAATGGCAAAAGCATTTAGTTTATGCAAAAACACCCCAGCTACTTTGTTTCTTTAATATTTCTGTTGCAATACTTTGCTGTAGTTTCAGACAGACATATATTTGCTCTTCCACTCTTATGCTCTGTTTTATACAGTCAGCTTCCTAGGTAATCTATACTTTATCCCTTCGTGAGTTCTGGAGTTGTACAAGTTACCATTTTGAAGAAAGGAGATGATTGGATTGAAAGTAAAGTACAGGGACTGTGTATATGATGAATATGGAAGCACAGATCCTATAAACTGCCAAACGTTGACAAGGAATTCTGTTCAAGCTTTGACTATCATATTCTAGTAGAGGAACATTTGAAACCAAACATGTCTATGTACACAGATGTACCGATGCAGAGTTCAGCAGAAACTTAGATCTTACAAGCTTTAATTAGGAACATGTGAATTAAAAAAAAAATCAGAAGCAATATTCTATTACATAAGTATCAATGTTTTAGGCTTTGTTATAAATTGCTAGTAAGAGAAAATGAGAGTTTGTTTTGAATTTATCCTTCTGTAGAAAGACTAGTGACTACTGCCTCAACCATTTACATTGAATTTACGAGACTCAGATACATGCACCTGCTCAAATAAGCCAAATAAAACCTTCTTATATCCTGAATAACTGCCATAAGCAGTATTCAGTTATTGACTATTTCTCTTGAACTAATATTAATATTCTATTTCAGACCTGAAAATATTGCAAACTTTTCAATTTATGCACAAAATTTCCAACTAAAAAAGAAAACCCAAAACCTCAGAACAATCCCCAGCCAGATAAACTATTCCTGACTTCCCTTTTTTTAAAATTCTATGATTGTATTTCAGGACCTTAATCTGAAATCATAAACTATATGAATATGCATCATATTTAGGGTGTTGCAGATTTTGCAGTAATTTAATACTTGATTTTTTTTTCCTTTTTCTTGCCTCTTTATGACATAAAGGATGCCCAATGGGGATTATTTTTGTATTGCAATTAAATTGCATGATGTTCTTTTTAAGTTTTTTTTTTTTTTATTGGTTTTTAAAAATCATTGTGTTTCCTGAGAAAGTTATTCTTCATATTCATGTTCAATTATATGTCATTACATCATCTATTTATTCATTTTTAAACAGAGAGGCCCAAGGTTTGATAACAATTGTCTCCTAAATTTATAACTATAAACATATACAACTGATGATTGCTTTTTGCAATGGAATTTGCAAGAAGAGACTGGACACTGCAGAAGTTCATGTACCTAATATTATTTTTCTTTCCAGCAAGTTACATGGATCTAGTCTTGTGCATATATTTACTTACCAACTTCTAATCCATTTATAAAGATCTAAATTCAAGCAATAATAAACTGGATTAAATGAGACTAGGAAAGGACAATGGATTATTCACTATTCTTTCACCTCTTCCTGCTCTCCTCCACAACAGTGCACTTATCTAGCTCTTAATATTTTCAAAGACCTTTACATCTTTAATCCTTCCTACAACATTGCTTTTAAGAATGTCAGCATGTTGTATATTTCTGTTTTAAATTCAAGGTGTTGAATTTGAACTTTAAATCCTTAGAGAAAAGTAATAAAGAAATACTTTCCCCAATCATTTATTTCAAAGATCATAGTTCTTAGGTGAAAACATTGTCTTCTTTCCTGTGTTTCATATATAACAAAAGTTAGCTAAGGGAATCAAAAGTATGTGCAAACTGGTTTAGAATAATGTACCCGGATGGTGGATCTTCATGATGGGAGTATACCTGTGATTGAAAAGTCTAATAGTGAGTACTAGAGTGAATGACAAGACTGTAGACTTAAAAAAAATTATGCTAGAAAAATGCATTTAAATTATCAAAAAAATAATTGGGAAATATGTTCTGATCTGAGAGTATTGTACAACCACAAGAACCACAAAATGGCTTGTCACAGGCTCTAATGTGGAGGCTGCTGTATTGGGTTTGCATGCAAGATATTGGTAACTGGGGGCTACAGTGGTGGCTTCTGTGAGAAGCTGCCAGAAGCTTCCCCGTGTCTAAGAGTCAGTGTCAAACTGGCTCCAAGACAGATAAGGTTGAGCCCACCAGCGATGGTCGTAAAGCCTCTGGGATAACATGTCAAAGAAGGGTGTTAAAAATAAACTGTGCAACAGCAGCTGAAGACAGCAGTAAGAGTATGTGAGAACATCCCTGCAGACACCAAGGTCAGTGCAGAAGGAGAGGGAGGAGGTGTTCCAGGTACCAGAGAAGAGATTCTTCTGCAGCCTGTGGTGAAGAAAATGGTGAGGAAGGCTGTGCCCTGCAACCCATGGAGGTCCACAGTGAAGCTGATACCCAACTGCAACCCCTGGAGGACCCCACATTGGAGAAAGCAGTTGTGCCTGGAGGAGGCTGTGACCCTGTGGGAAATCCACACTGGAGTAGGCTCCTGGCAGAACTCGTGGCCCTGTGGAGAGAGTAGCCCAAACTGAACTAGGTTTCTTGGCAGGATTTGTAACGCCATGGGGGACCCACGTTGGAATAACATGTTCCTGAAGGACTGAACCCTCTGAGAGGGACTTAAGCTGAAGCAGTTTGTGAAGAACTGCAGCCCGTGGGAAAGACTTGGAGAAATTGAGATCTGTCTTCTATGGAAAAGACTCCACACTTGAGCAGGTCAAGCATGTGAAGTCTTTCCCATGAAGAGGCAGGAGTGATAGAGACAATGTGTGATGAACTGACTGCAAGCCCGGAGTCTGATTTGCCTGTGATGGTGACTGGTGAGTGATCTCTCTGTGTCTTTATGTTGACCCACAAGTCTTTTGTTATTTTCTCTTCCCTGTCCAGCTGAGGTGGGGAGTTTCAGAGCAGTTTTAGTGGGCACCTGCCATCCAACCATGGTCAACCCACCACAGTTACTTTCATAGAATCATGAAATTATAGAGTCACAGAATTATAGAATAGTTTGGTTTGGAAGGGACCTTAAAAACCATCCAATCCCCTGGCCATGGACAGAGACAGCTTTCCTTAGGTTGCTCAAAACCTTTCCAGGGACAGAACTTGCTCTCCACAGCTTCTCTGGGAAAGCTATTCCAGTGCCTTGCCACACTCACAGTAAAGAATTTCTTCCTAATATCTAATTTAAACCTACCCTCCTTCAGTTTCGAACCATTACCCCTTGTCCAATCACTACACACACTTGTAAAAAGTCTCTCTCCAACTTTCTTGTGCTTCTCTTATCAGCACTGAAGTGCTGATACCAGAGGTGGCAGGTGAGGCAGAATCTTCACTTCCAGTAACAGCCTAAGATCAACAGAAAAACCACTCTAACTTTAGCTGTGGAATCAGGGATAAAGGAATAAGGCAGAAGAAACATGGAATTCTCTCAGGCATTTGTAGAATCTCACTCAGGGTAGTATGACCAGTGGCCATTATAATGTCTTTGCTATATAACCATACAAGGAATCAATCTACAAGTTATATTTTCTGCATTAAAAAAGAGGTATATTTTGGAAAGAAAACCACTTTTATAAACAGTACTCTTACATACAAATCATAAACATAATCCTAAACTCTGAAAAGTTTATATACACACAGACACAAGTATAAAATTACATATGAAAGTTACACACACACACACACACACACACACACATATATATATGGGCATATATGCCAGCTCCTTATATAAATAGAGTGGTAACATTCCCACCAGCTGTATTTGTTACTTGTAAGCTAATTACAATATTAATATAATATAATACAGAAAACTCAGACTTATCCACATTTTTCAAACATGTTTTTTCTCCAGTATGCCATCTCAAATGGTCAGGCAGAGGCTCACACATACATAGTCACTCAAAACTTTGCAACTGCATGTGGCTGGCAGGCATGATGCAGGAGTGAAGGAAGGCTCTGCTTTTATGCATAAGCAGCTGGAGACCAAGCTGGATTCTTCCCAGTATCTCAAAGAGTGCTACACACTTAAATTTAGGCACCTGAGTAGATTCTTAAAAGACTATTACATCAGTAACATCAACAGAAAATAAGCTCTTAACTTTATTTTAATAAGAAAGGTCCGTCCTGTTTGTTCACCAGTTTAAATACTGAAACTTCATTTTTTTTATGGAGAATCATTATCTCTAACATCACAACACCCACAGGAAAGATGGAAATTGACATTCTTCTAAAAGATACTTTACCACCACTAACTTGAGGTGTCCAAACAGCTTTGAAAAACGGCCTTCAGACTGCCTGATACAGCTCATGCAAGCATCCTAGGAAGAGGAGGAGGCAATCAGCTCCAAGTCTCTCTGTATCGCAGGCTGGTTCCCAGATACTGATAATTATAATATGTGTAGGGCTGCGAGTCCCTTCTATGCCTCACTAAGTGCATTTCAGTTCATACTTCTCCCTACTTTAGTATTTCTTTGCTTACACATAAAGTTTCAGAAGTTTGTCAGAATACTTTTTTTCCATAATGTATCTCTTAAATAATTCATTTCCTTGTTAATAAATTCAGATATGCATTTGTATGCACAGTGTTTACAGTACTGAATTATTCAGCCTATGTACTTAAATGCCAACTAATACTAATAACTACAAATGTACACACTTATTAATAGGAATATTGAGTAAGAGGAAGACATCCACAAGTGATACAGCATCTCCACTACAAGAGAAGGGACTATAAACTAGGAAACCAGAAGAAAGTTTTACAACATTCCACCATTTTGGTATACTTTCTGGCAGCCTCTAATAATGACTATACTTATTCTGAACTGCCTTCACCACACTCACATGAGAATTGCATTGAGATTTCTGGATTCTCTCTGATCCATCTGAATGCAGCTGCTTTAAGTACACGACTGATTCTTAGGTGCAAGATACCTAAAGAAGACACCTTGAAACTCAAATATGTTTGTGCCTATATTTGTTACCTTCCTAGGAGCATTTCTAGAAGAAACTACTTGTTTCAGGGTTTTCTTTAAAGCTTATTTATCTGAAAGTATTCTGTTGATAAGAGTATCATACCAGTTTTTATGTTCTCATATCATCATATAATTTTCAAAATTAGGTTGTGTATGGTCAAGAAAATATCTAACATGTTTAACTAAAGAGTTAGTAAAGTGGAAGCCATGAAACTCTTATATTTTACCTAGAACCTTTTCACAGTTGTGCATCATTTGTCATTGTTCTCCTGACCAGCTCCAATCCCATGGGATTATTCTATGACACAAAGAAACTCAGTAACAGGAATGAGCTATTAAGGACAGCATTTCTAAAACATCCACTTCAGTGACCTGAGTGTTCTTTTTGTATAACTGCAATACAAACACTAAGTCATAAATAATTTTTGAAGAAATTGTTGCTGCATAAAGCCAATATTTTTGGTCCATAATTTGTTTGGGATTTTGTTTTTCTTCTAAATAGATAGGGTTTAAGGATAAAACACAATCATGTCTTTTATTAAAAATTATGTATTTTTTTTGCTCCCTATATTACTTGAAACAATATCTAAATATATACACTCTCTACCTAGACAAATAAATGTGATCCTGAAATTCTTGCAAGGGATTTAATATGCATGGCTGTTCTTTTTATTTCTCCAGAAAGCTCAAAAGATATTTTAATGTTGAAAATTTAAATACTGCAAGAAATTTCACCTTCATGAGTCAAGATCAAATAGCTGAATATCAGCAAGGGGAAAAAAAAATAAAAGAGTTATGTGTAGAAAAGCAGATGGGAATGTGGTACAGGTAATTCCCAGAATTAGTTGATACGCTTCAGCCAGCAAAGTTTTGATGACTTCCTTTAATTTTATTTGTCAGTGACTGCTATTTGGTTTTTGTTTGTGTACTTCAGAAGAAGCTCTTGTCCTTGCTCTCTCGGAGATGGCAGGATCCCTATTCTGTTTGGACCACCAACTCCAGAGTCAACACTCTTGGCTCCTTCCTGGTGGGGCTCTATAGCTCCCTCCTGCCTCCTCCTGTGAGGGAGGTGCAGCCTGTTGTGGCTTTGCCATTTAACAGTGTGAATTAGAAAGCAAAGAGAGTCAGTGTGGTATTTTGGCAAAGCATTTCATTCATCCCATCAGCACAAGGGGAAGGATGAAAGATATATAGTTCTGTGTCCATCTCTCCTATGGCTTTGTACACTAAAATGCAGCATTTCTTTTTTTTTTTTTTTTTTTTTTGCTGGTTTAGTTACACCTTTTAGGGTCGATTAATTTATTTTATTAAATGGTGCTTTATGGAAGCATAGGCATTTTCATGTAGGACCAGGAATTATGCTGTTACACAACACAATTCTACTTATAAAAATCCTTCCATATTAAGGCTCTTTCAGCATGAAGGAAAAAATAAATTACACCACAGTTTAAATTAAACAGCAGTATTTCAAGTATAAACTCTTCATTTAACACAAGAAAAGGAAAGGAAGACAAGAAGTTGGTGGGTGAACAAGGCATTGAGTTTTTAACAGGATTTACACAACGGGATGAAATTTTTATGATGTCATTTGATTATTGTAATTTTACTATCTTCATAAATGTGCAATTCTATCAACTCAAACACACCATAAATAAAATTTCAGCATAAAATCTTGGCCTTATATTTTAAAGAATTACCATAGAACATCCTTCCCTAACTAAAAATAATATTCTTGGCTCTAGAAAAGAAACTTTGCATAACATGTGATAAACAACTCTTGTTGGCTCTGGAAAATCTGTTGAAGGCACCAATTACTTCAGCTCTACAATTTTACACAGACTACCTAAAACATCCTCAAACTGACTGTGAATATTTTTAATCCTTCCAGTCTCTGAGTTGTGTTTCTCCTTGTCCTAACACACCTAATCTTCAGGGCAGAAAAGGTAAGAAATCAAGTTTAGTTTGAGTAAAAGAAAATAAAATCAACCAAAAAAAGACTTATAACAACAGATCCACAAATAACATCAATCTTTATGTATTTGATACTCAGTCAAGCTCCTAAACCCCCAATTTTACTTGAAACACTCAGATTTTTTCTTCTTAATGGCATTGGTGGCATTCTAGATAGACATTTTCACAAAGTATGCTGAAAAACATTCAAAAGAACCCAAATGTTTCTGAAAGACAAACCCTCATTTGGCCCAGTCAACCCTGAAACACCTCTATGAGTACAATAAATGTAGCATTGAAGTCTTTCAGGCAAAGTATGCATAACAAGAACTAAATTATCTTTAATATGATTTCTTGACACAAAAACTTCCATATTGTACAACTTTTGAGTAAGCACTTCTACTGAACATTGATTTATAATTCTGCCTTCTTTTGTTTGACAAAAAACCCCCCAAAAATAACATTATTAGGCAGCATATCTTATGCTCTCTGGGTTGATTAAAACACCATCATAATCTGGAATGTTTTTTAACAAAAAAAGAGTAACAATTACCTAACCATGACCATTATTGCAACGCATACTAAGACAGAACAAATATCAGTTCTTAATCAAAACAATTACTTGTAGAAGTTAAGTCTAAACAAACTTCAGTCTTTATTCCTTCACAAGAAAACTCTCTTTATTTATTTTGCCCTCTCACAGCCAACTCAGCTACACTCATAGCTTGTTACTTAAAGAAGCTATAATAAAAATAATTCATTACAACCTTTGTGAGTGAAGTAATGCATGTTTCATGAAAAAGATTACATAAATTAAACAAACTTAGTTACATTATCTAACTTAACTCAAAACAAAATATCACCACGTAGCAGATTTTAAAAGTTTTGAGAGCCTCTGGAAGTAGGCGAGGTTTTTTCAACTTCTTAAGTGACACATATGGATACCCATTGAATTTACAGGAAAGTGTGTTGGGTTTTGGGTGGGTTTTTTTGTTTGTTGGTTTTTGTTTTGGTTTTGTGTGTTTGTTTGATTTCGTTTAAGGGGAAAAAAGGCAAAAGGACAGAAGAGTCTAAATAGACCCATTAACAACTCTATAGTAAATCAAATCCTCATACACCGACATATGTATAGACATATCCCAATTTAAAACACAATGTTTTTGTTTCTTGAATGTGAAAAAACATCAACTTATTAGTTGAAAAGCTTACTGATAAAGTATTCATAACATAACACACTTTAACTTTCGCTACTGTTTATACAAGATATGACTGCACCAAAAGCTGCAGATGTGTCCTCTCATCAAAATAAACCAAACTTAACTCCCTTATTTAAATGTTCTGTGATTTTATTTTTTTCAACTTGCTAGTGAAACATAAAAATATCAGGAAAAAGAGCATACTTTCCTTACCCCCTTGTTCACATTCACTTCACTATTTTTTCATTTCTTCAAAGATCAACAATTTTAAGAAATAATGGTTTTGTTTTTTTTCCTTTCCTTTGTTTAAAAAAAACCAAAAAAAACAAACAAGCAAATAAAAAAACCCAAACATCTAACTTGAGTGATTACAGAGAAGACCTTAAACATTGAAATATGAAAATTTAGAGCCAGAGGATGACAAAACAGTAGTTATAATTCTGGAAAATACATTGTCATTACACAGGTATGCAACCGAGTCCAGAAACGACTGCTTGGAGTTTTACATTTTGCACCATAAAAGATCAGACAATGAAATATTCCCCTTCAGGCTTTAATTTAAAATATTTTATTAAAACAAATTTTTTAACTACAAAAAATTTGTCAAAGTCTCATAGCGATCACTGTGATTTCAGAGTTATCTAGAGGAGGTTAGTTTTAAATTATTCCAGTTAGAGTTTTATTCTTAGAAAGCAAAGAATCAGTTGAGGACTGTTTTCAAAAAAGAAGTTCATCTGAATCCATTGATTCCACTCTACTCAATAAAAAGAAAAAAGGATCGATAAATGTATTTTCTTCATTATTCAAGATGAAAGAAGCCCAATTAAGGTGGTCAGGCAGGAAGAGATGACACCATAGGGATATTTTTTCGACATGTGAAAGAAAACCAGCCCGTGGTCATTACAGGGTTTATTAATATTTAATGAAATTTTAATTGCTGCATCTGATGAACACTGCTTAAGTGAGTTACTTTTAATTCAACTAGGAAAAAAAGAGAGAGATGGTATGCTAAAAGGTTCACTTTATTTAATATCTGCAGTAGGAGATGATAGTGTCTGCATTGTAATCACTGCTCTAACTTCATCCTACCTGCACTTATTGATAAATAAGTCTTCTCAATACTGCTGCCAGACAGATTTAATTAAATGTATGTATAGCTAGAGCATAATATAAAATGTTTTCAAAGACCTTGCCAGCGAATGTAAAGTGATGGCATTTTTCCCCCCCAGAAAATTATAAGAAGAAGACATCTTCATATCCTTTTTATTTTAACAAATGATTGAATAAGCTAAATAGGTCATGCAAGCTCTCTACCTGCTGTATTGAGCCTGTTCTTACTACACATTAAATCCTGAAATAGGGCTCTTAACATCTAAGTAAACAGCATGTGTGTAGTCAATTTTGTATTGTAGTGGCAAGGTCTGAAAGGACAGGAAAGGCTAATTTACTACTGCACAGATATCACACAATCTAAGCAATTTACAGGCTGCCAAATTCTGAAAAGTCAGTCTCACCAAGCAATAAATAAACCAATTCTGATAGTGATCCTTGCAAAGAGAGAGTCAAAAATAAGTGTTAAATAATGTATCACATTACCATGTATAAGATTCAATTTATATCAGAATAAATTTTTATGCAAAGCTACTGTGATTCAGTCCTTAAGTATTTCTGGACAAACTCATTTATCTCCTGAACTGAATGTATTTAAAAATCTGGATTTCAGCATGTAATGGCTTCAATTTAGTTTATTTATAGAGTAGCTCAAGGTATTAGGCCTTACATAGGAATGATTCTCAGACCATGCAAAAATGTATTCATAGAATGAGAGGTACAATCTTAGACAATACTTGACCTTCTTAAAGCGTATCTTGCTGAGCTATTAATTTTCCAACAGAGCTAAAATGTATTGTCTGGTCCCTGGCAGAACAAAGAGCTTTTTACATTAGAAAGGGTTTGCAGTGCAATACTCCTGAAATATACTCTTTAAACCTCAGGAGAGGTTATGGGGATCATGTAGCAAAACCAAACTGGCTGCATATCATTTGAGCTGCTGCTAAAGAGGATGTGAATTTCAATTTTGCCAATATTTTTTTTAATTTCCCCTACTTTCAAATTACCTAACATTTTAAATTACTCTTATACTATACACTAAGCATAAAAGCATAAAATATTTTAAAGCATGATCAAACACCATCTTCCTGTTTTTATTTCCGCTGAATATAACTGGAAACATCTGAAATAGTTCCACTAGCAGAAAAGTGCATACCAAGTAATTTACACAACAATACTATGAGTAACATAGAGTAACCACTCTATTTTCTTGAGTATCAGCTAAAGAATATTATATTACCCATCTGAAAATCTTTTATATGATTTGTGAGTGGCCTGGAGTGCTAATGATAAGAGACTCCTTACCCTTTCCAAATAATTACAAAACAAGCAGAAGTGCTACAAGTTGTTTACACAGAGTATAAATACTTTTATAGCAGCACCTCCATCAGTTTCTTAGGAGTTTGAGTATACTTTGTGAACTGTCTTTGCTATAATCGCATTTTCACTGTGCTTTACTGTGAGCTGATGGAAACTCATACCGCGTGACAAAAATTAAAAATAAAAAGTTAACCTCCACTTAATTTTCCACTGTTTTATCTTACCAGCCTCTTGGGAAGTGCAGGTACACAGCAGTGATATAATCAGGAGAACCAAGCTTGTAAGCACACCGTGCCCTGGATCACGGTGAAGGAACAGTAGAGGGGGAATTATGCGAAGCATAAAAATGCGTTCTGCTTCTATTTTCAAATTTTATAAGAAAAGCTGCTAAAAATTATATTGTAAACAAAGATTTTAATTACAATATATAATCTAATAAGGTTTTAATTATAATGGATAAGATGGAATTTAGGAATCAAAAAATCCAAATTCCAGTTTTCTTTCTGAAATTTAATTTTACCTTAATCCTGAGACCACCTCATCTGGCAAAAATTATTCTTGAAAATACAACAAATCAATTAAATGAGGCAAATAGTTAATTATGCATTCATGGACTCTGTATAAAACAATTAATAATCTAATTCCATTTTATAGTAACAGCAAATACTCATGTAAGCTCTTTCTAGTGTATTGTATCACAGTCTGAAAGACAAGAGAAAAAAGCTGAATAACTAATATATTCTTACTTAGTGACTGTTTTGTAACAAGTTTCATATAAGACATACAGTCTTGGGAGGGGTTAACCCTCACATTCATGCATGTGAGGTTTTTTCTTTTTTTCTTGTCCCACTAAATGTTCTCTATCTTAATGGAGATCCTTCAACTGCTAGCATATATTTAATTTTTCTTTTTCTTTCTTTCTTCTTTCTTTTCTTTCTCTCTCTCTCTCTCTCTCTCTCTCTCTTTCTTTCTCTCTCTCTCTCTTCTTAGTCCGTTTCATCTAGTAAGAAAACCCTAGCATAAATTACAAGATGCATTGGTGGTGCCCGTTAATTTTGAGTCATCTGCAAATTACACATTGTGTAGTACAGGGCAAAGGTGAGGTAAAACTATTTCAAAAAACAGAAAGGGACATAATTATTTTAGACTCTCATATTTGGCAACATAATACTTAGAACACCTTAAGAAGAGCATTATGTTGCTTATTTTCTCCTTTTCACTACCAAGCAACACCATAGTCAGTTTTCTGTGCAGTTCAGGGGAGCACTGCTTTCTTTACCTCCAAGCCTTTATTCAGCAATTTCCTCTCACCCCTTTTAAAGTTAAGAAGCAAACTGTTATGTCAAAACAAAATGTTTTGTTCTGTGCTTATGCAGAGTCAGCAGTAAAAGCTCATGCCCTATTCACAGAACTTTATTATCAAGGTGTAAAAAAGGAAAAAAAAAGCAATTCTGACTGCTGATTTGTGTTCCCTCAGAAAAATAACAGGATTAAAAATATTTCAGTTTACAATATCTAGAAGAGCAATATTGACAAGAAAGAGAAATATCACACGATACAGTACTGTCAATAGCAAAGTGCTGTCTTTCAAGTTATGCCACAGGGTTTTGAATCCTCCTTCTACAAAAAGTTGTAAGCAAAGATTGATACTTTCTATTTTTTTTCTTTAAGATATTAAATGGCCATTGAATCTTTCAGAAATCGGGGCCCCTAGCAGTGTATAAAACAGAACTGACAGTATTATAAAGATTACAGAAAAACATGCTCTTCCTTCTGTTATACCCAACTGACAAAGACATTGGACTGACAAAGAAGCTGAGAAAAAGTATACCATAGAATTAATTCCATTTAAACTACATGAAAGGGAAATATTCCTGTGAGTACAAGTTAAATGACCAACAAGTTACCACCGCAATTAGTTGAGCCATCTAAACACGATAGCCTGATTTTTCAAAAAGTGATTAATGACTAACAGCTTCTTTTTACTTCTAAGTGAGTTACTAACCAGAAACAAAATAGTGACAATTAAGTGATTTGTATACCTCCAAATTTCAGTCTTAGTCTACCCTTGTGCACAGGTTTGGAGTGAGGGAAATAGGCAGAATATTTCATCCTATTTTTTCTACGTTGTCCTCTAAAGCCATCACTAGTACTCAAAACAAACAACAACAACAAAAAAAGTGTGTTTATATATTTGTAGAATCCCTTCTACCAGTTTATGAAATTATGAGGGATTTTTTATGGGAGATCATCAAACCTTCAAGAGTAGTTAGGGATCTTCTGACCAGTTTCCTGACATTCACTGCCACCTGAAAGGAAATTAAGGTCTTCCTGGGTATTAGCAAATTACTCTGATCATTCACACTGGATTCCTGGCCCTCAGGAAAATCTGCCTTTAACAATTCTATGAGGGCACATTAACAGAGAGATGATTCAAGGTTGGGGCACTTCACCAACTTTGGTGACTCATATTCCAACTGCATTAGAGGTAAAACTGACACGTTTCCTCTGTTCTCTGTCTCTTACGAAAAATTGCAAAGAGCAAAACTCAAATCAAATTCTGAAAACTTTCAAAATTGTTTTCAAAGAGATTGGGAGAGGCTTTTAGAAACATTCAGTAAAAAATCACTGGAGTTCAAACAAATAATAAAAACATTTTCCTTGTTTCAATGTTTATGTTCCATCAACAACTAAAAGAAATCTCTAGTTTCCTATTGCAATGCCAACAAAAAATGCAGGTACATTTTTGAGAACAGATCTTATAAACAATAGGGAAAAGTATACCTTGAGAAAATATTAAGTGACAAATTGTCTTTCTCATTAAAAAGATAAACCTGAAACTATAACTTCTGCTAGTTTTATACTGGACAAATGGCACCTTAAGGGCAAGTACAAGCCTCACATTAAATCGCATTTACTGCAATTTTCAGTTTCCTTCCATTTCTCAAATTCTGTCATTTTAACTAAGACAATGAGATGAATTCTGGTTTGAAATATTGAAATCAATTACTGACAAAATCAAGACCATGATTCCCATTTAAACCTATTCAGTCAAGTCCTGAGTTACCCTACTGCTATTGTAGTTTTATATTTGTAGGCAAGGAAAAATAAATTCTAAGCATTCTCAGTAATATTTTGATACCAAAGTAGTAATATGCCTTTTTCACAGGTACAGTATTATTTTATTTGTTTTCAGGAATTCCCTGTGAAAACAATTATGCTGGAAACAAAACATGAACTGTTTTACTGTCCTATTCTCCTTAGCCCTTTTTTAAAATTTATTTAATCCTTGAGAGGAAACACTGCCATGAAACAATTTGTCATTTATACAAATAGGAGTGTGACAAGCTCAATTGGCCTCTAAAAGCATAAAAAACAGATTCTTTGGAATTCTACAAACACTTGTGCTTCACTCCAGTGACTTCAATATCTTTCATTGCAGTTGTCAGGTAATGAGATCTTTGAGACTGTTATTTGGTATAGAATAACCTGGATTTATTGCAATACTATTATGAAGATTCAACTGTCAAAACTAAAATCAGAATTAATTATCAGAGAAAAAAAATAAAATCTGATGCACAGATTAGAGGATGGCTGAAATAGTACCTGTTATGGGACTTACCACATTTCTAGAAAAGGAACTTTGAAATAAAATAAATAATCTTAACACATAACTACCTTAGAAAAAGAAACTAAATGAATAAAAGATTAGAGCAAAACATGTGATTTATTCTTCTTGTAAATTTGAATTAGTCTTTGCCTTAAATGAATAACATGTAGAAGCACTGCAGTGTTTCATTTTATATTTTCTATTAGCTCTGAAAGACTTTTAAAAAAGGAGTAGTTATATTATAAAAAAAGAGAAAAACTCAATGATGTATATTTACTGTAGCTTGTCTCATTTCATCAAAACATGAACAACTAAAGAGCTGAGAACTGTTTGGTTTCTACAGTCACACAGTGAGCTTATATAAATCTCCTGGAAACAACTGTCATACTACCAAAGACTTCTGTTCTTGCATAGTAAGAAAGTATTTATATTAAAGCATCCTTTACAGACTATCTTTCTTTTTTTTTTTTTATTGTTGTTGTTGCTTTCAAAATTCTTGTTATAAGGATTATGCACAAGTGTGCACAAAGATGTACACTGTTTGATTTACCAAGAACCCACAGCTCCTAGAAATGTATAACAGACATACAGATTAGTTTTATCATTAATGTGTGGACAGAAGTGACACTGAAATACAGCTTTTGTAAATGTTTCTGAACACACAGAAGCTCATATCAAAAGTCCTTTAAAAAAAGTAGTTGAATAAGTTTGGTGTAAAATGTACAATTAAATGAAAAACATGCATATTCTATTTCACTATTCTATTTCTTGTATCATTTACTCCTCTGAATTTCAGACATATCCTTGAAATGCACTATGGAATGCTTAAATTACAGTTGCTTAAACATCATTTGATGATGAGCCATTCCAATTGACTAAAAAAATGTAAAGATTGTGGTTAGACTATATTTTTAAGAGAATCATTGATATCACAGTAATTTCCATTGACTTGTCTCTAGCACTTATCAAAATACATAATATAAAAATTTAGATTCCTATTAGGATTGCAATGTCAGACCTTTGTCTGAGGGTCTGACTCACAAGTAATCAGGAGATAATAACTCTATGAGAGTCAGGAAGACCCTGCTAAATTCGTGCAAATGAAGAGAATCAGTCTACACTAAACTGGTCTTTTAAAACAAGCTTCAATTATTTTTCTTTTCAACTCTCTGAAGCTCCAAGGAAAGCAGAAATCAGAAGATTAAATCTGGCTTCCATTATGGCACTATAAACATGAAAAACCTCCATGTGATGAATGAAAACAGAGGAAATCAAAAATTGTGAGAACTAAAAGCAGAAATTATTGAAACTTACTTGAATATATTCAGAAATACAAGTAATCTGCATAACTGAAAAACAGTGTTCCATTATTTTCATAGAATGTACTTAAGTGAAAGACTATGCTAATACTAGCTGATTCCAGAATATGGAATATCACAGCATGTAGAATCAGACATCACACAAAGACATCACACAATTTCCATAATGTCAGCATAGTCATGGGGAAAAAAATAATCTAAAGAAATCATAATTCTCCAATTTTTTGTACACTGATATTGATATATCAGTAGGTAAATTGTTTGCCATATCCTTTCAACACTTGGTTCAGAGCATAAGTATTTTTTCAAGAAGATTGAAAGGATATTTCCATGGATTTTTCAGTGTATAAAAAAATTAACTAGGAAGAACGGGGTTAATCTATTGATTAACAGTTAAACCAAGAAACTTCCTGCTTTCTACAGGCTAGTAGCTAATGAATGCTTAATTAACTGTAAAAAATCATCCCCACAGGAATGATTCGGATGAACATTGCTCTTGTGATGAAGCTAAATTGGCTCATGATAATTTTAAAGAATTAAGTAAGATTAACAATAAGTTAGTGGAAATTAGAGTGGGTTGTGTCCTCCACTCAACGACTGAATGGGAGGTTACTGTAAAGAATGTGACAGAGTATCTTGTAACTGAATCAATCATAAGCTTTAACTTCTGACTAAAAGAATGTGCCAAGTGGTTCTCTGATGAATCGATGAATCCATATGTGGCTTCAAGTATTTGTCTCTTTAATTTACGTCAGTGCTCAGATGTTGAGTTTTGCCTCTGAACTAGCTTTTACCAAATTCTTTGGACAAGGCACAAAATGTCTGTGAACGTTCATGTGTATTCTCTATGCTTGCAGGTTAAACATGCCTCACTCTATTGAAAAGAATCTTGTTGTTTTCATTCATATATATGGGAAATTACACAACCACGGACAGGTGTATTCTTATGGAAACTTTAAGGTAAATGCCTCCTTTCATGTGGTTAAATAAAAATTTAATTTTTTTTATATTTTCCCCCATAATTTTATTACTTTGAGGTGCCACTAAAACTCTGGAAAATATCGGGAAAATAAAATTAAACACATGCTTCCTTTTCTAAGGGACAGGATTGAATTAAAGGCATCCCTTTTCTTCACAGAGCAGTGAGAGAGGACTGGACAGGTACTCCCAGGGTACACCAAAATATACATGATCAGGCAATATAATACTAAGGATGCAAAAGTGACAGAAATCTGGATGGATGCAAACCTATTGAAATTTTATGTACACTAGCACCTTATGAAGCTACTTACAGTGTTTGAGAGTAGAGAGAGACCTATAAGCATCAATCTTTCAAAAATAGAAAAGATACTTGTGGAGATGTTTTCTATTTCAATTGTGGAATTTAAAAACTGACACTGATAGAAAGATGCATCTTTTAAAGAAAGTTTTGTTGCTGTGCTTATTTTATAGACAAATTCAGTAATCAAATAAATTAAAATATTAACTTAATTTCTCAACCTTTCAAAGAAGGTTGAATCCAGAAAAGTACTTTAAAATACCATAATATAGTAAGCAAACTCTCAGAACTGTAGCTGGACAAAGGGAGACAAATATATTTGATAGTCAGCCCCTGTCTGGGAAAAAAGAGCATGAAACAATGTGCAATGCAGTCAGGAGGTCAGAGGAAAAGAACAAAGCTGTTTTTTCCTTGGAATATTGAGATGAAGTATTACATCATATTACTCAGCAAAACATTACCTTCATTAGAACACTCCTGGTTCTTATGTGCAATGAGACAGATGTCAGATGCTTTAGAAAATGCTAGTAGGGCTCATGTTTCTGAAAAGATGAAAAATGAGTTTGAATATCAAGCACTGGTTTCTGCTCTGCACATACATCGTGGAATACATGTGTCTTCTTTACAGACAATCGGATGGTTTTATCAGCTGACTGGATATTGGAGGAAAGGGAGGGAAGGAAGTGCCTCAATCCATTCATGTAAGTGTATGATACTGGCAACAATGAAGCTCAGATTTGTTAGGGGAGGCTGGATAAAGATCCATAGAGGTATTCTCTCACATTTTCTTAGGAACAAGGTTCCTCTTGCACAGCTTCCCTTAGGTTTTGCAGAACTGAAAGTTAATATGTAAACTGCTCTATGCTCTTGATGTTAAAAATCAAGACATTCCAAAAAACCATCAGACCTCAGTCAATTTTCTCTGCAATTCTGAACTTTCTCTGTCAAAATAAAGATAAAATTTTGAAAGGTGCCCAAACATTTTCGTATATATGATATCAAAATGCATTATAAAATAGTTCATCATACCGAGACCTAAAAATAGAATAATTGCCTTTATTCCAAGTAATCTTTAACTCTACTCTCAAAATACAAAACATGCTTAATCACATAGAAAGCCTTCTTTACTTAACTATGTTACATTGTTTTATTACAATATCATAAAAGAAAATCTGCTTCAACACTACCTGTTTAACTTTTTAAAATTAGAATGGATAAAATTTATCTCTAGAACAAAAATAGTCCACATTCCCCAAACCCAGAAATAACACACACAGAAGTAAGAGATTTCTGAATTATGCTAAAAATTGAGTTGAAAAAGATTTTTTCCTCCATGCATTAATAAACTCAATACTGTAACAACATCTGTTGGGTTTAGGAGACCTTTTAACATTTTGGTTTCATATCTGCTTTATGTGGACTATGATGCAGCAATTTTTTTATAAAACTGAGTTTATGCCCAAATCTGTGTTTCAAGCTTTTCTTTTCTGCTCTGTTGAATACAAAGTCTAAATTGACTGTCACCTCTATTATTAGAAATTACTATAGGTCAATGCTTTAGTTGATAATTGACAGCATCTCTACCATATAAGCTCCCACACCATGAAAGGGATTAAAAAAAACAGGTGAGAGACATGTTCTGAGATTTAAACTGAGAAGCACCTGACTCCAAATTTGTATGTGACATGAAACTTTTATTATTTAAATTTTGTCTCAAAGTATTTTGTAGAACTTGAAATCAGCTGAAAGGTCTTTGCTTAACTTCATTACTTAGTGATATAACACTTCATGGTCACGGCTTTCAATTATGGTACATTTATACAAGTCAAACATCAGAAAAGAAAATTACTCCTCCCTGTGATCATAAAATACATTTTAAAGTGGAGCCAAACTTTATGGGATTGAAAATTATGTAGCTATTAATTTAATACAATGAGATTTTGTAGAAATGCCAAATATACCACGCAGTCTACCCTGCTGCCCTGCCAGTCCTCTCCATTGCAAATCAAAGAGGTGTGTTGTTCCATTGTGTTATTCTTGATCTGCTAACCTATTTCAGACTAGAATGCACAAATATACAGAACAGAAGAAATAAATGTGATGCCACATAACAGAATCTCTCCTAGGACCATAACATTTCAGGAAATGTTTTATTGCTTTACAAAAAGATCTCAGTCAGCATATCAGGGACATGCATGCAACACAGCAAAATAAATTAAAAGGTATATAGCCATGCATAGAGAAGCAAACAAATAGAAAAATCCTCTTTGATGATCAAAAGGAGAATTTTGGAGGTCCAATACTGACATCTGACATTTAATTTTATTTTTCTTAAAGGCAGTCCATAGCTCCACCGATTTAAATCTGGATTTGCTGTTTTGCAGGCACAGAAGTAAAGCTAGCTGCCACATAAAATTAGAAATCGCCTTTAAAACATTAAGTAAACACCTGAAAAGTGCACATATAAAGCTAAACTACAGGGAAAACTAATTTGACATCACTGCCTTATTGTTTGTTCTTTTTTGATATGTACTTATAAATGTCAAAACACAACAGTGCTCCTACAGGAAAGAGATGAAAATTGAAGGGCTCAGCTGCTACTGAACAAGGCACTTTCTCAAGACTCATGCAATATAACATCGCCCCTCATTCTTTGTTTGGTCTGTCAAAAACTTGGATCAGTGAGCATTTCCTGGTCAGAGAATTGAAGTTATGCAGATAGAGAATGTAGAGGAGAAACTGGAAACTTTTTGCTAGTAAAATTAGGCCAGCAGCAAATTGCTACCCTCCTTGTCCAGAGCAATAATGACACAGGAGCTGTGACTCAGATATGTGTCCAAATTTTTATGCCTCTAGGGCATCCCATTAAATAATGCAGTTCAACTCTTGCACTTTCTGTGCTTGAAAAAGGCAATATAATGCTAGAATCAATTATTGGGAGAAACTATATGAAAGTTCAGGTTATTTAAAGATGTATAGGGGATCTCATCAATGTGAAGCGGTGGTGTCAAGAGGTTGGAGCCGAGCTCTTCTCAGTGGTGCCAGGCAGTAACAAGAGGAACAGGCAGAAACTGGTGCACACAGGAAGTTCCACCTCAGTATGAGGAAGAACTTTATTGTGAGGGTGACCACGCAGTGGAATAGATTGCCCAGAGAGGGTGTGGAGTCTCCTTCACTGGAGATATTCAAGGACCATCTGGATGCAGTCCTGTGCAATGTTCCCTAGGATGACCCTGCTTGAGCATGGAGGTTGGACCCACTATGATCCCCCTCCAGCCTTAATCATTCTGTGATTCTGTGTTCCCTTTGGGCTATAACTGAGTTATTTGCCATTTTGTTTCTTCTTCAAATGCAAAAGAACAAAGTGATGTACAGTTCACCAGAAACCTAGTGAGTTTCTTGGAGCTGAAAAGATTTACATCTGTTCTGAACATATTCTAAAGATTTTTGAGTAATTTGATTGACACAATCAGTGATCTTGAAATGCAAGTAGAGGAAGTGCTTTCTATTCACAGATATTGTCAAGTTGAGAAGCTCAATAACAACTCAAAAGTGAAGAGGTAAAGTTGCCAAAGAATTGGATTGCTGGATAGAAACAAGGGAGAGTATCCAGAAAGGAGGAAAGAATACATTTGAAAATGTAAAGAATATTAGCTTGCATTTAGTTAAAAGCTAAAAAATTATCCTGGTAGACTAAAGATTGAAATTTTAATGTTCTCTGCCCTTATTTTTAATTTTTTTTTTTTAAATGCACTGTTAGAAGTACCTAATTTGGAAAGTTAACATTTTTCTTATTAATTATTTCCTGTGGGAATATATTTGCCATGTTTAACTATATTAAAGTCAATATGTAAGTTATATCTTTTACTTGTTCAGGGTAAATATTGTTTCTCAGACCTTCTGATGTGAAATAAACTAACATAGCTGCCTTTAAATAAGGAAGGCTTTGCTGCTACCTGCAACTGATTGGAAGATTCCAAAGTATTGTGTTTGGAGATCTCCTCAGACTGATGTTGCATCTCTCTAAAACCTCAGCTTGTTCACTACATACATCCTTTGCATATGTGAATCAGACTCGTGCCACTGATCCTCTGTGTGGGACTTGAAATTCAGTGTAAGACAAGTTCAAAGTTGCTTATTCAGATTTAGTTTTAAAAAATCAGCTCTCCTTCATCTCAAGTGCTTCACCTCTGTGTAATCCCATGTTAGCTGCAGGCAGCCAAGACTGGGAGAAAGTCAGTAGCTGAACACTTGTAAAAACCAGATTGGAGTCTCAGCATTAAATGTGAACCACACTGCTTGAGAATCATATTTGTGTTTTACTTTAAAGTGTCTTTTCAAACACAGCTCTATAACCATGTTAGGAACAGAAGAAAATAGAACGTTACATAAAATTAATTCAGAATTTGCTTTTTTATTTTGTTGGAGGTTTTTTGTCTGTTTGTTTTGATTGGTTTGGTTTTGTTTTTAAATTGCCTCCTCTCCTACCACTGGCCAGGACTTTATCTCTTTTTCTTTCAGTGGAAGTGATTCCACCCTTCTTTAAAGCTCTGGGTTAGCTATATATGAAACAATTTAATTACCCATGATTAGCTTCAGAGCTGACACACTAATCCCTTTGGATGCCAACCTCAGAAGGAAAGCAAAACAAAGAAAATTCCACATATTCTGACCACTGTTGGAACAGTCCTTCCTTGAGCATGATATCCTACAGACACCCAGCAGAGTCCCAAGAAAAGTATCAGATGCTGTAATATCCAGTTTTACCTATAGAATAAAATCGTGTTAAAAAGTCAGTTGTGACCAAGGAGATTCATCTGCAAATGTTTTAGTTCTTCCCATGAAAAAAACTTATCCACTGATCCCATCTGAAACAGACAACATCCCTAACTGTGCTGAAACTTCTCTGCCAACTCTCCACCTCCACCCCCAATTTTCATCACTCTGCATAATTCTAAACTTGTATGTAACATTTTGGAAAACAGGAGCCTATGCATGTAGGTAGAGATAATATTTTATCAGAAAAACAAAGATATTAAAAAATACAATGTGCAGAAAAAAAACAACATTCAGAAATATAAAGTCTCTGTATACAAGAGATGGAGGTAACTATAACATCAGTTATACAATATTCAAGGTAAGCAAGCTTTTGCACATTGAAAAATGGGAAAAATTGGTTCCTTAGGGATCAGAAAGTCTTCTTTACAGTAATAATGTTCTCTCAGGGAAATTTAAACTTGATTATGGTTACTTTTGAATTATAAAGTCCAAAAGAAATTGAATAGGTTTGAGACTTTAAGTCCAGTTTAAGTATTGCCTCTCTTGAATTTGGGTTAACCCCTTAATAGTTTGTTTTTCAGTAGATCCCTGAGTTACAGACACTCTCCTCCAGGTGACCTGCTTCCTCACATGATCTGACAGTAAAACACTTTCTTCAACAAAGCACCTATTCATCTAATAAAACATATTGTGCTTCCTAACAAACTTTTCTTTGTCTATATCCTTAAACAGCCACTGATATATCAGTGTGGCCATAAGTTTTAAAATTTACAATTTTTTTTCACCTATTTAAGAGCTCTAGTGGATTTCTCAAACTAAAAATCGATACTGTTGTTCTGTTAAGAATTATGAACAGAGGCTTTACTGAAAAAATAGTAAGCAAAACTGTTAATACAGCTCTAAGTTTTTATGATAATTGGGTATTTTATTGACAATGTTATTCTTAGAGTCCATGATGATAAGGACAGGTCCATTGAAATTACTAAAATGTTGTTATTTAGGATTTCTGTGCCTGTATCTTAATTAAAAGGAGTAATATGAGTTAAAGCAATTAAAAACTGGTTTGATTTTGTGGTTATTTTGGTTAGGGTTTTTTGTTTGTTTATTCAAAGAGAAATGTATAATGATACTTATTATTGCCCTCTTTCAGAAAGTCATGTAAGCTAGCTAATGTAAACTTAAGACTGTTGATCAGTAATTAGTGTCATTCATTGTTTCAATATCTATCAATTGAACACTTTTTTGACAGTAGAAGTTTTATTGACAGTTAGCTACACTTCATAGAATTCTTCCCAATCACACAGTTTGTTTCAAAGGTCTTATCTCATCACTAATATATTAAAAAAAATCAGAATTGTGATTTATTTAAAAACACCTACATTTCATATAACAAATTTTGAATGTATTGAAATTAATTTAAACAACTTTTTATGTAAACAAAATAAAAAATGGATGGGCCCATCAGATTTTAATTCACATCAGGAACTTAATCTCCACTAGCTTTTAACAGAAGCAATAAATTGCCTTAAGGAAAAGACAGAAAAAAGCCTAGATAAAAGAAAAGCATACATATGGAAATAAATTATGCAGAAAGTAGAACTTATTGAATATTAAATTCTCTCTTTTGGTTTCATTATAAAGGTTTTTAAGGAAAAAGTTAATTTACTTATTTTTATTTAGATTAATCTTTTTGGGATTTTTTGTTTGTTTGTTTTGTTCTTGGGTTTTTTTACTTCTTCAGGTTTTTTAGGATTTTGGGTCTGGATCAGACAGAGTTTTCAATTCATACATTAGGTCCATCTGATCTATGAGAGAATATTTTGAGAGCAGAAGACAAGAGTCCAAACGTAACTGAGCCAATTCCTCAAAGAATTGTGCAAGCCTAGGGGTTTTAAAAGACTCACATGAACTGAGCAACCTGGCTTGATCTCAGAGTTGACCCTGTTTAAAACCTAAGACCTCCAAAGATCTCTTCCAACCTGAATTTTCCTATAAAAGAAATTCGAAAAAAAATCAGAAATATTACTTGACTCAGCCAGCTTCAATTCATTAATAAATATTTGTCCTAACAACCATATAAATTTGAAAAAAAATAAATCTTCTGTTATGATCAAAAGGCCCTTCAATATCATTCTACTAACAACAGTAGCACAGAAACTCCACACCAGTTACACATCTCACATTTCATTGCATTTCCTCACAGGTCTATCTTTGAATCATGGTATTTAACCATACTCTTGAAACAAAAATATCATTACATATCTTATTTCTGAAAAGTTTCTCAAAGAGTATTCCAAAATTTTCCTTTTTCATCAGGTTGATTTTCTCATTAACACCATTGAGATTTATATTCAGAAGACATATTAAAAAGCAAAAAGAAATGTGGACTACAGGTCAAGGGAGGGGATTCTCCCCCCTCAGCACTCTGGTGAGACCCCACCTGGAGCACTGTGTCCTGTTCTGGGGTCCTCAACATAAGAAGAACATGGACTTGCTGAAATGAATCCAGAGAAGGGCCATGAAGATGATCAGAGGGTTGGAGACCTGTCCTGTGAAGGCAGGCTGAGGGAGTTGGGGTTGTTCATCCTGGAGAAATCTCCAGGGAGACCTTAGAGCCCCTTCAAGTACCTAAAGGGGGCTCATGAGAAAGATGGGGATAGACTTTTTACCAGGGCCAGTTGTGATAGGAGAAGGAGCAATGGTTTTAAACTGAATTAGGTTGGACATAAGAACCTCTACAATAAGGGTGGTGAGGCCCTGGCACAGGTTGCCCAAAGGAGCTGTGGATGTCCCATACCTGGAAGTGTTCAAGGCCAGATTGAATGGGACTTTGAGCAACCTGGGATAGTGGAAGGTGCCCCTGCCCATGGCAGGTGGATTGGAAGTAGATGATCTTTGAAGATTGCTTCCAACCCAACCCATTCTATAATTCTATTATTCTAATAAGGACTAACATTTTTATTTCAAGTGCTGTGCATATGTATCAAACAGGTAAGTAGTAGCAAATAGAGATATATAACAATTTTTTAGTGCGAAATACTGGAAGCTGCACAGTTTTCCACCACAAACCACATCACATTTTTGTACTCTATTTTTACCTATCCAAAAGTAGGTATGATCACAGTTGTAGTCTTTCAAAAGGTTGAAAGATATTTTCAACTTCATCAGGTTGAAAAGTGGAATGCATTGAATAGGGAACAACATGTCAGTGTAAAATTCCTAACCACTATTAGGAAAAAAAAAAAAAATTGCTGGAGTCAGAATGCAGACCATTTGCTCGGGTAAAGTAACCAATTATAACCTATCCTAACAAAATTAAGTTATACTTAAAATTTTAGATAATAATGAGATCAGGCCTATTGCAGTAAAAACAGACGTAAGTTAAAAATAATTACATTAATCTACATCTATTAAAATAAAAAGCTAAATAATCTAAGATGTGCAAAAAAATGGTACTGAATAATCTGCTGTTACATCTGCAAAAAACATTAAAAGGTCACAATTACTTAAATTATTTTTTTTTGTAAACTTTTTCTCAGAATATTTATTGTTTGTACATCTTATCTTTTCATCCTAAACCTTCCTCTGTGAATTTTTGTTCTTCCTGACTTTAGGTTCAAGACTGAAAGCTGCACAACATGCAAGAGTTATCAATAGGCCTAAAATGACTGATTTCCTATGTATTTTGAGGTTAAGATGCATCTTGAAGTGGAACAAAATCTCAAACGAAAAAAATTAAATGTAACCTTACACAAGACCCTGTCATGCCACTATCTCAGCAAAGTTATAGAATTACAAATTTCAGATTTAACAGTAGCTAAAAATAGTTCAAAAATAATTGTGATAGATTAAATATTTTCTCCATGTCTACTTGAAATGCTAAATTCTGGGTAATGAGATTTGTTTCCATATTTGTTTATATTTCATATACAGAGGTGACTTCAATTATTCATATTTAGATTCCATTATTATGTTCCTCTAAGTTAAACAGAGACTTGTTCAGCATGTATTACAATTTTGTCCCAAAATGAAAAAAAATATACAGTACTGTATTACTTACACCAAAACTAACTACAGTTAAAAAAAAAAAAAAAATCTAAATCCAAAACTAATCCACAAACACAATAAAGCTCAGGAGGAAGGAAATAGGTCTTCAAGAATTAGGAGGGGGGGGCAAAGCGAGAAGTTCGCCTTTGCTTTGATTGAAATGTAAACAGAAATTACTCTCACGTGTGACTGATCATTGAGAATTCCTTACAGCAGTGAAAGACTGTGAACAAAGCATACATAACACATTATTCTTCTCTCTAGAGTGTGATGGAACTTGATGCCTGACCTTTCCCCTAAGCAAGAGACAAGATTTAAAGCCTTCATATTAAATTTGGCCTAGAAGTTAATATCAGACAAATGGGAGAGAAAATAAAGAGCTCTTTTCAGTGAACATATTAATGAAATCAACCTAATAAAACATAAATTAAATTCAATTGTTTTTTAATAACTGCAGGTAGAAAAAGAAAGTTACTGAGAAGTTTTCAGAATATAAAAAAGCAGCTTTTTTGTAAGTAAATAATTATGGAATCTACTTTTAAAATTACAGAGAAGCATCAAATCATTAATTTTGGAAAAGACCACCAAGAACAAGTCCAACCTTTAACTGAACATCATCATGTCAACTAAAGCATCGGACTGAGTGCCATGTCCAGCCATTTCTTGAACATTTCCCGTGATGGTGACTCCACCACTTCCTTGGGCAACCTGTTCCAATGCTTAACCACCCTTGCAGTGAAGAAATTCTTCATGATGTTCAACCTAAATCTGCATTGGTGCAACTTGAGGCCATTTCCTCTTGTCCTGTTGCTAACTGTCTGGGAGAAGAGGCCAACCCCTAACTTGCTACAACCTCCTTTCAGGTAGCTTGGAGAGAGCAACAAGATCTCCCCTGAGCCTGCTTTTCTCCAGTCTAAATATTCCCAGCTCCCTCAGCTGCTCCTCATCAGGCTTGTGCTCCAGACCCTTCACCAGCTTTGTTGTCTTCCCCTGGACACGCTCCATCACCTCAATGTCTTTCTTGTATTGAGGGGCCCAAAACCAAACACAGAACTCGAGTTGTGGCCTCACCAGTGCTCAGTAAAGAGAGTCACTGCTCTGGTCCCACTGGCCACACTGTTTCTGGTACAGGCCAGGATGCCATTAACCTTCTTGGCCACCTGGGCACACTGACAGCTCATGTTCAGCCGCTGTCAACCAGCACCCCCAGGTCCTTTTCCTCTGGACAGCTTTCCAGCCGCTCTTCTCCCAGCCTGTAGCACTGCCTGGGGTTGTTGTGACTCAAGTGCTAAAACTGGCACTTGTCCTTGTTGAACCTCATACAACTGGCCTCGGCCCATCAATCCATCCTATCCAGTTCCTTCTGCTACATGGCACAGTGTGTCACAGTAATTCACTTCCAAGAGTTCCTATGTATTGCTAAAGTTTACAACCATCCATATCAGAAAACATAACTCAGAACTTGGACATAAAATCCTCAACGGCACTGTTTTTGGGGAGGACAGCTATTCCACTGTCTACAGCTTTGTAGACAATTTTGTGTGGCAGACAGAAACCACTGATCAAGAATTGATTGCAACCACTGATCACAATTGACAATATCTTGAAGCTGATAAATATGTCTTGGTACAGCAAACCAGCTTTTACCTTTCTTGAGTTTCTCAGCCAGGAACATGTTACAATTTGCTGTCCAGTGGTGGGTAACTACCTTATCCCAGTACATCTTTCACCTAGTATATCTATACAGAAGGAAGGAAATGGGAAAAAGGCTCAAAAGTACCACTGAACATGAATTTCTTTCTTATCTAGTTTTTAGTGAAAGACTGAGTCATTGAGAACAACCAAAGGCAAGCAACCAACCAAATAAAAAATCAAGCCTGTTGTCCCCCCAAAGTTATTAATGCTGGAGACTTAGCACAGGACTTCAGTATTTTATTTGGATCTCATTGCTTACCAGAAAGCAAAATTCGAGCTGTTATGCTTATAGTGAGAAAGCATCTCTGCTGAATGGTCTTGTTCAAGCAGAGGTGGAAATTAATAACTGATTCTTCCCACTGGAAGCAGTAGCATTAGTAGGTATGAGCCATTGTGGATCCTAAGTGCAGCATCAACTATAGATTTGGCATGAACAGCAGCATTTGAGCATAATTGTCTTCAATACCAAACACACAGAAAGCATGATGACTTTATACATGTATAAGAATAGTATCAGCTACTTTGAAATGCAGGTTTATTACATGTGCATTACTTAGCAGTGACAAATTGAACCAAAGTCATGAATGAATAAAGTAGTCCACATAGTCCATAGTCCACTATGCATAAAATTTCACTTATTTTCAGTTTGCCCTGATTTACAGACAACACAACACTAGTCAGATGATAATGACAGCTCCTTTTTCATGGAGTCTTATTGTGAAGGAGACCTAACAGCTTCTCTAGGTATTGTAAAAGTGTAATCACACTGGCATTCAGTCACTGCATTACATCCTAAAAACTATCCTCTAGTTTCTTTTTTTTGGTGTGTGTATGTGTGTGTGTGTGTGGACACTGACCTCCCATTTTGATGTACTGTTGAGCAAACTCTTAGAGTTGTAAGTTTTTAGGTTGTTAAACAACACCCTGACCAAACTGGTTTTTTTTGTTACTACCTCTCATTATCTTTATGCCATTGTACAGATTTCTGATAATTTAATGAGAAATTACAAGGTAAAAAAGTTCAGGTAACAATAACAGTGACTATTTCAAGCAAATAATTAAAATTTATTAATTCATTAATATGTTTGTCATAATTCTGTTTTCTTTGAAAATTTGAGAAAAAGAAAGAATAGGCATTTTCCTTACCTCCAATCTTATATATTAATTACTTTCAAGTGAGTTTTATGGTATATAGTTCAAATATATATAAAAAAGTTATTACAACTGAAAAATATAAGCTATCTTATTCTATCATTCCTAACCACCAGAAGCAATTTGTTCCCCCTCTCCTTAATATGACAATTACTTTTCACAATAAAAATGCATTCTCTGATAAACACAGTTTGCCATGTTTTCTTATCAAAGTTTCTTTCTTTTAAGTTTCCTGCTCCATCTTTTAATGATCTCATTTTGCTAAAACTTCACAGCAAGTAGTATACTAAAAAAAATAAAAGCATGCATATTTGTAAATTTATACCAGCTAGCGTTACTGCTGAATAATCATTTCAAAATGTTTCTTACCCAATTAGAATGTTCTGTTACTGACCCTTATTCAATTCCCTAGAAAAATACTTGTCTCTCAAATAACAAAAGTATAAATTACACTTAAACTGCTGCCAATGGCCCAAATAAACAAGCCACACCAAAAAAGAGATTTTGCTGCAGAGTATGTAAAGTGGCCTGGCACAGTCAGGAGCCTCCATCTTGGCCTGTCCTCTTTGAAACCATAAGGTATGCATTAGTCACTTCTAGAAAAGGCAGCTTGACTTGTCATATTTGGCTCAACCTCTTTGATTGGAAAGATCTCAGAGGTCGACATATTGTTCCGTATTTTCTCTCCTCTTTTTCTGTACTGCAACCCAGTAACCACCTATGTAAAAGCCTAACAGCATCTCTACAGGCTCCTAAGAAGGAATTGAGCCTTCCTGCCTAAGAAGGAATATCACAGATATCTATGCATACATATAGAGAGATTTTGCATTGTTTCTTGCCCCTCTGTTTTGCTTTATGGATTCACTCTGGGTTATACAACCAATGACATTCACAGAAAATTTGGAATTTGAGACAAGTCTACCTTGAGCTATTTTATAAAGTAGTATTAACAACAGCTTTACTGATGATTCTGCTCTTTTGATCTGGACAACCCATGTATGTTGCTGGTCTTCTTGAAAGTTGTAGACTTTATTGTCTGCTCTTTTAATTCCCAAGTCACCATCTCTGTTTTATTTACTATGAAAAACCTCATTCAAAAAATCATAGTGAATTACATAAAAGTGTATGAAGGTAGAATGTCTAGTATTAGTCAATTACTTTCCCCCATAACAAAAATTCTATGTTCCTTCTATTAATAAGGATATTAATTATGGGTAAAAGTGAGGTGTCAAGGCAACAGTAAAATATGTTACACATGTTCATTTTTTTTAAGTAGCCTCATTTATTGTCTCATGTTTCAGTAGAGTTTCAATATATTTGTAATTTCCAAGAAATAACTAATCTTACTGTGAAAGAAACTGAACATTCTGAGCACTTCCCAAGCAATTTTAGCTAGCGTTGCTTACAGATAGGCCAAATATCAGAACCTGATGTGACAATAGCTCCAGGTGTTTCCTTGGCATGTTGCACCCCGCATTAGAGCAACCCATGATAAGAGATATGTTTAGGGAAAACCTTATCTGGAAAAATCGAGGGTCTGAAACATGTACATAGATCTTCTCAAAGATTTGCCTAAATTCCTTAAGAAATATTGTTTAAGGAACAGTCGTGAAGTCACTTAATTGAAGTGTACACAGTCCTGCAGCTAACACTGCTTGAACTATGGGTGTTGTATTAGGTGATCTTAAGAGCTCTCTTCCAACCTAAATGACTCTGTAATCAAAACTGGAATTATCACCTGGAAGTATTTTAACTGGAATGAAAATGTATTTAAAAGAGAATAAAAATTGCATCTTTTTGACAAGGACGAAAAAGAGTCACTTGTGGAAGTGGGCTACTCCAAATGAATTTTCAGATTGCTTCAACACAATTCTCTGCTTTGCATCTGTACACCAAACAGTTTCCTGAAATGAGTTTTGCTTTCAGAGCAAGGTGATGAAAGTACAGGAGCACTCATCTCTCAACTAACATAATTGTGTTTTAATTTGCCATTACAGCAGTCTGACAATTCTACTTATAACTGGAGGGCAAAAGAATCCCAACACTTTGAAAAAAAGTACTAAAATACAAATCTTAAATCAGCTTATGCAATCTGCTTTTGAAGTAAAGACCATAACAGCAAAGACAAGACAAAGACATTCTGAGGAAGAATGGCTGAAGATTTCAGTATTGCAATCCAAAGGATGACAGGATGCCATCTTCTTTACATGCTAAGTTACGTTGCATATGTTGGTGTATGCAACGCTGATAGCACTTTCTCTCTCCAACCTTCAGGAAAAACAGTCAGTCCGTATTTTAATCTAGGACAGCATTCATTAATTTTAATTTCCTTTAGGTGTAGCAACAAAACATATTCTAAGGGGCAGAACTTATTATCTTGGCTCTTATTTCTTATTTTAATCTTATTTCACAACTGAGTAAACTTAGATAAAAAAGATGTATCAGATGGCCATTAGTTGTTCTTGCAGGTTTTTTGCCTCCTTATTCTCCACAGTCAATATTCTGCATAAAAGTGACAGGATAATATTCAAAAAATAAATCTTCTGCAACAGTGATTTCTGATCAAAGGTCACTTTTTCTTTTACATCTTCTAGGCCATTTGCAACAGATGCCAATCAGTGAAAGAACCACTAACCATTCCCCAGAGAAAATAGGGACTGTGGAAGTGGAGAGTCATCCTAAACAGCTGTTAAAACTCAATGACCGAACTATGTAAGAATACCTATTACTGTCCTTTTGGCTTCAGATTTTGTTTTGTCTCCTTTACTATCATTAGTCATTTCTTAATATATATTGCACGCTATAAAACATTGACCCTTTCCTACCACACAGACAGTCCTTTCACATACTGTGGTATTATTCACTGTCTCCCAGGACTCTGAAAAGTATCAGTATGGATCCTAGCAACAACAAAAGGTCATATAACTATTTTTAAAATGCCAGCAATCCTGTTCATAAATGCTCACAGGACAAGTAATAGTTATTGCTCTCCTAGTGGCTCCAAAATAAGTAATGTGTCTCAAAGGATTTATGCTGGCAATGTAATCATTCCTTATTGCCCAAATACTCTAGTAGAACAGAATTGTACTTCTTTCTTTCTTAATGATATAGTTCCCACCTCCCCCATGGTACACAATCCACATATTTGCTGTTCATCTGACATACTGAACAGTAACCATAGCTTATAAAAACAGAGTAGAGACAGTTGGAGCCAAGCCATCACCATGGCCAAGCACATTTAAGCTCACTAACAAAACTTAGTGTTCTTTTCAGGAAGACTGTTTTTCAAGGTTTTTCAAATGAAAACTATACATTGAAAAGTACGCCACAGCAATTCAACACATACAATATTCTGTAGCTAAATAAACATGCAATACTGTAAAGGGTTATTATTTTTAAAATAAAAACTAATGCTTCCCACATGCAGTTGAAATAAACAAAAAATACCAGGTTCAAAACCATATGCTAAAGGAAACTCATAATTTCCTGAATATGCAAAAATTTGCTAAATAAGTTAATTTTCACCTAACAATAATCAGGCAGGTTTTCACCTTCATAAATTAAGGAAGAAGTTGAGGATCATACCAAAATTGGTATAAGTGACTTTTTTGGAATTCGCTGCAGGATGAGTATATGGATACTTTTGATGTCTAAATAAGGTGCTAAAGGACACTAATTGTTCTTCTAACATCCTGGTGCCATGTAGGAATAGCAAGCTGTAAAAGTTTTCTGTGGGTTATATTAATTCCAGGAGGCCTCACAATTCTGTCCAATGGACAGCAAACGTTCAAGGCCAAAGAGTGAAGGTGTTCAGAAGGAGGCAGAGAGCATTTATAGAGTTTTTACTTTTCTAGATGATCAAGACCTCTGCCCCAGCAATCACTCATCTCATTTGATCCCTCTTCTATATATTCAAGGGTTATTTTGAAGATCTTCTATTTTTAGAAGGAATGTGCAAGTAAGAAAGCAAGTAAACCTCCTCCGCTGACACACAACTATACAAGGTGTACATCTTGTAAAGTAATTAGTCAAAATCCAAGAAGGTGGATACACTCAGTTAATTCATTCTTCAACTATGAAGAAGAAGTTTTAACATTAAAAATAAAGCATCAATTTCTGCTACACATTAAAATGAGGAGGAATGACCATGTTTAAATCAAAACAAAACAGGTGCAAAAAGTAAACTAAAACATCTTTTATTCTTAGGATAAAAAGCAGAAGAATATTAGTGTAAATAAAATCAATATGGAGTGAATTAACAGATCAAAATATAAGAAGGCTGACTGAAATGAACACGGATTTCTGATTGTCTCTGTTGTGCTTCTAGCTCTAAAAGTTCACCCTCATCATTTTCTCTCTTCCCCTCAAAAAGAAAAATATTTCAGAGCTTTCCCCATTCAGTCCCACAGCTACAACTACAAATTAGGCTGCATATTTATATGCCAATTCAAAATTAATTTTGTGAAGCAATCCACATAAGAAGTAAGGATCACTTCCTAATCAGGTCATGATGCAAAATATTCCTGTCCTCCAATGCAATAAGCTTTGCTTAGGACTGACATTCGCTATATTTTTATTTCCTGTCACCAAACAGAGAAATAGAAAAAATGTTTTCATAGTAATAACAGTAGCCTTGATTTTTCTAGTTTAAAAGTCATTTTTCACATAAGTTCATCATGTACATCAAATAGACATAGAGTCTAAACATTATTTCAAGTTCTGCGTAACCCAACAAGCCACAAGCCTCATCAATTAATAATGGAAAACTAACATTCTGTAACATAGTAAAAACAACAGCTAGGATCCATTAATATCAATTGACACAATCTCCTATGGTTTAGAAGAAGCACAGCCTTTAGTTGCTGTAAAAGCTTTGCTACAAGCTCAGTGTATTGGAGTCCTGTATTATGTGAGTGTTCTGCTTATAAATTGTATAACAAGAAGAAAAACAGATATATTAATTTATTTTTGAACCATCTTCTTACTATTCCGTGTGTATCAGATCCAGTATGACATTCATGAACTAATTACCTTTTGACAAGAATCCAAAAAGAAAATACTTAGGCAATGAAAACACAGGCAGAAGGAAAAATAGAATGGCACTGCTGAAAGAAGGACACTGAGAGGAAAATGATGGTTTATGTAGCACTACACACTTAGGACACCAAGTCTCATGTGGAAAATACAAAAAGGTACAAATGCTGAAACACTGGATACCAGACCTCTAAGCATCAGCGTTTAATTATGTGCATTTTCTCAAAATGATTTTGCCATTTAAGATGTATATTTTATACATACATATATACATACATATACATACATACATATATATATATATATATAAATTGTTTTCTGTAAAATAGTGATAATTCAATTATTGGGTACAAATCATTAAAATAAATTAAAAAATTCTTCCTACCTGACTTGACCTCTGTAGATACATCCCTTACTTACAACACAAATGAAGAATTTTCTTTCCACGGATTTTTCTTTTTTAACTAAATTCTTGAGTTCTTATGACACTTCTAATGAGGTGTAAAACCTTGGCTTTGTTAAGATTAAGGCCCACATTGCACAGATCATGTGTTCTTTTTCCAGTTAAAAGAAACATTGTCAATAACCAGAAACTGTCATTTCTGTGCAGATAAATCCTTTATACATCTGTTATTATACTCTAAAATATTCTTTCATTATAAAAAAATCATAAAAATTCACAGGGGGCTTTAATTTAGAAAAATACCTGCTTTTAGTTCTTTAAAAGTGTTGAATTTGTTCAACAGAACAACAGAACTACTGCTTGAGATGAGTATATATTTCCAGTCTGTTCCTCAGAATTCCACTAGTTTTGAATTATTTTTACCTCATTAAAATTCTTATTTTGCTCCTAAAAAATAGACTAAAATTCAGAAATAGCATCACAGTGTCAAAGCTCTTTACTACCTTTTTATTTCATAATGTTGATCTTCCATACAAGTGTAACAAAAAGAACCACCCATACTGGGTAATAACAGGTAAGGCACAAAAATGCTAGACATTAAAAAGGGAAGTAATCTTCTGCTATATGACAAAATACATACATAGACTTTAGCCTCATCATAATGATGTGAAGGATCTCATACATATCCCAATAATCCACCACTGGAAAAATTATCCTTCCGGTAAAATTATTCCATCAGAGGGTAAATCTGATCTAGAAGGGAAAATTTCCATTTACAACAGCAGAATTGAACTCAGAATATTAATTAACTCATAATGAAAAATAATTTGTAGAAAAACAGAAAACTACAGGCAGTAATAACTCTCACCTCTTTTGCTATAAGGCACCATCAGATTTTTTGGCAACTGGAGTGTGAAAAAAGCAAATACACTAGTACTGTCTGAATATCCTGATCAGCTCATAATTGTTCAATGTAATAAAATTTCTTTAGGTAGCTTTTCCCACATATTCCCTTTTAACTGATTTGGTTTTTAGTAAAATAAACCCAGAACAACAAAAACCCCAAACCTTTCTTTTGTCTATTCAGCATCCTTGGAAAAAACCACCAGATGGCAATGCAGTGTTCAAGTATTTCATTTAACATACATACTATAAGGAAAAAAGTCTGTATGCATCAACATGAGGCTCTCTTTCCTAACCTACTTCCTCTATGATGAATATTAAATAATTCATAAGCAAAAACTCTATTCACCACAAGTAAGTGATCAAATACCATTCAACCTGTAAAGAACAGACTTTTAGAAATCTAAGCTGCTTAGGATGTAAAATCACACGGCTTAAAAAAAAACAAAACAAAACAACAGTTCAAACTATGAAATTGAATAATTTCAGCAAAAATCACTGAAAGGAAAACATTTAGAAATGCATTACCATAAAGTTCTCAAAATACTATCAAGGGCTGCACTGGGCAACCAACTCTCAGTGAATTGAATGAAAAGGAAATCTTTTCAGTCGTATCACAGATTTATACATAGTTTGGCTTCATGCTAAAAAGCATGCATTATTTCCTGCATTTTTGAGGTTTAAGTCAATTCCTGTAAAACTATGTGCTGAACAAATCAAAATATGTGCAAGAGTCATTTCTCATTTAGCAGTTCGTATCTGAGATCTATCATATGCCAAATGAAAGTCCATCTTTGCAGTTACTGTTGCAGGCTCTGAAGCCTCTCCAGAAGTTCATGGAGACTTCAGTGAATACCTGAATTACCTAATTAATAAACATGTCCAGTGTGAAGTCAGTGGTTGGAACTGCAAAGTTGAAGGCAAAGAATCTTTCCTTCCTTGCTTGAGAAGGCATAACAACTTGCAGGTGTTGTGTATTCAACTCTAATTGACAGGAAAAGTTTAGATGTGCTTAAGTCTGTTTTATAAAACTTGCCTACATATATTAGGAAGAAGTTTCTTGCATCATCTGTATTTAGTAATGGAATTGTTACTAGAACTGCTCATTCATCCATTCTTATGTAACAAGTACAATTATTAAAAACTCTAAATGTAAAATAAATCCAATATATTTTAAAGAGTGACTTGAAACTTTTAAGAGCTTATTTAAAATATTAACTGGTAAAAAAAAAAAATAGTATCTTCTGTCAGGTAGAAACACAATCATACATACAAGATAAATGTTAAACAGGTATGTCACATAGTTGTGAGCTAATTTAAAGCATGCTTTCTGGCTTATGTAATAAACATTTGATTAATACTGTTCTCTTTATTCCATATATTATTATATTTAACTGATTAATGGCACACAGTGGTAAAAAGATTCAAGGACTGCCTTTAAGTAATTTAATTTAAGTGCTCTGCATAATGACAGCTCTCATTATCAGAGACCTAATCCAATGCAGCACAACCTAACATTCCTTCTATTATGAAGTTTTTTTAACCTTCTTTTCAAACAAACAAAACCAAGAATACTATATTGATCCTAATTGTTTATGCATATAGCTAATCTTTTGATATAACTTCAGTTCTGAAAGCCTGTAAACAGTGAGAATTGCTATCCATTTTTAGAAATAAATCCAGAATTTGAGCCCACAAATTATTCCACATTTTTGGCATGCTGTGAATCCTCACTGACTTTCTGAAGGTAAGTTGTTATGTTCTTGACAAATCAGAGAAGTGGTTGGAAAAGTATTTCTACCAGATGGAGAAAGTCATACTTTTATTAATCACTATCTTTTTAGCACAGCTGATAAAAAACTTGTAAGAGAGCTGAAGTACTCTAGAAGGAAAAATCCAGCTGACAGTATTGAAAAGACATATTTTCAAACACAGATCTCTTCTTAACATTAAATACAGAATATATACAAAATTAAAATAAATGTAAAAATATATAATCATGCATATTAAATTAACAATATATAAAACATGTAATATGTAGGAAAAAAGAGAAACAAATAAATTAAATATATAAACAACACAGATCAATGTTTTCAGATTTGGTACTTAGAAGTAAGCTCAACAAAAGTGAATTAGAAGGAATAAGTCACAATTTGGACAAATATTTAGCTCATTAATGCAATAACTTCTTTATCTTTCATACATTCCTGTAATTCATAACAGAGAAGGGAGTACAGAAAAACAATATATCTCTAATAGATGGACAGTACTACTGCATATTTATAACATCTCATAAGTATAAAAATATGATTTTTTTCTCTTAGTTTTGCTTTCATGCTGATATTTCAAGGACAAAATTAAGTCACAAGTAGAACTGACTAAAGAGATGCAAACCATGTCCTCACCACCCTCTGTCTCTGGTTAACATGTCCACATAAACCCAAAGTTCTATTTTCCAAGTTCTATTTTCCAAGTTGATTTTTCTTTCCTACTTCCAATTATAAGTTGCATTAGCTTTAGGTAACCATTTCTATTTTCACAGTGCAGATAGGTGAGTCTTATTTTGTTAAAACTTTCATTAAAGTAAATAAAAGTTTCTTTGTAGAAACACGCCAGGATTGTAAAAATAGCGAGGAAAAACCCAAACCAAATAAAATCAAACCAAACAACAACAAAAGCAAACTAAGCACCATCACACATTACTACATTCCACCTACTACTAAAGAAGTTCTTAATATCTAAAATCAAAAAAGAAAAAACATGACCAAAGGCAGATTTCAGTAAATCAAAGACTTTTTGTTTGCACGCAGCGTGACAAACCGCCCCCTTGGTGATACATCTGATTGAAGCTGTATAGAGAGTAAACAGGTCGCACACAAAAACATCAAGAACCCCATGTTACAGCAAGATATGATCCAAAGATTTCCATTATAGTTTTTTCCTTTTACTTAAGCATCAGGATGACAACATATTCTATACATCTTGAAAAGTTTAGTATGTTCTTTCTTTTTCTGGACAGCAATTGTATTACTTTCCTGATCAGAAATTTCATAGCATATTTTCCCCTTGTCCTTGCAATGGTTAATCAGAGGAAGATGATCCAGGCAAAAATTATGAAATAAAATGCAAAGACAACCCAAGTTCTTATTACTGTCACTTTCAAGTAACAGGTATCTGATGATTGGCCACCTTTTAGTTCCTTATAAATGAATGTCTTTGAATATTTTACTTTGAGATGATCAATAATGTTTGTACCAAATTTGGATTAAAGGGTCTTGACTTAAAGCTAACAAGTATTAAACATTAATCAAACAGAACACCCTACCCAGACACATTCAAGGGATATCTATGTCATCTATCTAGGCTTCAACATCCTATTATAAACACATCAAGCCATCACCAGCTCCTTTGCTCTGTACACAGTCTGTATATTCCAGTTTTCTTGAGCTTAAATAACTCTAAATATAATTTTATCTCAAGTCCTCATTGAGGAATACCTTAATTTATAGTAGTAGTCCTTATTTGCCTTCCCTCAATTTAAATTTCTAGGCACTAAAATACTGGAGACATAATCAGTTTCATTATGTTGTTACAAATGTAATCCATTGAAAATACAAGACATGATTTAAGCTGTTGCCCAAAATGTGTAAAGCCCTGTGTTCTCCCCAAGCACCAGTTTACAACTACTACCAACCAAAATACAAAATGAAATCAGAGCCAGACTTCTGGAACAGCACAACAAAAGCTACCTAAAACACTCCAAAGCTAAAAGGAAAATGACTAGCAACAAGAAACCTAATTAACTAACTCCATCAACATGGGATTAAGACTTTCATTAAGGATATAGTTTTCTTTAGTGCCATAAAGCAAGATATTTCACATATATAGTATCCTATTTTATTTTTCATTGTCCAGTGAAAGTCCAAAGAGACAAAAATTAGAATTTCAGGGTGACAGAGAAAAAATGAACCCAAAACTACCCAACTGTATGAGTACTGGTGTTATCTTCATTTACATACGAAGATGACTCATCTATAGTAACACTATGAAAGATGTTTGGTAAACACATCACCCTCTGCTTGGTTTCTGAAAAACTACCTCTATTTTCTTTGCTGAATTAAACCCTTCAACCATGCATCAGGTATTCCTTTCAGAAAACACATTTTGCTGTTCACTTTTCATGGTTATTAAATTTAATGTGTTTGATCTATTTGTTGCAGTACAAAAATCAGTTGCTTAAACCAAAACTCTATGATCTTCATTTCCAAAAGCATGTAGTCAAACAGATAAATCCAGTAGCTGAACTTAACAGCACTGACTGCAACAAAGCCTTTCAAGTAAGTTAAATAATTCTGGGAATAACTTTCCTTCAGTGAATGAATGGTTACATTCATTTCACATTACATATCAGATTTTAATATTTTTGTGCTGTTTTTTCATCAAGTCCACATGACACAATAGTCTAAAAATATATAGAAGCTACCAACTCTTTGTGCTGTAGAGGTGGAAATCCTCTTACGAATGTTCCAAGCCACCATAACAACATCCTAGGATATACTTGCAACCATTAAGCACTTCTTGCTAAACCACATCATAACCAGAGAGAAAAAGATTTACTTACCTGATCCCCTTTTGGTCACAACCTTCAGGCTCTGAGTTAGAGTTGCATACAAGAGAATCAAGTTGGGAATAGGAGCTTTCATCTTCTGTCTTGCCGTGGCTGCTTCCTAGAGTAATAAAAAAAAAAAAAAAAAAAAAAAAAAAAAAAGATAAAGAAAGAAAATGATTGTACATTAGTGCTGAAACAACCTTGAAGTAAATATTAATAATACTGACCTTCTAAAAAAGCTCCATACAGTTTTTCTGAGCAATTTAATGTAATAAAGCTGATTGTTTCTTTTAAAAAAATAAAAGTATACTAAAGTCACCATAAAATAAACACATGCATGCACTACATTTAACTCTGGATTTTAGGTTACAATTTTGTCTATATATTGAAAATTAATTGGATCCCTGTTAAAACATTATAAAAGATGTTCTGAAACATCTACTTCTTTCTTTTTATCATATAATCTATTAGGTCCTCAGAAACAGGAAAAAGAAAATAATGCTACCATTTATTAATACCACAAATGGAGAACAAGATTCCCAATGAAATGAACAACTGATTTAAAACAAATCTTGCCATCTTCTTAGGAACAGCAAAAGGGGAAACATAAAAGCACACCAGAGGAACCAAGAGAGACACTTGTAACTTCCTCTTAGGTGAGCAAGTTCGCACAAGCAAGTTCAAACTAACATTTTCCCTGCACTAAATCAAAAATGAATGTTAATTAGAATGGAGAGAAGTGGAACACATGCTGTGTCTCAGCTGTCACCTTTATGATGTGAGTAAAAGTTTTGCATTTGTATTTACTTACTCTGAGGATAAGTGGTATGAGCAGCTGGTGAAAGCAGGGACCAAAGATTTTATTAATTCCCCATATAACTAAGAGTGTGTCATCTACTCATGATAATTATCAACTTTCTTCTGGAAAGATCGATAGGACTAACTTCCCATATTTCAGTGTGTTAAAAGGGGAAAGGGAGGCCAAATCTTCTGTCTACTCAAGCTAGACAGTAACCCAGCTATGCTATCTATATTCATTACAGGAGCTTATGCAAAAATATCCTTGTCTAACGGGGGACAAGAAAGTATTGGTATCAATGTTTTTTTAATATTATAGATAAGATTTAGATTAAACCAATGTGGTTTTGATATTGACCTCTGTTAATCACAGCACTGGACAGCAAATGAAAAAATTCTCAGAAGGAAGCATATAGTACAAGCTTTGATTTCTAAAGAGACAGTGAATCTTTTACACTTTCATTGATAGTCAGGTTACTGAGTACCCAAGACATTTTTTGAAAGCAGTATCTTAAAATATCTTCATCTTAGAAGAGAACAGGTTAGAAATAAAAACCAGTAGGAGTGTAAAAAGCACATTATGGGAAGAATTGCTTAAACAATGATGACTTCATACATAATCCATCTTAAAGCTTTACATTTCAACACATTTCAGAACTAAGCATAAACCTACTGCATTTATTATTATAACTTTATAAAAGATGAGAGAGTGAGAGAATATATTTTGACAACAGTCTGTGATATTTTTTTATAACAATATTTGTACTCACAGGGGAACACAGAAGCATTTGCTCATTCATTGGCTGTGAACAAGCCTCAGCATTTTAGCATCACAGGTGAAGGACTGTCATTTGCCTCCATTTGCATGCTACTTCAGAAAATTTAGGCAATAAATTGCTTATCAGCATAGAAATTAAATGTGAAATATGGGACTGCCTAGAGGTAAATTATACGTAACGCTAACATTTTTAGTTAAGTTTAAAATTTAACAAAGTACCATGACCACTGGCAGTTATAAATAATATAGATCCTTAGAACTTTAGAAGCTAGAAATAAAGGTTAATTTTCCAGGGGCACAGTGAGTAGATACCACAATGTGTTATGCCACATTTTACTGCAGAACTTACTCAAGCTTTCCAAAATCAAAATCTCATTTCTCAGTCACTGCACTAACTGATGCCGCAGGAAATCCTGAAGCTGATATCTTCAGCCTCCAGGGTACTAGCAAGAGTCAGTTCCTTGCTCTGTGTGAGCCTAATAAATACTGCCCAAAAAAATCACAGGATCTTACTATGCAATTACAAATGCACTAAATAGGTTCTGACTGTGAAAGCATATCCAAACACATCCTTCCTGACCATACATCAAAAGCTAATACTGCTGACACCTGTGAAATCAATGCAAATATATCCATACATTTGCATATATGTGTGTATGCATGTATGCATTTGTATTTACAGATATTTTGGTAGTGAAACCATGGAGTAGCTATAAACCTTGATTCTATCAAAGCAAACCTCAGTAAATACAAGAATATCAATAAGAAACAGTTCAGTAAATGAAAATTTTCTTTTGGCTCATTTCTGTATCACTCAGTTAAGTTGCCAAGTCAACAAGAACTACTATTACAGCAGTATAGCTAGAATTTCGTTTTAAACATGCCACTGTGGAAGCCATTGTCATGCACATTTATTCTCAGAGATACTTAAAGGCATAAGGACTAACTTAAAGGCATAAGAAAAATTGGCTGCTGCCTGCATTGTTTGTGGTAAATCCCTAGAAAGAAAAGACTGCCACTGTCTTTGGAGATACCAGAAAGGAGTTCCTGCTGAAGGGGGCGAAAGGGGGATGGGTGACTCCCAGTAGCAGACATTGACTCCTTCCAGCAATATGAACAGCAAATCAGATCTCACATAGGCTCTCTCTAGAGTGTTCCAACCCTTCTGTTTGCACTCCCTTTTGTGAAGGAGGAGCAGTTTTTCTAGTCTTTCCTTCATTTTGAAAATCAAATGCCCAACTAAAGAAAATGCAAAGAAGTAAAGACGAGTATGTTGGAGCTGGTGCTTTAAGGCTTTGGAAGTTGCCTGGGCGGTTGGAAAATATGCCTCATGTTATTCTTATGACTGACACAAAACAGATACTTAACATCCTATATCCCTTCTTCCGGGTGGTTGTCTCAGAAATTGACTACTCTAGGAAATGTCACCCTAGTGAGATTGGTTGTGAAAACAAAATAAGCAACTCAGAAGAAAATAAAAAAGGAACATCCCAAGGGGAATCCCACAAGTCAACAGAAAATGCCTTCACTGCTGCAATGAGTATGCCTGAGGCCTAGACACTGTAATGTATTCAGGTAGCTTTTAAAGTAAAAAAAAAAAACGAAACAAGTTAAAAGGCATAATTCTGAGAAGTCAAATTCTTAGCATTAACTGGACTGTGATAGCTCATAAATTGGAAATAGTCTTTCAGTAACGAATATTTTAAGAGACTATTTTATCAGTCACTTAGCTGTAATTATTTTTTTTTTTTAATAACATTAAGGAATTCTGATTTTTACAAGCAGAACAAGTCTGCTGTTTCTTTAAGCAGTAGGGAGATAAACAGCTTACATACACACCTACAAAGCTCATTTTTATGTGTTTTTTATCTGGTTTTCAGTTACTTCCACTAAAAAGCTAAGACAATTTATGGTAGTTATAAACTTAATTGCTAGTTTTTAATTTGCATCAATTTTGACATGTTTTAGATACTCTGGATAGAAGACTGCTAGACTCCATAGGAGAATAATAGACTAAGAAAATCTTTCAGAACCATGGATTTTTGGTTGCTTTTTCTTTATGCAATAGCAGGGATTGAAATATTCTTCATTTTTAAGCAGAATTTGAATTTTCAGTAATGGATCATTTGTTTGCATTAACCAAAATACTGAAAAAATATTGAGTATTTCTGCATAAATATATTACACACAAATTTTAACTGGTCATATTATTAATTTTTTTAAAAAATACTTTCCTGTAGAAGGTGTCATTTCTTGATACAAAAATGACTTAACATGGCATCTGTATCCCCATGTATCTAGTTTTCCAGTTGAGACAGAAATAGAAATCCAGCTGTATCTCAAGACTAACATTCCTTGGGGAAATGCCAAGAATGCTTTTTTTCCTTAAATTGTCATAAATACTCACTGTGAGGAAAAAGCATACACATAGACACATGCTTCCCAAAACAGCTCAGCAGATATAAAATTACCAAGAGTAAAGTAGTTCCTGGCAAGGCAGGAAAATAGAATAAAAAAAAAATCTGATTTCCTAATTTTACTTATTTTCATTATGGGCCTTTCCCAAAACTTCAATTAAACTTAAGTAAGAAATTTTCTATGGGCTCAGCCCCTTACAATAACTTTAAGAGGTTGATTCTTAGTTAGCCTTTAAATTTTAGTTGGCTTCCTTCCATTAAATAATTATTTGAAAATCATTTTTCTTCTTGTACTGCTCTTTTCACTTTGAAGAATATTCTTTCATACATGTTCAAAAGTACTGCATTATCTTTCTCCACAATACACCCTTCAAAGAAAAAGAAAAAAATAAAATTGCAGGATGTTCTGAACTCTGGAAGATATTTCATGACTGTTCTGTGGCAATGACATGAAAGTTATGGTATGAATAACAAAATTACAAAGAAGCACCACCTGAATACATAAAAAACAAACAAACAAAAATGTCTGTTCAGTAAAAGTCTCTTTTTATGTGGCAGTTCTTTACAAATCCCTGAATAGGATGACATTAGATCCTACAAAGTGCAAAGGACACTACAAAATATTGGCATAATATTACTGGTATAATATTGGTACATCCAGAACTGTTTAAAAAAAAAAAAAAAGTTGCTTTAAGCTCCTAAAAAACAAGGAAAAAGTAAAATTAAAATCAATGTGATTTCATAAACAAGTGTCAATTTATTGTCATGATCTGTCCTGACAGTAGAGAACCCTAGCAATGCTTAAAATTTTAGCTAGAAGAAAATATACCTCTTTCAAATACAAAAGTACATAAAATCAAACCTTTCCAGAGTCACAGAAAACAAAAGGTTTCAGCAAATAAAATTTGAGGAACTCATGAAAAACCAGTCATGGGCACCAGAAGGGCAATAAACTACTGCATTAGCTTTCCAAATTCCCCGTTGCTCCATTACTAAGTTCACGAAAGTTGTGACTCATGATAAAAAACCAAAACAAAACAAAATAAAAGGAGATGATTAAAAAAGCGGTAAGGTTGGAAGGAATGGTAACAGTGTTTTAAGCTGTGATAACCAAAAGCCAGTATGCTACCTGTCCTGCAGAGGACATTGTGAATAGGAATTCAGTAGAGCCTTTGGAGAGGTTTCCAACCAACTGCACTTTTCCTATTAAACTGGTACTCACCACTATCTTTGTATAAAGATACTTTCTATTGCTAAGATTTTCATCTTAAGACTCCATCCATCATGCAAGGTATAGTAGATATCGCAAACAGTCTGGAGAAATTTAAGATCATTCCATATATTTCTCTGTATAAAAATATAATCTACCTTTCCCAAAAACTTCTCTAAAGAGAATTAAAAATTATTCTACAGGGAAGAAATTTCTTCTCAGAACTAGAAGAATCCTGATGTTGGGCTGAATATTTATTTTCCTAGTCTTGCATAAAACAGTAATGTAAATGATAGTATTTGAATGGAATGTGATAGACTAGTAAACATAAATATTTTGCACACTGATTATACTGCTTAATGTGTTTCTAAATATTTCATTAAGTGGCTTTTTTGTGTGGTAGGTAATGGATAGGGGGTTTGGGTAGTGTTTTTTCTATTATGAGACAAATAAATGGTAGCAGATTGCAGATATCTGAAATGTAACACATCATATGCTTGAGAATCCTCTATTGAAGAAACAGTTGAACATCTTGTCCCTCTGAACCATAGACTGAAATAGTTACATAGCTGAAAACTATCTGATACAGATAGAACAGATAGAACTGCTGGGGCTGAGAAGACATAGTACAGCTTCAGGAGAGATATAATAGAGATGACAGACAGTCTCTTTCCAAGGGTCTCATAGCACCTCATGGAATCCAGATCAGCAGGGTGTTCTTGCCAGTCCCAGATATTTCACCAGGCTGGCTCAGTCAGTCAGAATTGCTGATGTAAATAGGGCAGGAAAGAAAAGCCTTGGATAGTGAGCCAGTGAGTTATTTACTTTCAGGGTTAAGGAAAAATGGATGGACAGGAGTCTCTCTGTTCATTACTAGGCGCTTCTACTTGAGATAAAGAAATATATCAGTCTAAGCCTAAAACAATCTAGTACTGTTAGTAAAAGTAGGTCTCTCTCTCTTAATAGTTCACCACTAATGATCACAAAGGAATAAGAATCTAAAACTAAGGGAAAATTTTTCAACAAAAAAATATAACCAAACTGGACTAACATACTTGATGGAACCAACACACTAGGAGAATACATAAGAAATATGTGTTGATTAGGCCAATGGATTAATGGAAGAGTTGAAACCGTAATTTCTTTTTCTGGACAGCAAACAAAAAACATTACAACATCTTGGCAGTAAATTTACAGAGAATACTAAAAAAGTTAGCTCAACAGCAATGTTTACAAAAAGCTAGTTGGAAACTGGCTGTTATTTAGCTTCTAAAGGCAGATAGACTAGCAGTGCAGGTGAGAATAAATAAAAAAAAAATTCCCTTTTCATGGTGTTAAATACATAAACTCAGATAAAGAGGAAGAATTCAAAGACTGTCAGTGTGGTTCTGAAACACTGCCCTTTCAAAAAAGAAGAAACTGTCATTGCTTGAGTAGAAAGTACAGACATTGCTTTCCTTCAGCTGTAATCTAAACCTGTATTGAGATCCAAGGTCAGAAAGCAGTGACCTAACCAACTACTGCTCTTAAATGCTGCTGAATAGTACTGCTTATTTATCTGTGAAATTTGATTTGACACTAAGAGGAAGTGAACAGTTTCAGAAGAGGCAGAGTTTCCTGTTTACCAATGATGAGTAGCCATGAAATACATAATATTCACACTTAATGCTGCAACATCCTGATGAATGACAATTGCTATTCCAAAATTAATTTCAGATTATAACAATGGAAAATATACAACAAGTAAGATTTACATATATCCAAGTCATGGACTGAGTATTAAACTAAACTGCAGTATATTCAGTATACTACTGGCAATTTTCAGAGCTGGGAGTGAGCTATTATCATGATACTCTTCAAAATCTTGATTTGAAAATAATGATCAAAAATAAAAAAGATGTCTCAAAAATTACTTCTGTGGAAATTACTACCATTTCCTCCCATCATGACAGGTACTGATCTATCCCTTCGATACTGAGATTTCAAATAATCATGGATAAGGAAGAGACTGACAACCACTCTGGTCTCACCTGTGGTAGATCAGACTTGGGATTCCAAGACCGTAATTCAAGACTTTTTGTCTTAAAATTGATGAAATGCATAACAGAAATAACTGGAGAAAATACTATAATCATGGAACTCCTCCTTTCCTACAGAAGTGTTAAAACTATTAAGCAAGAACTTGTCTCCTTTTGCTTCTTTTTCTAGGCCCCTGAATTTCGCATGCACAACTGCAAAGCACCTTGTTTTCCCCAGAATATTAAGATTGCCGTCACCAAAATAATTAGATGAGGCATTTGGCAAATGTGGGTTCAAATCCTTCAAATCAAGAAGACTTACAAAATAATGCTTCCATTTCCTGGGCATGTGCTACAACTCCATAGCACATACAAACATTGTGTGTTTTCAAAGGAGTAGTTTGTGCTGTGTAAAATGTTAACTTGTAAAATAAATGCAGCAAATGTTTATGGGTAGCTCATTCAAAACTATTCAGTTAATTTCTACCCTGTTGTACAGAGTAGAATGATTCTCATCATATTCACTAAACATAAAAGTAGAGCATTCCATAAAATTTTATCAGCTCCTATTGTGAAAGCCCCCAGGACATTTTAAAAGCTCACTAGAAATGCATCTAGTTTCCACAGAATTCAAAGCTGAGCTTAAGTGTGTTTGTCCATGAATCCATGCTATTGACAGGCTACTGTTATATCAATAAATTATATTTACAAAATTTATGTTCAGGATAGCACTGTTGAGGTTTTACCTCCTTGAAAAAATTATGTCTAAAATGTAAGATTTTTGGTACATTCTAAAAATGTATGCAACAGTTCATGCTTATATTATTTCCACAGGATTTTGAATTCAAGCACATACCACCACCCCCACCCATGCACCCCAAGAAATAACATGATCACTCACTCTCTAATAGCAGCCAACCCAGCCTCAATGAACTGGGAACAAAGTGTTTTTTTGGGCTGCTGCAGAAGTAGCAGAAGACCCACAAGAAGTGATAACCACCTGTCCCTGTATCACAATTGTTCAAGGCTGTTGTGCTCACATGTTGATTGAGGGATTAGAAATGGATACAGATGGAAAGTAAATTTATGTAACGAGCAGTGAATCTGATATCACACACAAATCTTATTAACTCTTTGTTGGTTATAACACCAGGAGATTAATAAGAGCTCTTAGAGGTATTAAGTAAGCTAGAAGTTTATGGGGTTCCAGTACCTTTTTTTCCCTTTTCTTTCTTTTCTTTTTACATTTAATTACTGTGATGAAGAAATTTGAGCTAGGGCTTCCAAATTCCAGTTCTGGTGTGACAGTCTCCCATTGTTTCATCAGGATGAGCAAAGGACAATACTTTGGAAGGCCAGATACTAAGTGTCCTTCTAAACAGCCTGTTGTTAGGTCATTGTTATTCATTAATTGTTTACATGATGAGAGAAATATTTTGATTATTACATTTCCTGATTAAGCAAGGTGGGATGAATTGCATAACTGTTTGAGGTCAGTGACAGTATTGAAAATTGTCCTGACAGGCTACCTAAATTATATGAAAAAATAGAGAAAACTCCAGAGAAACAAGTGTAAATTGTCAAATTAAGATCTAATCAACCAAAAGCAGAAAAGATGAATAACAGCTGTCTAGGCATTGGTTCTGTACAAAAGGATCTATCAATTGTAGTAGATTAGAAACTGAATACCACCCAAACTACACTTCCTTGGGGGGGGGGGGGGGAGGTGGGGCGGGCGGGGGGGTGA
>JAWWEU010000001.1:107818951-107841189 GCA_035583155.1 Acropternis orthonyx | reverse complement strand
GGGGAAGGGGAAGGGGAAGGGGAAGGGGAAGGGGAAGGGGAAGGGGAAGGGGAAGGGGAAGGGGAAGGGGAAGGGGAGGAGAATGGCCTAGAGGAGATGGAAAGACACTCAAGGAAGATCATTACATCAGTGTCATTGGTTTATGATAAAGCACAGGAGCATGTGGCACTGCGAGCCCAGGTATCACAGAGTGCAAGGGGTGTAACTGGTGGTGGAGGAAGCAGGCATTTAGCTGTGGAGCTGCAAATCAGGCAAAAAGAAGCAAGGAGGAAATGTGAATTGGGAATTGAAAACAACTCAGAAGTAAAAGAGCTACAAAATTAAACAAAACACGAGCTTTTAGTTGTGGATATTGTGTCTAGAAATGCCCTTCCCAGTAACTTCCATCCTTAGAATACAGGGAGAATGTAAGAACTTAGAGTGAGGTACTCACAGATCTACATTAGACCCACTTTGAACAACAGGTGCAAGTATAGCATCCTTGCTCTAGCCATTGCCTATTATTCATTGCCTTATACATCCTGCTCAAGTTGTACACACTTTAGTGTGTAAGGCGTAATAGCTACAATCATTAAATACAATGGGGTCCCAGCTAAAGGAGTCAGGACAGTACATTTTTTACTGACTTTTGTCCATTCAGGAGAGAAACCTATTTTCTGCTAAATGTACATGCATTGTTAGTAATTATGTGCAAATAAATTCTTAATGGAGGCAAATGTAATAAGAAAATCCTGAAGCAAGTAGAGGTTTTACAAGTGGAGAATATTAGCACAGCTCTAATGGAACAAGTATTAGCTGTTCACCAAGAAGCTTTCAGCTCTACTGTATATAAGCAATTAGATGCTGACAAAGTTTTGGCTATCATCTTGTATCAATCAACTAACTCGAAACCCATCATTATAAGAGTGGTGAAGCACTGGAATAGGTTGCCCAGAGAAACTGTTGGTGCTCCGTCCCTGGAAGTGTTCCAGGCCAGGTTGGAGGGGGCTTTGAGCAACCTTGTCTATTGGAAGGCATCCCTGCCCATGGTAGGAGAGAAACTGGATGATCTTTAAGGTCTCTTCCAACCCAAACCATTCTATGATTCTATGAACTTCAATTTATAATATAAATATTTAATAAAACGTGTTTCATTCCTGTGTGAATCAACTAATTTCCAGCTTTTAAAGCAGAAGTCATGATAAGTGTTTTGCATTCTCTGGGTGTACTGTTTTCTGTATCTGCTGTCAGATAGCCACTGAAACTTTCTATTTCATGGAATCTTATCAGCATATGCATTATATCAAGTTATTTCATACAGTCTACAATATTTAAAAAACACTAATCTGCTATAAGGATTTCTTTATTTTATTTTATATATTTGGACAGGCAAGGTAATTGTCGTTTCATACTCTGTATAAGTTTTAGTCTTTCTTGCAAATGTAAACAGGATATCCATAAACTTTGCTGAAACTCATGGCAGCATGAGCAGAGGATAATTCCCAAAGAAACGAAGAAGCTGCCTACCCTGGCAACAAAACCTAGTTATTTTTAAGGAAGTATTAGTTCTGTGCATGTTCAGTATTACCTAGGCAAAATGCATCCCTTTCAATACCACTGATTTTAGGGCTTTTCAATGCTGTTTATTTTGTCCAGACAGTGCAGAGGTGGATGAGGAGCATATGACTCCTACTTACCAGGAGAGCTGATGGCTTGTTCTCAGCACTGCTAACAACGATGCCCACACAGATACATGAGAGCAATTTAACTAGGCCTAAATTATCAAGGGGTCCCAATTGTTTACTTATTCCAGGTCAAGCAACTAGTAAAAAGGCTGCCTCCAGCACAAAAATCCCTTGCAATTTTTTACTTTTAACAGGATTTTTTTTTTCTTTTTTCATTTTCAGCAAAACCTATTTATTATATAGCTAACACAGGATGAAACTCATTTCAGCAGTGAAGCGAGCACCCCAGCTTGCATTATGACAGAAATCCTCACTTTCTCAGTTTTATGATATGGTGACACAAAGCCTAGAGGAACATATATGACAGTAAAGGGGTAAGTAACATCAAAATGATCTTTAAATCTCTTACTAAACTGCATTTCTTCTTCTTTAAAAACAATTAAGCAGATTGTGTGAAGCAGTATCTTCTGCTCTGACTGAGCAGACTTAGACTTATTTGGGGTGCCATGAAGGCTGCAGCTTCCCATGGGCTGGGGCCATCACAGGGCTCCCCATGTCCCATCACCTCAGCCAGAAGCAGCTGTGGGCAATGGGGCAGCCCCAGGAATCAGGCACCTCCCTTGGGGTCATTCTCAGGGCCAGTGCCTGGGAATAGGAGCTTGAGCCCATGGCCCAGTTTCTCCATAAATCTGGACACATGTCCAGGGTAGTTGACCCATGTATACGGTAGTTGCACCGAAGTCAAACCTCTTATTTAAGGCTCTTTAGAACAACACTGAACTGTTATGGAGGTTTACAATCCACTACACTACTCTGTAGGAATTAATATTTTCAAACTGCATTAAAACATGAATTTATGGATACTTCTGGCTAAAAATCCAGTGTAAAAGATGTACACAGTCAGTGTACACACTGACGAAATTCTATTACCAAATTTTGGGTTGATTTACTAAATCCACAGGGTCCTTATTTCTAACACTGTTTTTATTCTGTCCTCCATCACGCTCAATATGATGAGACAGAACTTGCACCAAGTGTCTAGTGAAGGACTAGCCTGACAACAACTTCGGTATATTCTCTTATACTGGAGAGCAGAAGCACTACTCAGGAGCTAGGAGAATAAAAAGTAGTAAGCACATTCCAGAGAAAATATATTTTCTCCAACCTAAGACTGGAAGTGTTCTCCAGAGGACAGCTTTCCCCAAAGCAGAGTTAAAAAAAGAAAAAAGAAGATGAAAGAGACAAAGACACCCCCTCCTTACAAAAACCTATAGGACTTGTAAAGGCTGAAAGAAAGGACCGTAACAACACAGGGATGAATACAGCAGAATCAAAGCAGGAACAGGTTTCAGCTGGAGGCACTGCTGCAGACACTGCACAATCAAACAGGAGTCTTGAAAAGGTGTCTTGCTCAACCATGCCCTGCCTGTGGTTCCCTTCATCTTGTGCATTTTGTGCTATTCATGAAATTCTAAATGTTTGAAAATAATTTCTTTGCCAGAAGTCTGGTGCATCTCCAAAGACATGTCAACGCGAATAAATGTGGTGGTGTGGTAGGTAATTAAGAAGATTTGCACAGACTTCAAAAGAGAAGGTGGAAGGCAGGAAAGTCAGGTTGCAATATCTCACTTCAAATGAAGTGGCTAATTAGCCCTGCATGAGACAGAAGGCATGGCAGAACTCAATGCAAGATGACATTTGACTTGTAAAGTTTGAAACACAGAGACTTAATATGATGAAATTCTTCAGCAGTTTGATAGGTGTCCACCAAAAGTAATTTACTTAAATTTTCATAGGTATATTAAAAGATTGATTTGTTAAAGTAAAACAAGTCAGATCCAACACGAAGATTATAGTGTAGGTACATTCTTATGCTTACTTTATTAGATATTTGTCTTTCAGGCAAACTGTTGAAGAAATAAAAATCTTCCATTGATTTTAACTCTTAATTTTTGACTCACTTGATTCTACAGTTGAAAAATATCTACTCGGCAGTTCTACTTTCATTCCTACCTGCTTTTGTGGCAGCACTTAGCATACGTTTATGTCACTGAACTGTATGAATGTGCTATTCATTTTTGCTGTGAGCAGAGGATCTTCAAGGAAGGGTCAGATAACGTGGGAGAGAAAGAACAACACTTTGAGAGTGACCATCCAGCAAATTCCTTATGCACCAAGTGGTCCATGTCTCTCAATATAAATGTATTTAGATGGGGACTAAAGATTTTACCAGGTAACTAAATTGTTACTGTTATAAGAAGTATTGGCATGTATCAGTACTTATAATGGCAATAAGTTTGAAAACTTTACTGGAATAATTTAATAAAATATTTCCTTTACTGAAATATATCCTACTGAACTGTTAAAAATACATATTAGAAATAAAATATACAACATTTTTGTTAGTTAGCTTTACCTTATCTAGAATATTTCATGTATCTCTTTCTCTAAACTGTACATTAAATGGAAGCTTTGCATATATTAAGTATACTTATCATATGCAGCTTGTATGCTAAGGACATTCAGTTCAATGTGACAGTTAAAGATTAGCTAAGATTGTGTTGAATGGTTTATTCTAAGAGTTTTCTGCCACTGTAAATCTATCATCAGTAAAGTTAGTTCTGATTTTTGGCAAGAGTTAAAAATCATGTCCATATATTATGTTTTCTGGTTTATCTAATTTGCTAATAATTGTGTCTCCCCACTGGGAAAAAAAACAGCATTACAGCTAGGAAAGTCCTTCCTCTGACTTTTGTTAGTTTAAAATTATTTGCTTTATGATGTTCTCAACATAGTTAATTCTCCATTCTTTGTGAACTTGAATAATTGTCAGTGGGAGTTTTATTGATATTGATTTTATTCCTTCAAATTGTAGTCCCTGTTCATCCCAGGTAGTTGAAAGTTTGTACTGAAGAAGAGCAGACTGCTGCCTCATTTAAATTCATTAATGCTGTTATGAAATCATTTAGCTGTTTTATGTATTACAGCAGCTGCTAGGGTAGCTTAAAATAAAATGGAAAGGGATCATTCTGCTTTCAATAGAACAGTCTTTACTGGCTTGAATTTGGTAAAGGCATCATGCTATCTTTTGATGACTCTTCCCTGGATGACTATCGCCCTAACAACAGATGATGCTTGTGTAATATTGTCTGAAACAAAAGGGCTTCCGTTTACAATCCTGCTCTCAGCACAGTTTGATTACCGAAACAGGCAAGACAAAGAGCCAGATTCCTGAAAAATACTACTCTCTCACCACCACTCTCAAACAACATCTGAGGTTCTTATTCAGAAGAACCACAACACTTCTTAGAATAAAAGAGACCAGTTTTAGGATTAACAGATCTCTCTTCTTGTTTTCCATTGTCCTTTTTTACAGGCAAATAATTTCCAAGATGATGACAATTCCTGTTTTATTCCTAGAAGCTTCATGCTCACCAAAGTCTCTGAAGATAATCATCTGTATAAACCCCATCAGAATAAACTCTCACTTTGGATGACAGCATAGACATAAAAACTCAAGGACTTCATAATTTATTTTCTTTCCATCATGATCTTTTGGAATTAATAAGTTCTCAAAGGTATCTGTTTCCATGTTTCTCACTCTTCATTACAATCAGAATCTGATAAAGAAAAAACACTTTAAACTTATCAACAGTACACATTAATGTTTTTCTGAAAATCTAAACAATTCCTTCACTTGTTCATATATATCCAAATATGTACCTCATGCCATTAGCTCATATATCTGTTGCTGAGTACTGCTTCCAAGAAATATAACATGTTTATTATTTAATATTAAAAAAATTATTTTTGATTTCTATCAGAATTTCACACACTCTTATTCTAAATAAGTAGTCTCTATCCAGAACATGAAGTGTAGACTTGAAAAGAGGATAGAATGCTCTCTGATAGCTAAAACAAAAATGGTAAATTAAAAAGGAAAAGAATGAAAAACAAACAAAAAAACTAACCAAAAATGCTGAACAAAAATATTTGCCCTCTTCACACTTATTCGAAGGTTGGAAAATAAAAGCACAGTTTATTTGAATATATTCTGAAATAGAGCCCTTCTGAGGGACTGAAGGGAGTTAATGAAATTTGATAATTAACCTTCACAGAAGACTTCAGATTTCCATACTTTAGGCAAAAAGTCAACAAGGTACTGACCTCTCTGGGAACCCATATAGAGATTCCATTTTCATAGAAAAATACATTTGTCAAACAGCATCACTTATTTTTAAGCAAAGAATAAATACTCATTTAAGAATCTAAACTAGAAAAGATCACAATAATAAAATCTTTTCAAGGTCTCACTAGGTTCAGTGTTTGGGCATATGACTTCTATGAAGGTAAACTTGGAAAATCCTGAATAATTCAGATATAATGCTGTTTGGAACAATTCTTGACCTTTCAACCAAATCAGTTATTTACGGAAGTGTGAATGCTTTGTTTACAATTGCATTTCTAATTTTAGGAAGTACTGAAGTAAACATGATTTTGGTGTTTAATACCAGCCTAATAAATTCTGAATGATACAGCAAAGTGGATGAGTAAATAAATTCGCCAAAGTTTTAATTACACACTAACATGTTTTAAGATTCTAAAACTGTTTTGATAATTAATGATTACAAACCAAAGAATTCAATTACCTATGCTTGCTTAGATTTTAGAAATGCAGTAAGTGTGTGTGGAAAGAAAAAAGAAATCAAATTACCAAAGGATGTAATCTGTCAGTTCTACCAGGGGCCTAAGAGATGTGCTGAGCCTTGCAGGGAATATCTGTTACATGCATTGTTCCCTGCAGACTGTGCTACGGAATCAGTGAGAATGTGCTCTGAACTTATCTTTTACACCCAGCATAGTTCTGAGCACACCTTCTCTTCTACAGATGGAAGAGGATTTTTAGATTCATGATTAATTGTCAAATTCAGATCTGACTTTAGAAAAGATGTTTGCATTTAGAATAATAACAATAAAAAAAGCAAGTTTCTCTTCCTTTTATTAGCTTAACTTACTAAGTTCTTCTTAACATCTTAACCTTTTATTCCCTATTCCTGCTTGTTTAAATGAAAATGGTGAACTTTTTCATGTTTAGGGTGACAGAAAGGTTTAGTTTTAATTTCTGGTTAAATTGTTCATGTACACCCACCAGCTATTAATTTTAACATTGTTTCCCTCTTTTCCTCAACTTTAAGATTTATTGAATATCTCTTCAATTACAAATTTAAAAGTACTTACATTTTGGGCATTTCTAGATACAGAACATTTACTATATATGTGTAAAAAGAAAAATACATGAGCTAAGTCCTACTCTCTCTAATCTGCTCATACTCAGTGTTAAAAGACATAGTCAACAGTAGAAACTGGAGTGAACAGACAAACTGTAGCTAGAATTTGCTTGATTCAGGCAGAATTTACTTGATCTGCTTCTTCCCCATTACAAAGGGCAGAACAACGGGCTGGCAAAGTGTAAATTTGTCAGCTCACAGCAACTGTCCTCAAGCGAATTAAGAATGACCTCCATAGCATGCCTTATTCCTAGATAGTCCCTGCTAAATTGAAATAATGCTATGCCATTTTAACAACCCAAATCACATTTTGTATTTCTTCTTCTACATAGCAATAAAAAGAACATCAAAATTACCAGGCTAAGCTTTAAAAAAATCACCAGTGACCCACTTTATAAAAGAATGCTGCCACATTGTCTTGAAAAGATTGCTGGGCATAGAACTTTGAGTAACTGTGGTCGTTTTTGTAAGGAAGTGTTAGTTTAAATTGCTATGCCCACTGAGTAGCCAGAAATCATTAAAAGGTTTTTTTATTTAGTTTAATGGCATTATTTATCTTCACACTATGAACTGTACTTGGCAGCAGATTTCTAATGTTTAAAAGATACACATCTCATAAAAGCAGAGAATAATCTTCTAACATAGGAAATGTCTGACTTTTATACTAGCAGCTGCATACTCTTTCAAGGGCTATAGTAGAAGGATGAGACTGGAGAAATCTAACATAATAACAGGAACAAAGGAGATCAGTTGGAATCCTGATATTCCATAGACTTTTTCAAAATGCTTCTTTCCACAGGATTGCAAAATAAAATAACATAAATGCAATGCAGAGAGGAAGTGCTACTCTTTTTAAAGTTTAATCTCTATAGCACCTATGAACAATATGAACAACAGCTGTTCATTTCAAACAATAAATTGTTTCTAGACCAAACTGGTTTTGCCCATTCTTCTTTTTTCCAAATAAGAAAATTATGTCTTTACACTCCTGCAGCAGATTAAAAATAGTAAAAAACATGTCCTGAATATACTGAAGTTGGTGTAACCAAGCAGTCAGATATGGTCTGGTAGAGCAGTTGTGATGTTCTACCAACAACATGTCTTGGCTGACTTCTGGATGATATGTTCTTCTAGGATAAGAACCAATATCAATATTTTGCCCTAAGAAAGCCATATAGCAAATTTCTTGAGTGTATTCCCCTTTCTTTCATTTACACTGGAATTTGACCAGAAAGATTTGTTTTCTTCTCTCCCTGTGTATTGTCCCAAGGAGACAAGAACATAAAAATAAAATTAAAATAGTCAGACTTTCGTGCTCACTTTTAAAAAAACTGAAACTTTTTGATGGGCAGTGAGTATTTTTGAAGGTCAACATGAGATTCTCCAATAAATTAGCTGGTTCCTAACCTAGAGGATTAAACTGTACACATTTCTGCTAGATTTTTGCAAGTGAGGAGCTACTTCCCAACTCCTTGTCTTTTTGACTTCTGCCTATCTTATTTGGAAGTTGTTTCTATAAAATGCAATTGTTCCTGTACTCCCCAAACCTTTCCATTGACTGATATCCCCAGTAGTTTGTGATCCATGTGTTAGTGCAAAATAATCATGTGGCTTTATGAAATAGAGATGAAATGGAAATGGAGCTAAAGACTAAGATCCCTTAAGGAGGGATATACTTGTCATAAAGGCAGGCAGCTTGGAGACTGTATTTACCTATCTGGTATACAGTTGAGAAAAGCTACATCAGGAAACAAAATCAAGTATTTAAGCTACTTCAGCCCTTTGCCCAGTGCCATGTGTCTCTCTATAACTTGTTACATGTTCACATGTTGTTTAACATTCTCTCCACACAGGAGTCCAGTCTGCAAAATATAACTGTTTTTCATTTACTTTTCACTGAATAGGCTGATGTACTGTGATTTATATTTTGATGCTAATTTTTCTTAGTAGAAACATGAAAAGTTACATTCTCAGAATACTTTTTTTTCTATCCATTCCCCGCTTAAAGCACTGACAATAAATACTGCAACAGAATTATAGAATCACACAATCATTTAGGTTGGAAAAAATCTCTGATACCATCGAGTCCAACCTTTGACTGATCCCTACCTTGTCTACTAGACCACGGTACTTTGTGCCACATCCAGGTGCTTCTTCAACACGGCTAGGGATGATGACTCCACCACCTCCCTGGCCAGTCCATTCCAATGTTTAAGAAACCCTTCCATGAAGAAATTCCTCCTAACCTTAAACCTGAATCTCTCCTGGTGAAGTCTGAGGCTATGTCCTCTTGGCCTGTTGCTGGTTGCCTAGGAGAAGGGGCCGACTCTCACCTTTCTACAACCTCCTTTCAGGCAGAATGTAATGTAAAGTCTTAGCACCACAACTGAGACCAGAAAATAATCCTGGTGAAGCTTAAGATACAAAGAAGATATTACAGTGATGCACAAGTGGAGCTACAGCAGGAGACACCTGAGCTGATACAGCCACTGAAGAGACTGTGGTTTGTGAAGAAAATCATAGTACAGGAGTTGAGTGCTAAACAAGGGGCAGCAAAAGCAAAAGAAACACAACACACTGACTCCCATCTACTGCACTGCTCATTGCCTCACCAAGGGGATGAAGCTTGAGGAAGAGCAAGGGGATTGGAGATGAGGAGGCAGAGAAGAAAGGTGTCTGGAATGAAGCTGAGGCATTCTTCTCTAAAAGTTTAATTGTATTTATCAATTTATTAATACCAGAATCAGTGACTAAAATAATTTTCTAACCTGCAATAAATTAAATAAAATTAAATACTTTATTTCCTGACCTTTTTCATTGGAAGATGAGGTAGTTAACTTCAGAAATCTTGTTTAGTTCAATTGTACAAAAACCCTGTCCAACAATTTCCCCAAATGAGATTAAAATATCTGGGGGAAAAATTAAAATCATCTTTTATTAAGCACTCCTAAAAACATTTTTCTATCACACTTCAGAGGTTTTAGGGTCCACCCCTCTAATGTTTGGAAAAAATGACCTTTAGCCACTCTCTTAACTTCTACACAGTTTAATATTCCTAGTAGCTACACCTATCTTCTTTAAAAAGAAAAACAGAGAAAGAATAATGGAGTAAGGGTAAATAGTCTTTCTCAAATTATTCTTGCAGGCCTATGACATTTACTGAAGTTTTAAAGGCAAATAGAGCTCAATGTCACAACCATTAAAATGATAAGAGTATTACTTAGGTGAAGCTAGGTGGCTGGTATTCATTGAAAAAAAAAAAAAAGCTAAGACTGCTTAAGCAATTCTGTTGGTCACAAAACTCTGCAAAGTACATTTTACAAGCTGTCTAGTGCAGATGAGCCAGAAAAAGCTGTATCAAATTATTTTTATTACACATAAAAGACTCACATTGAACAAATAATAAATGAATCCAAGTGAATGTTTACACCCAATGGGTGTAAACAATGTAGTTAAACTATCCTCATATAGTATTTCTTTCCATGTTATAGGCAATTTCCTGACTATTACAATAAATTCTTACTCATGAAGTAAATAAACAGTTAGAAGGTTTTCATTTATATGTTAGTTTATTTAAAAAAATGTGTTTAGAACAATAAAACATCTGAATTACAGAGGACAGTACATTGCAACTTAATTCAGATGGGCTTTATCACACCAAGAAAACTAAGTTATGTCAGAAGGAGAACCACAGAAGAGAAGAGAACATTGGTAGTGTTGCATGTGACATGGAGCAGGAGGGTGCATTTTTCACCATTGTCATTATTTATAAACTGACAATTTCACCTTAGAAAGGTTGTTGTTAATGTGCATCATCATAAGATAAGGATAATGCCATGCACTTTGTTTGGGGTTTTTTGTTTGTTTGGGGTTTTTTTTTTTGTTTTTGTCAGGAGAAATAGAGTAGGGGAACAAGATCTTATCACCTTAGGATTGTCCTGACACATACAGCAGTAATTATACAGCCTGCTAAATAGATGCATGGGTTAAATAGCAAAAAAACATGCTGCATCCAGATGATATTAAAAATCCACAGTAGCAAGTTTACATGTAATGAGGTGACATGTACAAGCTTAACAAACATTTGGGTCATACTGTTACTGGTATAAATTTGTGTTATTTTGCTACTTGCACAGAGCTGCAGAAATCCCTGTGACAGCATGTGAGCAGAAGTACACTCTCATTTTACAGTGAAGAAATACATGTTTGATTCAAACACCCATGCAAATACAACAGATGTTCTATAAGCTGACTTTACAGAATTTAAATAGATAATCAAACAGTTAAATCTCAGTCCATAACATTTTGGCTGATGGATTGATGCACTTCTATATTGTTCCTTTGGAATTGGCCAAATGCGGAATAGTGTTCAGAAACCCCAACATAACTCCTGTGTATGATAAGATATCCTTGCAAGGTAATTCATCACCAGTACATCTCTGACTATTACTGAGATCCCACATGCTCCTTGCTAGCTCCTGCCAAAAATCCCACTGTACTGTGGAGAGAAATTCAGCATGGAGAATTGGACTTCCCAAAGGACAATGCTTATTACAATAAAATTCCAAGGGGAAATGTTTTGTAGATTTGGCTTGTAGCCTTGAATATTTGCAGGAAACCACTCATTAACTCAGTTTGTTCAAATGACAAAAAAGACACCCCTCACTGTCAGTATCACTGCCTTTCTGTTTCACACACACACTCACTCATTCATAAGCATAACTGTTTTCCAGTCTTCTTGACCTAATAATTTTCTAAGAATTATTTAATTACATTCAATAGAAGATAAGGATATGGTTATTATAGTTGAAGAATTCAAAGGAGAGGAAGAAAAAAAGAAAAAAAATTATTTCTTCTTCAATTGGCAGCTTTTCTAAAAGTAAGGCTGCATGTGAATCACATCAAAAAGTCAGATTATACAATTAGCTAATAGCCACTATTGACATGTAAAATCAATTTATGGCAGCTATTCTAGCAAAGTCAAGCCAGATAATGCACTAGATTGTGCACCATTCACTTTGAAAGTTTTATCATTATTAGTATCATAAAGATACATTATATGTATACACCCAGTATGCATATGTACAGTGGATACCAAGCAGTTATGAGACAACATAACCTAGAATGGTTATTATTGTCCTTTGAGAGACTAGAAAATTCAGCTTTAGCACTGGTGTTTTTCAAATACTTGCCCCCAGTTTTGGGAAAAGAATTTTGTGGTAAAGTCTGTGCTAGGACAGAGCACTGTTGCAGAACAGTCTGGGGCTAAGTGCCAAATATGACCTCAGTTCTTGCCCCAACAACGAAAGTCATTATTAAGACTGGTATTGACAAGGTTCACATTTTCTTTCTTCCTAGTCCTACCATCAGCAAGAAACCTATAATTAGCCAAGTCTCCCTTGAGAACAATTGCTGTAAAGTGAGGTAAACAGCAGCCTCCTACAATATCGAAAAGCAAGTTGTAGTATTAAAAGCAAGGTAGATTTGCTTTTTCATAAAAATTATGTAGCAGTTTATAATTGGCTCTCTGCTTCTTAAGACATCCATTTGTCAGCTTTCAAAATATATACTCACAGTAGGGAAGCATTCAGCTAGAAGGTTTGAGCCAATGAAGCAAAGGCAAACCTTTAGCTGGGGGGCAGAATACATTGTCAAGCTCCATGCAACCTTAAAGCATGTGAGTAATTGCATTGTATCTGGGAGCTTTAACTTCAACAGAATTGCTTGTGCAAGTAAAGATTATGCAAGTGGATAAGCATTGGTAAGTCAGTCCCAGGATGGGTATTCTTGGAAGTGTATAGATTTCTAGAATAGAACTGGGAACACATCTCTTACATGCAGAAATATACTATAGATTTCTGTTTTGTAACACTGAGGATGTGCTAAAGCCAAAAGCTTTATACAAAATTATCATGTTATCAGAAACTGTATCACAGAGAATTATTTTCAAACATGGTAAAAATATTCTCTAACACATCACTGTTACAAAATTTATCAAGAAAAATTTAATATCTCTAGAATTCCACCTATTTCAGTGAAATAAGACCAGGTATAAATCAGCACAAAATATGTTCTTTCTGCATTCAGTAGGCAGAAAATGATAGAATCAAGGAGACAAGAGTAATGTTTTTGATAGGAAATAGCAGAGGGAAATAGATATATATCTGCTTTGTATGTTATGAATCTTTACGAGACTGATAACATTGAACAAGCACTGAGTAAATAATTTCATTTTCTGTGTACATTGATTTTACTCAACTTTCAGATTAGTGTTGATAACACAGCAAAATATTTCAAAGAAAATTAAACTAAATAACTTGTGTCCCTCTAGCATGGAATAAATTAGTGCCTTCACTGGGAAAAGCTACACAGCATTCAACAGAGAGTAAATCCCTCACCATGAAACATCAATACAAGGTGAGTATACATAAGGTGAAAAATTAGAATCAATACAATCAGACAGAAGAATCAGAACTAAAAGGTAGGATGCACTGGGATAGAACTCTCATATTTTCCCGTGTTTTCCCCAAACTCTTATTTTCCCTTGTCTATGGAGAAATAGTTTCCTTTTTTTATTAAGATTCATGATGAACAATTTGCATTCTCTCCCCAAAGGTAAATATTCTTCATTAAGCAATTCTAAAAAGGCAAAGGAAGAAAAACATTTGCCTTTTCATGACAGCTGTTCTTCCTGTGACCAGGAACATCTCAAAGGACAAAAGTACTTACTCCAGTTCTTCCTGATAGGCACAAGAAGCAAACAAAGAGTGAATTCTTACAAATACTGGGGGAATTCTACCTCCAGACAACTACAAAAGTTTTAAATTCACATTCTGTTTATCATGTCTACATGATCCACCATTTTCCGAGGCCTCTCCCACTTTCATGTCCCCTTGTGACACATGCCTTCATGGCACCGCCTGTAACAGCTTAAAGCAGCTGAGAAACAGAGACACAGAGATGCCCAGTTGCTCTGTCCCATAATCTTGCAGGTGAGGGTGTGTGATAGGGCAGACTGCACTTCAAACTTAGTATTCCCTAAATTTGTCTGAGCTGAGCTAAGCTGAGCTATGGCTGCCTGAGAAATTCAGTAAAGTCTAGTTATGTTTGCTGTATCCTAAGGACTGGAGTACCCTAGAGTTTATCAGGTCACTCACTCATGGTTTTATCAACATGTATGGAAGATGACTGTTACTTATAATTCATCAATACAATTTCTAAAAACCCCATTTAAAACAAAAGTGGAAGATAAAAGAACATTTCATTTAATTTCATTTTTTTGGTCTGATCTTACCAGCATCACCACTTGCAGATATTTGGCCTCCCTGCAGCTCACACCTGAGTACTGCTGCAAGTACTTCCTCCTTAGCTCTCAGGCAGTAAGGCAGGTTACAGACACTCTTCAAAATGTGGCCTTCTTACATGAGCAGCTTGACTCTCCAAAACTGTGTAAGTGGAATTTGTAAAAGCAACTCTAGATCTTATCCAAGAATGATTTGGGAAAATGTAATAGAATTGGTTTTTTTGTGATGGATATAGATACCAGATACAAATGAATATTGCACTCTTGGCTGTATTCTAGTGTAGGCTAAGACTTTAGCCATTCAGGAAATTCAGGTAAAAGGAAATGCTAATATAGTTTAAAAAGACTCAAGGACATAAAATTTATGTTACTTTTTCTCTGTTTTAGAGGAAATGAAGCAATGACTTCACTTTTAACACAGAAACATCCTAACCTTGTATAATCAGGTCAGTGGACTTTATGTCAAAAAGGCAGTAGTAGGTAGCAGTACAAAGTTGCTCACTTCTTTCATAGAGATTTACTGGAGTGGCAATGTGAGTTTTACCAGTACATATGACAGCTCTTTAATGGAACTATTCACAACTCCACGTTTCCATTACTTGCAAGTATCAGTGCTTTATTATTTATAGAACAGCCTCCTTCTCCACTAACCTTTTCTGACATCCATAGTTCCTACTTAGTCTGTGTCATCTGTACTTCTTAGTTTTCTGTACTTCTGTCCATATTCCCAGAAGCATTTGCTGCTGATCTCATCTACCATACTGTTCATATTTCGTCTCTTCCTTCTGCTGCTACACAATTACAGTTTTTCTCTGTGACGAAAAATATCTTTGCCTAAATTTTCAAGCAATGCAGGACCTCCTGGGGGAATAACTGCAAGGAATTCCTGTTCAATTACTGCAGTCATAAGCCATGTGAGGTCAGCATAAAAACACTCTATAAGCATGAAGCATCAGTAGATTTTTCCAATACTTGAAGTGCTAGAAGTTTGTGCAGCTCTGTAGTGTATGCAGACTGATTAAACGTAATATGCACTTTCACATAGGACATGCTATATACAAGGAAATCACACCTAATGAACTTCAGACTCCTCTTCCAAAGCATGGAGATATTAGAAAATTTTAAAACATATGCAGTTTTAATTGTGTTTTTTTAAACTTACTGTTGCAGAACCTTACTAAAGGTGATTTTTGCTATCAAGATAGTCTAAATAATTTTATAATTGCTTGTATCCAGGCTCTCAGACATGACTTTGTAGAACAAACCAGATATAAAAGTAGCACTAAGCAAACATATTCAGCAGGGACATGCAAGTAGTATAAGTAACACCTTACTGTTTTACATTGTCCACCATTTCTGAACTGTCTTTTAATACACAATAAATCTGCTGAGAGTTTTCTCTCCTTTAATGAACAGCAACAGAGCAGCAACAGAGATCAAAGCAATACAAAGCATGATGATTTCACTCATTTTCTGAAAGGAAAACCAATTTTTGTATGGTATGTGTAGAGGCGTATGTGCTCCAAGCATTTTCTTTAGCCTATTTCATGTCACAGCTTAAAATATAGAATCATAGACTCTGAAAGCATCAGCCTGTGGTGGTTGATGGAAACAGTAGTAACTGAAATCATATATACAAAAAACACATTTCATATGCATATGAAATCTGCTCTCAATATAAGAAGCCATCCACATACAGACTGGTAATGCTTTAAGGTTAAGTTTATGGGGGAAAAAATGAATTAATGCAATTAGTTTTCTTTCTTTACATCTTAGCAGCTATTATCAGAGTTTCATAAACATCATTTGACCTCCATTTAGGCTTTACAAATCTTGTCCCTTTGAGGATGATGTCTGCGCTCTCCATACTGTTTTCTCTCTTTCAGAGCCTCACAGCATTTCCAGAGTCAAAGGTGTAACTGAAGGTAAATCAGGGAATTCTGAGATCACATTTAGATTGTTTTCTCTTTTCATTCCAGATCTATATTCTTGATTGGGGGGTGAGAACTGGATGGGAAAAGGGAAGAAGGATGAAGGCAGGGAATTAAATGTAATGCTTTTTTTTTCCAGGTCAGTTAGGACTCATGAGTTTTCTGTCATCAGTTCGTGACTCACTGATGACTTCCTAAACAGCTTTATTCCCTGAAGGGGAATATTTTTACCACTATTTCAATGTTTTCTTTACATTTAAAAAGTGCTTTTTCCTTTTTATTTTTTTTATAACTAACCTTGAGATTATTACAGTCTGCCAGGCTCATCATTGACAACAAAAGGTATAAGGCCAACCATAAGGCTTCCTGTAAGACTTTTTGCACTCTTTACTAACTTACATAGGTGTTATCACACATCTGGATAGATTTGCAAGCTTAATTCTTACAGATGAGGCTTATTTAAAGCAATTTCTTGTGCCTTTTCCTGCTGCAGTGTAACTCTCCTTTCATTTGAGTGATTTAGAATAATAAAAGTTTTATCTTAATCTGTGGAAATTCAGCACACATTGCAGAAGGATGGCAAGGATCAGCAGAGAGCAACAGGAGTGGTGCAGTTTTCATTCATTAGTAAAGTCATTCCTGTGATTTAATACAAAATGGTCATGAGGAGGAGAGCTTACACATGTGCCAGAGACAAGCCAAAGACAAGCAAGGAGAGGGCTTGATATTATATCAGGTGGTTTTTCTTAATCCAAAAAATATTCAGAAGATAAGGAAAGGCATTCATTCCTTCCTCTGTCTCTGAAAAGCCTAAGCCATTGCACTTCCTAAACCTAAAGTCACTTCTCTCCCAGTGACTTTCACCTGTCTGAAAAGCTGTCTTTGTTTCTGAGATTCAGAAAGGAAAATAGGAACCCAGAAAGTCTTTAAACATATTTAACATAATAGAAAACAGAGCAAATAAATACTTCCCCAGTTCCCACTGAACCTCTACTTTTTGAAGTACCTTCTCACAATTTAAGACACTCACCTAGAAGGAATATAAAAAATTAAGTTCCATACATTCCCCAAGCCATTCTTCTGGAAAGCCTGGTCAGCTCACAGTGGAGCCTGGTAAATGGGCAGTGCTGGCAGCTTCTGAACCTGCCCCAAACCTAGAAAGGCTTAGCCATACTTGTTCAGTGTCATGGGCATTTTAAGCATTAGGTCTTGTAAGATGCCAATGGGGAGGTTTAATTCAGAAGTGATATACCAATTAGTGTTATAAACAGCAATCCACAGTGAATTGAACTGGACATGTAATCTAGATCAGACACTATGGCAGTTGGTGTATAAAGCTGCTTGGCTACAGTTCATTGCACCTCTATTGTATGTTTCATTCCACACAAAAATGTATAAATAGCAGCACAGTCAAAGACTGGCTGCTGATTTGCTCCTTTTGGTCTGTTCTAGCACCAAAGAGGACAGCTTTCTTCCCTGAGAGCAACTTTGCATGTCTGTGCCTCCTTCCTTTGGAGAAGTCTGCTTGGAAGGTGCATAAGCACCTGTTGGCCTGTACTGGAGGTATGGACAGTAGTAAAGTGCTACAGGACCCAAAGTAAAGCCATGTGTGTACTGCTGCTTCCCTGCCCCTGCTGCTACCTATCTGAACTGGGAGACTTTTGAGGAAAAGTACTGCTTGCAGGAGGGAGCAAATCCACAGCAAATTTTCAGAGGCAAAGGAAAGACAGTATGATCTTTATGGAGCAGTTTCGTGTTTGGGGAAACTAGAAACGCATTGCAATTTTCAGGCTGATACCAAGACTGAAAGATTGAATTATCCTTGCAATGACAAAGCTGACATGGGACAGGCTTGCTGTCAATCTCACTATTATACCCCCAAAAAGGAAGGAAAGCCTTCATGGAACTCCTTGCTGTACCAAAATTTTAAAGCTAAAGCAAATGGAATGTGTGTATTGCTGGGGTACTACCCACCTCACTGCTACTTAGGTAGCAACAGTGACAGAAGAAAACCTTTCCTGATGCATTTTCAAGTTCAGAACTTTTAAAGAATTGAAGAGATAGAAACAATACTGTGTTTTACTTCTCAGAGACTGAAAGAAAATAAATCAATTATATAGTTACAGAAGTGGTAGGCTGACTTATAGTGCCCCCAAAAAACCCACTATTTTTTTGTCAATGATACTAAAATGTTCACTGTGGTCCTGATCATAAACAGGTACAAAAATAGGCTAAACTTCTCATCATTAAATTACAACTATTTCAGCTTATAGTCTTGAAGAAAAAGATCAGGAGACTGCTGCACTCCTTTATATCATTCTAAGTCATAGTTCTGTAACAAAACATGTAAATTTTTAGTTGATTTAGGAAAAGGCAAAGGAAGCCAAATTAATTCATAATTAATTCTCAATGATCAGGCAGTTAATATAGTGTAAAATGTTTCTCAGGAAAGCGTATCGTCTGTGGAACATGGGGAAAAGCAATGTGGTGCTTTCACACTATTTTATAAATTATTATTTTATACCATTACATGAATTAGTTGCAGGTTCATTACTCATTTTTGCAGTTGGAGTGTTAAATTATGCCAAAAGTCAAAATGAAGGAATTAAAGTAAACAGTTACAGTCCTTTTGTGAAGAAAACAAGTTTTAAAATGTGTAATACATATATACAGTGAATTGGGCATTCAGTGGTATGTTCCACTCTGTGAACTGCAGTTTACAGTTCTATGAACTGTTTTACAGTTGCATCCAATGGGCAACTGCAGTTCATTGCTAAGTCGCTACAGTCCCCCGTGAGACATGATGAAGTTTATTACCAATAATGCTATGCAGAAGCAGCATTCTTTTATGCATGAAATTTCTACTTTTTGTTTATCTTGATATTTTAATCCCAAATACATCTCCTGTTCCTCTAGTTCTCTTCCTAGGTAAGCATATCACCTGAATCTTGCCAGCTCTTCTATACAGAATGCACCATGCTTTCCTTATGAAAACATATCAAGTGTTTGAAAACACTTGCTCAGAGATAATGATAATTACTTGAGTAATGTTATCAGTATATGACACATGTAGAGAAAGTCTTCACAGAGACAGAACAGATTAATTTGTATTTCTTACAGACACTTTCAGAAGTGCTACATTGTTATTCCCTATTGTTATATGGAAAAGAACAAAGTAACCTTTCCCACCCTTGAATTTTGAAATGCAAACCAGGACCAGGCTTAATCCTTACAGGTACTGAGCTCTTCTGTCTCTTTACTGGAGCTACTGTTAGCATGGAATTCTCAGAACCTCCTGAAAGCTTTAGGATTGGGAAATTTTTGCTGAGAAGTAGTGTTCTCCAAGTAGCACACTGCAAGTCCAAATCCATTATTATTATTCTGTTTCTGCAATAAATAGTACATTAGTTTGTGATGTTTTGTGATTGATTATGAATATCAAAATCTTTTAATAAGGATGATATATCTGATTTCATAAACACAGAATTGCTAGGGTGCTGAGTGCCATCAGCTAAAAGTATGAGGGAATTAAGGACAGCAAGTCATTTGTAGCAGCAGACATGTTTGGGTTTATCTTAGAACAACTTTTGAGCTAACATTAGCTATTAATGGACTTTTTATGCAAAGCAACAATCTCTTGTCTAAATTTTCTACCAACAGATCTATGAACTTCAAGCTTTTTTTTTTCCCCTACAGCTATACATTCCTATAAATCTTCATTTATTAATTCAAGCATTTCTTTAATGCTTTATTTACATAAAACAGAACAAAAATGCAAACAAATAAACAAAAACCTTCCCATAAACCAAACTAGCCACTGTTGCGTTCATTTGAATCTAATTTCTATGGTTAGAAATGCTGCAGTCCATCTTCCTCTAGAAATGTATGTTGTTCAGAACAGTTCACTCCCTTTCTCTCCCCATGCAGACTTATTAGTTATATTGGTTTTGATCATATAAAATTCATACGTCTCTTGATGCCCTGTAATATACCTATTTTTTTTTCCCCTCTACTTCTCCCTCTCTATACGTTGTTTTTTTTAATAGTCTGTAACAAAACTCTTCCAGAGACGACTTCACCCATATCTGTTGCTGTGTGAGAATTGCAATCTATAATTAATAGCTTTTAATGGCGATGGAAATTTAGTTTGGTTTTCGCAATCTCCTATAGACATATGCATGGCTAAGAAGCTTAAATTACACTCAAATCCTGGAACATACTAATCCTTTGAAAGAATAACACTAAGACTTTCTTTATTTCATTTTCTTAGTTGTGATCACACTGGTAACAAGTGAAAGCCCAGAACTGAGTATTTCATATCCAAGTATAAGCTAAGATTTGAATATAACCAAGGCTAATTATTTCAGTTGCCGACCATGCTTGTTTAGTTATTCTCATGTACAAAGCTTTTCTCGCTGAAAGATGGAGCTATTCTTCCCTTTCTTCTGAAAGGTAAATGGTGACCATAATATTAATTCTTCTGACATTTCACCTATCACCCTGTATTTCTCTGTGCTTGCAAAGCAATACAGTTTTTATTTAGAACTACGAATCAAATATGACTCCATTAAGTTATCCTTGGCATATAACAGTTCATCCTTGACATGATACTTACTGCCCTAGCACACAAGCCTTTTGTGCAGCACTGTATCAGTGCCTTTTAAAGTCCATATACATTGTCTGTGGTCTCACATGCCTTTGGTACCTTTTCACTTGCACATGGAAATATTTAGGTGAGAGAAGACCTCTAAGATCATGGAGTCCAATCGCTAATCCAGCACTGACAAGTCCACCACTAAAACATGTCCCTAAATGCCATATCTACACATCTAAATATCTTCAGGAATGGTGATGCAACCACTTCTCTGGAAAGCCTGCTTTCAGTGCTTCACTTTCTCTGAAGAAGTTTTTCCGAATACCAAATCCAGACCTCCTCTGGCTCAACTTGAGGCCGTCTCCCCTTGTTCTAATGCTTGTTACTTGTGAGAAGAGACAGTCCTGCACTTCACTACAACCTACTTTCACACAGTTGGAGATAGTGATAAGGACCCCCCCGAACCTCATTTTTTTCCAGGTTAAACAACCCCAGCTCCCTCAATCATTCCTCACAGCACTTACGCTCTAGCGCCTTCACTTGTACATACACACACACATACAGAGAGTCACAAGCTTTGTTAAATGTGAGTCTCTCTGGTAATTTTTTACCCCTTCACCTTAACTACATCCTATCATCAGGAGTGGAATAGCATGGTCTCTAAATACTTATTTCTCCCACTTTATGGTAGTTAAGGGTCTTTGTATCCCTGCAAACAATTTAGTTCCAGTGAAATGCTATATATATTGGTAACTCTCAAAGGTTGTTGCAACTTTTTTTAGCATTCTGAATATGCCTCACCTGTCTTTGTCAATCATTAGACATTTTTTGATCACCATTTTTCTTGCATGAACCTGATTATTGTAATTATTTCCCCATCCTTCTTTTGAGTCAGGTATTACCTCTTGTCAGTATATGTCACTCATCACCAAAATTTCCAAATATCACAGCAAATAACTTTCTATTTTTATTCCAATAAGTAGCTGTTATGTTTATATGAGAAGAATGCCAAAGTACATAATCTACAAACAAACCATAAGCCTGCAAACAGGTGAAGGTGGAGAAAATATGCTGTCCATTCTTCTTTTCCTCAAAGACTCAAGTTTTATTGCAAAAATAAGTTACTTTAATATAAGATCACTGCACAGTCATGATCTTTACTCTTATGATATGATTCCTACATGGTAATATTTTCACTATTATGTTCCTAAGTTTCTTGCTTTTTTACCTCCTCTGCTTTCTACCCTGCATCCAGAACTGCTATACTAGCTTCATGTGCTTAATTTTAAGCCCATTCCTGAATTAAGATCCACGAGAAGCATTTAATTCACAAGTATGAGAACTATGTAAAATTTCATAATTCTTAATTTTAAGACTTCTCCATGGGCACCCCCTTGTCGCAGGGGAGAAGCTTGCGTGCCCTTATGAGGTTGTGAGCTATGCTGGCGGTGGTTTGTG
>JAWWEU010000001.1:107767591-107809039 GCA_035583155.1 Acropternis orthonyx | reverse complement strand
TTGTTGTTGTTTTAGTTCAAAAACCCCAACAACTCAAAACTCGCTTTGGTCTGGTGCCAGATAACTCCAAGGGCTTCTTAGCAACTAGGCTGCACTGCTGATCAGCTCCTCAGTGAGCCTGGAAATCTTAGTGATGACACTAGACTTCACCAGTTAGAAACAAAACTGTTGCTTTATTTGGTATCTGACTGATGTAAAGCAATGTACCTTAGACAAAGACCAGGACTTTTTTTCTAGCTAGTGGCATGACATGTCATTTGACACATTCATGTTTTCATCTCCTAATAATTTCTCTATTTTCTCTAATAAGAAGTGTGAAATGCTTCACACCCTACTTTATTCCCAAAAAATCTACAATTTTAGACCTTTGAAAGATCCACAGCAAGACAGGTAAGTATAGCTTTTTTGCTGTGACAAACTGAAGGATTTAATAATAAATCAGCTATTCCTTCTGACAAACTCAAAGACCAATGTTTTGAAAGGAATGTATTGAAATCTCCTTTAAGAGCAAACACGGATAATGTTCATGATGTCTGATTTTGGTCAAGTCTTACTTATGAAAGACCATGAGAGAAGAAACATTTTTACCCTATATTTAAAAAATTGTGTAAATACCATCAGATTTTTAATGCAGTGGAAACTGGAATCTAAACATTTTATATTAATGTGTTTTTACTTGAGAAGTGTGATGCTATGTCTGTTAGAATTCTAGGCTCCTATTACTTGTAATCTACTTAGCCTTATGTAACATGCTGTATTTTTTCTACTTATGGATTTGAAGGTCCAGAATGCCAGCAAAAGGAGTATTTGTGAGAACAGAAAGCCAAGTGTCCTCTGCTGCAAAACTTTACAGATACTCATTTCTCACTGTAATGTTTTTGAATTCAACACTTGTTCCTACATGAGTAAATCATCTACTGGAATATTCAGCGACTGGCCAGTATCATAAATAGCACAGAAGTAAGTATTTTTTCCAAAACAATATAAATGTACTATCCATACTTTTGCTCTTCTTTATTGTATTTAAAAACTAATAACAGCTGAGTTAATCAACACATCAACCTGCCCGTTTTGTCTTCCTTACCCTCAAATAATGATTGACAATAAAGGTAGTCTGTCATCAATTTATCGTTTCTTAAGCAGAGGAACTAATTTCAGCTGTGACTACACCACGTGGCTACCCCTGAAACCAGGCCCTAAATCACGGTGGGTTCTGTAGGTCAAGGTCAGCACCCTAACCTGTATCCAAAATGTAATCATCAGTCAGACAAAGCTACACAGCACTGTATGAAGTAGACCTTAGAAACTGGCTGGCTATATTCTCGACTAGTTCTATTTCCCAGACAGTGCCAAGATGTTATCTAGTCACTTTGTACAGAGGAAAGAGAAAGGTGCTACAAGTATATTGAACTGAATCCTTACAGCATGACAGCAACTATTTTCCTTCAATACCTCACAGGTCACACAGTGCATATTTCCTGCTAGAAAAACTAGGAGTAATAATAGACTAAATGAGCTCCTACAATTGTTAAATTCAGTGTAATCCTTCTCTTCTCCTAAATGTCCATATGAAGAGGGGAAAAAATAGGTCTTAAAATGAAAACTTAGATATAAGACTAACTGTATAAGGACCTCATTTTTAACCATATTGTCTCTGGAAAATTACCCTGAACAAAAGTGTGTATTTGTCCCTCAGATGAAACTATAAGACTGGAAATAAAAGTAACAAGGAGCCATCTTTAAAATATGATTTTTTAAAAGAAAGTCCCCCTCAATAGATAAACTATGTCAATGCCTACAGGAGTAAAAGAGAAGTGACTGTATAATAAGCCTCATTCCCACTTCAGCACTATTAGTATTGAAGTTGTAGTTCAGTTAAGCTACAACATGAAAACCAAAAGGGAATGATATGGCAAATCTACAAAAGCTTTTGTCCTGGGCAAGCATGCCCAACAGTCACACTGAGCTTTTGAATGCTGAGAGCTACCAGGAGAACAAGACTGCCAGATGCACAAGAGCTATGCTGGAAACATGATTATACTCTGCACTGACATTCCATGTACTTTGTGACCTGTTTCTGTGCTCTTCCTAGAGCACTCCACTGGGTCACACCTCATCATAGGGTGCATTGTTGCAGGAAAAGTGTATGTTTCTTGCTTCTTATAGCACCAGTAAATATGTGAAAAGTAAAATCATCAAGATGAACAGACAAAAGCTAACAAAACTTAATGGACAGTATTTCAAGGCTGCACATGTGTAAATGTGCATTCACTTCTAAGAACACATTCAACAGTACTAAAGATTTGTGTGTTTGATTTGACCAGTCCCAAGTATCTTGTGTTTATACTCACACAGTGTTTTACATCTTATTTAGTTAAATAAGAATACAATTGCCTACAAAGTGTTTGGGTCTGCGAAAAAGGTTTAAATTTCTGTTAGTTTTGAAAAGTGTTTCTCAGCTCTTAAAATGACAGATCACTTTGATTACTTCGAGGCAAACACTTTTTTTCCTAAGAGAAGTTGAATCTAGGTTGTACATCTCCTATCCTGACAAAAAATACCATGCCTTTGGAATACACTCACTGTTTTGTGATCCTAAAAACAACCAATACACAGTATCATAACTGCAGGGTTACAGGGACCTGCATTTTCTTAAATTCATTGCAATAACTGTGTTGAGGGAATGACATTGTTTCAAGGAGAACCAAAATTCTCCAGATTTTGGAAAAGGAATGATAACCAATTGACACAACTGAGGGAATGGAAGTCAATAGAATGTAAGTTTCTGACATAATAATTGATAAGGGCAAGTAGTATTTTTCTAAAGCATTCCATACAATCTGTAATAACCACTTGAGGGCACCTCTTTATTGTAAGGTCCTTTTAAAAGATAACAGCTTTCAAAGGCAATTTAAGAGATTTTAGTGCTGAAAATATTAAAAGGAAAGACTGCCACCTACTGAATCTTTCTGTCCCTATTCCTCTAAGCCCTGAGAACATTTTCCATCCTTTAAGCACTAGAAAGCCCAATATTTTCTTTGCTAAACTTATCCATCCAGTAGAATAATATCACCAGAAAAAGAAAAAAAGAAATAATTGGAGGGTTTTGTATTCTATTGAAACTTCTATAGGTTTCAAAATTAAATATTGGACATGTGACCTTGGTTTTGAATCAATTTCTCTTTCATGACTTAAAAAAAAAAAAGAACACTTCAGGATGTAGATACATTATGTGCTAAATATATGTAGTCTTAGATGAGTTACAAAAAGCCTTCCAAAACCATAACACTTCTACAGTAACTTCAAAAACCACCTTACAAAATATCCCATTTAGAATCTCTATTTGTTTTCATTGTTTTCAAAATTAGGCCACAGCCATTTTTAAATAGTGGTTTGGTGTATTCTTCACCTTACATCCTTAAAAAAATCCCCAATAGAAATCACTACATTATGGCTTCTTAGCAGTAAAGACAACAGCAAGATTATCTGAAGCAAAACACACTAGATTGGTTTTTGCCACTACATAAAGAGCATTTATCAAAGGCAATTGAAAGTTGAAAATCCATTATATGTTTGTAAGGTGTTAGATAATACTCTCAACCTAGAGATTACTGCTCATTTCTCAGGTTTATAGAGTCAGTTATATATATAGTATCCAGGGTTGTTACTGGGTTGAATGAATACACCTTGACCTACCAAACAGGGGAAGCTTTTTCTTTCAGTCTGTTAGCCCTCAGGTGAATGTACTGAAATATTCAGTCCTCCATTAATTAGAATCACTTACTCATTATCTAACATATAACCAAACCGTTATAAAATTGCTTGAAACTGGTTCACATTTAATTCTATAAAAATATTTTCAGGGAAAAGACATGACTTCTCCCAGCAAATTTGTTATGCAGGCTCTTTGTTTCCACCCTATTTTATGTCTCTTATATATCCATATTTAAAGCAAGAAGTTAATGTTTCCTTTACTGTCTAATATGAACGAAAACATTATGAAGCTTTTCTTAGTATCTTTCATTTGTTTCTACTGGCACTTAGACCTCTTGTATCAAATTAAGTAATTTATATCAGTGTCTTCAAAAAAAAAAAACAAAAAAAAAAAACCAAAAAAAGCCCACAGCTCTTTTGTTATTCACCCTTTCTCTAGTTTGCAGTCTAGACATTAATGAGAAGACCATAGAGTAGTTCTAATAGCTGAGGAATAACTAAGACCACTTCTTTTTTTTGTCACCTTGTACTTATGCCTGTCATCAATGCATACCTCCTCCACTTAAATACAGGTTGTATGAGACAATGGTTATAGAGAATAAAACATACCTCCTAAGAGGAGAGGCTGAGGGAGCTGGGGTTGTTTATTCTGGAGAAGGGGAGGCTCAGGGGTGACCTCATCACTCTTTAAAACTACCTGAAAGGCGGTTGTAGCCAGGTGGGGGGATGGTCTCTTCTCCCTCTGGAGGTTTTTAAGATGAGACTGGATGTGGCACTTAGTGCCATGATCTAGTAATCACAGGGGCTTTGGATCAAGGGTTGGACTTGATGATCTCAGAGGTCTCTTCCAATCCAGTTGATTGTATGATTGATCTTTTTCTATGGAGATTGCATCTCATGAATATATCCAGTAAGACAATTTTCACTTTTGTCATGATGGAAATGTTCTCTTCAAAATATTGAATGGTGGCAAGGAAAGGGTAGACAGTGTGCTCAAAGAAAGTTGTAAGCATGAATAGGTATGGAAGACCAGAGAGGACAATGTTCCACACAATTTCTAGAATCGGTGATGGTCTAGCAGTATTTCTACTGGTACATTCACTGGAGAAGTGCTTTAAATTGTAATAACTAATCTATATCACCTACCTAAATCTATAGTTCAGTCCTGTACCTATTATCTTTTGCTGGCATGTAGCAGTTTTCATACTGGTGGGGGTGCTTTAAGGAGGAGCGGAAAGGGGTCTGACCCACAACCTGTAGTCACCATAAAGATCACTAGACTTTCTTGAATCTTTTCAAAAAGCTAATTTATTATATATATTCCTTGTCATAACAATATATGTTGCTTAACCTCAAAAGGCTAGAATATAATAAATTTAAACTTAATTTTAAGTGTCTGTAAAATTTGGCATTGAAATACTATAGATGATTTGTAGATAAAAGACTGTTCTTCCATTAATTGCTAGATCCAATACCTACTTCTATATAAGTGCACTAACATATCATCAATAACTCTGACAACTCTGACAAAAGGCCATAAAGATTACATAAAATGGAAATAAGATCCTATAGGAGACTCTATACACATGCTCATGAATATTGTTCCGGTCTCATCACACTCTACATCTAAAGGGGACTAAGCAAGGTACACACTTTATATTGCAACTATCAAATATTTGTCCAGGTGGTTGGAACTGGTATCTGGAGACTGGCTGATAAGAGCTAGAAGGTGTTAAGAGCTGGAAAAGATTTTAGCACTGTATACTTAGAGAGAAGGTTGAAAGGCAGAAGCAAATCAGATAAAATGCCCAGTCAACAAAGATAGTCAGCCACTGCAAACCAAGTTTTACAATGTTTCCCATTTGGCAACCTCCTGCCTACCAGTGTCTGCATATCTGATTTAAATGAGCAGGTTCCTCATGAATGTAAGAAGATACTTTCTGAATCTTAATCCTTGCATGCAGGAAAAGGTTAAGAGGAAGGTAATAATCTTACTCTGTGCTTGGATTAGTGGACAGCAATTTATGCAAGATTTTAAAGTTGAAATATGGAAGCAGCAGTTAAAACCTATGAAGAACCAGACTTTGATCCCATCTTTGCTTAAACTGGAAAACAGACTGAATTTACATCACCGCCCTGCTAGATTAATGGTTTAATCACCAAACTGTTAGTGTGTTCTGAAAATTTTTCCCTACAATACTCTCATATTATTTAAAATACACCATATTGAACACACTGGGCCTGATGGAGCATACTTTTAGTCATGGTGCATGTCTGGAAGCCCTGAATTTCAGTTCATGCTAGAAGCAATACTTAAGTGTTTTATTCAGAGGAGATTAAATTTAAGAGGTAACACCAAGGAATTATTACTCAGAATATCCTGTAATGCAGGAAACCATTCAGATGAGTGATAAACTTCAGCCTCTTGCTTCACAGTATCTGCTCCTTTACCTGTGCAGAATGGATATGAAACATTTGTTCTGTGTGAATGCGTGAAGCACACCATAAAGAAATTCATCATCTACATCTCCTGAATGGTTGTGTCTGGGTAAATCACACCCTCCTTAAGGAACATGCAACAGGAGCAAACTGAAACATAGGAGGTACTCTCTGAACATCAGGAAACACTTTCACTGTCAGGAGGATTAAGCTCTGCCGCAGGTTGCACAGGGACATTGCGGAGTCTTCATCCTTGGAAACACACTCAAAAGCCATCTGGACACAGATCCAGCTCACTCTGCTTGAGCAATGGTTGGACCCAATGCCATTCAAGAGTCTTTTCCAAACTCAGTGTTCTGTGCTTCTGTGATTCCTTACTATCCAATTTGCTTCCTCTACAGTTGAGGTGAAGTGTCTGTTTTGGGAATTTTGACACCGTTTTTCCATGGTAGGAACATAAGCTTCAAGATTATCTGTTTCTTCCAAACTACCCTGTTATTTTCAGACTGTCATTACTAGGTTAAAGTTTTGAAAAATCTTAGAAATATGCAATGCTGCAATAAGAGGTTTAATGTGACCATTACAGAGATTTTAGTGGATTAATCCCAAAATTAATGAAAAAGAAATCAAATATTTATTAGACTTCAATATATGCAATCAAAGTACATACAAGGAAATATACAAGAACTCGATGGAAATGAGAAATGGAAATTTTACCTTCAAAGATCCATTCTGAACTGTAACACAAAACACAAGGAATATAAAGCATATTGGAGTGATCAGAGAAACAATGCCCCCATTATATTTCTCTATTCTCTGATCTGATCTGCTCAGTACAGAATAGATTTCTGTTTGATGACAGCAGCCAGTGCTAGTGACATCATACTAGAGTAATTTCTCTATTAAAAAATACCTTAAAATTACAACAGGGATTTATAATGAGCTTTTAAGCAAGACTACTGAGGAATGGTGACACTACTGCTTTGGTCATTCCCTAGGCAGTGGAAGGTCACAGCACTTCTAGGGCCATGGAAAGGTGCTCCAGACCTCACTGTGATCCTTCCTCCATTTAGCTTTTCACCATCTTAGAAATCCTATCACATACCAGTTAACTGGCAAAAGTTGAAATTGCCAGGGATTGAACGTAAATGCCTGCTGTTGTTTTCTGTCCCCTTTTCATTACAAGATATACAAATTGCATCTGAAACTTGAGGATATGCAATATGAGTGCAAGAGAGAGAAAATATTCCAATGGGTACTTGATTTGCTGAAGTTTCTTTCTTGCTTGCTTTTCATTATTTCCTTCTTTTCCTCATTTTATTAATTCATTTATATATTTATTTATTTATTCCCTCCTCTCTGTACACCTTGGTTACTTTAAGGGTATGCAAAATGACTGTCTTGAGCACTAAATGATGCTGCATGAAAAAGAAATGAAAATATACTTGCCTCGTGTTTGGTGCTAGGCAATCACTGCTCTGCTGCTACAGTTTCATATGTAATATAATAATAAATGGCCAGACTTCTTGAACGAAGATCTGGGGAAGGGCTCTCCCCACGTGGGTGTGCCCTTTCAGCCTGCACAGTGGATTTTTTAGGTGAGGCACAGCGTGCACAGAACTGGCCCCACCGTTTAAGTCCTAAGGTCCATTTGCCACGGCTGAGCGAGCTTGGACAGTGACAGTGAAATCCTCGGGACTGTCTGCAGCACCCGGTACTAACCGGGGCTGACCCTGCTGAGCATCTGACGGGATCAGATGGCAGGGAGGCATTTAACCGCCCAGGGGACGGTCCCTACCGAGACTCGAACTCTTGGCCTTCAGAGTCCAGAGTGCTAACCATTATGCCATGGGAATGCCTCTGTAATGTTAAGCTCAGACTCATGTAGAAAGAAGTGAGTAGATTGTCCTCTCTCACAGGCAGCCAATCTCAGGCAGCACATGAGTGTAAGACCAAAATGCCCTTCACTTTGGTGAGACAAAGCGCATCAATCTGAGATCCTTATTATAGATAAAGAAGGCAGTGACACGACTTCCTGGTTAAACATTCTGAAAAGTAGTTTTCTTGCTTGTGTTTTGAATTTGGTTCCATTTCCAGCAAATACCAGAAATATCACACTTGCTTCCAAACGAACCATGACATGGACAAATCATTTGACTAGCCTGCAAAAGGAGACCTTTCACACATTCATCTATTGTTGCACCCATCCATTGCTGCCTGACCCATTTGATGAGCATGAACTAAAAAAGACTAGGACTTTCTTTTTTTTTTTTTTTTTTTTAACGCTATTAGCGTACCAGCATTTACTAGTCTTGATTTTGACTGCAGTCAAACCTATATAATTATACATTATTACAGCTCTAATGACTTCTATAAATTCTCTAACAGATGCAGTAATCTAGCTTTCTCCCTGTCTTCTTTAGTTTAATGTGATGGAATTTCTTACACTTGTTCTAAAACTGAATTTAATCTAGGACAGTAAGAATCATGAATAAATATTTAAAAGGTTATGTGTGACACAGCAAAAACCACTCAAATGAATGGAAAAAACCTGAAAATATTATAATTTTATTCAAACAATAACTTTCCAATCCATGTGTGCTTTTTAGCATTCAGTAGAACATAGCCTACTTTTTAAAGCATGCTATGTTCTTCTTGCTATAGCTTCAGACTGAAGTACAAAATACCAGAGGTGTGCATTTCTCATTTGCTAACTAGACCAACAGAAGCAGAATGAATTAGTAATCTGGTGATAATCCCACACCCATCAGCAAGTCTGAAAGGCTTTGATAAACTTTGACAATGGGCTTTCCAAAGAAATAAAAGAATATACATGACCTTTAGAAACTCAACAGTATCTCAAATAATAAGCAGCATCCATTACAGGTACTTGATATATTAACAGTCAATTTGTAACAAGTACTTAGAGAAAGATAATAACATATATGAGAGGAAAAAAAAACACATTTAGTTTGCAAACACAGAGAAAGCACAGAAATAACCTCTCTGGGGTGATATTCAGATAGTTGTTGTGACTTGCTTCCATACAGTGATACAGGAAAGATGATGGATGACAAAAAACAATAATCAGGTAATATATTATTATCATGAGAGAAGAAGGTGGGCAGGGGGTGTTGGTGGGTTGGGTTTGTTGGTTGTTGTTGTTGTTGTTGGTTTTCCCCAGAATTACCTCCTAAAAAAAATATTCTGAAAATTCAAACTTTCACATTCATAAAGAATGTGTCTGTGTAGCATAGCCTGTATTTCTTAAGATCCTGTCAGGAATGTCTTTAAATATGCAAAAGAGCATTCATTTCTGGAATTATAACTACACTGAAAAGTCCTTATGGGATAAAAAGAAAACAATGGTCCATAAAACTCCTCTTGTTATGTGAAAATAAAACCATCTGGTAGTATAATGAGTATGTTCTTGACTCAGTTGACTCAGTGCAGTTGATCATCTCTGTTTTCACAAGCACATGCACTCCAGTCAATGGAAATCACTGCAGGAAGTACCTAGGGATGCAATGACAATTTGTCCATTCAAAATGTGTACTTTATTCAATAAAAGGTAAATGTTACAAGAAAATAGCTAGTGTGTCTAAAAGAAACTCAGGTTTTAAATAACTTTGAAAGTGGGAATAACTGATATTGTCACTACTATTCCCATTGATAGAAAACAGAGAAGCTGAGTTATAAATGTTTCAAAAATAAGCAAACAAATGAATGGAAAAGTAAAAGAATGTAAGTCAAATGAGTCACCTTTAACCCAAAACTTGGAACTCTGTACAGAAAGTTGTACCTGTGGGATGAGAGGAACATATTTATGGGTTGAGACGTAGTTTATTTAGTTTTTCTTCTAATTTAGTGTAACTAGATACTAGCTACTTGTATTTGAAATTTAAAGATATCTCTAGTCTGAAAAGTTACTAAAATGGTGTAATATTAATATAATTTTCTTACCAACTATTTTCAGGTCAAAACCTCTTGGATTTAAACTAGAAATAAGGCTTTTTGAATTGCCCACCCTGCAATATACATTCCTGAATCTGCAAGTCAGCCTGTTCCTCTCCTCCTCATCTATCTAATCTATTTTTTCCCCTTTTCTTATTTACTATTTTCTGCAGGTTTTGTAATAGTACCTTATCCAGAAGTTAATTTCAGGGGCCTAAAATAGAACCTTGTGGCTTTGCCTGAATTTTATTGAATCTTTAGTGCCAGCAGAAATGAAAAGTAGTCAAAATTATCTCAGCAAAGTCAGCAAAGGTGACACACATAAGCACAAAGGTCAGGCCTATTGTATAAGATTCACTTTTCTGTACAGTATATATCTAAGGAAGATTAAAATACTTCCCTATAAAAATGTCATCCACTCAAAGAGAAGCAAAACACCCTTGCTCATATGCCTCAGGAAAAAGAAAAAAGAACTTATTAGAAATAAAAACACCTTTGCTACTCTCTTCATTCATATCAACATGGTATTTGTAGTACCAGATGACTGACTGATCTGCGAAGTAAATGGGTGTAGACAGGAGATTTCAAGCTTGCACAAAAAGAACAGTTTGACCCAACATTTAAGAGTAAGACCAAACTAATTTTGCTTAAAAATTTCTGGGAAACCTGTACACTACAGAAATTCTTCTACTATTCAGTCTTTCCTACACAGCAGGAAAGACAGAGCAGTCAACAAGCAACAAAGATCAGTTTGATACATTCCTGAGCATGAGCCTGACTTACTAATAAAAAACACTGGTTTATTTTCTGATCCACTAGCTTATGGGAACAAAGACAGGAAATGCTGGTTTACCAATGTGCCCTTTTGTCCAGGATGCCAGTAACATTCTGGGTGCATTACAAAGTATGTGGCCAGCAGGTCAAGGTTGGTGATCCTCCCCCTCTACTCAGCCCTGTTGAGGCAACATCTGGAGTGCTGTGTCCAGTTCTGGGCTCCCCAGTTCAAGAAAGACATGAAGCTACTGGAAAGGGTCCAGTAGATGGCTACAAACATATTTAAGGGACTGGAGCACCTCTCTTATGAGGAAAGGCTGTGGGAGCTGGGCCTGTTCAGCCTCAAGAAGTGATGACTGAGAAGGGACCTCATCAGTACCTGTAAGTATCTGAATGGAGGGTGCCAAGATGGGGCCAGATTCTCTTCAGGAGTGCCCACTGACAGGACAAAGGACAATGGCTACAAACTGAAATACAAGAAGTTCCATCTAAACACAAGGAAAACCTTCTTCAGGGTGCCTGAGCACTGAATAGATTTCCCAGAGATGTTGTGGAGTCTTCTTCTCTGGAGATATTAAAAACCTGCCTGGATGTGATCCTGTGCAACCTGCTATAGGGGAATCTGCTTTAGCAAGAGCTTGGACTAGATGATCTCCAGAGGTTCCTTCCAACACCAAACATTCTGTCATTCTTGGAATAAAAGATACAAGGGGGCAACAATTGTAACTAAAAGAGGGTACATTCAGATTGGATGTACTGATAAATTTTTTTTACAATGAGAGTGTCAAGACACTGACAGGTTGCCCAGAGAACTGTGAATGCTCTGACTTGAAGTGTTCTAAGTGAGATTGGATGGGCTTTGAAGGTCTCTTACAACCCAAAACATTCTACAATTCTATGATGAAGTGGGACTTAAAAGGATTTTACTTCTCTTCCAAACGCTGTCTCTGAGAACACTATGTGTATATATTGATATAATTTTATTTTTACCATCTATCTATACCCACATTTTCCCTCACATATATGCTAATGTTGATTTAGAATGCAAAGAAAGCTAAGCATAAACTTTTCTGGGTCCTAGCCATAACTCTTTTAGATGACAGCACGAAAATAAGCCTTTCTGATAAAGGAAGTCTTTGATCAACAGAGGTAAAAAATGTTCTTGTCAGCTCTCAAAGTGGAATTTTTACCTAGAGTTGTAACAACATGCTTTATGTTTATAGGCTCAAGTCTTAATGACTGTGAAGATGACAGCTGTGATGGCAGAAAAATATCCTCTAAGATCTTTACCAAGCTATGGGGATCCTGTCCTTGGAGAGCTGTTGTTCTGTACACAAGGGTGTGGTGCACTGGCTGTTCTGCACACACTACAGCAGGTCTGATATTTTTAAGAAGCCTTAAACCTTATGAAGCTTATTCCTTAAAGCAAACTATACAAGTTGTACTGAAAGCCAAAATGAGCCATAGTACGGCAGACAGGAACATGTTAGTGTATGTGGAAATATAAGTTTTTTCTGGTAGAAGACAATCCTATATTTGCAGCTGTTATGCTCTAGCACGGAAAGGTACATATTTTCCATGAGGGAAATAATTAGAAAGTTCAAAATAAATAGTGAACTCATTAAAAAAGTGGTGAGAGAGGGAAACAAACAACAAAAAGCAAGCACTACATGCACAACATGTAAGCAAATAATAAAAGCTGCACTATCTCCTGGAAAATCAGTCTAAATATTTGCATTTGGTTGAGGCTAATTACCACCTTACCTAAGCATCTCTTAAAAGTCATGCTGTAATTGTTGATGCTTAGCACTGGAAAAAATATCTCAGTGGTTTGTGTTATTTTAGTTTTGATGTGAGCTGTGTAATCTAGAGCACTTTCCTCTCTAAAATTCCTGAAACCTGAAAGAAAGTATTATATTACTAGTATGGTGGGAAAAATCCCTGCTATTACTTGCACAACTTCTATGAAATTAATCCCTATTAGTGCTTAGAAGTGCTAACTAGAAGAAGACTATCTAAGCTCCAATTAAAGTACCACTCTAGAGCATAGGCCACAAACAAAAGACACATCTGCCTCTTTCCAGACCTTGGCATCACCAATTTCATGATACTTTGGCTTAGTATATACGATTGCTTTACTGTAAAACTCTAGCCTGTAATATTTCATAGAATCATTTAGATTGGAAAAAACCTCTAAGCTCCATTGAGTCCAACTGTTAACTCAGCACTGCTAAGTCCGTCACTAAATCCTGTCTCTAAGTGTCACTTCCAGGCACTTCTTGAACACACTCTTGATGTGAGTCAACCACTTCCATGGGCAACCTCTTCCAATGCTTGAGACCCCTTTTAGGGAAGAAATTTTTCCTATTATCCAAACTTCACACGGTGCAGCTTTAGGCTGTTTCTTCTTGTCCTGTCACTTGTTGCTTGGGAGAAGAGACTGACCCCCACCTTGCTACAACCTCCTTTCATGTAGTTGCAGAGAGCATAAGGCCTCTGTTCAGACTCCTCTTCTCCAGGCTAAACAACCCCCAGCTTTCTCAAGCCATTCCTCATCAGACTTGTGCTCCAGACCCTTCACCAAAACTGCTGCCCTTCTCTGGACACACTCCAGCACCTTAGTGGCTTTCTTGCAGTGAGGGGTCCAAAACTGAACACAGGATTTGAGGTGTGCCCTCACCAGTTCTGAGTACAGGGGGGACAGTCACTGCCCTGGTCCTGCTGGCCATACTGCACCCTGTACAAGCCATGACTCCAATGACCTTCTTGGCTACTTGGACACACTGACAGCTCATGTTCAGCTGTCTGTCAAGCAGCACCTCCAGGTCCTTTTCCCTGGGCAGATTTCCAACCACTCATTCTCCAGCCTGCAGAATTGCATGGGGCTGTTGTGACCCAAAGGCAGGACTCAGCACTCGGCCTTGCTGAACCTCTTACAATTTGCATCTGCCCACTTATCCAGCTGGTGCAGATCCCTCTTTAGAGCCTTCCTGCTCTCCAGCAGACCAACACTCCCATCCAATGTGGGGTTGTCTGCACTCTGACTGAGGGTGCACTCGATCCCTTCTCCTAAATCACTGATAAAGATATTAAATAGGACTGACCCCAAGACTGAGCCCTGGAGAACACCACTGGTGACCCACCACCAACTGGACGTAACTCCATTCCCCACCACACTCTGAGGCTGGCCATCCAACCAGTTTTTTACCCACAGGACAGTGCACACATCCAAGACATGAGAAGCCAGCTTTTCCTTGCGAATGCTGTTGTCAAAAGCTTTACTAATGTCCATGTAGGCAACATGCACAGTCTTTTCCTTATCCATCAAGTGTCACCATGTCATAAAAAGAGGTTAGTCAAGAAGGACCTGCCTTTCATAAAACTTTCACAAATTTCACACTGTATGCTTTGAAAACATAAGCATAAATATCCAAGTATGGGAAAAATAGAGAGATATATCTTAACATCAATAAATGTTTAGGAAAATATTATGAAATAGCATAGTTCAATATTGTTTGTAGAGTACCTTTTAAAAGTTACAAGACTGCGCACCTTTCTTAAGACAGGTAAGTCTGAAGCCCCTTGTCATCTCTGAAACCCTGTAGGTGTTTTAAATCAGTTGCTAAATACTGATCATATTTGACATGAACTTACAGGTAGGGTAGGAAAAATATGCATATTCCTGGACAGAAAAAATGGTTAAGCAGCTTTACAATAATTTTGGAACCAATGAAGCATCATGATACATTATTATTTAGTGCATGTTACTAGAATTTCTCTGTTATAGCATATATATATTGACCTGTTCTGCTACTTAGCTATAAACTTTCATTAATAACTCAACCATACACATATGCTGTAGAATAAAAATACTATGGAGACAGTTTTTAAGACATCTTCCATTTTCATTGTTTGAAATTTTCAATGAGCATATTTGAATGCTTGAGTATCTCAACTAAATGTGGGGTTTTTAAATATATTAAATATATTATTAAATACATTTCCTATTTTCAAAAAATACCAATAACAAAACTTTAGTATAAAAACATACATCAAAACACTCTCTTGCCTCAAATAGTGATATTAAAATAGTTAGTGCATAAGGTTCTTCACCACCATGACAGGCTCCCTACAAATAGTTTGTCCTCATCCTCAGATACCTTTCACTCTTACCATTACCAATTAAGGCCTAAATAAAAGAAACCTAACTTGCAGTGAATTTCAGTTAGGCTGTTTTGGGAACTCAGCCTACAATTAAAACACCAAAAAAAACCCCACCCCAAACACAAAGCCCTGCACCCAACCTGTAGAACTCTCTACCACACTGTTGCACCAATGCTTGCAGCCTAGTCAAATTACCGGGAAGGAGGAACAGCTACCTTTTTTGTCTTTGTATCTTTCTTTTACCATTAATGAAAGCTAAACTGTAGTACACTGAATACAAAAACCTGAATATTGCACTCTCGCTGATTTGTATTGCATGATAATAAAAGGCAATTTCTCATTTACTGAGTGTCATCAATTATCAAATATCAGCTACACCAGTAACTGTTAAAGCACTTAGACTGGAGGCACTGTGTCTGTGAGTCATGTCATTAAACCTCTTTTGGAAGGCCTTAGGTATTTGTAAAGATACCAGAGCTTGGCCCTATAACCGCTTATCCACATGAATAACCTCAGTAACAGGAGAGAACCTGATGAACTTGGCAGCATCATTAAAAACTCATAAATCTGGCTCTGAGCCAACACACAAAAGCCAAGCTGATATTCATATGTTAATAGTAATGATCCTCACTGTTTTTCAAAGATGTCAAAGAAAAGATGAACATGTTTACCTAAACTATAAATAGACGACATGTAACAGACACTGCATTTTATTTTAATTAAAACGGCACTTTCTGTTTCTAAAATCATCTATCATGCCAAAAGCAGGCTCCAGCGACTTCCTGGGGATGCTCCTGCATTGGTGGGAGGAGGAGAGAGCCTGGTCTCCTTCCACCTCAGATCACAGCGCTGTTTGCTCTTTGCCCTTCCTCTGTCACACTGACAAGTGGGGTGAAAGAGGCACACACAGCTCAGTCCTCATTTCTTCACCTCTTGTGTTGCTTTCCAGTACCTCGCTTCACTGCCTCACTATGTCTCTGGAAAGAGATATGTCTACATAAAAAATGCAATAGCAAATGCATCTGTAAGACTTACATGTATGGCAAACAGCTGCAGCATAGAGATGCTAAAACCAGCATGGAGAACTAATTGCACGTGTCCTTAAATGTATTAATAAGAGGATACACAAATGAAAAGAAACCACACCTTTCTACAATAAAGGTATCCTGCTTAAGATATCTTAAAAGTCATAGATCAAAGCAGACTTTCTTAAGGGGCCAGAGGAAAAATAAAGTCATTTGCCCTATCTGTAAAGGTGCCATGGCACTGGGATACTTTCAAATGAAGTAAAACTGATTAGGTTTGCTCTTTCCTAATGAGCACTACCCTTCACTACTATGCAAAAGAGCGAGATACACTCAGACACTGTAAATGAGGGCAAGAAACCCAGGACCTCTTTTCCCATCTAAAACACTACAGCTGCAGTTTGTGTGAAGGGAGAGTGTGCCATAAAGGATATAATCTCACATTTTTATTTTCCATAAAATTGATTAATCATGACATTGTGGATTGCACTTTAATATTAGGTGTTCTGTGTCTTTACCACATATACCTTCTCAGTGTCCAATGAAAAGAAACAAAAAATGAAATTAAGAAAAAACATGAATAAATTCAGCCTTAAAAAAAATTATCATAATCAAATGTAGGACATACAAATATGTGGAATATGTGAACCTGTGGCCTGTGAATGCATCAGCCACAAAAGTATTTATTTACTCCATTTTCCAACAGGAAATCTAGAAATTCATATTCTTTCCACTGCAAAAAGCATTTCAGTTTTTTTTTTTATTTGGGGTTACTATTCAAAACTTACTTTCAATCATAATTAAGTTGAATTATATTTTCTTTTTCAAATATGTTACTTTATGGCAGCTATTCTCAGCACTGAGAGAAAAGGTCATAGCAGATTACGACAGCAAAATTGTCACCTTTTGAGGTCTGAAAACAAAATTTAAAATAAACTCTGTAATTCTTTAGAACATAAATCTCCACTAATTTTCATATGAATCATTAAGGGTGACGTATTTTCATTTTCCATTAGCTACACAATGAAAAAGAAAATTAAAACTTGTAAAATAATATATATTGAAACATTTTTGAGAGCATAAACAGACCACCTTAAACATAAAAGGTGTCTTCAATATAAAATGCAAGAACTAATTAAGAAAGTCTTTTACAAAGTCTTTCCAATCTGAATACAGAAAAAAACCAAAAAAATGGTCTCCAGGATCAGCTATTGCAAGTCACGTGCTTTGTTTTGTGATGTAACAGGGAACCACCAGATGTATCCCCATCCTTGACTAATCAAAATCAAAGAGAGCAAAGTGATTCTGTCAAATGGCTCATCCTAAGGCAGTAAAGTAAAAAAAAAAAATCTTAATCTAGTATACTAACTATAGAAAGAAATTAACTAGGATTATGATTTTTTGATAACTTTATTCATATCTCCATCCAGCAAAAGTGTTCTTCATCTGCTTAACTCTAACTACAAAGAATGACTGAAGGCTTGAGTGAAGCCATTTAATGACTTGAGCATGTGCTTTGTTGTATGAAAGCTAAAGGACTTGGCAACCTGTAGAATCCCTCTTTCACATGTACGAAGGACAACAAAATCCCTTGTTCTATTCAACAGTGACAATCAACCTCAGTTACAGTTAAAAATCAAGAAGAGTTAACTAGGAACTACTAACCAAGACAGGCTGGCTAAGTTCAGACTGGTACAGTTCTTTTGTTTCTTTTGTTATCTTTTGTTTCAGGACTGCAATCTATTCATCACCTCTTTCTAGATTGATCATTGTGAAGAACAATGAATATTAATCAACCTTCTTCAAGAATGTTGATCAAGTACAGATTTCTCTGAATATTAAATAAAAAAGCATAGATTCTACATTTTTCATTTGTGAACCAGACCAAAAAACTCTTAATGAGAATTGAGTATTTTGTGTAATAGTCAAATATGTTTTCACTTTCATACTACAAGAATTTCTTGTAGTTCAATTTTGCTCCTTACTTTTGTAAAAAATATTCTTAAACTAAATATTTTTGTTGTCATGAATTAGTATTCTTTAAGTCATTAAAATGGTTGTCATGGTTAATATTCTGAGTTGGAAATACATCATACTGGAGGTCCCAAGACCCTAAACAAAATACCAAAACAACATAAAAAGGCTCAACAGTTACATTCCAGGTAAATTTACTTAGCTTTGGCTAACATAAATAGATTTTGGCTCACAAAAAGTCTTGTTTAGAAACCAAACAAAAAGAAATACACAGTCAGTCTTGCAGATTTTTAGCTCCTGGAACTCTTCCATGGAGGTGCCAATTTCATTTTCAGCAAGAGGCCATGGGGTGTTAAATACAGTCCTACTCACGCAAGCTCCTGACTGACCCCTCAGCAAGCTAGGTGCACCCCTTTCCTGCTGGACTGCATGGGGATTCAGACTCCTCAGAAGCAGGCAAGAGTGGAATCCATCTTCTGGCTGTTTTTATATTTTGGAAGAGTTTTATAGTAGTTGCTTAGGAATTTATTTAGTGAGACCAGAGGATGGCTGGAAAGCCAGGAAAAACGGGCCGGAGAAATCAAGTGTTACTGAACAGACCACTTAACTGCAGAATCGGATGTTCCATGCACACTGGGTACGAGGTGCCAAGAAACTACTATGTACTCAGGGCTCAATAGCTTTTATTAAGGCAATAATAAAGTAAGCCTTGTTTGTCTACGCAGCTGGCGAAGTCTCCTCAAGTCGCCATCTTCCAGCTCCTAACCTAACATCTCTTCCCTTCAGTAAATGAACGACCATCAACTAACCTCGTTAAGACAAATAACAGTTCAGAGCTCAGTAATGAAGAGAATTTATGTCAATAAATTCTTATGCATAGAATAGCATTAAATTATAGTAACTGCATCTGGACTCTACTTATGACATTCAATAACACAATTACTGCAATTAAAATAACAGGGACAAGTGCCATTTGCAAAAAAAAAGTATATATGTAATATATGTTTACTGAAGAAAGTGCAAAATTTAACACATTTAGTATTTTTACTATTAAGACATAATTTGCTATTAAAACAGCATTGACTATTAAGTAGTCCTTAAACTCATGTGGATCTAATCTACAGACAATTTTAGAACTCCAAATTTAAATTTAGATATGAAATGTATAATGCAAATAAATGCAAATTTATTATAGAACTGCACACACATCTCCAAAATTTCTTAGGTCTTTGTAGATTCTAGTAAATGCTGCTACTTTAAAAACAGTCAGAAATGAAAACAAGCAGATGCAATTTTGCAAGTAACATATTAATTGCAAATATCATAGTTCAGCTGTACATGATTTAAGGCTAACAAAATCTGTTGTCTTTGTAGTGCTGTTACCCTAATGTTGCAGGTCAAAACCAGCAAACAGCTGTTCAGTATCTGAGGATTTTACTAAATAATGCAATACTACACAAACAATGGGATATGTATTGAATCAGTCTCAGAGGAAAGCAAAACATGGAAAAACAATTACTTTTAATCTTGTTATGGATTAAAGGGTCATATTATATAATGAATTTCTCAGAAAACCTGAAAAAATAGTGCTATGAAATGTGTAAATCTCCGCTTCCTATTTTCTTTTTTGTTTTTTTTTTCTTTCTTTTCTTCTTATGCCAAAGTGCGATTTCAGCTCTTTTAAAACTATTTGCAAAACTGGGTCAAATTCACAAAACAGATCCTGCTTAAGAAAATTTGGTTGTCAGACTTACAAACCATCTGAAGAAGCAGAAACCTCTTTTAATCTAGAAGGGCAAGACCGGGAGGCTGGAAAATGCATGCCCACAGTTGATGTTCCTGTTTTAACAGGAGCAATGGCAGCTCCAGAAAAAAAATCTTCAGGCTGAGTACTTAAAAAGGATTAGCCCACATGGCAGTACTTTGTTGAAATTTTATTTAATTTGTTGACAGACCATTTTACAGGATTATGTGAATGGTGAAACACTCAGCAATTATTACTCATTTTTTTCCATTCAACTCATTTTATTTTACCAGTCCACATATGATACCTTTCTTGCAGTTACCACTATCCACATAAACTGCCTCCTCTTTACTTATTCTGGTTTTATATCACTGGGCTTTTCCCTCTTTTCACAGTAACAGTTAAAAAACCAAAGAACCACCACCTACAAAAACAAAGACAAACAAAGAAACAAACAAAAAACCAACCAAACAAAAACAACCACCACCCCCCCCTCCTGTATTATCAGCTATTTCCTGGCAAAGAGAGTGAAACCATAACTAGATCAAATCATGTGGCATGGCAGCCCCAATTTCTAGTCTGTGTAGTAGACTGCACTACAGAAGAGATTTAATCTGGTCCTTGAAACCAGCTCAAGGCTGCTTGGATGTTCAGTCTGAGGGTTCGATCCACACATGCCCAACGGGGATCTGAACTCTCCTGATGCACAAGTGGAGGGAACTGCCAATGGTGCTCTGCTCTACAAGGCCATCTGTTTCACATTCCAAAAGCTGCCCTGGAAACCGAACCAGCATGTCGGAAGTGGGAACAACCAAGGGATTTGCTTCAAGATTGTGCTACTGCTTCAAACTAAAGTGCTAAGGTAGACAGAGCCCAGTGCAACTAATGCAACTGAGAACTTTCCATCACATTCAGATTAGTTACCATTCAACCCATGGCAACATTCACTTTGACCCAGTAGTACTGGGTTTGCATGGCAAGGTTTTGGTAGTGGGAAGCTACAGGGATGGCTTCTTTGAGAAGCTGCTAGAAGCTTCCCCCTTGTCAGACAGAGTCAAAGCCAGCCAGCTATAAGACAGACAGATTCACTACTGGCCAAGGCTGAGCCAATAAGCAACAGTGCTAGCACCTCTGGGATAATGTATTTAAGAAAATATTAAAAAAATGCTGTGTAACAGCAGCCAGAGAAGAGAGGAATGAGAATATATGAGAGTCCTACAGTCCTCCTCCTTACCAAGGTCAGCGAAGGAGGAGGGTTAGAAGGTGCTGCAGGCACTGGAGCAAGGATTCCCCTGCAGCCCATGGTGAAGACCATGGCAAGGCAGTCTGTCCTCCTGCAGCCTGTGGAGGTCCATGGTGGAACACAGATCCACCTGCAGCCCATGGAGGACACCACACCAGGGCAAGTAGATGCCCAAGGAGTCTGTGACCCTCTGGGAAGTCCATATTGGAGCAGGCTTTTGGAAGGAACTCTGGACTCAGGGAGAGAAGTCCACACTGGAGCAGTCTTCCTGAAGGAATGCCCCTCATGGAAGGGAGCAACACCTGCAGTAGTGCGTGAAGAACTGCAGCCCATGGAAAGGATTCATGCTGGAGCATTTCATGGAGGGCTGTCTCTCATGGGAGAGACCCCACTCTGGAATATGGTAAGGCTGTGAAGAGGAAGGACCAGGAGGGACCACAGCCCCCATTCCCTGTCCCCCTGTGCCACTGGGAAGGAGGAAGCAGAGAAATTGGGTGTGAAGTTAAGCCCAGGAAGAAGGGAGGGGTGAAGAGGTGTTTTTCTAAGATTTTGTTTTATTCCTCATCAGCCTACTCTGATTCAACTGGTAATAAATTAAATTAATTTCACCAAGTTGAGTCTGCATTGGCTGTGGCAGTAATTGGTGAGTGATCTCTCCCTGTTGTTATTTCAAGCCATGTGCCTTTCATTTATTTCTGTTTCCTGTCCAGCTCAGGAAGAGAGTGACAGAGGAACTTTGGTATCCAGCCAGGGTCAACCCACCTACCCAGCACAAGAAGAGATGGGTTTGTTTCCTTTTGTTGTTTTTTCTTAATTGTTATTCAGAGTGCTCTGTTGTTTTTATGATTTTTGAAGAAATTATTTCTGAGAGAGACGTGCATTAATTCTCTCTGGAATCTCATGTACAGAGAGAATCATACTTCATCTACAATATAACTTTACACTTTTTTTTTTTTTTAAATATACAAGAGTGGTTTAAACTTTTCTTCATTAAGCAATATAAATTCTCTCTCATCTGTACAAATTGGAAAAGAAATATTGTGAAATTACTACCTGGGGAAACATACTAATTTACTGTTTTCTCCATTTAGTTTGTTTCCTCCAATGATATGGATATGTGGATGTTGTTTACCTTGAAAATATTCAAAATTATGTGTAAATGCTGTGAATATGATAACCTCACATTTATTAACTTGAATAAATGTACAATATCAATTTCTGCAGTGCAAAGTAAAATCAAACCAAAATAAAATTTTAACAAATACCTTTTTCCTGTCATTTTTCTTCAGTTGGTGTCTGAGGATTTGGCATGGATGTATTACTACTAGCAAGTGCAAAACAGTTTTAGCTAAGGGGAGGAGGAGAAGACATAAGCCTGAAAAATCAATGGCCTACCTCTTCTGGAAATACTGTTTCATCCCTGGCTAGCTCCTTCACAGCTCTGCAATAGCTGCCTTAAAGCAATCCTTCCTTCTCCTGCTGCTTGCTTGGGCAATTATTACCTCTTGTGCCAGGATGAATACACCTTTGCCTAGCTGATTCAATATACATGAGATTAGTAAGAAGAGCAACTTTTGCTATGTGCCCTGTGGTGAGACAGAAGGGCCTGTGAAGGTGCTTCACATCTAAATGTGTCTCATTTGGCTCTCCTTTGCCTGATGTAGCTAACAACATACTGTTTCTGGACTGCTTTTTCCTATCTGTCCTTCCCCATCTTACCCATTAATGAAGAAAAATTATGCCATTTTTATGCAACATGGGACTTGTTCCTATATTATAGCTTTAGTAATTTCTTCTTTTAAGCTTCTTAATTTACTTTAATAAAGGACTTTTATGTCAGTATTCTCACCGTTGCACCATATAAATATACTAGGGCAACTCTAATGCCCTTGATTTCTCCTGTTCCCTTTCTGTGGCACATCATAATTTCTGGGGCTTTTTTATTCTAATTAATTATAGTATATTGGGAGTTATTAGCTTGGAACTTCTGATGTCCAAGTGGTGTGGGGTTGGTGCTCTGTAGTCCTTTTTAAACTAACTGCATATTATATTTTTGCAGTCAACTAGACTCCCAGGCTGCACTAGTACTAAATGAAATAAAGCCAGGAAGAATGTTCAAGCACTGGATCTGCAGTCATTCCCACTCCTTCCCTGCTAGCACACTCCCTGGCATAGCTGTGGGTTGGGGAAACTGAGGCAGGCAGGGTGCAGGGGGTAGCACCAGGCGGGTGGCAGTCAGGACAAGAGTCCCCCTGCCCTACAGACTCACTGACCAACACCTCACAACGGCTTGCACAGAAACATCCCTGCATGTCATCCCATTACAATACACAATTCTTCCCTTTATGCTGTGGAAACACCAGTCTGGCAGGATGCAACAATGCCCAACATCTTCAACTGAAAAAGACAAAAAAAACCCCTCACAAAATCCCATAATGATGCATCAGGAGCCTTCCTCACAGGATTACCCCTTTAGGCCATAAATTACAGAGCCTAAATATGGCCTGGCCTTGTCACTTGGCATCAGGGCCAGGAAGTGGTCCATGGCTCTGTTGTATTCACCACTACAGGCCCGGTTGCTTCTCCAGATGGTTTCTAGCATCCTAATTGCCCTATTGAAAATTATCTGATACCCCCTCCCAGCCTCACTCCTGTATTTAAAGGCCATTCTGAAATGCTAAGTGCACAGCATAACTGCATTTTCTAACAGTGGTTATGCAAATTTGAGATGACAGTATCAAGGCTGGGGGTTCCTAATGTAGTTCTATTCTTGTGTCTGACAGATGTCATTGTCATTGATTATCCTATTTCACATTGGCTATACTGTAATTTTACATCCTCAGTAAAGCTTAATTGCATGTAAGATGGAGTGTTTTTTCCTGAAAATTTGGTATATGATGAGACCATGAGGTTGAGGAACCACAAGTGAAGTATTTAGGATACCAAATATATGGTTTGCCACAATTGCTCTATAAAAACTCATTTACATTACTCCTAGATAAACTTAGCCAAAACCTGGGGGTTTTATATTTAAAATCATGCTGCTATTACACTTTGCCATCACATAACCTCCCTAGAATACTTTTTTTTTGGAAGCTAATACTCTTCCTATGCCAGGTGGATTCTTCCCCTATTTCCTGACTTTTTAATAATGAAGTATCTGAGTATTGCCTCTCTACACATATGCCATGAGAAGTTGCTGTAAGTCTGAAATAAAAAAAAAAAAAATCAGAATTTTTCTTAGCTGTATTTGTGACTTGCATTAAAATGCCAGATTTGCTGGCATGATTTTAGAGCTGAGAGGAGGAGATTTTTAAATAGTATCTGATAACTATAGGAACCAATGAGAAATACAGTGTCTTGTTATGGTAAGATGAGATATATTCAATGAGGTCTCAGCTTCACACATATCACTAGTTCTGGTGATTCACTGAATGTACTCATACTCCATGAGTAAAACTGACCTGTTCAGTCTTGCATACCTATATATTAGTAGTTATCAGGATGTCCTGTATAATATCCTTCTGGTACCAGCATGAATTTTTAAGCCAGCTTAAACTATGAACAATTAATGACATTCCTCACACTGCCAGAAGAAAGACCACTGTTAAGGACACTTAAAAGAGCAGAGAGGGCAATGCTTTTGGCTACTATTCAGATTCCAGGCAGATTCTCAGCATCAAATACGTCCATTAGTTAGAGTGGTAAAGCATTACAGACTGGCTGGGGCAGCCACAGACCCATAGCAAAAGAGAAAGCTGCCTCATGCTGGGTGTCAGAAAACTTGTATATAATAAGTACAATATTTGAAGTGACAAATCAGAATGAGATACAACAGCTGCAAATTTAGCATCTGTATTTTAAGACAGGTGCATGGGAGAGCTACTGCATGTGACAGTAGCAAGACCTATTCTGGCATAATGCAGACGCTTCTGGCCAGTATTCTCCAAAAGATGAACTCAGATCACAAGTGCAAAGACAGCTGCTAAAACACATAAGGGGAATAGGAGTCTAACTAGAATAGAAGTTATGACTGCTTTCTGTGTACCATCAGGGAACAGACATGAGTCAGAAGAAAAGCCATGTTAATTAAAGGCCACTGAATCTGAGCTGTCCAGCAATTATTTTGGCCTTGAAAGCAGAAAGCAGAGTAGAAGGACAAACATAAAAGAAAACTGTTTTAAGAGGAAGTAGGGACTGCATAACAATAAGGCCCTGTCGTCTATTCCTAAGAATGAGTTCATGTGTTTAAAACTGGAGCATATCCTGAGTATCAGTGATAGGTTTTACAGAAGGGTTGACAAAGTTCATGAATCATTGTAAAATAAATCTTAAATGCAAAGATACCTTGTTTCAGGAATCACTCATCTGCTCAATAATTTTACTGAATTTGGGTAAAAATTAATGTGACACCAGGAATATGTACCTATAAATTCATGTGGTGGTTAGTATTATGTTCCAACAGTGTCCTGTCTTACATGGAAATAACTTCACAGAAATAAATTAAATATATCTCATAGGTCAATTATGTTAATTCATGCTAGAAATAGAAAACTGTATTATTTTAAAATAAGATCTAACAAAAAAAAAAAAAATTTAAAGGGTCTTTGAATAGCTGCCTTCTTACTCAGCTTTCCTGTGCAAACACCCACATTCAGAAGACATCTTTTACAAATCTCTTTTAGCAACTCCTGTCTAGTCTACATGGCTACTAGAGGACAGTTTATAGGTCAATGCATTTTTCAGAAGCAGACATTATGATCTATGAGCAATACTCACAATTCAATTAATTATTTTTGACTGATAAAGGTAATAATGATATACTCAATTTAGATTGTCATAAGGTGTTTCATTTGGTATCATGTGAGCTTCTGATTATTAATAAATCAAACTGACACAAAGTCTGCATTAAAAATTAAAAATCCTTCAAATTCAAATAGATTAAAACTTGCTTATTAATATGAGGTCAAAATTCCAATTTCAAACTGAGAGCACAAATATTTTATTTAAATACTATGAATACTGTGTAATATGAGATTATGCTTACTTCCTCTGTAGTGATACCTAGTTTTCTATTTTCTAAACTTAAAATACTGGGATTTCACCAATGGGAGAAAGATTTATTATACAGAGTTCTGAAAGGCTTATGGAAATTTTTGCAGAAAGTTCTTCTTCCATAGCTAAAATGACCTTACAGAATCACCACAATTTCAAGCAAGTTGTTTTGACAGTTCAATGAAAACTGGGCTGTTTTTTTCTGAAGTGACATCTGCAGGTGGCCTGGCATTGTAGAAGCTTTGTGCTCTTCCTACAGACAGACAATTTGTGAGAATTGGCTGCTATGAAATTAAGCCTGAGGTGGCTTTTTATAGACTTCTCAATCATTCAAGCAGACTAAAAAAGATGAAGAACTCCATCCTCTGTTCCTTCAAATCCCTTCTCCACTGTGATGCCTATGAAAAATTGAGAAGGAAGCAGCAGCTGATGGCTACTGTCAACCATGTTTCCAATATGGTTTGGTTATTACCGTGTGCTCCCCAGATACTCCTATCCAATTTCTCTCTCTTGTAAGCTGTATGGAACTGGTTCTGAGCATGCACAACACAGAGGGAAATGGAAACTGGGCGATTATGGGCAATCTTGTAATAGAAAGAAATAGCAATAATTCCTCCACTAACATTAAAATCTCTATTCTCATCCAAACCTTAACAATGACTGCTTCTTCTCAGAGTATACACTACTGCCAATTCAGATATGGTAAGGTAAAAGAATTTCTTCCACAACTTAATCATAAAAGCTTTCTAAGGCAGATGTATATTTTGTCTGTACAAAGACATTTTATGGAGCTATGTATGGAGAGGAAAATAAAAATCTGCTTTGGAAGAAGTCCAGCTTGGTCTCTAAAAACACTAACACCTTTAATTGAAAACTGCTGAACAAACATGATCTGCTGGAGTGCTGAGCATAGTGCAGTTCTCCTACAAATGGGAAATATGTCTGTGTCAAATGGAATTATTTCACCAAACCTTTGTTTCACTGGCCCTTTTTTGGCAGAACAACTTGTAGAAAGGAGTGTACAAGATCAAGAAGATTTGCAGCTTACTATTGAAGAGCATCTGTGTTACAGGGTGATGCCCCAAATGGTACCTACACTGGAGATCTCTTTGCCTTCCCAGTCCTGATTCCAAGAGCAGCAGGCACACACCTGTACAGCCTGATGGGGAAAAACAGGCAGGGGCAATGGTACACAGCTACTCATGGACCTGTCTCAACGCAGTCCCATTTTTGAGACTTTTCAAAGGGCAATAAATAAATAAATAAAAGGCATCTTAAAAACTCAGATACAGCCAGACTGAGCTCCAATGTGTAAGGTTAAGAGTTATCTCAGGAATTAAAAAAATCTGCTTATAAATATGCTTTTCATATTCAGTTAGATTACCCCTCTCCATTTAACTCTTCCCTTTCCATGTGTGCATGAGTCTTACAATGTGATAATCAGAAAGCACCATCTGCATAACAAAATCCCCAGAAACAACTGCAGAGCCTGTGACTACTAGCTCACATTTCAGAGGAAGAATACAGCACATATTAATGCTTCACTGAAGGAAACTCATCCATCTTCTCAGACAGGAGTCTGTCTTTTGCGCCCTCATCACACCACAAAACACCATATCTTACCATATCTTAACATCTCACAGTCTCTAATGTGTCTGTTCCCTTAGTGTGCCAGGGAGGTGAGAAGTGCTATCACTCCATTCTGCTCATGGGAATTGAAGTCAGGCAATATGTCTGCACTGCCAAGTAATGCAGTCCTTGAGTAAACTCCTCACACGGATCATCTACACTGCACAATGTGAGTTTACTGCTGGTGTCTGGAGTCAACAAGTAAGGGAAGACAGTTCACTCCAAGGACTGCTGCTAATACCAAGGGGACAGACTTGATTTGGTCTGTATTGAAGAGTCCTCTGATATCATTTTATCCCTAAGCTTTATATGCATGTAGCCTAGGACACACAACATCTACCACCAGTTCTATGCCTGAAAAAACTATCCTGCAGGGCAGGCTGCACTTCACACAACTGAAAATAACCCCAAATTCCCCAAAACCCTAGAGAAAAAAAAAAACCACAACAGTAATAGTAATAACCAAGAGCATGAGTCCACCACAGGTGGCTGTGAAGGAACCCAAGGCCAAATGGATAATACTGCAGTCCTGGCCAACCTGTTTGAGAGGGTATGGCCAGGGCAGTGTGGGTAGGAACTGCTCTCCATGACTTGGAGAAAATTAACTCTATCACAGCCAAAACCAGCACAAGCTTGCTGTCCCCTGTCTTGCCACCTAGCCAGCTGGCCCCAGAGAGCTGCGGTGGAGGGACAGACTCCCAGCCAAGTCCTCTTCTTCACTTGGGAGCTGATGCTAAGCCAAGGCTTGACAGCCAAGGAGGCAGGGATCTCTGCTTTGGGATGATATATGCAACAGAAAGGATGGACTCAGTCATGCCAGAGGCCACTGACCAACACCAAGTATTTCTCAATTTCTTAATTATTAACCTTAGAGCAGCCTTCCTCATGCCTTTTAGCTGTTACGGAGCACATGCAATAACTACAGGGCTGCACAAGACAGGAAAGCAGTGCTTTGCTGACAACTGCCTGTGGCTTTCCAAGCACCCTTCCACCCCTCCCACACTGCCTGCACACCCTGTGCCTACCTGTCTGGGGCACCTGACACACTCCCCACCAGTCAGGCACTGCCAGCTCACAATTTGCCTCTAGAGGTTCAACTTTATCAAAACCTGTCACACAATCTAATTGTAGAGTTCCTGTTATTTTAATGGGCAGGTATACAGCTAATTGTCCATCTGGGGTATGAAATCTCAGGAACAATACACTACAGTAAATGCAGAATTTTCATATAGCATAAGCTATGTGTGCAGAAGGGAGTCACAATCACTTTCTGTGACTGGTGACAGCTATAATATCGCAACTGACAGAGTTAAAAAAATTCCACATTGCTGAAGGTAATTCTTGTATTACATTACATATTTTGTATCACAGCACATAAAATACAGGACCATTTAAGCATATTTTCTCCCCTGTGGATTTGTTTTCAAATAAATTAAGTGTTCATTCAGAAAGAGGTGTGTACAGTCAGAGAAAGGGAAATCTGCATTTGCCCATGGAAACTGATAAAGTAGTTCTTGTTTCGTGCATGTATTCACCATAAAAGCTATGCACGATACACATCATGTAACAGTGGGCTAGAATTCTTGACATTGACAAAACACAACCTCCTGCTGAAATCAGTCATCCTATATGTCAAACCCCAACAATTTTGTGATAAAACTTTTGACTTCCATAACCAAATTTTATGGAATGCCCTAGAAATATATACTATTTTGATACAGTGATGGTGCTCTCTTCTGTATTTTAACTATTTCTGAGCATCTAAGGCAAAGTGAGCGTTGCTGGCCAGTGTGTTTTTTTAATTCTGTTCTTTGATAAAGACTGAGCAAAAATTGGACCCTTTCATACTGAAGCTATTTTAAAAATAAGCCTTAAATAGCAAGATGGACTGTCTGCCCTCTAAGACAAGCAGAAAGACAATTTGAACTTTAAAACGAGTTCTGGACTTAAAGAAATATATACTTAATTACAAAAATTGGTATTTTTCTCTGGTGTTCCCCTTTCCATTTTCACCAGTGGGAAAGTTGTGTGGTTGGTTTTTTTTGTTTTGTTTTGTTTTGGTTTTTTTTTTCTTAAAGCCTTAATAGATCATCCTCAAAACAAAATCAGAAGTTTTTGGATGCAAAAAATTGGCATTATTAGAGCATAGTGTTACTGTATTATTTTCCTCTATCCTGCAGTAACCTTATACTAAAAATTTCCAGTAAAAGAATAAATAAAGAATAAAACTTCCTTTTTAAGGTAAGAATACTTTGCCAATTTGGACAGAAAAAAAATACAAGATAAAGCTATAGGAAACTGCCCCTAGTTCAAAATTCAGTCACCCTCACTCATCAAAACAAAGCATAAAGTTGAAAGCTGAGAGCATTCTGAGCAGTTAAAATCACAGCACCAAAAATAACAATAAAAGCAAGGATTGCAGAACCGTAGTCCCTGCCAAATAAACAATAAATTCACTTATTTCTGTATTTCAGGTGGCACTGATACAGACTGATATACTTTGCACTACATTATATTTGCATTTTTGCAATTAGGTTTCTGTATTAGATAAACCACAGTCTGTCTAAATATATTGTTTTCAAGCAATAGTTTTCATTGGCTATGTCAGCGTGGGATTAAACACACCAAAATATATGTTAAAATCTTGACTCCTCCAGTAATCTAGAGCCATCTACACAGCTTTTATACAGCAAGCAGCTCCTGCTAACCTATGAGATGTACTGCCCATAGCTTCCCCTCTTACGAAACACAGACTGCTTCTGAGTTATGAATTCAAGACTAACACAGAGACAGTCATCTGTCTTCTACATGTCAAGATACTGTCATTCAGTTGACTGGTGACTTCCTGACTCCTTGACTTCCAGAAACTTTGAACCAGCTCATGTGGTAATGCATGAAGGAGTTTAGATGAAAAAACATGTGTAGGTCTAAACTAGACATGCAGGAGACACTTTGTGCAGTGGGTCTCAGTGAAGTAGGCAAATGTCCAATACAATGCTCTTGAATTCCATAAGAACAGATTAAAGGAGCACTTTCTCTCTAATGGTGAGTTGGACCAGGCAGCAAAGCACAAGCAAAGTGAAACTCTGGGGGTTAAACAGCCCTTAACTGTCCAAATAAAATGACAAAAATAATGATAAAAATAATATATTAAAATTGACATAATGGTTGCATTTTCAATATGATTTTATAACAAAAGTTATTTATATACATGTATACCTCTGCTTATATTTATATATATATATATATCAGCATTATTTAAAATCCATAAAAATAAACACAAAGTAAAACTGAAAGATTCATTTTGATATGAGGTATTTGAGATGGCTGGCAAGCCTTATTTACACATTTCCTGTATTTTTATATATTTAAAGAAACATCAAAGGTTTTTAACAAGAAAATTATATTCTCATAGCCATAAAGTATACTCTTGTGATTGCATTAGAGTAGCTGCACAATATAACTTCTTTGCTTGCTGACAATGGGCTTTGCTATGTTAATTAAATAAGTAATACATCTGTGATCTTTATTCATTAGAATTAATGCAATAATATCTATGTTGAAGGTTCATACTGGACTCAGTCCGGCAAGCCAAATGAAACAGCTTCACTGGAGTTACTCTAAGATCATTCTTGAAACACTGAGCTCTGACAGGAGATTCTGTGTGAATTCTTGCTTCACTTAGTATTATTCCAAATCAGCAAACACAAGTATCCTCCGAGCAGACAAAAATGTCTTCTATTAAGCAAAGCTATGGAAACCACGAGTCTCCAGGCGACAGGTTGTGCTGGGCACGGAGCCCGCTGGTTGGGGCATTCCTGCGGCCGGCTGTGATGGGGAAATGCCGCCGGCGTCACTGCGGAGCTCTGTGGTCCAGCCACGGTTGAAAGTCGTCAGCTGGAATTAGCCCAGCGGATGGCACTGAGCATGGCTTGTCAATTCCAGTAACAAGACCTGAGACAAACAGCAGAGGTTTCATGTATGAAACCGAAGAATCCCTCACCTCTGGGATTATCTCCCAGAGAAACAGGAGCTGCCCGGCTTCATCTTTTCCTTTGGGAAAGCTGCTTTTCCCAAAGGCAGTCAGTACCTGTGAGCATGCAGCAGGTGATGGCTCTGCACCGACAAGCAATGCACCACATGAAAAAGAGAACCTTGCTGCTAAGACTTTAAGATTCCCAAATCTAATTCACTACACACGGTGACCAACAGCAGCCTTTCTCACAACTCCCTGGGCACTGGATTAAGATTTGATGAATAAGAGCAAACATGGGGTCAAAGTTCAGCATCAAAACCAGAATGACCTATTACTATTAATATTTTTATTCTGTTAACTACATGGGTTACACCTGAACCCTGGCAAAAAGGAAAAAACACACGCTACCTTTGATTCATGCCCATCCATATTTTATACGCAATTAATTCAGGCAACAAGGAAAAAGAAGAAGATGAATAGTGAGATAATCTTAAATTAAAAAGACTGATCAGTATTTAGGAAACAGGCAGCTGACCCAGCCACCCCCAGTAGTATGACTCACAGTACTATTTTCATATTTGTATTATTTAGCATCTAAAGACCTTAGCTGAGAGTCCTGTTCTGCTAAGAACTTGCATTAAGTACTCTGAAATTATCTTCCCTGATTAATTTTCTACTGAGAAGAAAATGCTTTCATTAAAATTTTATGTCTAAAATGGCATCTTTTGATTCAATCCTCCCAAAATCTAAGTACCAAATAAATGAAAAATATTTAAAAATCTACCCTCCAACCAAAATGGAAATTACTTCTTTCCTGAAGGCTGCAAGAAAGCAAATACTTTCTATGACTTTCAAGGGCTGGCAAAAAATTGAACTTCCACTGAGGTAGGGAGAAGATATTGACATTAACTTTTTTCTCTAACCCTGCTTCTTATATAATAAAATAGAAATATTAAACAAAGAGTTTATATTATAAATAGATGAAACACTTAAAAAGACAAGAAGGCAGGAAGTGCTTACATCTTTCACAGTTGAGAGACAGAAAACTGGAGCATTGACAAATTTAGTAAAGTTTTACAGAGAAACAATATTCGGAACTAGCGAAAGGGACTATTGCAGACACCAAATAAATAAAAGACATATATTGCATTAGCTAATATGGAAGTTTTAAGCATTAAAATGGACCAATTGACACAATCAAGAGAAAACACTAATTAAGGAAAGTCCCTTGTAAATGAACAGCCATAAACAGAAGTACAGTGTCTGTCCATTGCGTCATGTGATTGTCCTTTGACAGAATATACATTATTATATATAATCCATATTATACGTTGTTATATATATAAAGCACTGAAGAAGAAACACAAAGGAGGATAAGTTAAAGATTGAAACGTATCTGTAATTTGATTAACGTACAAGCTGTTAGCAAGAACTAGCTCACAATGTACCCTAATACTGCATGTATTTTCAGTGATAAATTTTAAAGAGCTTTGCAAGTTTCCCATCACAGCAACAGAAAGCACCAGAGATCAGGGGTGGTGTGGCAACCTTTTAAGAATCTAGACATTCTCTTCTATAAAGAAACAAAATATGAGGGTTGCATGTCCTTAAATGATGGAAATTAAAGAGACTGTTCATGCTGTCAATAACATTGTGCAGCTTTACTGAATTCTGTTAAAGTTTACAAGATTTTATTTTTCTAATCAATAAATATAATAAACCTATAAAATATAAATAAATAAACCTATAAAAGACAAGCAGCATGAGGGGTTTTTTACAGAAATTAACAAAAATTAGGAAATTAGATGAAAAAGCTGAAGATTGATCCAACACCTACTGAGTGCAGTGGGCTTCTTTCCATCTCCTTCAGTAGGTTTTGGATCCGGACTTTAGTAATGAGGACTTAAACAACAAAATTAGGCTGCCCAGCCAGCATTAATAAAATCTTTATTAAGCAGTACCATAATTGCTGGTTTTGTAAAATGAACAGGTAGTGAAGAACTATGGTCACAAGAACATACACTGAATCTAGGCAGACAGCAGACCTCCAGGGGAAGCCAGTAATTAATCCTTTGGAAAAGCATCCTCTAACACTTCAGAAATCACAGACACATACATCCATTGCTTACACTGTAACTGGGTTACACAGGGTGATAGCCTTCTAAGTATCTGTTACACAGGCTGATAAACTTCTTACCTAGATATCCATTACAATGTAAGATTTTAAACTTTTGTTTTTATCAAGCTATTCTACTAGAGCTTTTTCTTCACTGTATCACTGCCAGTAAGAGAAAAAGGATTTGAATGAACTATGTAAAGATATGCTTTCCTTTACTCATTTTAGATTTTTGACAATTAAATTTTATTGGTCATCAGGAAAACATTATTTAAGATAACCAAAAGTATATTTCAATAGCCTTCAGCATTCCCTACTGCATCACCTGTTCTCCCATATTGTATCTTCCTCTTTTTTCTGTATAAAACAAAACCTTCATTTCTTTCTTCAGATGGGAATCTTTTCATGTGGAAGACTTTTCTTTTTTGTCATTCTCTGGTCCTTTCTTCCTTCCTTAATAGCTTTCTGGATAAGAAGTGACCAAAGGCAGACACATTATTGATACTGAATATGAGAGTCAACAGTTGCTCAGTGTTATACAAGAAATATTAAACAAAGTTTTACATTTCTTTTCTCATTTATATGGTTTTCTTCTGCTATGAACAGAGCAAATACTCTGAGCTTTTCCATAACAATGGACAAGAGATTTTTCATAGATTCTGTTGAAGAGGTATACAGGTAACATTCAGACTGTATCTTTCAAAGTTTTATCATTTATATTTCTAAAATTACAGATGATACTGTATGGCTCTACGTGGTGATCTTTGATAATCCTTTCAAAGTAGGTTTCTGCTTTGACATTCCAAAATAAATTTGTGTTGTCTTCAAACAAGCTGCATTTACAGACCATTAAAAAAATATATTAATAATAAATCAACCCCCCAAACCAGCTACCGTCTCATGGCACATTTGAATGATGCTTTGTTTCCTACATTTAGCATAAGAAGTAACTTTTTTAGGTCTTGGTCTCAGTCTTTGTGTATGCATGTGAATAAACTCGTATGTACACATACGCCTAAGCAGGTATATGTATTTGTGCGTGTGTACATGTACATAAGTCTCCTCTAGTGAAAAACTACAGAAATGATCCCTGGAAGTGCACTTTAAACTATTAGAGAGTGTCCGAAGGAGGGCCACAAGGATGTGAAGGGCCTTGAGGGGAAGCTGTATGAGCAGCGGCACTTGGTCTGTTCGGCTTAGAGGAGACTGAGGAGAGACCTCACTGCAGTTACAACTTCCTTATGAGGGGAAGTAGAGGAACAGGTACCATCCCTTTACTCTTGTGACCAGTGACAGGACTTGAGGAAATGGCATGCAGCTGAGTCAGGGGAGGTTTAGGTTGGGTATCAGGAAAAACTTTTTCACCCACAGGGTGGCTGGGCACTGAACAGGCTCCCCAGGGAAGTGGTCACAGCACCAAGCCTGACAGAGTTCAAGAAGCATTTGGACAATGTCCTCAGGCACATGGTGTAATCGTTGGGGCTGTTCTCCTCAGGGCCAGGAGCTGGATTCAATAATCCTGATTCCTGAAGTCCAACTTCCCTATTCTAGGACTCTATGATAACTAAATATGTATGTACGGGCAGAGAGACAGTGACAGTCAGCCAGCCTGATTTCACACTGGTGTAAGCAGCCCACCTTCAGCTAAGGGACCCCTCAAAGAAATAAATGTCTAGTAGAAAGTTCACTGGCCTGGTCTGTTTTGTAAGAGTTGTTAAACAAAATAAACTCTGTACTGAATGTGCAGATCTTATTGATAGATTGATACATGAACACAGGTATCTCCATCACATGCACAATTTGCTGAAAAGAAAATGCCATGCATTTCCAGTTAGGTTATTTTAAAATGAGCAAAGGTAAAATCTCCTGAGGGGGTGGGGAGGAAAAAAAAAAAAGTTTTTATGTGGGAGGAGACAGCCAGAAAGCATTAAAGAAAAGTCGAGGATGCAGAATGCCAAGGTGCTATATGGCAACAGCTGTGCTCTGCTGCCATCCTGAAATTCTGTGCACTGAACAGCAACCTGACAGACACAGGGCTAAATTGTTGCCAGGGATCAGTGCCACACAAAAGCATCCTGGCCAAACACATTCTTGTGCAGACATTGTGGCTCCATCCCAAGGTTTCCATCATACCAACAGATCTTCTTGGTGTAGGAATTATCCTTGAGACATATGATCTGAGCTCAGAGTCAAATCCAGTAAAGGTGCACTGTCAAATGGATGTAGGCAGGGACAATGTATATGCAGGACCCTTACGCTGTTCAGGCACAGCAGTTCTGTCTGAGGCAACTGGTCGGGGAACCCAGACAGGTCGCAGCCAGTTAAGGTCACTCCTAAACTCACCAGCAGAAGGCTTTCCCTGCACATTACAATGGATGCACATGAATTAATTTTCCTTGAAACAGTTAAACTTTTTTGGTTGGGATTGAGTTAAAATTGCTACAGACTCCAAGTACATACATTAATAAGTGGAACTTCATAGAGGAAACTAAGATATTGAGGTTTTATGTGGCAGTTGCACTAGCTTTGTAAGTGGCAGTCTTGTAAGAGCATTGTGATATTTTTGTTGGAAATTCTAAGGTTTATGCTTTGTCAGAGGAAAATTTGACTTGTGTAAATTATCAGTCTTTTCAGCTAAAAGAAAACATTCTTTCTGTCATGTTCCAGCTATAAATTTATTATTTTATGGAGAAACACCTCAAGTTACCTCAACTGAGAGATCACAGTCTCACTGTGACTGGAAACAGGCATGAAAACAAAAAGGTGATGGCCCTTGTACTGAAATTTAAGGATTATTAAAAAACAAAACAAAACAAAACAAAACAAAACAGCAGTGGGAGCTAGGAACTGCAACAACTTAAAACATCTGAGTATCACTACTAAAGAACAGGCAAGAGAAATATAGAAATACATTCCATCTCTGAAGAGAGAGGAAGTACTTCGCCACTGTCCATATATTTTATACATTTTTCTGCCCCCTTTTTTAACCCACTCTGCTAGTCTCCACCTTCTTCCTCTTTTACAATGCTCTGTTCATTGTGGAGAGCTGAGAAGGACCAGAGAACAGACAACTTTCTGACACCAGTAGCCATCCAATCACCAAGTAGCACTGCCTGTCATCTGCCTGCTAATTGCATAGATTTGTACAGATTGCATCAATCTTCTCAATGCATCAATTAGGTTTCTGTATTTCTTTTCAGAAGCTACACTGAAAATTTCCTAAATTATTCCCAAAAGTAAAAAATAAAATGGAAATATCTCCTGCACTGGCAAAAATCTAAATGTTTTCATTTTCTCCCTTTCTGCTATTCTTTCCCAATTCAAAAACCCTTTGTGAGTAATTCATGCAGTTGATGCTATGAGCATTGAAGGACTATTGTATGTTTCTGTGCTGCTCTTATAAACATGAAACTTCTAAGAACATACAGCAGTAAGACTGATGTCCTTGGTTCGTTTGTTCAGACCTAGTTATTGAGGCATAAATAGTGTGCTGTGTAACACCATGAAATGACCTAGGAGTGCCTATAATACACAGGTACAGTGAGACCTAGAAACACAGAGTACTCAATGCTAAAACAGAGAACCAGCACTCCCTGATTTCCTCGCCCTGGTCTTACAGAGCTTTGGCAAATAACACAGGATTTTCCCCTTCTGCAGGATGGAGTTCCATATGTGACTACATCAAGGGAATATGCAAAGCTGGAATATTAACATTGAAAACCCACAAGCTTTCATCTTCATTCTTACCTCCTCCCTCCCCATCCCCCAAAAGAGCTTTCACCTAACTGTGTGTTAATTTTAAGCTGTCACAGGTAGAATCCATTGCTGCATTTCATTTGTTTTTGTTTTAGGAGTATGAAAACAATATGCTAGTGCATAAAAAATTACAAGCTAAATGATTTCTCCTGAGTCACTGTGGTCCATCACCTCATATTTAATTACATTTTAAAATAAAAGAAGCATACACTTGAACTAATAGAGCATAATGGCTGCTTTGGTGCTACTGTAGATATTCATATAAAGACTTAAAGAAACACATGGATTACTAACCTGACAGGCTATGACAGTAACCTAAAACAGCCATTATGCTCTCTACTGTGGATTCTTCTTATTTCATGGACCCCTGACACAATGGATGAAAACAAGACAGAGGTTTATAGTTTAAATGCTGACACAACCCTACCTATAGCTGTGCAAATGGTGCCTCTATAATTAAACTTTACAACTTCAGCATCACTAGATAAGTTGCTAGCTTTTAATCATATTAATCAGAGCTTGGATATTTCAATTGCCATATATTATCACAGAGTGTGCACTATAAAAATAAAAAGATTCCCAGCCCCTAAAGATCATAGCTCTTATGAAACACACAAGTATATCTAAACATTTCTCTGCAAGTGCAAATACACTGAAAGAAACCCTCAGTCTATCCATTTTTTTCTTTGTTTGCTTCCTAATACATGGGTTCAACACAATAGCCACAGAAAGTACTCTGAATGCATTACAAGAATAGCACTGAATAGTAAAAAAGGTTCATTAAGATTTGCCCTGTATGTTTCAGATTTTCCTACCAGCAGTAAAACAAGTCTACTGTCTTCAGTGATAATGACAGTCAGAAGCCTGCTCTTTCAGAGGGAGGCACTGAGATTATTCTTCATGCACTGCTGTTTTCTTTAAAAGCCAGCTCTCCAGCAATAGCGAAGAGTGGGTGGCAAAACTCTCACTGCTTTCAGTGGTCTGAGATTTGGAGCCTGGGAATGTTTTATGTAAATATTTCTCTTCACATTTTCCCTTCATTTGTCCGAGTGATTTGCAGCTTTACTTCAGCAGTGAAAGTTTCCTCTCAAAGAAGCTACATTTTGTGCAAACTGAACAGATATTGCATTGGAACTGAAACCCTCTATTTTCACAGAGCAGGTATTGCTAACTATAACACTAACATTTATCTATAAATAAAACTTGGTTGCTTACTACTCTCCATTATCTGAATTTGCAAATCCTTGCATGTTGCATGCCACTTTACACGTACATGGGATAGATACACTTCCACACTGTCAATGTCTACTCCTACACCACCAGTTTTATAACACCTTCTCTAGACAAATGTGCTTTTCTTTAAGATGGGTGCTACAGGTATGTAGCCGGTGTGTCACAAGGTGTCTTGTAAGCAATCAATGGAAGGAACATGCCTGTAATTATATGTGGCAGAACAGAGTATGCCATGGACATGTCTAAAAATTGTAAGAGCTGTAGCAATGCATAGGAGTTGCCATAGTGTTATTCTGACCCCTGAAGGATGGAAACAGAGTTAACTTCATATCCTCTTTTTTTTCCAATTTACTCAGTATACTCTATGAATGTCAAACTCTAAACTACATTAGCAGGATTTATTAGTGCTTGCCCAGACTTATCCTCCAGAAATATGAAAATAGTCATGAACTAAAGGTGAACCAACTTTAAAATACTGATGTTTTCAGGGAAGGAGAAAAAAATGCTTTTCAGGCTGGTTGTACGGTAAAATTACCATGAGTTTGATAGTGCATTAAATCTAGTAGGTATGTGAAGATCATGTTTATCAAGAGATGTAAAACCCAGTCTGCTCTCACCTCTTCTTAACTGAAAAGTATTTTAGTGGCATTTTGCTCGAATGAATTCAGAGTGAAGTGGGGAAGGACATAGGTCAGTGATGATAAAATCACTCATTTCAGCTGAGTTAAGATTTCACCAGGCTTACATTTTTCAGAGAAAATACATCTGTTAGAGGTATGGGGCCTCAGCATTGCCTTTGTGAGCTTATCTGTCTTCAAGGAGTGCTCCTACTACTACTACCCCTGAACAGATAGGAAAAGTGATTCAGGATTCTAAAAGGGGTATTAAGGCATATCTTGATACCACTATCTTTGTGGACAATTTCCTAAAACAGTCCAAAAGTTTAGCAACCCATGGGGCTCCTGTTACACCTTTGCTCTTCACCTACTCACTTGTGAGATGCTTGAAATGTGTTAATGCATCACCTTTTAGGTTCCAGTAAATGTAACAGGTATATTAGGCTGTTGTATCTGACAATACTTTTTTCTGAAGTCAGTCACGCTGTACTCTAACATACTGAAGCAGCACCCTGCCAAAGCTGTGAGGCAGTCACTGCACACTCGGAGAGAGAGACAGCCCTGTCTGTGCTAGGCGCCGCACACACTCGGGGCGAAATGGCACCAGCTCAGCCTTGAGATCTGAAAGAGGGGTCAGTAGAACGAGGTGTTTTGAAGTAGGCGAGGGGGATGCAGGAGTATCAATTTTAATTTCGGTTTTGTTCCTCCTCCGCTCAGCTGTTGCCATGCACCGAAGCCCCAGGTTGCGGTGTGACCTTGCAGAGGAGCGCGCAGCCGGGGCTTGCTCAATGAGACCATTGTGCAGCCTTTTAGGGGCTCTTCGGGAGCCCTATCCCCGGGTGTGGCTGAACCAGCGCCTCGGCAGCCTCCTCCCCGTGAACTCCCTGTCCCGGGGAAACTCCGCGAGCAGCACGCTCATTCAAAAGGCAGCCTGCAAGAGGCAAACCCCTTGTCAGAAGCTGAGCAAGGATCTCCCCTCCTCTGCTCAGGTCTCCATCCCCCGCTGACGGGAGCGCTACAAAGTTAACCCAAGTGATCGATACTATAGGAGCATATTATTCCACTATCGGCGATTGATGCCACTGATGTAATCAAGTTACATAATCGCCGTCTTTGCACAAATACATCCATCTTCCTACAGACAGATCTGCATATCTTCTTCCATCCATTATGCATGAACCCACCAGCAGTACATAAGGGTACATATTTTCACACGCACTATGTAACTTTAGCATTGCAGTGCATTGCACTGCACAACGTCATCACTATCGATTCCCTCAACCTTCCCCCATTCCTTCATATCAGAACTGATTTTGCAGAGAAAGATTACCTATGTGCATTGCTCGGATCCCTTTAAATCTTTAAAGGCTGAAGTGCTTCCCTTGCTCGCTCCTGTTCTTAAAATGATGATATTTTCTTTCCTTTTTCTCCCTGTCTCCCTTCACACCACAAGTAACAGGAATGAATTCCCACACAGTCCCTCAGCCAGATGCATGCATGTATAAAATACCGAAGATAGCATCTCTGTTTGCACATCTTCCAACTCCCATACACGTGGTCTGAGATTTCAGTAGGTATGTTAATGGGTGAAAAAAATATTTTTGCAAGAGCAGTTGGATGAGAGATTTTCAGCCTAATGACATTTCCGGTATTTCTCTACTATCAAACTGAGGGGGGCTTTTGTCCTTACCGTCCCTCAGTTTATAATTTCCTTGCAGGAACAGTTGTAATCCCTAAATTACCAGTGGCATTTAACCCCTTTAGCACCAGTGCACTGTACCACGATCAATAAGGATCACCACCTTAAAGTTTAACAACTTGAAGAGCAGGATTTCTCTACCTCCATTGCAGCTATGAAATGCAGCAGAAGGTTGCACAGAGTTGGAAACATTTATTTAACCTGCGGATGGGATCTGATCCCATATTAATTAGATTCCATCACAGAGAGATTCTTTACTATCACATACCCTTTTCAGTCAAATGCATTACAACGGCGGGGGGGGGGGGGGGGGGGGGGGGGGGGGGGGGCAGGGGG
>JAWWEU010000001.1:107719386-107753693 GCA_035583155.1 Acropternis orthonyx | reverse complement strand
GATTTCAGGTGTTTCCACAAGGGCATATATATATATATATATATATATATATATATATATATATATATATATATATGTGTTATATATATAGGTATATATATGATATATATCTATATCTATCTATATATATATGATGTATATCTATGTATATAAGGCAGTTTGTTAAGACAAAAAGTAAAACATTCTTAGGATAGTCTTTGACTATCATTAATGACTATGAAAACATTAACCTTTGTCAGAGGATCACAAATTGAATAGTCACTTATCTTGTATTTAAAGGATTTGTCAGAGTCAGTGCCAAGAAAACTTTGCAACGTATTGTAACAAATTAAAACAAATTTTCTGCCACTGCAATTTTGGTGCTAACTCTGGTAATTAGAGCAGAACTAATCTTCCATAACTTTGGGCTCTCAGAGTGTTGTCATCATCCTGACCTCATCATCCAGACTACCTTGCTAGGCACAGGAGACAAACAGAAGCTGTTTTAAAATGATTCAGCTCATTCTAGTGTAGACAACTTGAGTGAATCTTACCTTTGAAGGATCTATTTCACAATCTCAACTAGACAAGAAAGTGGATTTAAAGCTTGGAAATAGAAGATATATGACAGATGCCTAAGTCTGCGTGAAGTTATTCCAGTCATTAATATGTAAAGAGGATATAAAATAATAAGCAGAAGTGAATTTGTAAGTTTAGAAAGTACAACATTGCAGCAAAAAAAAAAAAAAAAAAAAAAAAAAAAATTAAAAAGAAAAAAGAAAATAACAATTTTCCAATTGTTACAGTAATGTTAGCAAGAATTACAAGAAAAATTTATGGAGATTATAAAATAAATAAATAAAAAATTACCCTACCATTATGCCCCTGCATGCAATAGAACGATTCCAAGGAGTTGCTAAAAAAATATCTGTTCACTTGTAGAAATAGCTTCTGACTTGCCAAGGAATATAGAAAAAGAAAAAAAACATATTTTTTTGTGGTTTTTGTGATGCTTTATAATAGCATACTTATATAGACATTTAACAACTTTTGCAAAGTAACACCTGAAGAGCAACTAGGGAGTTGTGACTAAAGGCCCTCAGCTCTAAAAAAAAACCTAAAAACACATTTTTTTAAACCCGCAAATAGATCCCCTGTTACACATTCTGTTTACATCTGACAAGATGATCAAAGCCTTATAGGAGAAACCTATTTATTTCTTTAAAAAGGAGAGTCAAGTCACTTTCCAGGAACAAGCTGTTTGATACAGTTTCCCTGGTTTCTTTTAGTTACCTGTAGCCAAAGCATGCCATTAATTCTGCCCTCAGCTCCTGTATGGAGATTCCATTCATAGCAACTCCTTAACAACTTGTTCACATGGATCATGCATGACAGTTAAGAAAAACCAGCATAAGATATCTATTTTAAGTTATATTTGTTATAAAGCACATGGTTTACATCAGGAAATAGTCATTATTAAATATTACATGGGTTTGCATGGGATTATTTGTTGGGAATTCTAACACACTTCCTTCAAATTTAAAACTTTAGTTGTTTAAACTTTTATGAATGATTCTAAACACTTATATAAACTATGTCAGAGAGGATAAAAAAATAGACCCAGAACTGGAGAAAGACTCATGCATCACTTCCTTAAACTCACATCCCAGTCAAATAATCAACTGCTGTTACGTTTCCTCAGGGTTATGTCACTTTGACTAATATATTTTAGTGACACATAACAAGCTTAAATTTCTTTCTGTTTTCTAAGTGGAAAGGTTCTGCTGTTTTTGATTGCACAAGAGAACAAAATTGAAAAGTTTCAACAACAAGGAATATTTACAAGACACTTTTTCCTCTTTTCCAGACTGGACTTCTGTTTGTGCTCAGAACACTTATCTAACTTCAGAGATGAATACTGCCTGATGTTATCATGCAATATTAAGAGTGTGATGGGCTGATAAGAATCCACACATACAAGCAAGAAGTGGTCCTGGAGATTAAGCTTCCATATGATATAATGCTGGCATCTAATGGCATCTATTGTTTATTTGTGAAGAAATTAGCAATCTTTGAAGCTGTTTCATTACTTGAGATTAATAATTGTAACACTTGCAATTGTAATTTTTCCCTGCAGCTGTATTTTCAGATGTTCTCACAGGCAATTATAAGAAGAAAACACTTTTTAGCAGGAATGTCACCTTTGTCCATAATAGACAAGGGAGGAAAAAAACTTGATTAAAAATCTTTCCCCAAATTTCCCTCCTTGCCAGAAGGACAGCATAACATAGCATGAATAAATTCTTAACTAAGCTATAGTCTGTCAATAAAATTCCAGTCTAATGAATACTGAAGCAGAAAGACATCAAAGCTAAGGTTGTAACTCATTTGTTTTGTCAAGAAGTGGTTGAAAGAGCTTAAGATATCTTTGAATTGTAATCAATGTCCTTTTCTCTAACAACTGCACTTCTTTTTTTTCTTGTGGTTACAACTATTTGGTCATTCATTGATTTTTTTAAAGCTTGGTTAATTATAATTTACCTGTAAAAACAGCAAGTTGAGGCTAAGGTAGAGAGAGGCTCTTCTATTAAACAGGAGAAGCTAGAGAAAAAAATTGCTTTTTGAAAATTACTGTATGCTTATCATCAGGAGAAGAGACCTAGAAAGAAAAAAAGAAATTAAGGAAATTCCTTGTTCACATTTGAGATTTTTATAAGTCAGGCTTTCCTCCATGCTGTTTGAACTCTGAACAAACACAAAAACACACACATGTACACACCCTTACTCTCCTTATTAAACTAAACTGATTTTTCACCCACTTAGTGATGAAAAGTGGTGTAAAGGAAAAAGGACACTCTTTGGAGGAAATCCACACCTTTTGAGGGTTTTTTTGTTTTTTGTTTGGTTGGTTGGTTTTTTTGTTTTTGATTTTTTGGGTTTTTTTGGTGGGAAAAGCTTATAGACAATAGCAAGTGAAACATGACTATGAGACAGAGGTATTGTGAGGGTACAAGTCATCTGTTCACAGTGTCTATCAATTATTTCTTAGATCCCCTGGTCAAGAAGAAAGTTAACATGGAACATGGAGAATAAAGTGCAAGACCTTATTTCAGAAAATTATTTGTAAGTTGTTGTTCCAAGTCATTGAAAGCAGAGATGACATGATAATGAAGATAAAATGACAAAAATTTTGCAGTTTGGTCTTGTATTGTATTTAGAGCAGATACATTTGTGTCCATTCCCTTCTCAGGCTGCTGAACCTTCAAATTTCCCAGATATCTAAATTTTTCAGCTGACTTTGGAAGTCCTGAGAGCACTGACACTTTCCATTCACATTGCCTGATATCCACATATCCTACCCTAGTATTTTTTCCTAATAACTGTGTACTGTTCAGAAACTCCAAGTGCAGGCAGTGCTCCCATACCACCACGGTGAGTATTGAATCTGTTTCTGACAATATTGAATCTATTGCAAAATGCTGAACAGTTTTTCAGTTCATATTAAAGGAGAATTTAGGACTTCAGTTTTGGAAACAGCACCCTCAACAGGCTCATGAGAGTTTACTATCCAGCTTTAGGCTAAATGAGCTCTGGGAAAATGGGAAGCCACACTTAAGCCAATGCCAGAGGAAAGAGAAAAAGTGCAAGACTGCTTTAACTGTGAGCATGAACTGTCAGAAAATTCTCATCAGGGAGTCCAGCATACAGCCCGTGATCATGCATCAGTCCACCTGAGTGGATAAGCAGGAAGTTCACCCTCTGAGAAGCGAAGGAAGATAACAGTGGCTGCTACCCACTTGGCTCATCCCAGGGTTGAAAAGTGTCTGCTCCGCTGGGGTCGCTGCTCACCTCTCTCATCTCAAAAGGGAGCAGAAGACACTATGGCAATGTTACTTCTTCACCCACAAGAAGAATTACAGACTCTGCCTGGGCAAATCCATAGGGGTCCAAGCAGCCTCTTGTCCCTGTTTGTCCTCTTGCAGTTTTCCAAATGACTGTCTGTCACAAAAAGAGTGTGCTGCAAATTCTGTGAAGACACTGATGTGCAAATGCTTTCTATCCAGTGCAAGACATGGGACTAGGTATGAACCTAAAGCTGAGTACAGTGTAAGTACTTGTTGGATCTCCTTCTGGAGCCACAAAGGCTTGTGCCGTATATGTTGCACCAAGAGGGGCTGGATGTGCCTTCAGTATGTCAAAAATACTCTAAGAAGTGTTGATGCAAATGGAAGGATTCAGACTGAGGCAACTACTACTGCCTTTGAGAATGTCCCGTATTCAGCTGTCTGTATTTAAAATGGAGCTGAAATTTGTTCAGACTCTTCTTATGGTTCACTGCATTTGGTTACAGCTCCTTTGAGAGTTTCTGAAGAGGAAAGGGGCTAGGGGATGACACCACCATCTTTGTTTGTACACCCAAAAGAGTAAGAGAATTTGATGGCACCACTGTACAGCTAAGAATTTCTCATGTCAACTAAATCCTTGGTAGACAATCTCTATTTACAAGAAAAGGATTCAGCCAAATCATTTTCACTCTTCAGAAAGCACAGTGTAACTCAGGATGTTCTTGGCCCAGTTAAGCAGTCATGCCTTCCCTAGTTCAGTGGGAAGGTTGAAGCCAGAATGGGTCTTCTCATTCTTGTGATATTTAAAATAAACTACATTTTGAAAGGAGGTGTTTTAGCATTGGTTAAAAGGCTCTATTTGAACTGCTGAGCAGAAAAGGCCTTTAATACTTTTTCTCGTCTTCTCTCCCTTGGAATTGTTAGCTAAGAACACACAACAAAGAGAAGATATAAAAAAATCCTTCAACTTTTCTGTGAAGCAGCAGGGTTGCCAAAAATTCATGCTCAATCCACCTCCAAATAATCCTCAGTAGAGCAGTTTTACTATCACCAGTCTCTGGGGACAACAGGGCTGAGAGTAAGGTAGTTACATAGAAGCTCTCCCTCCCTCAAGGTGTATTTAGAAAATTCTCACTCAAGAGAAGTAGGACTGTGTGACCAAAGGATCAAGACAAAATGCATGGCTTTATTTGGCTCTATACTATGGATCTTCCTAGCCTCAGGATTTGTTTCTCAGCCATTTAAATTAACATAGCATTAAAATATGACCGGATTATGTTCTATGGGCTCATTAGCACATTCCTCTGGTGCAACGGGAGACAAGGGATTCTTGGACATTCAACCACCCAAGGCATGTATTAATGTGACTGACACCCCCTGCAATGTCTCAATTAAAATATGACTCCCCTTGAATAAAACTTTACAATTTATATGCAATTTTTCAAATGTATTGTGAAAGTATTTATCTTTTGATTCTACCAAGTAATTTTCAGGTTTGTGATGGGAGAAGAAGCACTTTTCTCTATGAAGCTATTAGATTGTAATATTTTCCTCATTCATATGCCCTTCCCTTCTGTCATAATTTTCTTGCCTAACTCCCATGAATTTAGCAAAGCAAACTGATACTTCAGGATTTTCATTTTTTTCTCTTGATGACTTTGCCTGGCTGCTGCACTCGACAACCCTTCAAAGGCAGACTGAGATGCATTCAAGGTTGTTGTTAAAAAGTCAAATGGAAAGCTGATCACTGTTCCCCATTCAGTTTTTAACACAAACAGCTCCACAGTTGTGTTTGTAAATGCAAACAACAGTAAAGGCAACTGGCCGCCTCTGAATCTCTGTTAAGCCTACAGGCAGTGGAGGATGCAAAAGCTTGGAACCAAAAGATACCAGCTGTAACCTGCACTTACCTACAGGTCATTAGGTGGCACTCTCCCCTCTGGCTTAGCACCAGAAGAGCAGGAAAGGCAATCTGGTTTTGGAGCAGCCATTGTTTTAAAAATTGTAAGATACAAAGCTGAGATGTGTAGTCATTAAAGGTGTGCAACCATTTTGAAAAGAATAATGTTGTTGGGCACAGTATCTTGACCACATTCAATTAGAAATGTTCTCTATGCCTAGACATACTATTCTGGCCTCTGCTCTTGTACATGCTACCACAGGTCATCATGTAAGAAATTATATAGGAAGTGTGAAACAGCATGGCTCTAACTTAAAGCCTAAGTACCAATATACACACTGTGAGTTTCGTGTTCAATTTCTATTGTTATAAACTGTTAAGAGTGTCCCTGCTCCCCTCCAGAAAAAAAAATAAAAATAAAAATTCCTTTCTAAGAACCCAAAGACATTTGAAAATCAAAAAACTGAATATATTTCAGAGGACAGCTTAACACACTTCTGCATGCATTTTTCTCTACCAAATCAATTACTCTGAGTCACAATTTTCCTTCAGTATGGCATATTTTAAAACCTAAGGAATGCATGAACCTTCCTTCTCCTAGTGTTTAGGAGATAAAATGAATTAACCCCATTTCATAGAATGTTGAAGCTTTTTGCCACTGGTCAATCAGATAGTTTTTAGCAAGGTCAGGAGCTGAACCAGGCCCAGATGTTCAGGTGTCTCCTTTCCTTATCTGTTATTCCTTATGACAAGAAAGACTTCAGTGCCTCGTCTAAGATGTTATCCAAGTAGAACTTGATATTGCTTGAACTTTAAGTCTATGTTTGAACCCCTAGATGTCTACAGAGCTGTTTTATGCAAGACTGAGAAGAAAAGTTCTCTTTCTGTCTTTTGCTGTAAATGCTGAAATTTACACAGTGTCTTAAGTTCAAAATTTAATGAAAGCTGAGAAGTGTTGATTTTACTGTCCGTACATCTTGCACCCATGACTGCAAAAGGCAGGACATCTCAAGTTTTCTGGTAAATTCTAGTCCTGTGTTTCTGTGGAAAAAGGTTTTTGACAGGTTTGTCTTCCAAAATCACTTCTTATCCTGCTCTGCAAGACAATCTGTTTGGGTCTAGAAGATTGCGGGGCAGACAACATCATACTTTGGTCTTCTTTGAGGTTAATTTTGGCCTTTTTAACCTTGTGGGGCTGTAAATTACACTGGAGAGTTCATGGGTTGAGAATTGTCACTCGGTGGAAACGAGGTACCTGCAGCCTCTCTTTTCAGCACAGACAGAAAGCTAAGAGTTAAGCTTCACAGAGGAAAATTGGATAGGACAGCAAAAATGAATTGAGCCCTATAGTATGAGTGAATAAAAAGCAGAAGGACATCCTGAGTTTGTGATATTTTTGCACTTGTCTTTCCTCATCCTACATTATTGTCTGTGATACAAATACACAAAGATGCATAAAACCTGTGATACAATTAATGTCTCAGTCTGCTTTTGATTCTTTTTTCATTCCACCATGAGTCTGCGCATGAAGTCAAAAAGCTGTGGCAATGTTTGCAAGTTTGAGCCAAACATAAAGCTTAAAGATTTCTAGCCTAGTACATACTGAAAATTTTTAGCCACGTTTCTCTGCATTTCAAAGGAATGAAGGTGAGAACCCACTCTTTTGCCATCAACAGGTGTTCATTTTGCAAACAGCTGCTTCAGTTAAAGTCTTTAACATCATCCATATGCCCATCATCAGCTGTGATGGTAGAAGGATCATATGAGCAGTCTGTAACCTCATTTACATAAAGCCAGTCAACTAAACTTATAAACCAAAAGATTTTATGTTACCAGTGGTATAGAAGTACAACATCCTGTAGTGCATGGTATATACAAATGGAAGTAATAGCTTTAATCAGTTCCATATCTTCAGTAAAGTATTTGTTTGCTGAATTATTTATCCTTTGTTATTATTTATTTGAGTGCAAATGGGGAAAGTAACAACTTGTCTTGCCTGGAAATTTGAAATTTTATTTCAAGGATAAGGTATTAAGAAATGTGAATACATTGCTTTAATCCTTATGAAATTGTAAGAGAATGCCTCCTGTTTTCATTTTGTTTTTAATGGGGAAATTTTAACAATTTTAAGACTCTTCTAAATACACCATTATGTAACAGTGAAAGTTCAGCATGCTGGATTGTCTACCCATTATCTCAGTGGGCTTTTCTTTCATAACACATCTTCCCCAAAACTTATAAAAGAATGTATGATAAAGAAAACTTTTCAAACCAAGCCCATATAGACTTTGCTGTTCTTTTAAAACATTTCTTGCTTCTGGTCTTGGTTTGGTTTTTGTTTTCGGAGGCTTTGTTGGCATGTGTGTTTGTTTGGTTTTGGGGTTTTTTTTGTTTGCTTGTTTGTGGGTTGGTTTGTTCGGTTTTGTTTTTAATCAAATATTGGGTCCTTACAGTACACCCAATATCCAAGAGCAAAAACACTCTACTAGTCCTAGTGCTTCTTGAAATGAAATGCTGTAGGCTCGTGTTAAAAGGCTTAAATAAAGTCTGAAAAGAGTGAATCAAAAGAATGCATACAATGAAATACTTTTTCATTTTCTTTTTACTTTTTACCTTGCCTAATTTTAGGCCTTGAGCTGTTATTCATAAATTCAACACCTGTGGTTCTGAAAGTCAGTTATGCTTCCTGTCAGCAACAAAAAACAATAAGCAGGAAATATATTTTTCTGATTGTCTAATTCTAAATTGGAATTAATTGGATTAAACTGTCTGTTTGGCACTACAGGTATACATACAGCTTGCACAATACAATGTGGGGAACTGACACATATCAAACCTTATGGCTGTGTCTTCTTGACTTCAGCACTGTAAGACCCTGGTTATTCAGTGTACACCAGTGGTTTTAGTGGGGTTCCCTCTGCAAGCAATGTGAGCTTATTTTTGCTAATAGGAGAAGCAAACAGTATTGGGAAAAAAAATTTTGTGTTTGGGAACTAACAACTAAGTTTGTTCACATGTGGGAAATATTTCACTTCTTTTTGGAGAACATAGTAAAATATGGTTTTGTATTTCTGCATAATTTTTTTCATAAAGACACTTGCAGTTATATTCTAAATCAAATGAGGCTTCAGGGTACCTTGAATATTACCTACAATCTGACCAGAGATACTACATTCATGATGTCTAATGCATGGATTAGATTTTCCCCATTAACCTTAGGAAGAAAAATTTTTAAAAAATGATGGAAGGTATTCAGAAATAGTCACAAAGGGAGGTTCTTTACTAAAAATATTATTACCTAAGCACTAAAGATAAAAAAACTGATCTTCTCATGGATATATGCACATATAAATATAAATATATATATATATATATTTATGAAGAGATATCTATGCCTTCAGTTTGTATATATACACAAGCTTATCCCCTCCTTTTTGTAAGCAAGGAAAGGAAAAAAAATAAAGGAAAGGAAACAAACAAACAAACAAAAGAATAGGAAAAAAAACCCAAAAGTAATACCCACCTGTCATGTCATCTTTTATCCACACAATGTAATATGATGCTTTCTGTATTTGCTATCCATTTTTAGATATGATAAATAACTTTCTCACACTTGTAATAGGAGAAAAACCTGGATATTACTTTGTGAATTTAAGAGAAACAAAGTGTAAGAAAGAGGTAATTAAACCTTGCCCTGACTGACCTGACTTTTTGATTAGTAGGTTTAACTATATCTTGTAGAAGTACTATAGCACAAAGTATTAAGACTAGCAATATATCATTTAGGCATTCCAGTGCTTTTATTGACTTTAAAACAATGTTGAATTAATTCTGAAAAAAAAGTCTTTTTCTGGTTCTTTATTCATCAGATTGTTTCTTCAAGAATGGTGTGACCCCCCTCCCCATTCTTTCATAATTTCAATAAAACTTTTCTATTCTTAATGTTCAAAATAGCCTTTCAAGTATGCTTGCTAAAAGGCAAGATTTGGATACCTTCAGGTGACTGGATGCTTAATTTATCAAACATTCCTGTAAATTTGGTGAAATTATATGATGACCAACATGACTTTCTGAGTTGTAGAAACTCAGAGTGTAAAAGAGATGTTTGCAATTTTATGCATAAAATATCACAGTGTTCACAAGTGGCTTTTTTATGTTTCTTATTGAACTTGAAATATAAAAAATATAAAATAATTATATAGAAATATAGAAAGAAAAATTTTATTACTTAATTGTGCAATAGGAGAAAAAAAAAAAAACTAAGATAATTGTGATACATTTTTATTTATTAGAAATGCAACATTTATTCTTGCCTGATCCTCCATTCCCTGGTCCCATACAAGAGCATTCAGCATCCAACTCAGAGTTAATTTTATTCCTGTGTTTTTTATTTATGTCCAGGCATAAAAGAGGAACAGAAAAGAAGAATATAGTTATTTCCTTATATACTGTTTAACAGAAGAATATGATCATTCTGGTTTTTTTGAAAATTTTCTTGGAGCAATTTTCAGATCTGTTATCACATACTATTTCTCATTTTGCTTAGTTAGCCCTCAATACTTCTTATTCCTTCCATGTTCAAAGAATAATATTCCAGAATGTCTCATTACACAGCATCATTTCTTAAAGCAATCATAGTTAATTATGGACCTCTTCAATCTTCCACCAAAGAAAAAAGAATTAGAAAGGAAAGATTACAGTTCCTGCCTGGAATCTAAGTAAGTCTCCAGCTGTTAAGACAGATAGAAAATTCTGTAAGTCTTTGCACAGTAGCCCAAATAATCATAAATTTGAAGTCAACTTTTCATATTTCCTTATTCAGCCATCCTTTAGTGAAAAAAAAAAAAAAAAAAAAGTAAGAGGAATAAAGGAAAAAAAAAAGTGATATTGGATACTGAAGTTCTATGCCATTGTGGCAGATGGAGGAGAATATTAAGACTATTGATAAATGCTTTAAGATGTCTACTGTTAATTTTGAATTTTTTTAAAAAGTAAGAAAGCTCATTTTGGGCTGTATATATAGCAAACAGAAATTTGGTAGTTTCATCAGCTTTGAGTTGTATGAATATTTATCTGATGAGAATATATTCCATTGGAAAGATTCCTGGTGTAATGCATCAACAGTGAGTTTCTAGTAACTATTGCTCCTGAAAAACAGAAGAAATAACAGAAACATATCAGGAGATATAACTGAAAAATGAAACAGCTTCTGCATTCCAACTCACTGTGAAATATTAGTTTTGTATCTGTCTGCAAGTCATATTGCATAAACATCCAGCAATGCTTAGAATCTAACATCAGCTTCTGTTTATAGTTCTCATTCCATGTTCATTATTCTAAAAAAGACTGTTACTGACTTAGTAAAGCTGAAAATAAAAGAAAGAGAATGCATATTGTTGTCGGATAAAATGCAGAAACTCTTGCAGTTAGTGGATTGTGACATGCCAGCAAGGAAACTGCTCTGTTGCTTTTCTGGGTATGCTTTTATTGCTACAGCATGATTTATGAGGGTTTTGTTTGTTTGTTTATTTTTTTTTTTTTTAAAGGAAAAACATCTATAACTAAAAGTTGTAAAGTAGATCAAGTACTTAAAGTTTAGTACATAAAATTGGATTTGATGTATGCTTATGAATGTATGAATGCTTTTTTCTGATCCTTGCACTCTCAAAAATCTTAATGATAAGTCAGTTTCACTGGAAGTCTGCCTTGGACAAAGAAGTTTCCTTTAAGACCATGTTTTTAGTCTGGTAGATTTTTATGTTATGATGTTGTGTCAGGGGAGCTTTAGGTTGGATATTAGAAAAAGGGTCTTCACCCATTTGCCTTCACAGGGTGTCAGACTGATTACTAGTTGTCTAGCATGCTGAAGAATTGAATGTAAACTATTAAAAACACATAGAGAATGTAATCAATTAATAAAGATATATAGACTAGAATAATAACAAAGAACATTTCAATCCAATAAATGCTTTACTAAATTAAACTTTGTTCAAGGGCTGTCATCTTTGGGATCTCATTGGGTGGTTATGTGTCAGAGATAGCACTATGCAAAGTGACCACGTTTGCCCTAATAATTTACGTAATTCAAGAAAACAACAACAATGACAACAACACTGACAACAGTGATGTTACTGAAGTGTCTTGGTCTATGTCTCCAGGAAGTCTACCTCACTGTCAGATTTAGTAGACTGCAATTCAAATCATAACATATGGAAATAACATTACTTTCAAATATTGCGTTTGAACATGTTGCTACTGAGAAATCTTTCTATCTCTTCTAATTTTACCTCAATTTATACATATTGAATAAATCACACAAAACATTGTCTTGAGATGATAAAAGGGGAAGAAATACTTATTTTACTTGAATATTTTTAATATAATTGATCCCTTTAGTAATAGATATAGTTTTTGCAAGGATCTATTGTGTAGGCTATTTGGCATAATTGAAATGGTACAGTGTTGGTATTTAAAAAAAAACAAACAAAAAAACACATTGAAACCTTTCATATTCAATTTCCCTTTGAAATAATATATTTAAAAATTGTGAAAGTGTCAAGAAGGACAGGAAAACAGTATTTGGGGGAAAAAAAAAACAGAGAAAACACGGGGAACACAAATCAAGAGCAAATATAGATTTTTCTCTTCTTAGTGCTCAATATACCAAACAATTTGAAATACCTGTTTTAATGGGAGAAGGAAGTAAGTCTGAAGACTGTGCTTTAAGTCAGAAAGGGACTTGATTATTGTATACATAAAAAGTTATTCATTAAAAAAGAGTAAGAATTTAGTAAATGCCAAATAATTTAAATGTGAAAAAGACTTGCAAACATGTTCAGAAACCCTAAAAAAAGGGCTTTCTGCCCAAGAGGAGGTTGGGCTTTTTTTTTCTTTACAATCATTTAAGATGGACTTATAAAAAACATTACTAACATTTGAATGTTTAGTTTAACATATTCCCTTGGCACTAGGTGCAGTTAATAAGGGTGAAGGCACTCTTAAATATTTGCTAGATTACAGCCTAATATGCAATCAAGGAGTCAGCACAAAAATAGTTTCAAATGCATTTCAAAGAGCCATTTCCATTTCTCTGCAGTTCCACTGCAGAGACTAATACAAAGAAGTGAAAAATGCAAGCTATTGAATCCTTTAAGAAATCACTTTCCCCCCAGGTCTGTGGTCATTAAAGTAATTAGAAAATTTCTTTGGTTTTTAAGAGTTCAGATATGGGCAATACTGCTCCACTGCCCAGGGAGACCTTTGTCGCTCTAATGTGTAAGTCTACGGTGGATAAAGGATGTAGAACTGCACTGGGAAAAATTTTATGTGGTTCTCTGTAGCTCTATTCTGCATCTCTAGTACATGCTGGTATACAATAATGAAGACTATTATCTGACTTAGAAAGCACATTTACTGGGAATGGGTTAGACAGTGACGTGTAACCAAGTGGGAGAAGCTGTATAAAGAAATATTCACATGTGAAGTTAGAAAGCACTGACTGCTCAACAGTTTTGGGAAACTCCTTCCAAAGCAGTCTTATGCTTGTAATTTAAAACATATTGGTAAATTGTGATAATGGTTGGGAAAGAGGATAAATGCTTTTGTTTAATTCACTAAGCACAGTCTCAAAATTCGGGGTTTTTTATTCTCTCATAAGGAAGTCTGCCTTTGTTCCTGAGCTTTTCTCCTCCACCTTTTTGTGACTTAAGCAACAAAGGATGCTTGTAGAAAGATGTACACATCCAAAGTGAACAACTTGAGACAGGGGACCTGAATGAGTAATTCCCAGAATTAAGTGTCTTACTGATGTTGAATCTTCAGAATTCTAATGAAGCCCAAGTTGTCATCTAGAAACAAATACAACAACCAAACCCACAGAGATTTATTCCTGTAGGTTAAAAAAAGAAAAGAAAGGAAAAAAAAAAAAGAAAAAAAGAAGAGAGGTTTAATTGTTTCATGTTCTATGGGGCCAAAAGTCTTAGTTAAACAATTTTTAGTGTAATTTATATGCAAATAAGTAAACCATCTGTACCTTGATTTCTTAAACTAAGAAATAGTATTAACTATATTCCTTCTAAATGTCATTAACCTAAGCACCTTTGCAATACTGAAGTATGTTTTTGATGTTTAGCTTTTACTAAAGGTAGCAGATAAAATATTGCTCCACATTGCAAGAAAACACAGTCTCATATTTTCAAAGCCCAGATAATTCATACCTCAGCAACAGATACTAAAAACTGCAGATTAAGACAAATTTTATCAACAGAGGACCAGTATCTTTGCCTTCAGATCAGCTGTCCTTTCAAAAACATTGATCCTGTTCTATGAAAAAAAAAAAAAAATTATCTTGTTCTGGTTAATTCTGGCCTTTTATTTTTTTATTTATTTTTCCCCCAGAGGATTTCTCTTAATAAACCCATATTTATTGTCTTTTTAAGGGCTTTCACAGGTCTGTGTTGTAGTCTTCACTAATAGCTAAGTTTAATATTATAGTCTTATTTACTTGCTTCTTAGAGAAAGTCTGCATCTTAACATTGCTGCCTTTCCCAGAGGTGTACCCTGAATTACGAAGCTGCAGCTACACTTGTAGGATGTGTGTCCTTCTTTTATTACCAGCTTTGCTTAAAGAATCTGTTACCAGTAGCAACTTCTACAAATGGCAGTCATAACTACACATCCCTTTCCTTACTTCTATGCTATGGCCTTTTGTTATTCTGACATTTCCAAAGAAATGTGTAAACCTCTTTCTGGTTCCTTCTTTCTACAGCAGTCTAAGTGGATCATTCTGTACTGACTACACATGTACTTCCTGGTCTCTTTATTACTGTGTTTGCATTTACATTTCTGGACAAGAATTGAAGAGAAATAACTCCCCTGATCATTGTTTGGATGGGATTTAAAAATAAAAATCTGCCTTTCAAGCGGATGTTCCAGGTTCTGAACCTGGCAACTACATTTGAGTCAACCTGGATTATGATGATTGAATGCAGCAGAGCATTCAGTGGCAAATGAAAGACACAACAACATGATATTTTGAGCCATCACTGAAGGCTTTGGGTTAATAAGTCAGTGAAACCGGCCCAATTTTTTTTTAAGAACACCTCCTTCCTGATCCCCTGAATGGCATCACCTTGTCTCTAGTTCTTTGTAGAAAGCACACATTTTCACTGTAAGATTTGCATTTAGCTGTTAATGCTTTCAAAACATCACTTTTGCAACGCTTTTTCACCCCAAATTTTAAGACAGAAAAGGTTTTAACTGGGATATTGAAAATAATGGTACTGTTTTCAAATAAACAGAAAACAAAATTTCAAAGTTCTTACAATATCTGTTTTCAAGAAGGTAGTTACTGAAGAGAATTTGGCTTTTTTCCTGTTTGTTGAAATGCTAAACTCACAAACCATGAAACAATTAGTTGGACTATAAATTAAGTAGGAACCTTTTTCCGTTATTGTAGTTAATTCTTGAATGCCAGCTCAACAAAAATGAAATTGGCTAGTAGAGCACCTGTTGCAGACAGTGATAAACTATCTTTCACCCTTTTGCCTAGCACAGTTAAGATTTAAGCAGCTGATTTGGCCAAGCCTGTTTAAAGCAATAACATCTCTTTTGCAGGTAAAACAGTATTTCATTCCACATTAGCAATGGACTATTTCACTGATTGTGAGGAGAAGAATACCAATGAGTGTTTAAAATACATTAGAAATATTTTACTAATCCTTAAAATAAAGCACTGAACCGAAGATTTACATTCTGCTTCCTTTTCAGTGTTCATTTGGATAGATGTTAAGAGGCTATTTTGTATGTGAAATGCAACTTGATGTGAACAGAGTTGATACACACAGGGTCTTTGTACAATACCTCCCCTCCCAAACATTAAGAACTTATGCAACATTTAGCAAGAACAGGAGCTTTTCCCCCTCCATAAAGTGTTAACTTTACTGTGCTTGTATAATTAGATAACAAAATCCAGCAATAAATACAACTGTTGGGTGATCTGATACTTATAGTTCCCTCTAATCTCCAACTTCCCTTGTATTTTATCTCAAACCACCTTACTTTGTATGATTCAGCTTATAAGGTGCAATGGTTCAATAGATTATTAAGCATCTTTCCTCTTTGTAAAATGAATTTCTGTAATATTTGACAGACATAAAGACAAAGAAGACACAGAACATTAATGTCTGAATTACTTTAAGCAATTTTTAGCTGTGGCCCATGAAGTTGGAAGAAGAGGGAAGGGTAGAAAATCTTTTTTTGTGTTAGCTTTTGGAGTCACACTGTTTGTAAAGTAAAAGCTTAGGTATGAATTGGATTTGCACCAAAATGGCAACATTGAGTATGGTTACTGTACTGGGTCCTGGAAAAAAAAGATCAGGCCTAATTTAGCTCTCATAAATGTAAATGGAAAGCTTCCAGTTTATTTCAGGTGAAGATGTATCAGGCCCATGTTGCTAATTTCATTTTAACCTCGAGCAATATTGGCCTGAACGCTAGCCCTGGGCATTGCCATTGTGTGGCTGTAGGAGCTTAGAGACTTGGATGCACATATTTTTTATCCATTTTGAGACAGATAAATTTATGATTAGTCTCATGCAGAAAACAGTTTATCTGTGGGCCTTAGAGAGCTTCATTCTTTGCTATTCAGGCTTATATCGCTTGGCAGGGAAATTTACTCCCCTCGTCTTTGGCATTTGTCACCTCTTGGTCACAGTTTTACCCAATTTTTATCTGTGATCTAGTGATTTTTAACTCCTCGTCATCTATGCATCTGACTTTGTCTCAGTCCAGATGTCATTTTTTGTGACTAGGTAATGAAAGCTCAGCTGCCAGCTTTTATGACAAGAACAGTGCTCTCTCATATGTATTCTAGTATCCTGCATCAAAGCTGACTTTCATTTCAGAATCACAGTAAGATGTGTTTATTTTTTCTCCATCTAAGTCAAGGAAGTATTCTACACACTTTTCGGGGTGGGGGGTGGGGGGGAAGGCCAAAACCAAATATATACATATATAAGCAATGCTTGCTGCCTTTGGAAAGTTAAAGCTAGTATTCAGATAGGGTAAATCATGCAAAGTCTTTGTTATTGAGCAGGTCTTAATAAAATATGAGCTCAGGTGAAGAGAAAAAAAGAAGTATCAAAACACTTGATTTTAAAACCTTAATGCTAAAGCTATAGGAAAAAATTTGAAGAAACCTAAATAGGGAAAATAAGACAGAAGGAAACCCACCCACAGGTGTTATGTCAAGGGAATTATTTCTTCAAAAATTACGTGATTAAGTCTCCTTTCCCTTTAATCTGCACTCTTCTCACCCATTGCATAATAATTTTGTCACCAGTTTTAACCTGCTGTGAACTGGGGAAAAAATCAGGTCCATCTGTCAGCACAAAAAGGTTTTGATTGAGGATTAAAAGCTTTATTCAAATTAAAAGAAGAAAAGTAAAAAATAAAAGAAAATATGTTTCCATCCTCATGCCCATCTCACATAACTAGCAGTTCTGCCATCAAAATCAAATACAAAGTGTTTCCTTTCTCTAACAGAGATGTGATCAAATGAAGCCAAATGAAGTTAAACTTCTAGGTGAATAGATGCACTTTCTGTTTTTCTGGTGTTGTAAGAGAGGCAGGTAGATGAATCCTCCTGAACTGAGCTCTGAAGAGGCTGCAGAGGGAAAACTTAATTTAGCAAATGCAAAATGAATTGAGAATGAATTAGACTGGAACATGTCGTCATCTGTGAAGACTGAATCATGCTTCTAGGTTTGTGCAGAAGTAGAAACTGAAGTGTCTAGAAGATTTGTAGAAAACTTAAATGCATCAGGATGACTGCTCAGTCGCTTCCTCCCTTGTGATACCAAACGTCATGTGTCACATGTCATGCTGATGCCTGTTGGCGTCAGGGATGGTGCATTTCCTTTCTCCAGATGCAAAGCATTGGTAAACTCAGCCTAACATGCATTAGCAACTTTCTTACTTCTACAACAGCTTCTACACCACGAGAACAATGGATTTCTGCGAGCATGATCTAGCAAATTTGGTCCTTTTGCAAGCAAAAGAAACAGTTTGGGGCAGTATATTTCACCTTCTGGTGATTATTTTGCTTATTTGAGTTGTTCTGGTCAGCCTCAGTAGAGTCAATTTGCCACTTAAAGGGAGGAAGACTCCTTGTCCCCTACACTGTGGAGCAACTCTGACTGACTGGTACAGAAGAGATGTTATAATCTATATTTAGCATACTTCAGTCTTGATATCTAATGGCCCTGCTTAAAAAGAAAAAGAATGAAACCCCATTTTCCAGATTCGTTTTTGCAGCTGATGATTGGCTTTCTCCTTTTTGCAAATCACAGTGACATCTGATGAAAATCACCCTAAATAAGACTGAATAAGTCTAGTTGCACAACATACTGATGAAGTTAGTTTAGTTTTTGTCAGAACTAAACCCCAAAATCTATTCTGGCAGTCTGACTCAACAAATGACAGAAGTACATACTCAGATTTCTAAAATATCCATTGCAGTAGGCAGTGGTTACTACATGCCAACAAAAAGCATGGGTATGTTCAGTTAGGATATAGGAAGCCTAGATTCTCTTTTAATTTTTCCTGAATTATTCATGTGTATTTTTCTAATGAGCAGGAATAACCTCAAAATACTGTCCAAAAGACTGTGGCACCACAGAGCTCTCCATTGCTATTCTGTTTTGTACAGATTAAAAGTGTTTATTGAAAAGATGCTTTTTGTGTTGTCAGCATGCCTAGTATAAGTTAATTAAACTGGGAATTCAAGAGGAAGAGAATACCATAAATTTCACAAATCTAATCCCAGTATGATTTTTCAGCTCAACTTTTTTTGGCCCATTGAAGCCAAATTTACTAATAATTCCAAGAAAACATACTTATTTTTAATAGCAGAAGGTTGGAAATGGCTTAGCTGATCCATGTTTAGATACATGGTTCTTTAGCTTATAAATACATACATACATACCTATATGATCCTTGAATAATTGAAGCCATTGTGATGCGATTACATGACAAGAATCATGACAAAGCCATGAAAGTTATATTTGTGTTTTATCCCTAGCTCTGCATTCACTTTGCCAAACTTAACATGACTACCATGTCAGGCAGTAAAATCCTTATCCCCATACCAGAGCCAGAGGCACTGTAAATGTTCATAGCTCCTTTGAAGAGCCATGAGTTCACCCAAGATAGAATTTATCCCTTCACTGTCCTCACACACTTTACTAATGGGAACCAAGTACTCTTTCATTAATGTGACAATGAAGAATTGATCCCTAGAAGTCAGAAATGTTAGATTCATGTAAAATGGATGAGGTTTTGTACCTCTGCCTTTTTCTTTCTTTTTATTACTCTGTATTTATGCCATTGATCAATTTTGATGGTGCTCAAAGTTACGTTTACTAGTAAGCAACTCCACTGCAGGCTCTGTGTTTTTACAGTGCAGTTCAAGTCAACTATTATTGCTTTTGATTTTGTCATCTGAAGTAGTGACTGAGACTAGAAAACTCTCCTTACTATGGACAGTTGCTTGAAAGAACAATCATACATAATGAGTTTCAAAGTTGAAGTGATCTTCAACTATTTTTGACTTCTGATTAGAATTCCATGAATTATTCTACTGTCTTTCAAGTGCATTGGTCTGTATGTGCTAATTCTGAACAACCTTTTGTTATGTGTTGGTTCATTTAAGAATCTCAGAACACTGCAGGAGCAGAGAGAAAATGGTCCTTTTAGCAGCTTTTATTTGGGAGATGCATAGCTTCTAGAGAGTGAACTTGGCAGCTTAGATCTAATGTAAAATTATTGCATTTAACTATTACACTAAGAGTAACTGAAGTCTTTGAAGATTTTTACTTCATTTTGAACCAGTGTTGATTCCAACCATGAAAAATTGATCCGTAGATATCCTGTATTTATTCTTAGAGCAAACATCTATACTCTATTGCTTTTTAGGCTACAAAATAGAGATTTATGAGACAAGGGAATTGTTCACTTCTTAAAAAAAAAAAAAGGTATTATTTATTTTTAGTGGTAAATGTAGTTTTAAAAAACTGTGCTATGTGAGTATAGAAACCCAGAGAAACTGCGAGTACCATTTATTAAATGAATAATCAAAAAATCCTCAGGGTGAGCTAAACTTATGTATGTGTACACATACTTCTGGAAAAAAAGATAAATTATCAGTTCAGGTAAATGCAGGTAAATGTTCAGTACATTTTTTTCCCCCTGCTAACATACTAGTGCAAAAAGCCAATTTTTTTCTAGGATAAGTTGTCACAACTTAAAGTAGGTCTCAGTAAGCCCAAGTTAGATGCTTCCAGTGCTGTCTATGAAGATTTGCAGGTTAAAGCAGCTGAAAATCTAGCCCTTGTATGGATGAATACTTCAAGTTTATAAAGGTAAGCCTGGTGCTCTAATGCCTACAACTTCAAAGGAATATTACAGGACACAGTACTTATCACATAGCTTAATGCTGTACTGTCAACTGTTTCTCATCTCTTGAATTTGGTGGTGCTACTGCTGTTGTTTTCTTGGTGGCTTTCAGCTGCTCTCCATATTACAGAAGCTCATAGTGATTCTGTTACCTGAGTTTCTCAAATGACTTCCTGGTACATTAGTAACTAAATAAGAAAAGAGTACTCAATAAGAGCCACCAAAATATTAGTTGTCATTAGAATGGCATTAACATTATAGACTGTGACTTTCAAGTTGTATTTAAAGAGTGCTTAAAAGCTATGATTTTCTTTTTAAAATCTGATATCTACTACTGCCCAACAAATTCCAGTTTCTGAGGTCTTACCCATGTAAATGTGGAAAGGAAAACAGTGCAGACTCAGGGCTTTTCCTTTATACATCTATACAGCACATGCTTCATTTCTTAAAAATAATAAAATCTATATAGAATTAAAGTTGGAAGCTTTAAAAATCCTTTGTTTTATCTTATCTAATGAAAAAGTCCTTTGCCTTTCTATCACACAGCAGACATCTTCAATTATACATCTGCCCTTATATACTCTTAGAGAGTGTTCTTTTACTTTTAGCAGTGTGATCTGCTACTGTCTCTAAAGTAAAATTAAAGGTATGTTTTGTCTCCTCTGGAGAGCATTAAACACACGCATGCAGATCAGATGCAAATCATATCACTAAACCACATCCTACTGGGTTTTTTTCTGCCTTTGTCTTAACTAGCAAACTTTTCCAAATACACTTGTCTTCACATTCTAGGTCAGTGAGAATCATTTTAGTTAGTTTTCTGTAGTAGCCGCACTAGCCTAGTAGGTTGGTCACTGACAAAAGGAACTGTCATTACATGTTTTTTTCCCCTAGAGCAAAATTTATTCCTTTTTCTTGGCTTCTTTAAATTATCCACAGACAATACTGCAAGGATTAACATATTATCAATAGACAATACTGCAAGGATTAACGTAATTTTTTCCCAGAAGTACATTAATCCCTGACCTAAATCCTTTCCTAAATTCAGAAAGGTGCTCACAATGTGTATTCTTGGATTGAGAGTATTTAGGAAATATAACTGATGTCAGACAGAAGGTAAAATGCCTGACTATATGCACAACCAGTGACTCTTAAGTTACCCAAGCACTACTATTATACAATTACTCGTCCTTCTCATATTCTTGTATCTTTTACTGAAAACTTCTATGGTGATAGCTTATTGGTGTAGACTTGAACTAAGTATATGTGCACTTCTATCTCTGTTGCCCAACACAGGTTCCTAAAACACCTCATATATACAGTGGACAGAGCAAAGAATGCTTCCACCTACAAAAAAGCATAAAGATGGACTGAGTTAAGCAGTATCTTCATGTTTAAGTAGTATGGAGGTATTTTCTGAGGTTACCTCCTTCTGCTGATCCCATGGGATGGCTTAGAAATTATAATCCTAGATAAAACATAGGTGAAGGTTGGAAGTGCAAATGTTTACCTGTGGTACAAGAGCGCTTCCACCATTAGGTCCAAAGGTGAAGAAGAGATAAAGAAAAATACATGGAAAGACCATGACTCCCAGGTTTTCTAAGGAAAGACTATGCAGATCAGACACAGAGATCCCACAAGTATCAGGGGAACAGTGAAAGGTGGAGGACCTCTAATAGCCTCATCAGAAATTTTAATCAGTGAAAATAAGAGAACACTGAATCACCTGTCCTTAAAACTAGCAAGGGAGAAGGATTGGACCACTGAACCTGATTTATAACCTGCCCGTAAGAATCAGTGAAAGAAACTCTCTTTGTACTAACGTAAAATAAAGTGGACTCCTGTCTGTGGGATGCAGGAGAGAGGAGTATTTCGGGGTAGCGTAAAAAACCTTTTATGGGATATTAAAAGGATTGTTTGGGAGAAGGAGCAAGGTAATAAGAGAGACACAAACATGAAAATAAAAGGAGATTAAAAGGGACTGGTGGTGCACAAACAATTACGGGTCAGCACGCTTTACCAACTGATCTATAAATTTCAGCATGGTTTATCCTATCCTCTCACTGAATCCCGTTTCCAACTGTTTTACGTGTGTGCGCACTCTGTGTTAGGGATCTATGTGCATGAGCACAGATGAACAGCAAGCCAGCTTAGCTGAGGGGTGGGAGGTTATGCCAAGTGCCAGCCTAAGAGAGAGGCATGGGACTGAGTGGACTGTGGAGCTCAGGCCAGCAGCTGGCAACACTCAGCTCTAGGAACAGCAACTGGTTTGTATGTGTGTGCATTAAGCATTCTCGATTCTACGTGAAGCAGAAAGCTTCAAAGACTTCAACTACTCTCAGTGTAAGAGTTAAATTTAATCATTTAATATCAGATCTAGCAGACAAGTTTACTCTTAGAGGCTATGTTTCTCAAGCAGAAACAACTAGGAGGAGCCTTTTTGCTCAGCTACTGTACTCTTTTGAGAATCTTATATGAACAATCAGATGGGGATGGAAAAAATCCCATGTCCTGGAATCTGCTGGGTTTGGGTACCTCTAACAGTAACAAGCCTGTGCATTTACTTCAAGGGTAGTATTGGGGAAAACTGAACCTTGCCTTGCCCTCAGGCTTCCAGCTGATACAACTCAAATGCCATCAGTGTTATTATTCTAATTGAGGCACTGATTCAGCAAGGTACTTAAATATTCTGGAAAAATTAAGCAAAGGTTAAAGTGTGATGTGTATTGAGAGAGAATCTGGTTTTGTGAATCACAAAGAAAACATTAATCTTATAATGGTTTATACATATATTTGTACTTGGGATGGGCATTTAGCTTGCCTCTATCAAAGTATCATCAGGTGGAATATCTATCCTTTATGGTGGTAAATCTGGGATGTTGTTCACAGAATAGTGATATTTGTTCATTATATGAAAAAATGGTGATTCACATCTGAATGACTTTTAGGTCCTGCAGTTAAAACATCTAAGACAATTCTCAGCTGGCACATCTATTGTCCTGCCTTGCTGCACTTTAGAATCTTGCTGACATTTTGTAACAACCATTTTGGGTTTATATTTTAAAGGGATTTTTTGCTATTCTTACAACAAGCACTGCTATAATATAATGAAATGAAAGACTAGAGAGAGCACCCAGGGCTTTCAAATATGAGCTTGATAAGAGTACTTACTTTCATACTGTTTTGGAGGTTTGAATTTAAATGTGCAAGTCAGAGTCCAGTGAAGTCATTGAGACTGTGTGTGTGATTAAAGATGTGACATGAAACACTTCCCAAAATGAAATATTCCTTTTCTCAAAGGACCTTTAGTGAAAGGATTCTCAGCTCTGAGACATGATATGTTAATACAGAAAGATATTAAATATTGATATTGATGCTGATATGGTTGTTTTCCAGTTTGTGGGGAAAAAACCCTGCTATCTGAAATTAGAAATAAGATCGCTCTCATTTTTCAGGGACCAGATCCAATATATTACACCTCTCCAAAACATAGTATACTACATGTGTGTTGTGTCTGTTCCTGGACAAAAGGTTTTAACTGTGATGCTCTCACTCTCCTCCTCTCCACCTGCATAAATATACACACATATAGATATGCGCACACACACACACACACACAATCACAGTGTTACTTAAAAAATAAAATTGGACTATTACTAAATGCAGCCAAATAACACCTCTGTTAGTTCTTCTGCAATATACTAACACTACATTTCTACACTTTATGTAGAGTCTAGCCTTATTCAAATAGGATGCTCTTTAACTTTACAAAAAGTTAACAAATAGGCACAGCTTGAAGTACATATCAATATAAAGAACAGCTAATACACTGATTACAAGATAAAATATCCTCATTAAGAGGTAGGAGACCTGCATAGGAATTGACTGATTAAGACAAAAATCCAGAACAGTTCTAAGACATAATTGCTTTCAATTAATTTCCCAAAATGAGCAGAAGTCAGTAGAGGTGGTCATTCAATGGAAACAATTCAGTAGCCTAGAGATTAGCCTTAATTAAATGTTTTTATGCAATATTTTGTCCTAGGGGGCATGAGGAAAAAGATATTGCTTCTTACTCAATATCAAATGATTTCCAAGTATCTAATCTGTAGTAACAGAGTTTCTCAATTTACAATTGTGATATGGTCTTGACCTTTTGCAATTACCTAATCTTTTCAGACACAATGAATATTTGCTATTCACATTCATATGATGTTTAAGGAAAGAAAAACAAAAATAGAAAAATCAAACTTGCCAGAATATTTAATACCATAATCTCTTGATTTAGCAATAAAAGCTATTTGTGGCCATTTGGTCAAATTAGAAACAGTTTACCCAGCACTCAGGACTCTTACCCGAGACAGTCCTTAGCTCATGGGTTGTTGGAGTGCTAAAGTCTGACAAACACATTACTATCAGAATCCATCTGCAGCAAGGCAGCTCCTGAGAGAGTTATTGTAACAGTTTGTGTTGTCACCTTCCACTAGCACTTTTAAAGCTGCTCAAGGCAGGGTGGAAACACTCAGATTCCTTTAGCTTAAAAGCAGTGTGATTTCAAGGGCAAATCAAAGTTTATTTATTGTCCTGTCCTTTCTCATTCAATACAACATAACTGTTTACAGAGAAGAAATGAGATGGAGACATGTATAAGTCCTAATGTAGAAACATAAAATAAATACTAAGGTGGTAAGTTTACCTTTCCCTCTGAAACTGTGGAGTAACATATGCATAATACAATAACAATTCCCAAAGTGAAAACTTTCATGCAGTATGGCTTATCTGCTAAACAGAAGCAAAACATGCACTGCCCAGGTGTTCTTAAATGCTGCTCTGTTTTTAGCTTTACTGAGAATAGAGAAAGAAGTAGCTCAAACTTTGTCTTGCTTACTTTTTGTCACAGAAAAAAAAAGGTGACAAAGAATTTACTTTCTCTAAATGCAGGCTGTGAAGCGAACTTGTTATCAGAGGGTAAAACAACAGGCTTTGTTACTTACCAACCCACTTTTAATGTGAGATACCCTTTGCCCCTTGCATACAGTAGTAATATGTGGCATTTACATAAGATTGCTATCTTTAATAGTTTCATAGTTTTTCATCTATGACATTAATATTCATTGATGTGTAACACTGATGCAACTTAGTAATGAAGACCTAACAAAGAATTTTTTCTGACAGAAGCTGTGACACAAGTTAATGGCATAGTTCAAATTAGTTATTAAAAGAGGCTCAAACTCAGCATTAGGTATAGCACAAGGTTGTATTTAGGTCAAGATAAATACTTCTTGTCTTTACTGAAAAATTATCAATTAAAACTAGAGATCTAATCTCTGCAAATACAACTACACATGACTACTCTTCAACACTTTGGGAATTTTTCTTCCAGTTCTTCCAGCTCCTCATTTTGTTTCGGACAATGTGGAAATTTCCACACTGACCACCTTTTTAACAATTTAATTAAATTTTCAGGTTATTTTAAATTAGCTATTTTAGATTTGTTCTCTTAAATCTATGGAAAAGCTGATTTTTTTTTACAATATTTTACTTACAATTTACAAATTAAGCTATACCCAGTAGTATATATCTGTCCCTGAATATTATTGAATATTTTGTTCTGTTGGATTTAATTTCTTCATTTCTTGTGTACCAGGGGCTCCAATGATTCTCCCATAACTTGCTATTTGATTGCAATATTTTGAGTGACCCCATTCTATAAATTTTACCATCATATTGATAGTGCTTAGATTACTCGTGTGCCAAAATATTTTTGACATCATCTTTATCATCTGAATTCTGGAAATGATGGATGTCTCTAACACCATCCTTTCTGTCATTCAGGCCTGTAACTGATCTGTTTTTTACCTGAACTTTGCCTTTGACATATACACCTATGTGATCTTTAAGTACTTTTGATCCATGTGCCTTAATACTTCCAACACATAAAATTTCTTCTTTTGCTCTATTAGAACTGTTTTAACTGTTTCTGGTATCACATGCTCTCTTGGCCTTAACTTGTCTTTTGAAGTTGGTTTGGGTTTTTTTAAAGATGTTGAAGAAGCCACTCATCTCCATAAGGCACCTGATCATCCATTTCTCTCGTCTCTCAGAAAACATTACTCTGAAACTAGAGTTCCCATGACAGCTCTAGCAGATGTTTCTAGCTTCACTTGGTGTTCAGTTGAGATTAAATTTTGCCTGAATTACAGGCAAACAGCAACTTCTAACACACTTTTTCCTAACATACTGTGTTCCCATTATACCTCAAGTAGTAGCCCAAAGCTGCAGTATTCTTCAGGACTGATACGTGGCACATCAGTCTGCCAAATGCCAGGAGCATCTGCCCTGTCATTCGCCTTACCTTGCTACAGTCATGACAATGATGGTTTGTATCAAAAGGCATCTGAAAAGGCTAGAATGTATTTTTCCTTTAATGACTACTAGGACCCATGAGATCAAGAAAAGAAAGGAGTTGTATCTTTGGGGGTTTTTGTTTTTGTTTTCCTATTGATTTTTTGACCTTTAGTTCTTGCTGTTTTTTTTTTTTTTTTTTTTTTAGATAAACTCTGTGGATGATAAAATAAAATTTAAAAAATAATTTTAAAATAATAAAAAACCTCAAAAAACTAAAAAGAACCCCAAGCTAAAAACCAAACCAAAACAACAAACACTACACTTGCCTTTAGATATGAACTTAGTGCTGTAGAAGTCATTTTAGAGGCAGGAGGAGAAGGACTGGAAGATTTATGCATAGCCAGGTACTCCTTTCACACATCACTGTATTGGTAGCATTGTTTTACTATTTTTTAAAAATACTTATCACAAGTTCCTGCTTCTTTGAATCAACTGAAAAAGAAATATTCAGAACTGGAGAAACTGGTTTCCTTTGTAGCAGAAGGTATTCGACATTGCATGCCACTAGGACTATCTGACAGGACATCCCTTTCTGGCTTCTTCAACATTTTTAGCAGACACAGGTTCTCTGTCCTCTTTGTCTTTTTGGTGAGACACAGACATCAGTGCAGAGTGAAAACAGTGAACACTGCAGCATATGTAAGGGCAAAGGATCTGCCAAAGTGTCTTTAGAAAAACTTGGGCACAGCAGTTGTTGCCAGGGCTGCTCTAGCCAGGTTCATGCCACCCAAAGAGGTGGTGAATTAGCCCCTCCACCATGTGTAGGTTCCTCTGCCACCAGAAGTTGCTGACATAAATTGAAGCAGAGGTCTAGCACACAGGGTCAGACAGATGGTATACTTGACTGGAACAGTGATGATACAGCTGCTTTGAGGAGAAAAGTCAAGTCCTAATGTCATACTATAAAACCAGACTGTAGATACTGTTTGTCCTGAAAGATGTAATTTCTGTTGCATCTAACCAGATATGGAAGCAGTTTGTACCTAAAAACATGAACTCAAATCTTTTGTTGTTACTGAATACTGTTGTTACTAATTTTTAGTGTGTTTTACTCCTTAGGTTCTTAAGGCATTCTTAAAGACTGAGGTATGTCTTCAATCCCAGAAATATTTTTGAAAGTGAAAATAATCTTTGAGTTGAAGACAATCTTTGAATTCCATAACTCAAAATGGACTTTAAATGGTCTCTTCTCCTGTTCCTCAGCTTTTCTGTACATGTTAATATTAAATGTCATAACATGTTTTTTGAACTTAATGCATCAAGTGCTTTCTGGTGTTTACTTTGTGAAACACAGAACTCCTAAATTACACTCGACTTTATTTCATATCCATTTACATGGTAATTGGCATTGTATAATGCATGAAAACACAGTTCACTAAGCTGGAATCTAGTTTTCAGTATGGCTCTGACATATATTTTATATTTAAAATGATTTTCAAATGCCCTTTGTGTATTTGTCTAACGGCTTTTTCATAGAGACAATATGAGCTTCAGCACTGCTATGAGGGCTATGGCTTTGTGGAATCCTGCATGATTTTTTTCCCCTTGACCTCGTCTTTCCTCATGGTGGCACTTAATACAGCGCAACAAAGGAGGCGCAGTCCAAAATTTTAACTCAGTATAGCACAGATTGTTGCTGTCCTCATAGGCCTTTCTTTTCCCCTGAAGAACTGAATACAGAAGAGCCATACAATGGCTGACTTCAAGAAAAATCTCACAACTTCTGAACATTGAATGAAGTGCATGAATAACTGATTACTTTTTTTTCCTGTTTTGGGGTTTGAAAGATGGAGTGTATCGACATAGATATAATGTCAAGTTTGTGCAATACTTTTTGTTTTAACCTAAGTCAAACTGCTATAAATCAAGTAAGTGCCAAATATTTTTATATTTTTTTAATTTTTTTATTTCTGCAGTTAAAAATATATATTGTAAAGTAAATTAATCTTTTTTCCCCCCAAGCTTCTGTTTTATGAAAATGAGATGATTGCTATCTTTGTTAATAACCTGATTGCTATCTTTTCTGCCAGTAAGGAAAAAGAACCTGAGAATTTTGGGTCCGTTAATGCAAGTGCTTACTGCACTTACTGCACTTCATTTGGAAAATACTCTGAATTACATTTTTGGTATCTGACAGTACTGGACAGTTCAGGATTCCAGATGCAGGAGAGAATTTGCTGAAAACAGCAAGTGTATGATTTCTAGTGCTTTTATTTATTTGTTTGTGTGTCTGTTCATTTATTTATTTATATAAATTTATTTATTTGTTCCCACTCACCTCAAAGCCTATCCCAAGTTATTCAGGAGTGAGAGTTGAACTGAAAGTTCCCAGTCTGGTAAAAGCTGTTGGATTTTTATCAAGCTGATGTACTGGGTCCTCAAGCAGTGAATCTTAGTATGTTTGCCTAAATCAGTAAACAGTTCTGGCTCCATTCCCAGGCATGAGCTTTACTTTTCTGATCCCTTTATGACATTGAGACTTTAGAGCTGACTCCTCAGGCTTTTGTGGAGCACACTGCCTCACTTTCCCCAGCTCACTGTAGTTAATGCTGTTTATGTAGGTTCCATCTATGATGACATTCTAGACTTATAGTTTAGAAACCAGCTCAAAGCCTAAAAAGAATACTCAATCATAATTAATTTCCTGGCTTTAACCTATGGAGAGCTATAAGAGATTTTACATCCAAACCATTGGTTGGAGTTGTACTGCTAAAGAAATGTATTCTTCTCTTTTCTGAGTCCAACTGACATGATAATACATTTCCACAGTACATAAAATTCAGCTGTAAGTCAGCACCCCACATGCAGCTCCATGGCCCTAATATAAAAGTAATATTGGGAGTAGTACGTTTTAGTCCAAAGTACCTGCAATAATGTGAGGATAATATTACAGTTCAGCAGAATGTTGAAACAAAAGGGACGGCATGCAGTGGTGTGCTAAGATAGCAGGATACTATTAAAGGACACTAACTATGAAGCAAAGAGAAACAAATCTGGTTCACACTTGTCCCCTATGCCTACTGAGAACAAGTATCCTGTTCATTGGCCCCTACGGATGCATGCTGTTGTGTGAGTAATGGCCAAGCATTGTCCAGCAGAAATCCAGTTTGCTTCAACCACACTTGTGCTTCATGTTAGAAATTAGGCTGTAGTGTGATCAGCCCCACAACATTCAGCCTGGTCCTCTTTAAATGCAGGCACTGAGCCTGTCACCTGTCCCAGTGCTGCAGCTGGCTCCTCATGCATCTGCACCTGTCACTCCTCAACCCAGGATCCTGGGCTTCCCAGTGCTCCCCTGACAGCATGTTATGGCCACTGCATGCCTGGAGGAAGAGTGGAGTTCCTTTGTGTAGAAACACAGAGCATGGAGAGAGAAGCCAAGGCGCTAGACTTTCTCCCTGCCATGGGAACAGACACAGATGGGGTATGCCCCTAGAACCAAGAAGTGAAAAACACATCTAAGCCCAGAAGGGAAGACAGTGTCAGAGTTAATCAGTGTGAACTTGTGCAGACTTCTTCCTTGCCCAAAGCTTCCCATCTTACTCTGTCAGGCCCTTGGGTGTATGCCCTATCTTGCACATTTGTTTCCTTTGCTCCTGTGCATTTTCTACTGCCATTTTCTTTCCCTGTAGAGAAATCAGGGGAGCAACATCTCCTGGATTAAGATGACTCATTACTCCAAGGTGTTTCTACTGAACAATGTTGCATTATTCATTTATTTCTATTCACACCCATGACACACAAAAACTGAAAAGCCTCAGAGATCTTCTGAGCTGTAGCATTATCTATAACATCAGTAATTTTCTGAAAGTTCTTTAAAGGTGTGTTATGAAAGGCATTCGAGTTTCAAAAATTATTAAAATTATTTCTCCTCAACTTGTGTTCTGTGCCTAGTATAAATACAAATGCCACGAGGGACTACAGAAATCTTGGCAGAAAGGGTCACTCCTTCCCTTTTCTGTAATAAAATATAAAGATAAAATACCGTAACTTTGCACTTTTAAATCCATCCCTGCGTCTGTGTTTCAGTTTCTATCCTGTTTGTTGAAATCATTGTTTTGTTTACCCAAGATGACATGTGAGCAAGGTTCAGTGTCCCTTCCCATCTCTGACACCAGCAACTCATAAACCACTGGCATGTGACTCCTCTCAGGGGCTCAGGGACACATCTTTGAGGGCAACCTTTTCTTGGTATCACATCATTCTTTGTGGATGAATCGTCATCTTTGCTTAACTGCAAGTGGATATTTCTTTGGGAAAGAGGGGCTTTCAGAAAGGCTTATTTACTAAATTGTTGAACAGTTTGAACCTACCCATTTCTCCTTCATTTCATTCCACTAAAAACAGTTTAGACATAATTTCTGACTGTACAACTGCTGAACAGGAAATTATAAAGGAACAATATTGTGCCTTTTCACAGCAAAAGGTGCTCTCTAGATAAGGATTTGTCTTTGTTTATTTGGGAATTTTTTCATGTGAATAATTTTTTTGGATTGGCCAAGCACAGTCTTCGTTTTCTAAGTCCCATGATGGCTGTTATTCTGTGCTAACATAACCCTCTGCTGTATAACTCTGAAGATAAAAATTATAGTCGTACAATATGGGAAAATCTAAAGATATGAAAAAAGTTCTTAGAATGTTTATTGATGACTAGCAAACAATATTTTCTGTAGTGGGGTAGTTTTCTTTCTTTATCAGATCATATAATAAAATTTTGCCCAGAGATAATTGTCCATAAAATGCTCTTTTCTCTACTGTGAAAAAAAGAATAGCAGCAACAGTAGCAGTGGCATGAAGTCCTGAAAGCAATTAGTGTAGGATGTACTGATTTTTTTCTTGGTTATAGAGTCGCCTTGGTGGCAAGGAAGAGAAAAAGATATTAAGGTGAGTATCTCTAAGGATTCTTTATTTCTTCTGAATTGTCTCACACCTCCATGCTAGATTTTGTTGTACATTTAATAAACTAGAAATTATGTTTTACCAGGTATATCTCCAGTCAAAACAGTTCCCAGTGGCTGATATACTTGAATGAAAGGGAGCAACATTTAGAGGTATATCTATTTATTTGCATTAATCTAGAAAATGGTTAGCTGTTCAGTTATCTGTGTAAAGAGAGAACTTGGAAGTAGTAACTCTATCCTAATGAATAATTGCAATTTTAAGAAGTAAACTCTGGGTGTTATTGGTACTATGGGTAAGTTAATTGCCCAGTACTCATATTCTGTAGTCAGCAAATCCTTGTTAAAATCTTTAATGTGTCTGAGAGGCCAGATAAAGTGAGGCAGCAATAGACTGAGCAATTAAGTGAGTGAATCTTATTAAAGTTTTCTTTGACTGGAAATTAAATGGCAAGTAAGTGAATGGAAATGTATGATGAAAAAAAATCAGAATCTAAACTGTATAAACAATTTGCCTGCGCCTACACTTGTCATGCCAAATACATTTCTGGGCATGGTTTTATCAGTACTGGATTTGTTTGAGAAAATGTTCAAATAAAACCAAAAAATCCAGAGACACCTGCAGAAAGTTAGTGAAGAGAACAGTGAGGACATGCTAGTGTCTGAGAACCTAAAAGACTTTTATGTCTGAGGGTTTCATGAGAGGCAATTAATGTTATTTTTTGTTTTAATTTGGACCATTTGTATATGGGGAAAATATTTCTGATCTTGTAGTCTTTTTTTTTCTTTTCTTTCAGGGAGAAATTAAAACAACAGATGTTAAAGTCATTTGAGTAAGAAGGTGGAAACTTTCATAGCTGAAGGATTTTTGGAGTATGAACAGTTATCTGTATTTTAGCCTTTTAGTTCCTGCATGCTGGACTACATTCTTAGCTGCCATATTTCAGTTAGATAATGATCTTGGCTTGTAAAGGTCATAGAATCCAATGTATTGAAAGATAAAGGTGCAAATAATAAAAAAAGTCCCCAAACTTCTGTTGGCTGCAGGGCATCCCAAGGGGAATGCTGCAGCTGCTGATTCCAAACAGAACATGTTACAGCATCTGTTGAACAGCAGCTGCTTCAGCATCCTATTGATCTAGGCACCATGAACATCTCCAACTCAGAGGCAACAATATTAGCTTTTCTTTGGTGTGGATTTCTTCATCTTCTGTTGGCAAAGCTGTGGGTGATAGCCTTGCATAGTAAGTACAATGAACTGTCACTAACACTGCAGTCATTCCCAATGCCAGAGGCACTTGTACAGACATTTCTCCACCAACTGCATGAAGCTTCAGCACAGCATCTTTGGTTCTTTTCTCTGTTAATTTAATGGCCTGTTGTCTGCTTGTTAGTAAGGATATTTTTGTGAGGTAGGCTAAATGCCAGAACAGTTACAACTGAATATAAATGTGACTTTCATGTGTAAACTTAGTCTTTATTCTGTTTTTTGCATCATTAGTCAAATATTATATTTTGCCTAGAAGAATGCATTGCATAGGTCTAAAATTCAGTCTGATGCTTCCAAAAAGTCTTCAGATGCTTCCATGCTGTTTCTTTAAGCTTACTGTACAGTTGTTATTTATTCTCTTTACTCACATTTTTCTGAGTGCAAACCATTTATTGTTAGCATTTTTTTCTTTAGATTTTCAAATCTAAACCATGTTGGGTTCAAAGCTCAAAGTAAAGCTCTGGTGTAGAAGAGAGGCACTGAAGAATTCTTTTAGGTCTTTAATCTATAAAAGGGAGATATCAGATAATCAGAATTAATGAATTTTTTAAATGCTCAGAAAGTTTTCCAGTCTGAATCACACAGGCTTTGCTTGAGGCACCAGTCCTGCAAAAAAACCGCAAAAAGATGCTATGTTTACTGGCATCACAGTTTAAATGCAATTTTCTCTTGTAACATTGAGATAAAATAATTGCTTGCACATTCCCTGGTTACAAAAGGTTTAGTAACATTCTTGTGTGGCTTGTTGTTTCATTCTGTGTTAATTCTTTGGCAATGACAACAGGTCCATATCCCCAGTTTGTACAGTTTGCAAAGCATTTTTCCATCCAACAAAAAATACATCAAGGGTGTTTCATTAGTCAGATTATAATTGTCTGTCTTTATCACAATCATTGATCCAGTTATTCTGGATGTGGCTGGTTCCTTGCTCAATTTAATTAGCTCTTGTTTTCAGAGGGGAAATATATGGGTTTTTGGGAGAAATAAATAATAATTTAAAAAGTTTGATTTAAAAACTCGTATAAAAATTTCTTTTTGTTTTTCAAGGTTCTTTTCCTATCCACTTGTATTTCACATTGTAAATATTTTGGAAAAGAGCCTTGATATTTCATGTCAACATTTCCTTTTTAAGTTTTATTTTTTTCCCCCTTTTACCATCTATTCTACTTCTCACCTTTTATTGCAAGTGAAAAAAAGTTAGGAAAAAAGGAGCAAGAAAAAAGGCTAAAAACCCATAAGCATTGAAAGTGTGGAAACATCTTTTTTTCCTCACTTTAATGTTTGAGAAAAACACTTCAATAGAAGTGCAACAACAAAAAAGGGAGCAAGAATGGATCTGTCCTGCTTAATACTTCTGTCAACAACCTTGAGGGTGGCATAGACTTACCAAGTTTGCAGATGACACCAAATGAGGGGAGCAGGAGGAATCATAGAATCACAGAATCATAGAATCGATTGGGTTGGAAAAGACCTCCAAGATCATCAAGTCCAACCCTTGGTCCAACTCCCATCTGTTTACTAGATCATGGCACTCAGTGCCACATCCAATCTCA
>JAWWEU010000001.1:107660406-107696061 GCA_035583155.1 Acropternis orthonyx | reverse complement strand
ATAATAATAATAATAATAATAATAATAATAATAATAATAATAATAATAATAATAATAATAATAATAATAATAATAAGTAGTAGTAGTAGTAGTAGTAGTAGTAGTAGTAGTAGTAGTAGTAGTAGTAGTAGTAGTAGTTTTTGACAGTGATGATGGTGGAAACTCTCAGATTAGTCTCGATTAAGAGGCAACATCAAGTATATTCAATAATATTTATTATTAATTAAGTCCATTAACATCATTTGTGTTTCTTACATACTGTAATTTTATTTCCCTCAACACAAATTCTTCTCCAATAATAAGACCTGACACGTTTTACTGAGGACATTTAGTCATTATGATACTATTTCCAGAGAGAGAAATGAGTAGATAAATTAAAATAAGATAGTATAAAATTCATGAGACAGGAACAATACATACAAAAATGTTCTTTTAGTAAACTAAATGTTCAATATGTTGAAACTGCAGCTATTGAATGAGATTCTCAAAGTCACCTAATGATCATCATAAAAATCAACAGTAACTTTACAATACAGACAGCATGACAGTCTTCCATAGATTATACACCTTTAAGTGCAAGAAATTTAGATTTTAGATATTTTTTCTAAAGCAAGATATTTTGCTGATTTTGTATATAAATAGACAGTAGGAATAGTCTAAAAGATTGATTGTCCCCCATGTTAAGGGAAAGTACTATCTTAAAACTACTGTATCTAAAGGGCACTGAAAGGACAAATGCAAAAGATTGGTAACAAAATACTGAAGCATTTCAGGAAATCTCATGGCATATGGGTCATTCACTTTTGAGAAATCTTTGTATAAGAATCACTCACATGTAAAGATTTGCTAACATTTATGTATCATTTCATTCAGACATGTTTTAACTTACTAAATGGAATTTATTACAAAAATCTTGATTTTTTGTTTTTTGTTTTTTGTTTGTTTGTTTATTTTGGGTGAAAGATGAATAAAATGTAGCACAAAAGTTCAAGTATTACGGTATTTATTAAGCAAATTCACACACAGAAACAAGTATAAGTTGATAATATATTTGCAGAGAGTTGTCTAAGGTGAGTAGATTCACTGCCTGTGCCTGTTTAAGGGAAAATCAAACAACACTGGACTTGTCATCTGTGCATTCTTTTTCCCAATAACGTGTATTCTTTTGCACTAAATTAAAGTATACACTTTTAAGGAATGAAAATATTTTGCAATGATGATACAGTGTTAAGAAAGAAGAGTGACTTACCAGGTACAATAATAACAACAAAACACACAGGACATCTGTTTATTGTTTTTACTTCTGAGTGCTCGAAACCCAAAATTTCTCTCCCAGTACCCTTTAAGTTTTAGTGAGTAACAAGCTCTTGACTTCTGACCTTTGTTTATACCTCACTCCTTTGATTGGTCATAATGAAACTTCATTGTAATATTTTTATCCCCTTTCATTCAGGAATAAAAAGCTAAAAATGTTATACAAGAGATTGCACACTTGTAGAATACCATTGAATTAATTAGAATATGTCTGATCTATCATTCTAAAAGGAAAAACCTCCCAAATTATGACTGACTTACATACATTTAACTACATTAATTTGCTGTTTTGGGAGATGATTTAACTACAGTTTTAGACTTCCAAATTTTTACTTAAATAAAACTAATCTCTGAAAATAAAACTACCAGCAATATAGTTTTCAGGGACTTAACTTAAAAGTATCTAGAATTCTCAGGGTAGAGAACTCTGCACATAGAAATCAAGTGATATCAGTGAAAAAGTGCATTTTTAAAGCTGCAGCAAAGCATTTGGTAGAAATTTACACCCTGCTAATGTAATCTCTGCAGGATTAGAAACTATGACACTTTCATCCTTTTTTTGATTTGCCTACAAGAGCAATTTATGTGATGTTTAGAGAGCTGAGGAAGAAGCAGGATGAATTATACACTAACTAGAATAATGAGAGTGAGGTTCACATTTAATTCTGTATGTCTCAAAATTTAAATTCAGTTTGTAATCAAAATTTTTGGTACTGATAAAACTTAATACACTTACATTCACCCAGTAAAGAGCATATTAGAATATTGACTCTTTTACTACACTGCGTGAATAAAATGCATAACCAGTCAAGCCCCATATTGTCTGTCAGTCATAAAAGAAATATGTAAAAATAAACTCTGTAGCATCCAGGAACAAAATAATCTGCCAAGAGGTGAAGTTTCATAATCTCTATCAATTAATAGAAATTCTAAGGCTTAAATCCTGTCTAAAAAAAATAAATTATTCTATGTGATATAACAGTGAATGTTTTTATTATCCACATATGTGTCTAATCCATCATTGAATCTTGCTAATCTTTTGGCCTCAATTACATCTTAAGAGAAAGGGTTTTCAATTTATTACCTTCCATTTACACTTAATTTGTTTGGGTTTTTTTTTCATTGTATAATGGAAAAGTTTAAAATAACTAGATTAAGATTTACATATAATTTCTTAACCTCCATAGTTTTAGAGACATCTCTATGTTAACAATTTAGAATGAGGCAGTACAGTGGTTCAAAAGAGAATCCTGCCCTTATCTACCTTTTCTGCCTGTGGTTTGCAGAGTGTGTTTGCAGAGCAGCTTTGCTCTATGGCACATATTCCCTTGTGAAGAAGCTAAACAGGAATCTCATTGCAAAAACCAAAGGTTCTCTCCTGCTCAGTGGGGACATCAGGCTTTGAACTGGGTCATGGTCATACAGCCACTGGGTACCATGACACAGACTTTGCTCACATGCCAATAACAAAGCTCTGACAACCAGAAGTAGTTCCTGTGTGTTATAAAAGGGGCAAGTACTGTGCTCAACATCTTTCACCTTTCAGTTCATAAGCCTGGAACTTCTCTTCCAGTGGCCCTACCATCTCAGAGACTTTGGTCATTACTTAAATTAAGACAGAGTTGCCCACTCAGATCTGGCTTGCCACTTAGTAATTAGTTATGGGCTGCAAAATTCACGTGGAGAGCAGATCACCCCTCACCTGCCCAGCCAAGAGAAATACAGGCTCGGGAAACTGGAAAAAGAGGACGCCAAAGACCAGTTCATGGCAGGGGAACCTGAACTGTTCCCTCACCAGCAAACATTTATGCACAAACCAGGCCAGTACTTCAACTAAATCACTAGAAAGCCAGATCTAGAAACTACTGTTTTATATTTCAAACTGGAAGTGTAAATGAACTGGCAATTTAGTGTTCTGCATCAGTCGCTGCAGTTATAGGATGAACACTTCTCTCTGACACTTTTCTGTGGACACTGAGAAAACTAGAAAAGGAGTGTTGGCTTGAGCAGCAGACACCATACACTGTCATTCTGAAATACAAGTTAGCAATGGCAAGACCATGAACAGAAGTGAGGATTTCTTTCTATATGGATTATAAAGGTAATGGTGGAGGAATACACACATGCAATAATATGCTAGTCATCCATGTGAAATGGTTGAAATGACAGTGTGTTTCCTCAACAGATACAAGGAAATGTGTGTAGTCAAGGAAACAAAGATTTCCTGAATAAGTTTTCATCTTATTTTCATCAAGATGACTTGAAACCATTGGTATGTGGGGATATTTGGCCCAAGTATCCACCTTTATCTTATGTATATGCCATGAATTACATACAGTAGAAACCTTAGCAACAGAACCATCAGCTTTTACCTGTTGGTCTGCTCCTGTTGAATCAGGAGTAACTGACTTCAATAAATAGCTAATACAAATATAGCCTGTGAAAGCATCTCTCTTTCTTTCTCTGTGGCAAAGATTTCAGTCATCTCAGTTTCTGGAAATGCTCTAGGCCCTTATTCATGTCACATGATCCTAAAATATCATCATTTCACCTACCCCTTTTCCTTAAACAGAAGGAGAACCAAGCAATCTATTTCAGATGCAGAAGCCTCATAATGGACAAACTTGTACTATTATTACTGTTAGTTTATATGTTCTTCCACATCTGTCTTTTCTATTATGACAGCACTGTCATATTTTTTGCTAGATTTACAGAGTAGTTTTAAACCAACTTCCAGAATTATGCCCAAGACTCTTGCATTTCTCCAGTTTATGTTAATTGACAATCTATAATAAAGTATTCTTTCCAATCTGAATTATCTAGCATGTCTAAGCATACACTTATGATGATACTCATTCATTTAATTTGAATGGGCCACTTACATACTGTTCTGATTATGACAGGAGTAGTGTTTTCTTCACAATGACTAGTATATGGCTATGGTTTGGTTTTGTGCTGAAAACAATGTTGATAATGGATGATTTTTGTTATTGCTGAGTGTTGTTTGCACAGCACCAAGACTTTCTCTGCCTCACCAGTGAGGAGGTTAGGGGTGCACAAGAAGCTGAGAGGAGACAGCCAGGGCAGCTGATCCCAACTGAACAAAGGGATTTCCCAGACCATAAGTCATCACGCTCATTTTCTAAAGTGGGGGGAAGAAGAAGGAGGAAGGGAGAACATTCAGAGTGATGGTATTTGCCTTCCCAAGTCACCGTTACTTGTGATGGAGCCTTGGCAATGGCTAAGCACCTGCCTGCCCATGGCAAATGGTGAATTAATTGCTTTCTCCGCTTTGCTTGTGCGTGCAGCTTTTGCTTTACCTGTTAAACTCTTTTTATCTCAACCCAAAAGTTTTCTCACTTTTACTCTTGTGCTGTGGTAATTTGTGGCTGGGGTCAAACCATAATGCTTACCCATCCAGTTTGTCTTTTCCTTTTGTTTCATTGCCTGTGTCACTGGTTACCTACTTTTGCAGATTGCTGACAAATGAGAAACAACTTTACTGCTACAGAACTGAGTGACATGTTTCATTTTCCATGGAAAGAATGAATATTTTTTTTGGTTTTCTATCTGTTAAAATTGCATCTAATACCTCATATTATACTCCATTACAATTTATTTTTCTTCATATACTGTTTTGCTCTACATAAAATTAAAAACAACAAAAAAAGAATTGTCATATCTTCTGAGCACACTTAAGTGATTTATCAAATGCTACTGGTTCAGAACCTTATTTTACTTCTGTAAAAGACTTAACTTTTGCCCTATTTCATTTATTTCCTTTTTTTTTTCTCTGTGGATGGGTTTAGTTAAATTCACACCTTTCCACCAAAACTGAACTGACCTGACCTTTGAAGAGCACTGTCAGATCCTTTCAGATGCAATGACAAGGTTTCCCTCATTATCAGCCATTATCAGAAATCTCAATTACTTTTTTGGAAGTGTAAAGAATAATCTTTCTCATAGGCACAGCATGTAGTCATGTATGGATCTGGACTCATGTTTTTTTGTGTTTAATGTAAATGTCAAATTAACACAGTTTAAAGCATTTATAATAGTCTGATTAAGGAGATATCTAAGTATTTATTATACATACTTAACCCTTATGTAGTTATTGACAGCAATAAGTCTTAAATTACAGCAATTTTGTGCTGGCAGTGAGGTACTCTCTTACGGGACATTACATAAATTGTAAATGTCTTCCCAAAGCATGATCATCAATCAAAACTAGAGATGCTAATGTTGCCAACAAAATTAGAAACAGGCTGTCAAGAAGCAAATACAAAAATCATTATAAAAGAAACTCAAATTTATCTCTAGCCCTAAAAATTACTGTCCTTCAGCAATGGCAGATAATAATTTTGTGTCTTTTCTGTCAGATTTAGGGACATTTTTTAATAAAAATTGAATATTTACAAATGAATGTAATGGCTAATGAGGTATTTACTGCATAGAACTATTATTATCCACTGGAAACCTGGTTGAGAAAACAAGCAGGAATGAAAGGAATGACTAATGGGTATCACTTTCCATCAAACTCCTCAAATGATTCTAAAAAGGTAATAGCAACATTGTTTTTAATGAAAAAAAAAATAACAGAAAAAAACCCCCAACATTGATCCATTCTCTTCTCTCATCAGCTGTTAAAAAATTAATTTTGATTATAAAGGTCACATTTTCAAAATTTAGAACAATAAAGGGAAGAATTCAAATTCTGCTATGAATAAGATAACAACAGTCAGACAAACTGCCATCTATCAAACTGCCGTTGAGAAATGGTTAAACTTTATGAGAAATGCATGTAGATTCTTTTCTTGTTTCAAAATGTCTTTTCTTCTGCAACGTTATTTCTACTTATACTATAGAATGTCATTTCAACTAAAAGAAAGGGAAAGAAAAAGGAAAAGAAAAATTAGATTGTTTATTATACTTGTTACACCTATCACTTGAAAAACAGTTTATGGGGCTTGACATTTTCCATGGCCTTAAATAATTAACTTCAGCCTAAAAGGCTGAGCAAATATGATTTGTCAATTAATAAATGTTATTGACTTAAAAACATAATAACATTACACAGTGCTAGAACTATCTATTTTACATGACATACTTATGTACATTCTTAATAAGCAGTGCTCTCTAAAACTCCTTTCTCTCTGAAAAAAATGAAAATAAATTACAGTGCTAGTTGCTTAATGAAGCATGTATAAATATTCAGTTTCTTTTTGGATTGCTAGCTAGCATACTGTGTGCCTACTGGGTCATTGTATCATAATAAAATCTATCTCATTTCTCAAAAGTGATATGCAAAGTTATGATTTCGTGTTAAAATTGAGAACATTCTCTGTAGTGTTTTAAATAAATAGCTATTAAGAAACTGAAATATTTTGCAAGCTTGGGCCTATACTTACAATAAGCATTTATTCAGTGCATTAATTTTTGGAAGGCCTGTTAACATCAGCTTTAAAATACATTGAAACAAAACTGAAAAACAATTCAAGGAAAACAGAAGCAAAGACAGAATACCCTGTTATTATAGCTGCAGTTTATCTCAGTTGCATTGATGTAACTTTTGAACTCATGTCAGTTTTACATATGGAGAAAGATTAAATGTCTTGTTACTCTTACCAAAAGCAAAAAGATTAGTGTTTATAAAGAAAGTAGTGAACTCTGTCAATGAAAAATGAGAGGAATGATAATATCTGACTTTAGTTATAATGCTATTTTTTGATAACAGCTCTTTACCAAACATTCAGTAACTGTATGTCTAGTAATCTAAAATTGAATGGCTGTGCAGTGATGTTGCACAGTAATAACAGCTATAGCATGATTCAGCTAACCAACATCAATTTCCTCCCTGCCCATAAAGCGAAATCCATCCAACCTTGATGTTGAAACATCCCCAAGCAGCAGCCCAAACTAATACAAAACCAATGAAAAACCTGCCCAATAGCATTGTATACATAATCAGACAATAAATAAATTATTAAAATTAGCTAAAAAGGGGACATCAAAGAAGAAACAGTCCAATTACATCCTTAAAGATATTTTTTTCCACCTGAATCTTCTTATTAACAATGCCATTATATTCTGATGTCTGGAGTTGCATTTGCATCACTGATATTTTTTTTCCACCAAGTCTTCTAAATATTAACTTTTCAAGAATTATTGGCTGCTTTTAACCTTTTTGATCCATCAACCGCATAACAGTTTAGATCAAGAATAAAGGGTTTGGCACATTGTTTTGTTTACTTACACTGTAACAATGATTTAGGCTCATACAAATCATAAAACATCAGTATTTAGTTGAAATCTTGGCCTACTTCTTCTGAATATTTTGTACCCTTCCTGTAGTGTCTAGTCTTAGTTACTGTCAACATTCTAAAGCACGCATAATGTTTACCTTATCTTCTACAGGACTGAATACAAACAAGATAAATTCTTGAGAGAGCTCTTGAGCATTTTGATGTTGAAGTTTTTTCACTTCCATACTGCTCCTACAGCATTTCTTCTCCTAATACTCTTTGTGGTCTAACCTGATCTACAGCCAGTGCATGTGATTGTATTGTGTTTATCTGTAGAACAAACCATGTGTTCATACTACTTGTAAGTGCACTAATTGCTGGCTGCATCAGTAACTGTTGTATTTCTATTGGATAATTTTATTTTTGTTCTGCTATACAAGTTAAAAACCCAGTGTTACTTATTTCTTCATACAATGAAGTGATGTAATGTATGTAACCTAATCTTTAAACACTGCTTTCAGATCAAAGCGCACTAACTTTGGAAAATAAATACTTGTATGGGCTATCGATGACATTTTTAGCATCTCTTTATGCAACTACAGTTCCTATTTTGTTCTCTAAGTTCTGAGACAAATGAAAGTCAGTGAGGATTGTATTGGTTTGGTTTCCTCTCTGCCACGTAGTTATTAGTATAATTTTGTTCTGCAAAGGGCACGAAAAGGTGAAATAGGAGAACAGGGCCTTCACCAGAGTTGTGAAACAGAAGGGACTACTGAAAGTTTATGTAATGACACAGGCAGTAAAAAGAAGCTGCAAAATCCAGGTACTGTGATTGTTCTATTTAAAAGATAGGACTATGGTTTTTGGCAACGGGGGAAAATGGATTTTTCTGATAGCTCAAGAAATGATCATATATAACTGAAAGACTGAATAACAAGTAATGGTCATTGATACAACCTGGGAAAAAAGGAAGTGGTTCTGTGAAGTGTAACAGGCGTTAAAACTTACAACCTGCTGTGTAGCCACCTAGCAGCTCCTGATAAACCATCAGGCAATATTTTTTTGGTGTGTAGAAATTTTGTGGAAAAAATCTATTTCGACAGCAACTGGTGGCTACAGACTACTTATACATTTTTAAATGGAGTAAAAAGAAGGGAAACTACTTTTGAGTATATAGCGAAATTGAATAAGTTGACAGAGACCTGTCAGTTTTATGCAGGGCTTTGGGTAGGTCAGGAATTTATATAACTTGTGGTGGAATCTGTTCATGGGCAACAAGTAGAATGGCGCAATCCAAAATCAGCTGCCCAGTGAATCTGATCTGACCATAAAATACACTGCAACATTATTGGTTTAGGGTGTGTTAGTACTGAAGAGGCCAAGTAGGGACCAGTATCCCATAAAAGATGAATTCAGGGGTTGGAGCACAGATGATACCAATAGTAGCATGAATTGCATTTTAGTTCTATGTTAATTCCACTCGTTACCCCCACCCTCCAAATCCCACAAAATATTTTGTTCTTGTTCCTTAGAAATGTATCTTTAAGACTGTTAGTTTTTCAGATTTGAGTGCCTCTTGACTTCTGTCTCTCTATCTATCATCATCATTGTATTTCCTAGCCCTTTATCTGTTTAGAAGTGTTCAGAATCTGCTCATTCCTTCTTCTGCTTCTGAGCTGCATTCTCTGGGAAAAAAAAACAACCTCTCAGACTTTGTTCAAAAGCTTCTCAATTTGCTAAGTGAACACACAGTCACTCAGTAAAAGGTAGTGAATAAAGAATCCAAACTATACCCACTGCAGGCCGTAGAGTCCAAGGAAACACTGAGCATTTGAGGGTTGCAGGTCAACTGGTGGGAATCTCAACAATTTGGACAAAACATCTGACAACAGCACTGATCAGGAAAAAAAAAAAAAGAAAAAAGAAGAAAGGTATACAATGAAACAGAGCCGTGTGATGAATTTACGTCAAAAAAAGAAGCAGGTGAAAAAGAAACTGAACTTTTCTGATAAAAGCCATTATATCAAGGAGGGGAGATACTCAGAATGTCATCAAAGTCAAAGCAATGCTTAAAGTCATTGAACAACATTTTACAAAATATCACCAGCAGAAAAATGCAAAGATTCATGCAGAGCTGCTCTCCCCATGAAGCCATGATATCAAACAGGGCATGAGGACAACAAAGGAAAGACACCAATAGTATCGGGCACTTGTTAGATCAGATGCACAACCAGCCCACTGGAAGGTTAACACAGAGTTAAAGAAAATACCAGATAAAAAGTTAATACGTTCACTCTGCTACTCATAGAACAACACTGTAAACTTTGCATAAGGGTAAAAGAATAAAAAATGGAATTAACTAGATGTGGAATAACAAGAGGAAGGAGAGAAGGAAGGGAAAAAAGTGGGAAAAGGAGGGAAAGAAATATTTTTTTAGCATAAAAAATAATGACAACATACTCAATTTAAGTTCAGATGTGGGGACAACGACAGAAAGAAACAATATGACAATGAAGAACCAAAAGAAGGTCAGTTGGAGAAGCATAAAAGGAAACAAAATAAGAGAATAAATAGAAACAGAAGTGAGAAAACTGGGACAATTTTGAAGTTCTCTACATGGTCTAAACAAGGTTTTTTAATCAAACATAAGACAATTTCAGAAATAACCTGTAGGACTATGTTTCATTTGTTTGCAGTAGGGACACTAAAATGGGGAAAGTATATCTAATGTGCAATATCAGATTTTCAGTAGCCAGTCCAGGAATCTTGCTGATTGTTTCCATCAGCCAGAAGCAGTGTTTCCATGAAGGCAGCAGGCACAATCCATCTGGACTTCTAGTAGGATCATTTAATTCTTTAAGGACCATGTAATGAATTCAGGCCATTTCTAGTTAATGAAAAATTACATGGTAGATCATGGTATCAGTTACATGATTTGCCTTGAGATTCCTATATCATGCTATTGAGAATAGAAAGAGTAAAGACAAACCTTCTAAGTACCTTCTATAAATGCTGTGTTTCTAGAGGAATAATCTAGACACCAAACTCCACAAATTTTATATTAGCATACTTCTGAACAACCATTAATATAATGCCAATGTTTGTCTGCCACCATCTAGATTATTACAAACAAGAAACAATAGAAAGAAGAAAATATGTGAAGGGGAGAGAAAGAAGTTTTTGAAGTTCTTCAGATGAATAAAAGTGTAGTAAAAACTAAATGGAGTAAAAATGGAAGAACTAGAGAGGGTAACATGAAAAAAAAGTAGAATAAACAAGGCAGTAAGAGGTGAAAATGATACCCTGAAACATGACTAAGACAGGATGTCAATAATTCATATAAAGAAATGACTACTTAGAAATGTAAACCTTACCTCAGCTTGTTTGGAGATATCATCAGTATGCAGGTGTGCTGGGGGTCTGTGATCTGTCAGAAATCAAGCAGTATTTTATATTAAGAGAAAACAGAGCTTTGATAATTTATGCTGAATTTCTTATTCTGCCTCTAAGATGTGAACACAGTACCAATGATCTCATGACTGATAGGGGAGGTGCAGAACAAAATTATGTCAATCTGACTCATAAGACTGTTTGCCTATAGCACAGGAACATGTGTGGTTGTGACTGTGTTTGAAGATGAGTAGGTGAAAGTAAATTTTCCTGTCTACCCTGGACTGAACAGAGCCTGAAGGTTATCAAAAGAGATGTTGGGAGTGTGCCCTATCTGTATGGGAATATATTACCAATTATGAAACCAGACTATCTCTAAATTCTCAAAGTATCTTCACTTAACCTTTCCCTTCTCATCAGGTAAGGCAGTATCCTGTTCAGAGAAAAGCAAAGAGGGATATTGTTTTCAGAAGGTAATGGTGTAATCATTCATCATTCTCTATTGAAGCTAAGAGAGCACTGGCAGGTTAGATGTGAAATAAATCTAAAAATGTTACCTAAAGTCTAAAAAAGGTATTCTTATTTAACCTATACTTGGAAAACACCTTGCTACTCAGCCGCTTTTGTGTAATTACCCTGGAAAAATAAAAAAAAATAAACCTTCCATGCCAAAAGTTACCAGAGCATATATATCCCAGTCAGCTAAATATGAAGAGAGGTATACTCACACTGACACTGAGGTTGTGATGAGAGGCTATAAAGACACAGCACCTTCTGATGAAGGATTAGAAAAATTGTATAGTGCAATATTTTACCTTTGTGAAAGCATGCATAAAGTTTAAAACCACTTAAATTTAAGCAATGGGAAAAAAATGATAATGATCAAGTATTTCCAGATATTAGGTTTATCTAGACAAGCAAGACAGAAGTAAAACCAAAGAATACCCTTCTTACTAAGGGGAAAAATCAGGGAGTAGTTTTCTCCACCATGATTCCTATTTCTGCCAAGTTCGGTTTGCATTTAGGTATCTTTCTGAATAAGAAAATCCCAATAAATTAAGTCCGCATGTGTATTGGGTAATGCATATTGGTTTGTCCATCTTAATTTCATTGTGAAAATCAAGCCTGGGAAAAACCACACTGTATAGTTGTCACCTTTCACCTATGAGAAGGGAAGAGCAGTTCAAGGTTCCCAAATCCCCTTGGAGCAAGTTAGGGTGAGATAACACTCAAGGTCCTTATGTAAACAACTACTTTAATGGCACAAATGCCTGTAAATATTAACCCACTCACAACTACCAGCTATGCAGAAACCTCAACTTTACCTGAAAAGTATTCAGAAACATCAACCCTTTCACTGTCACATCCCCCTAAACTGTGGCTTTGTGAGAAGTCCAGGCAGGCTGTTGTCTTAGGAAAAGAAAAAAAGGAGGGAAGAGGGAAGAAGGGGGCAGAGAGAGGGAGGAGGACAGAGACAAAGGGAACACTCTCCTCCCCACCACCTTCTTCCTCTCTCCCCCACCCCCAAATCTTCATGATTTCCTTTGTCCCACCTCTGGTACTCTCCCTTGGGATGTTGTCTGGATTCAGTGCAGTCACTTGGGCCTCATCATTTACAATAACTGTTTTAATTTTTCTGTCTATAATTATCTTTCACACACCTAGGGTAGCTGCAAAGAAGCAAAGTGTGATCATTATCAATATAAATATTGACATTTGCTGTTGTCCTTTACCTAATTGAAGAGGGTATTTTAATGATTTGGTTTAGCTCATTATTTGTGCTGCAGTATTTTTGACAACACTTAATTGTTCTGAAGTGGCAACTGGGAGATGGAGTCCTAAAGAAAGTATTATATTGACACTGTAAAGGTGTTTAATATTCTATTACTTATATTCCTGAGGAAATATTTCTTTCTGATTTTGGTGTGATATTAACAACGCCACAATGCATCTCTGAGCAACAGTTTTGTGTCTTGGTCTTTTCCCATCAATTCTTTTGGTTATCACATTTGAAACAAGTGAAGAACACAATGAAATTTGATACTGGGATATTTGTGCAATGCTCATCTTAGAACAGCCTTTCCTGTCCCTTGTTAATGCCCCCATTCTCCACCAAGCTAAGCAGAATATCAAAACATTCGATTTTCCAAATGTTAAAGTATGGGACAGAAGTCCTTCAAAATTGAACCATTTGAAAAAAATGCTTTCTACCAGCTTTTATAACTTTGCTGCATGAGAGTAGGTATTACTATCTCCTAACTCTCCAAGTTAAACTCTGAATTTATAAGTAAGATTTTGCTTTGAATCCGTTATCAGATTTCAAGCTAACCACCTCTCTCTCTAATCACAACAGGTTTACACATCACAACCACCTCTTCACAACTTGTTTTATTTCCTTCCATGCTGAAGAGGAATTTTCAATTTTATTTGGTATTTAAATTTGTCATGGCATAAATCTCTTGCATCAGTGCTCCAAGGAGTGTCAATGTTAGACTGCTAGGCAAAGTTTTAGCACCTACTGAGGCATGTTTGTTTCTTGAGACTTAACAATTAAACAGGTAAACAGCATGCTGCAGATGATTCATAAACATGTGAGTTATAGTTTCTGTGTTGTTTTATTTTGGTTTGTCTGTTTAATGAGGTTTTTATGTTCTCAATAACTGCCTGCAAGTCTTTCCCTGACATCAGGTTTGTCAGCCACTTTCAGAAGACTTATGTCAATGTACATGTTTGGGAAAAGTCATACTAGCATTTTGAAAGGTGGTCTTTTTTTTTTTTTTTTTTTTTTCCCAGCAAGGAAGGTGCTTTAGAATTAATTTTTTATAGGTTAATATTTATCCCCTAAATCTTTAGAAAGACAAGCTTCTTTTTCTAAGGTGCAAGACACAGAATATCTACAGAATATAAGTACATATTTTACATACCGGAAAAAAGAATATAGTCAGAAATTTATTTAATAGAAAAATTACAGATTTGGTGACAGTTTGTATAAATTACAATCTTAAAAGAGACTCAGAGTGCTATTATTAAAACTCATAGCAAAAAGTATTCTGAAACAACTGAGATGGGATGTCAGTATCCAAAAGTAGTCATTCTGTTAGTATAATAGGAGAAATAAAATTTGATTTCTGAAAATTTATGACTGACCAGAGAAACTATGGGTATATATTAGGAAATAAATGCTGCTTAGTGTTATTTATCATCTTTTGAATTATTTTATTGCTTTTCATGAGCTGTAACATCTTCTTGGGAAGCAATATGTCCTAGAAAGGTACACAGAACCAAACTTCATTAAACTTCATTATAAGAAAACTTGTGGTTGCTCAGACATTGTTGATATAATGTCTAATGGCTTAACCTGCTATATCATTTCTTTTAGTATACTGCTTTCATTGAAAAATTATTATCTTTTCTTAGTATTCATATCCCTGCAAATACTGCCTGCTGTACTTCTTTCACTTCATATTCTGTTGCCCCAAAATGCAGTTTTGGGTTTAAAAATGAAATACATTTATAATAGTCTGAAGACTTTAATTTAAATCATCATACACAGCTATAATCAAAGGCTGTGTAACAATTATTCTAAGTCCTTTATAACCAGCTCTCAGGGTAGTACCAGTAGCTAGGACTGATGGATTCTTACTTGATCATTATCACAAAAACGAAAATACACTTATCTATAAAGGACTTTAAATTTTTTCTCCTTTTAATCTTTGCATATTATTTATTTTCTTCACTAAACCAATGGAAATGGGTTTTTTTAGAAGCTTAACTTCTAAATCTGTGACTGATTCTACTGACTTCACAGTTAGCCAAGTGCAGAAGTGTTAAGCACAATGTAAAAACCAGTTTCTCTGAAAGCAGAAAATAACTTTCCTTGTTTCTAATATATATATATATATATATATATATAGTGTTTTGCGCTTTTTTCCATACATGTTCTAACCCCTAACTGAGGTTATAGAAATATGAAATCTTAGTAAACACCAGTCCATCCATTATCAGAATTTATTTAATTGATAATAAAATCCTGCAGTACCACAGTTGCTATCTAGATGAACTACAGTCTGGAAAAAACAAATTGTCTTGTTAGATGACTATTTTTTGTCAGTCAGAATCGTCTTCAGAGCACTACAATTCATTTAGAGCTCAGGCTAACTCTTAAATTTCTAATACCTCCCCTCTTTTCAGGAGATCCTTCTTTTTTTTTTTTTTTTTTTTTTGGAATGGGATCAATACTGCTCAATTCTTATGGGACTTAAATAGTCATTGTATGCTAACTTCAGGCACTAACATGGAATGGTTTGGAAACCAAGATATGAGAGGAGCTGTGTTTTGCTGATGATCCCTTGAGTCATCCAAATGCCTTAGAATGCCACTTTCTAAGATAATGAATCCACTGGAGAATTCCCTAAACCCACCCAATTTTATTAGAATTTTTTATTCATTTTCTCTCTGCTGCATTGATATTAACAGCACATTAAATATTAACAAAAATGTTCAAAGCATCCTGTGGGACAATATATTTAACATAATATCTGAGGCTTATCCTTTCAACTGTCAAGTTTAATATCAATAAGTAATATTCAAGCTCAGTTACCAGCTGATAACATATTGCAGCACATTATTGATTTCCAGCGTTGATTACTATGAGTGGTAAGTCTCCAGCAGCAAATAACATCAAAATGAAAAAGGTTTTGTGTCTGTTCTCTGGTTTGTACGCATTTAGGAATTGACAAGAAACTTTATGGCCTGTAGACTCAACTTTCTAGGTGCAGAACATGTAGAATTTCCACTGAAGACACTGGGACTCCAGCTAATGAGTACATACTAGATCAGTCCCATGGTATCACTTCAACCACACTCAAAAAATCTTAGGAAATATAGATCCAAACTTATTTCAGTAGTTCTGGGAATTCATATCTTCCTATGTTTCTGATTGCCTATTAGACAGCGGTAGTCTTAATTTCCATTTAATTTTCATTCATGTGATTTAAAATGCCATTTCTTTTAATCTAGGATGTTTGCTGGCAACAGAGTTCAAATTGCTTAAAAAACAGGTTCCAGTGCAATTATTAAAGAAATCTTTGATTGCCTGAGGTAGATAGATATAATTCCCTAGACTATAGAAATTAGTTATCGTTGATCTTGACATTCCATGCCTACCTCTATATATATGCATACATATGTGATATATATATTTATGATAAATTTATATATAACATTATATCTTGTTTAATAGCTGAGAGATTTTAGAATACTTTCTGATCACGATGATTCATGATACACATTGATAAGTCTTCTCAGTAGAAACTCTCACTGATTGATAGATAAAGCAAGAAATTGCTATTCTAAATGTGTTATACAAGCAGCAGATCCTTTTTTAAAGGTAAAATAAAGTTGTGCAATTCAAGGTCCTGAAACAGAAGTGGACTGGATGACTGAGTCTTGTTTCCTGCTTCTCGACAGTATTGCTTTGGAAATGCCTTTAACTTTTGGTGTTATTTATAGTAACATGTTGGCATAAAAACTGCTAACACCTGTGGTGGGTTGACCTTGGCTGGAATCCAGGTGTCCACCAAACCACTCCCCAGCCCCACAGGGGAGAGAGAGAATAGGATGGAAAACAACTCTTAGGTTGAGATAAAGCAGTTTACTAAAACAAAAGTGAAAGTTTGTGTGCAAACAAGCAGAGAGAAAAATAACAAGGTTTATTCTCTACTTCCCATTAGTGAGGGATGTCTGGCCACTTCCAGGGAAGTAAGACCAGCACATGGAGAGGTTGTTCCAGAAGGCAAACATTGTAAGCAACAAATGCCTCCCACTTCCTCCTCCTTTCTTTAGTTGTTGGAATTTTTTGGTGTTTTTTTTTTGTTGTTGTTTTGGTTTGGGTTTTGTTGTTGTTGTTGTTGTTTTGGTTTTGTTTTTTTGTGTTGTGTTTTTTTTTTTTTCCCCTTGAGCTGAGATCATAAGGTATGGAGTATCCCTTTGGTTAGTCTGAGTTTGCTGGCCTACTTGTGTCCCCACCCAGGATCTTGCCTGTCCCACTCTTCACCCCTTGGTGGGGACAGGGGAGCACGGAGGAATGTTGAGTGGTAGTGCTGTGCTGTCCAAGCTCTGCTCAGCAGTGGCCCAAATACTGGTATGTTATCAGCAACTTTCTAGCTAACAATGCAAAGCACAACACTGTGAGGGCTGCTGTGGGAAAATGAACTCCACCTCAGCCAGAACCAATAGAACACCAGACTATTTTTCTGTGCTGTATGTGAATTTTCTTATTGCTTCAGAGTGAGATTTCAGCATGTGTGCCTCATTTATTTTTCTAGACAAATATTAATTGTTTAATGCTCTTGCCCATACTGACTTCTGATGTTTATCTACTGAACAGGTAACATAAGTAAAATGTTACTTCACACCTACATGTGCTTCATGTGACCTAACCTTTGAATAAAATATATCTCCCATTAACATATTAACAATATCTCCCATATTGCATTATCACTGATTCTTAACACTTCACAAGCCCTTTCTTTTGATTTGTGTGGTTATCTCTAGCATTTTTTGATTCCAGTAGGAAATAAATTGTGTGCGGTTTTGATCACTGCAATATAAGAATGGTAGTAGGCTATTGGAGAGCTTCCAAATGAAGACAATGAAGATGATGAAGGGCCTTGAGAGAATGGCCTTGTGCAGGGTGAAAGGTTGGACTCAATCCTTGTGGGTCCCATCCAACTCAGCTTATTCTGTGATTCTGTGAAACTAAGTACCTAAAATAGCACAAATTTTGTCCAGGCTGAGACCCTTCTGGGTGTATGCAGAGGTAAAAGGAAAGAATTTCAATATTCAAGTGTGCTTTATGAATGTTAAATTCTTCCATCTTTGGCCATTGAGTAAGGAGAATGTTTGAGAATTTATTCTTTTGATGCTTAAGTTCTACCCATAACCTTGCAATTGGGTCTGAGTAAATTTGCTAAGGCCACAGAAGGAAATCTAACAGATCAGGAATTCTTATCACTCCTAGACTAGTGACCCAACCACAGAAGGGCTCTGATTTTCCTTAGTTCAGCCTAACTAGTTGTTTTTATAAACTCTGCTCTGAATTTGCCAATTAGGGCTACTTGCAATAGTGAATTTGTGGGATCAATCCATTCATCACTGTGATAAAACGTTTTTCTGTAAAACTCTCTGACAAACATCAAAACACTAAAAGCTTTTTGATGCTCTCAGTCTATTGTACAAGCAATGCAAATGGTTTCCAGTCTGTTGAGAAAGTGACATTTCGGGATTCTAGTCTTATTTAGTGTTCACTTGGAAGGCAGTAAAAGCTTTTCCCATTAGATTTTGTCTAATGCCTTGTGCTAGCCGCCTTTTACAAGGTGTCTAATTTGTCTCTGTTCTGTATACCACATGTAATGATCTGAAAAGGTATTCTGAAGAATTTCTGTTACTGCTTGAGTTACACACACATAGATGATGGATAAGCTTTGTAAATTCTTTTTTCTCAATCTGGAACATAAACAAATACATTTAAATGTTTCAACTGCTGAGTTTCCTAGTTCATTTATTGCTCTCTATATTAAAAAAGAAAAGCCTTAAGAGATTTTCAGAGTAAAAGATACCATATTTTTTCCTAAGCCTGATTTCATGCAAGTTTTTAAATTGGGTTCTATATACAGATTATGATGTCTTACTTGATATATACCATAATCAAATTTCAGTCTGACTATAACCTGATGGTTACAATACAAATACAATACAAATTATTCTGTTTATCTGTCCTGACTTTATTTGCTCTGATGTGATGTTGTGGAGACCTTTTTGCTGTTTCTAATGTTTCATCTTTCTTAGACTGTCATACACACAATTTTGGGTAAAATGTTAGGCTTTACCAACATTTCTGATGCCAGTGTAATCTTTCTTGTCTTGAGTCAGGATATTGGAGTGATTTATGTCAAGACACTTACTAGGTGTTTTATTGTAGAGTATTAATTTATTTTTAAATGAGAAACAATGCAAAGATGAGCTAAAAATATTATTTATGTCTTCTCGCTATCATTAATGTAACCACTGAAAATTCACTTTATTTGAAAAAAAGAAATATACAGATTGTGTCTTCTGTTTATTCTGGGCTCAGGTCCAATCATTTTGTCTTTTTTGGGGGGCAAACAAAACAATCTAAAGCTATGTGAGACAAATTCCTAACAGCAATGAACTGACCTATTTCCATGTATCCAAGCTACTTAAATGAAAATGCAGTTTTTCAGTAGTCCAAAGAGAGGCACCAATTTGTTTAGAATTAAAAATTGAAAGTTTCATGGAAAATCTGAGTTATACACATTGAGCCATCAAATAATATTTAATCTTGTCTTTGTTTCTATTAAGGTGTCAGTCATAAAGTTAGTGTCAACTTGTACTAGTGTTATCAACATAAGCTTTATGACTATTCTCTGTATTACTCATTTCCTTTTCATTTCCTCTTTCATTTTCTAAAGGCATAGTATTTTCTAATAAGTGAAGCATGAACATAATTTTCACTTGCAAAACATCATTTATCTGGAATTTACTTGGAATATAAAGGCAGTTAGTGCATTTACCACTGGGTTTTTCATGTAACAGACATAAAATACACTGTGATTACAGAGAAAAGGTGTGGGCTTGCATAGTTAACACTTAATGTCTTGAACATTTTCAATGGAAATATATATATAATAAATATATATATTAAGAAAAAGATAGTGTAATGAATATCATAACATAGGCCTCTTCTCTCTGTTTTTCATGACTGTAGTGTTGCAGAATAGCCACAAAGTTGTTGTTTCTAAGCCTTTGAGAATGTTCTTGACTGATGAACTTTCTAATGGCAGATTATCAACATATCATATTCTAGTTTTGAATCATTACTGGAAAAAAAAGTTCCATATAAGACTTCTATTTTTCCTTTGTATACTCAAATATATTCTTCCTTAGAGAGTAATTTGGGATAGCTATGAATAGAAGGTTCTTGTGCACTCTGTAAAATTGAAAATAATTATTTTTATCATTTTAAGTATTCTTATAACATTTTCTATTTATTTTCCACACTGAAGCGGGTCCGCACACAATTCATGCACATAACTTTATGAATTCTAGTAGAGAACTGTTGGAGTCATGACTTTTTCAAGAACCTTTTACTTCACAGGTCCTGCCCGATGTTCTTGAAAATGCTCAACCAAAAGGGCCTTTAGCTAGGCCTGTGACACAGCTTTCACTAGTATTCATATAGAGAACTCAGTGAAATACAGACTGATAACTGGGTGCACAATCAGCTACAGTCTCAGGCTGAAAGCTTACTGTCATCACTGGCCCAATGTCCATTTGGCAGCCACCTCATGGGTAAGTGTCTCAGCTAACACTGTTGATTAACAACCTGGATGATAGAATGGTGTGCATCCTCAGCCAGCCCACAACTGATATTAAAATGGAGGAAGTGGTAAATTGCTACCTAATGTGACTTCAACAATAATAATTAAAAAAAAAAAAGTGTACAAAAAGTGCAAAGGAGGATACAAAGCTCAATACATAGGAGAAATAACAGCATAGGTTGAGATAAGAGCAGTTTAACAGTTCAAATAAAGTAAAATATAATAATAATGATAATAAATTATAATAAAATTATTATAATAAAATAATTATAATTGCAATGAAGAAGACAAAGAGCGAGGAATAAAACCCAAGAAAAACAAGTGATGTACAATACAAATGCTCACCACCCACTGCCCAATGCTCATCCAGTCCCCACAGAGCAATCATCCTGCCCTGGCTGACTCCCCATGGCTGATATATGGGACATGATTTCCTGTGGTATGGCATATCCCTTTGAACAGTTTGGGTCAGCTGTTCTGCCCATGCTCCTCCCCCTCAGCTGCTTGTGCAACTCCTCACTGGCAGAGCATGGGACACTGAAAAGTCCTTGACTTAGAGTAGGCACTAAGCAACTACTAAATCAACCATGTATTATCAATGGCGCCTGAATGTCTCCAGTGAGGTAATCCTATAGACGTGCCTTCTCATAAGGTGTTTATAGGTAGGTAAATGTTTTAGACACATGAGTTTAAGAATTGTGATCATGAGAATAACTGTTCTCAGTTTGTGCCGTCACGGGTTACCATGTCCATAGGGTTACAAGAACAGAATAAGAATCTAACACAATCTTTAGCTTTCACCTATACCCATCTGTAAGTGTCAAGAACGTGGAACTGGAGGGTATTTGAATTCAATTGGAAACAATGTGATTCTTGAATTTCTCTCTGTTTATTGACTATGTAAAGCTTTGTACACCGCTTGCATGTACAGGATGCCCAAACAGAGGTTTTTAAAGGCTTTGTCAGATTTCTACCCATCAACCAACCATCCTTTCCTACACACACATTTTTTAGAGTTCTGTACTGCAAATGGTGTCTTTATTTCATGGGACTCTTCTGTCTTTTTTACTTAATGTTTCAAAGCACTTTGAATATGGGTAACTGGTAAATGTACTCTAGGCCCACGTAAGTAACCACTTTGATTTTATAAACTCCTGCCTTAAGAGATTTCTAAGTATCTCCATAAATAGAAAACAATTTGCTTCTAAGAAGAAAACATTTTGTGTTAGTCCCTGGAATGCTGTAGTTGAATGTTACTTGTTATCTTAATTGTCTACTTGTATACCTATATTTCACTTCTCAATAATTCAAAATGAGATTAATTATATGAGCTAGAGTTTATAAACTTTAGAAAAATCTTCTTGCTCCCTGAAAGAAATAGACATCTGTGCACCTGAAGTTCTAAACAACTGGACAGAGGAAATACTTGTCAAAAAAACACTAGGAGGATGGTATATGGTATGGAATATCCCTTTGTTCAGTTTGGATCACTTGTCCTAGCTGTCTCTCCTCCCAACCTCCCACGTAGTTCCAAATGCCTTGCCAGCATGGCAGTATAAGAAGCAGAAAAGGCCTTGTCTCTGTGTAAGCATTGCTCAGCAATAACAAAAACATCTCTATAAAATCAACCCTGTGTTCAGCACAAATCCAAGCCACAACCCTGTACCAGCCACTGTGTAGAAAACTAACTCCATCCCATCCAAAAGCAGCACACTGTTCAATCTTTTACCTCATAAGAAACTTGGCAAAACCCCAGCCTAGACACATGTCTTGGTTTAATGACAACCTATTCGGGAGGTGAGACCTCCAATGAAGTCTCTTTTATTTCCCTCCCCCTCAAATATTGACAAGGTAAAAATTACAAGGAGCCTGAATAAAGAAAGAAAAATAACAGTTTTACTAAAAACTAAAACAACCCCCAAACCAACCAACCAAACAAAAAATCCCAAGCAACAGCAGAAAATATTACTTAGATAACAAAAATAGCAAGTATATTTTGTTTGAAGGCCTATGCTGCCCAAGGCTGTAGCACGGGTTTCGATGCAGCAAATCAAGTGGAAGAGCAATGGAGGGGTCATGATGACCTGGCATGGTGCTGTGGTCCAGCAGTGCCAGGCCATGTGGCAGTGATGTTTTTATGCAATTCCTGAGAGGAAAATCCCTGGGCTGTCTGTGGTGGTTGGTCAGTCCGGGACAGCTCAGCTGGGAGCCAAGGCAACCCTGATCCAGTGCAAAAGATTGCTGTGGCTGAGGTGGAAAACAGCCCCAGATGAAGCAGAGCAGTTCTACAGGAAAGAGGCTCCAAAAGTCCCCAGTTGTCCAGCGAGCAAAAATCCAGGTACCAAGAGAGAGACAGCTGTTGTGCACCTGTTCTTGTCTCACTGTCTCCAGAGTTCCTGGAATGCTTCTCTTCAGGGATCCACCTTTCCAACAGGTCTCAACATGCTGGAGGCAGTCTTTCTCTGATCCAGCCCAAATGGAGGGTGTGTGTAGGGGGGCAATTCCTCATGCTCAGGATTACGTGGTGGTATGAAAAAATTCATTAACTATCTTTCCCATTTAACTAAAACTACCACAACATAAACACTGTTTGGAGAAAGCTGAAAGTCTATTTCTAGAAAATTAAACTTACTACCTCTTTCAAATGTAGACTCACGTTCACATAACAGATTACCAAGTAACAATGGAAGAAATTTTAAATTGTATATGAAACAGGCATTCTAAGACACATCACGCTTCCAAATTCAAGGAAAATAGTGAAAAATCTACTCTGATTATCCCTATGCAGAGTATATTAATGTTAAAATTTACCCTCCTTACTTCTTGACTTTTTAGAGACCCTGAAGCAAACTAAAATAATCTGAACAAGATATTGGCCTATTTTTCAGATTCCCTATTCAGAATAGTTTTTTCAACTTTCTAAAATTTGGTAATATTACAATACAGCTGGAAAAAAAGTTTAGAAAATGAACTTAACTTAGGAAAGAGCTTTTGTAACTAAAAGTTTCTACTTCTCTTAGGGCAGCTGTATGTCTTGTCTTGGCTAAGAAAAGGCCTAAGAAAGAATAATATTTCGCTTACCTATATAAGGATTCTTTTACAATTTTAGAATAAGAAAATAAAAGACCCACTGGATAGTTGTATTGATATTTTTAATAACAAGTCATCTTAGAAGACATTCCTGGCATGAAATATGAGTGATGGTTTTCCTTCTTATAAACTCTCATTGGAATCAATCAGGCAGATAAACTGAAGGTAAGTGATGGAATTAATTTGTTAGTTGTTCAGAGAGTTGTTTTATATGTTAATACTGTTGCCATAAAAATGTATGTATTTTATATGTGTCTTTATCTTGTAGATTTGTCCAGCTTTTGTGTGTTGGTGATCTGAGTAGAGTTTCACCATAATGTCCTTAAACTACTCACTCTTGATGTTAGTCAAAACAGTTTTGTCTGCTGATATTATCATCTTCACGGCAGCTCAAGAACTGTACTGGCTATATAATAAAAACAACTTCTTTGTTATTTTAGTACCAAAAAGATTCCCATTATCACTGGAAAAGTTTGCAACTTCTTTTCATCTAACTTTCACTCCCACAAGTATGCATATTTGCTGAAAGTAAACTTTATATGTAAACTTTCCTGTAACAATATCTATCCCTAGATAGTGATGGAGCAAGGGTTTGGATTTAGCACTTTTATCATCTTCTGAATCATTCCCATCTGCAGTGCAAAGTCCCTCACCATCTGTACCATGCCTGATAACTTATGCAGGCAATACAAATACTTGTCTCTTATTTTCATCAAGGGCATTTTTTTAAACATGAGACATTTCTCTTGTAGGCCCTAATTCAGCAAAACACTGAATCTATACATATCAACTATTCTTCATCAAACTGAATGATTGATGGGGAGTTCTCCAGTTTCTTTTGTGGAAGGTTCCTCTCTAGGAACGAAACTCACTAGATCTCCCAGCATCACACACTGCAGTGGTTGCCCATTGCACACAGCCCCTGTGAGTTCTGGTACCGCTCTGGCTGGTTTCACTCAGAAATGCTTCTGTGCACAAGTAGAGAGACACTCGCCCAGGCAAATGGTCAGAAATGGAGTTTAATGAGAAGAAATGACAGACTGCTCTGATCAGGCACAGGGAACAGCCACTCAAGCACCTGCTTCCACATGAATAATATCTTTCACCTCCTTGTCCTTCTATTTCCTCCACTTGTTTCCTCTTCAACCACTCTAAGTCCCAAAGGTACCTGGTGAGGTACCATGGTGAGGTGTGTCCACCACAAACATAGGACTGACCACCTCCTGTGGCTGAGGCAGGGTTCTCCCCTGCCCTCAAACCTCTGTCCCACATTGTGTGTATGGCAATGAACTCTTTATCATTTAACAGTGTTATTCATGGTAATTTACTCTAAATCAAAACATTTGAGAAGACAAAAAGATTATCTGCTGAAACACAGGGAAGACTTAAGTGTTGCAAACTTAGATGGTGCCAGAGCATAGAAGGAAGCAATGAGACAAGTTGTGTATGGACTCTTCCAGCTGGTGATCTGCACAGATCGTGTCTGTGTTGCTCATGAAGAGACAGACTTCCAATGTAGCCTACAGCAAAACTGTTATCTTCTAAACCAAACATCAATTTTATTCTTATATTGTGTACTGAGTTTGTGTAGCAATGTTTTAGTAGTGGGAGAGGGTCTATGGGAGTGGCTTCTCAGAGAAGCTGCTGGAAGCTTCCTGTATGTCTGACAGAGCCAATGCCAGATGGCTTCAAGACAGACCTGCTGCTGGCCAAGGCCAAGCCAATCAGCAATGGTAATAAAACCTCTGTGATAACATATTCAAGAAGGGAAGAGTGTTATTGTGGAGAAATAATTGTGGCCAGAGAAAAAGGAGTGAGAGTATATGAGAGAATCAACTCTGCAGACCCCCAAGGACAGTGCAGAAGAAGGGGCAGGAGGTATTCCAAGCACCAGAGGAGAGATTCCCCTGCAGGCCATGGTGCAGAATATGGTGAAGCAGGCTGTCCCTCTGCAGCCTATGCAGGTCCACCTTCAGCCCATGGAGGAGGCCCACACCAGAGCACGTGGATGCCTGAAAGAAGGCTCTGATGCCATGTGAAGCCCATGCTGTGGCATGCTCCTGGCAGGGACCTGCAGACCTGTGGAGACAGGAGCCCATGCTAGAGCAGATTTACACGTAGGACTTGTGACTTCATGGAATTGATCAATACTGGAGCAGTCTGTTCATGAAGGACTGGAAGGGACCCAAGCTGAAGTTTGTGAAGAACTGTAGCCTGTGGGAAGGACTTATGCTGGAAAAATTGTCTCCTATGGGAGCGACCTCATGCTGGAACAGAGGAAAGAATGCTCTCCTTGAGGAGCAAGAAGTGGCAGGAACAACTTGTGATGAACTGACTGTAATCCTCATCCCCCGTCTCTCTGCGCTGTTGGGGAAAGTAGGTAGAACCTGGAAAAGAGGGAGAAGTGGAAGGGGGGGGAACGAGTTCTCATTATCCTGCTTTGATTTTGATTGGTAATAAATTCAGTTGATTTCCCCAAGTTGAGTCTGTTTTGCCCATGATGGTAACTGATGAAGGATCTCTCCCTATCATTATCTCAACATACGAGCCCTTTCTCTTCCCTGTCCAGTTGAGGAGGCGAGTGACAAAGGAGTTTTGGTGGGTACCTGACATCCAGCTGGGATCAAACCACCACACATTGAAAAAGAAAGTAAGATGTCCTAGAGGTAGGAAGAAAGATTTCATATTCTATCCCAGAACATTGATTCACCATGTTCCTTGGACAGCAGATAGCATTTCAAAAGTAAATATACTTTATTGCATGTGAGAAATATAAAAATAAGGAAATAAGTAGTTATGCTAAAGACAAAGGTATTGCTGATGGTGAACTAAAGAAAAATATCTCACTGCTAGACTGCATCATATATATCACAGAATCACAGAATATGCTGATTTGGAAGGGACACACAAAGATCATCAAGTTCAACTCCCACCCCCACACAGGACCATTCCCAAGAGTCACACCTTATCCCCAAGCGTATCATCCAAACACCTCTTGAACTCTGTCAGGCTTGGTGCTGTTACCACTTCCCTGGGGAACCTGTTCAGTGCCCAACCACCCTCTGGGTGAAGAACCTTTTTCTAATAGCCAACCTTAAACTCCCCTGACACAACTTCAGACCATTCCCTCGCGTCCTGTCCCTGTCACCACAGAGAAGAGATCAGTGCCTTCCCCTCCTCTTCCCCTCAGAAGGAAGATGTAACTGCAATGAGGTCTCGCCTCAGTCTCCTCCTCCAGCTGAACAGACCAAGTGCCCTCAGTCACTCCTCACACGGCTTTCCCTCAAATCCCTTCACCATCTTCATGGTCCTTCTTTGGACCCTTTTTAAGAGCTTAATATCTTTCTTATATTGCGGTGTGCAATATATATACTGGAAAGATTTATTTTTAAAAAATCTTGCAAACTTAAGTTGTCATAACTAACACATACTCCAATAACTTAAGGCTGTAAAACCACTTGCCCTCACTGAGAAGAAAATAAACCTTATTTTCAATACCAATTAATCTAATTCCACTGTCTAGATATTTCTATGCACTTGTCAGCAAGTCTGAAATTGTTTTTGTTATTATTAGGCATAATTTCTTATCTTCATATATTCTCTCAAGTACCTGAATAAGTTCATTTTCTTAAATTTGATATCCAAAAAAATTTATTTTCCTAGCATTTCAGTCACTATTTTAAATCTTCTCTGATTATTTTATAAATTTTTCATATACTGTAACAACAAATGGCATAATTGTGCAGATCTGCAATTAAAACCAAAATTAACAACAAAACTATGCAACATGTCTGTAATAATACCACTATCATCATTATATTTGCTACATTTTTTACTTACTGACATTTTTGAGATGGCAATAATCAGGTCAAAAACTATTGAACATATCTCTCTGATGCCTGCATATGGCAAGTTTTAAGAGGTCTTTGAGATACCTGATCAGATTATATCACAAGTTGTCTAACAAGAAGTTACAAAAACATCCCAAAATTATAACTCAGATTATTTATGAAGAAAGTCCTTCCATGAAAAAAGGCTTGTAAAAATCCACAAATTATCATTGGTTTTCAAAATTAAATACTTTATTGTTTAGTCTATGTTTAAATGATAACTAATTCCTATAATCTTAAATACCTTAAATAATTATAATATTAAAACTTTACTTTAGAAAAGAATTGTAATAAATTTTGGAACAATATGGGCCCAGTTGGGACAGAGTCCATTTATTAATGTGAATGGAGGATAGACGTTTAATGCTTTCCTAAGTGGCACGTCCATCATTTGTACTCCGAACTTCTTATTTAATTCATAATGTCATCCACAATGGATGTGTCCTCACATTTTAATCCAAGTACAAAGCAGAATCTAGTGAAAGATTTTTGCTTTATTGCTTTCATTTTTATTATCTTCAATTTGTTACTTCTCCAAGGCTAAATCTCCATTTGATTTTATTCTCCCTAAAAATACTTTCTTGTATTCTTTAATTCCATTAGGTATTGACTTTCTTTCACTTTTGTTTTCTTTTCTGTCTCAGGATTTTTTTTTTAATTTTTTTTTTTTTTCATCTGCTGAACAATGTTGAAATATTTTCAGGTTTTGTTTGTTTCTTTAAATTTTGTGTCTCCATTTGTTTATGCCAACAATTATTTTAAACTTTATTAAAACTATGTGTTTAAAGTTCAAAAAATATATATATTCAAGGAGTGTATACTCAATTTTGGCCAAAGTACAGATAGGAAATTATAGGAGATAAAATAAGTTTAGATCCCATTCCAAAATATATACTCTCATATGTTGCATTGTGTTTATCAGTAGTTAAAAAGAATTGTGCAAACAGTAAATATATAGAAATTCACACTCACTCCTATCTAGTCAGACTCCTGAAAACTATGCAGTCCTATTGCACACTTGCTTGTTATTGGACTAATATGACTTGCAAGTAGCCTTTTAAATGCAGATATGGTAGATGTCAATGTAATAACTAGTTTCTCCTAGACTAGAAAGATCATGCGTATACTGTATACTACTAGTATTATTTGCAGGAGTCGGTAGTGTTATAAAAGACCAGAGTTATAAAGTAGAGCAAATACAGGCCATCCTGGAATAGTGTCTGTTATGTCTTGTTTCCAGTCGAGAAATCTTTCTTTGGGTACTTCGTAAACACTGAAAATAATATGCGGTAACTTCTGAAAATGTTAAGGTAATGACAACCAAAGCCTCTGCTCTGCTCTGGTGAGGCTCCAGCTAGAGTACAGCATTCAGATCTGGAATCCTCAATGTAAGAAGGATGTGGACTTATTGAAGCTAGTCCAGAGAAGGGCCATAAAGATGATCTGAGCACTGGAGTACTTCAGCTATGAAGACAGGCTGAGAGAGTTTGGGGTGTTCAGCCTGGAGAAGAGAAGGTTCCAGGTAGACCTTTCAGTAGACTTACAGTAGCTTAAGGGAGCTTCCCAGAAGGCTGAAGTGGGACTTTTTGCAAGGGCATGTAGTGATAGGACAAAGGGGAATGGCTTTAAACTGAAAGAGGGTAGGTTTAGATTAGATATTAGGAAGGAATTCTTTATTTATGAGGGTGGTGAGGCACTGGAATGGGTTGCCTAGACAAGTTGTGGATGTCTCATCCCTGGAAGTGTTCAAGGCTAGTCAGCTTGGATGGGGCTTTGAGCGACTTGGTCTAGCGGAACATATCCCAGTCCATGTCAGGGAAGGTTGGAGCTAAATGATATTTAGGTGCCTTCCAGCCCAAAACATTCTACAATTCTACGATTATTCAGTCATGCAAAGTGGTTTCTGAGATTGCTTTCTTCAAGTCTTTGTGCAAGTGTATGCAGTATTGTCATTTCTCAGCCCAAGATTCCTTGTTTTCCCATAAATTACAATTGCTCTTACAAACATATAACATTTTAAATAGTCAAATACCTTTTTATCAGGTTTTGGAAATACTGTTTGAAGAAATACTGAATGTTTTATGTCTTTTCAACACTATTTGGAATCTCATGAGTTTTAATTGTTTGGAAAAGTCAATGTCAATCTCTGACAGCTTCAAGAATTCATGTAGGAACTGCCAAGATGTTTATCAAAGTAATGAATAAATAGCATATCAAAATGTCACTAACATTTTATCTTAAATGAAGTTTTCATTTAGTTTCAATTGTTTTTTGTAGAATAGTTTGTTCAGAATTTAGTTTTCAGCTGTTTCAATTCTGACTTCTTCAGGACTAACTTACCTGTGTCATTAAAGAAATTAATAAAAAAAAAAGGTTTCTAGAAAAGGCACGTTCCCCTGAGTAGTCAGATATACATGGGCTTTTCTGAACCAGGTATCAGCTTCTTTTTAACCTCTCTCATATACAGTGCATTGGTTCCATTTTTACAGGAAATACTTTGTGAAGAAGCATTTGATCATTAATCTGTGTACACCCAGAAAAAAAGAAGGCTCACTCCTGCATTAACAACCTCATTTCCAAAGAGAATTACTCTCATATGCAAAGATCAATGAAAGTATTATTAAATCTCCCAGCCCTTTTGTCTTCCTGTGCAAAGTTCATATTGCCAATTATTTTAAAGATGTCTGACTCTAATTTTAGTGGAATATTTTTGTCATGAAGTGGAGGGATGTTGAATATTTTATATCGTTCTGATCTCAGAAGGAGTTCTAAACTATTTAATACCTTATAAGATGTCATTGGGCTAAAAGGGATCACTTTAATAATAATCCATCTCACTATCAATTTTGTCAACTATATGGACATTTATTTTTTTTTTCCCTAACAGATGCTTTGCTCTCTTTCTCTTTCATAAAACAATGAATCAGTTGACCCTGGGTTACTAAATTTCCATACTTATTCTAATTCTGGAGAATTTGAATAGCCTAATTTATCTCTTACCTCAGATGTGCCTTAGACTGTTATCCTCTACTGTGTAAAAACAAGTAATTTTGTCTGGTATGCTTGAAGAAAATTATCAAATACTTATAGCAGCAGAAAGTATTCGGCTTACTTTGTGCTGCAGACCTGTAACCATGATAACCAGTATGTTACTTAACTTGCCTAAAATTGTAATTTTCAAATGACTGGTTTCATTATTCAGTCTCTCTGGTTTTAGTAAAAACATCCAAAAGATATAGCTGAATTTGGACTCCAATATATTGCACAAGTATGTACTTTCAAAACAGTAATTATTTCATCTTTACTGCAAAGGATTCATAACTTGGTTCTGCTAAAAGACTGACAAGTTTCAGGAAAATGAGTTATGCCATGAACAAAGATGAGTTACCCTTAGCTAGACAGGCAAGGTGTGAACACAGCAAACCAAAAGACAACATAGGTAGCATTCATTTACCCAGATCTGGACATCTACATAACAGTAACTAATTTGATTAATTTTACTTACCATAGAGCCTTTGAGGGGCTGATTAATCTATGTTGTTTGTCCATCTTAAACTGATATCTACTGTACTGTGGGTATGTTTATTCCTCTCTCATTAACTATAAAGGAAGGCAAGACAACAATCTTAAATCCATATTAAACTGCAGTGAAACAGATCTCAAATTACCATTCCTAAATATCCACTTCTACATCACCTGTAGAAATATCTCAACCCCCTTCAGCTTTTTGCATACTGAAAAATAGTGAAGGATCTTTTATCCCTCAGAATACTTTTGTTACTTTCTTCCTTTACCTTTTTCTTAGGATTATCTACTTTCTACAGTTTTCAAGAGAATCCCACACACTTCCAAATCATGGGAGTCACTAAGCAGACCAAGCTTTTAAATGATTGTATCATCTGTGACATACTCTGAATAAAGTTATGCTATAAAAACCATTTTTCAGAGTCAGTGAAATATAATAAAAAAATGACACTTGAATGTGATAAACTTAGAACAGTAGCTTTAATGAAATGTATCCAAAATAAACAGTAGTACATAAAGACACAGTTTTAAATTTATGCTTTGCAGATCTCCACCTCTCAAATGTTAGGGGAGAGCAGGAAACAAGCAAGCAATCCTCAAGCCATCTAGGTCAGATGAATGAAAACAAAAGCAAACCAAAACAAACCCAATGGATTTTGACAATTATACTTTCATTGTATTTCTCTGATTATATGCTACTGTATTCCCTTCCCACTTATTTAACCCAGCATGTCCTCCCTTGAAAAATGCATTACAGCATCTGTAAAATTGTAATAACTTCCCACAGGACAGTTAACATTTTCACCATTTCAGGACTGCATTTTAAATTAATATTTCCCAGGGGCTGTATGTACTGAGATAACTGTCCAGATGCATAACTGCAGACAATGTCTGTGTTGTGCAGCTTGAGATGATGTGTCCTCAATCAAGTTTTAGAATAGTTCTAGTTTATTAGAGGAAACGGGAGCAGCTTTGCCAACTGAAAATAAATGCAGTGGTGAGCTAGTGACACCCATCTTGGTTTACAGAACATATCTTATGAATAAAGTTTCTGTGGCATGGTACCCACTCCATTTCACTTTTTGTTAGTCAAGAATTTATTTTAGGAGAAACTGCTGGGGGAGAAACAACAAATTAATGGATCGTCTGAGAATCACAAAATAAACAGAACAAAATAGAATTGTGTTCTGTCCCACATAATCTATATGCACAAATTTAGAATACAAAGTTATTCTTAATTCTTGAGTAATTGGGGTTGCAAATTTTCATTATTATGAGCAACATAGTGATTCTCCTTTAACTGAAAAATAAAATAAAATAATGTTAAAATAAAAATCTGATCATGCTTATGGTCCTTTCATTATTTATTTCTTTCATGGAAGCACAGAATATTCTGAGTTGGAAGGGGCCCACAAGGATCAACTCCTAAGTGAATGGCCTCTGCTGGGATCAAACCCACAAACCTTGGCATTATTAGCACTATGCTCTAAATTTCTCCTTTAAGCCATACTATTCTTCCAAATGTAGTGAGTTTGGTATCCTGGGCTGTACCAGAAGTAGTGAGGCCAGCAGGACTTGGGAAGTGATTCATCCACTGTACTCCACACAGGTGAGACCACACCTCGAATACTGTGTCCAGTTCTGGGCCTCTTAATTTGGGAAGGACCTTGAGGTACTGAAGCGAGTCCAGAGAAGGACAATGAAGCTGGTGAGGAGTCTGGAGTACAGAAGGAGCTTATGAGGAGCTGAGGGAGCTAGGATTGTTCAGCCTTATTACTCTCTACAACTGCCTGAAAAGAGACTGTAGCCAGGTGGGGATTGGCCTCTTCTCCGAAGCAACCAGCGATAGTACAAGAAGGCACAGTCTTAAGTTGCACCACTGGAGGTTTAGGCTGGACATTAGGAAGAAATTCTTCACAGAAAGGATGATTAGATATTCGAATTGACTGCCCAGGGAGGTGGTGGAATCACCATCCCTAAAGGTGTTTAAGAAAAGACTGGACATGGCACTGAGTGCTGTGGTCTAGTTGACATGCTGATATTCAGTCACAGGTTGGATTCAATGATCTCAGAGGTTCTTCTCATATCTATTTGATTCTGTGATTCTGTGTGAAGTTAGCTTAATTAATAACTTAATCCATGTTGTCAGGAAGGAACCTTTCAATTCCACTGACCTACACTATCCAGAAGCTCTTCTTACAGCAATAAAATATTTCAATAGAGAGCTGCAGACTAAAACAAAATAACTTGCCCAAGTAAGCATAAGATGAATTTTTAGAAGGTGTCTTTCAAGAGTGGAGTCTCTCTTTTTTTTTTTTTTTATTAAAGGAGAGATCTCTTCTAGTTTTCAGATGAAAAACAATACTCAGGAGGAAGGTGATGAAGGTAAGATCCTTGGCTGACAAAACTAACACATACTTTCAAGGTATATGAAGATGAAAGCATTCAGAGAAATGTGTCCTCTCAGATCTGAATATTTGTGTGCCATTTAATTTCCAGAGTAATTTGGTTTGAAACCATTTATAATCTATAATTTATTTCCTTTCTCCATTGCATGTTGCTAAAGAGACTATTATTATTTTTTTTTAAAAAAGGATTGCTATAATTTTTAAAAATACATTTATAGCAGAACCTAGATTCTAGGCTAGTTTTATGTATGGCTTCAGATTTAGGAAGGTTTTAACACAGAGGCACAAGATCTTCTGCTATTTTCTTAGAGAAGGATTGCTGCAGTCACTCTCTGAGTAGTGAGAATCTTGCAAAATAGTGTTGCATAAATGGTATAAAATATGAAAAGTAAGGATTTGTTAAAGATTATTTGGCTTTGTAGATTTTTTTCTAAATCTAACTGACAGTCCTGGTAAAAGCACATACACAATATAAACTACCTTGTGGATTGGCTGAGATATTAGTGATCTGGAGCAGTGAATAATCATTAAGCTATCTGATGGAGTGAATAGTAAAATATTATTTTCCTGTTATAGCCTACATTGCAACATAACTTGAGATTGAAAGCTTCTAAATGAGAGTCTGGAATGATTCTCTTCATTTGAACTCATACATGTGGCATTTATCACAACTCTGTCGTAAGTCTGGAAGCCTAGTAAGAGCTGTGGTCATTAGAAGTTATGACAGAGCAAAACTGTTGGCATACTTGTACTGTACAATACCATGAAGTTTTCTTTTACTTTTCCTAGTGGATTATATAAAGGGAAATTTTTGGTAGTAATGGTCATAAAAAGCATGGAATTTTTTGTGCAGAAGATCAATTCATACTCTGGAAAAAGTGTCTTGTTTGCATTTGATGTGGTTATCTGCATTAACAATAGATGCACAGTACTTATAGCTGAATGAAAGTAGTATGCCCTAAAAGCTGCTTTTTATCTTCACAGTGTTTCCTTGCTCTGGCCATCCAAATCAAAGCTTAAGCTTTATTAAGGTAAATAGTCCTGTACTTAGTTAATGGTCATATACAGGACAATACCTAGAAATACAAGGTACTGTGAATATAGGCTTCAAAAGAGTTAAAAAATCTCCACCCAAATCACCAAATTCCAAAACTCTCCCAAAAGTAAAAAATCCCCAAAGTAACAAATCAAAAGGTTCCTTCAAGCAATTTTAATAGCATCAAAAGGACTGATGAGAAAAGGGCAAGGGAGACTATTTTTCCTCATCAGGGGGAAAACAAGAATTTAGGCACGGATTTGCTACTTGGTACTGAATTTTAGTCTGTTTCATGGATCTTGGACAGGTCCTTATAATTCTTCCTGCTTCAGTTCCTGCCAGATGATCCCCTCTGACTACTTTTAGTTAGTTTTTTTATCTAGACTATGAAATCCATGAGACTGTAAGAGTTAATTTTTCAAATATAATACATATATGTAGCTTCTGTACCACATTGCATAGAGTTCTTCAGAGCACTCTCAATTATTTATGGAGTTTACACATTATCTAGAAGCAGAACTAGTGTTCATGTAGCCTGAAAATTCTACATATTTCTCTTATGAATGCAGCCTGAAAATTCTACATATTTCTCTTATGAATGCATACCTCAGACTTTAACATTCCATGCTCTGCTGTGTCCTACTTCATTAGTCCTAGAGGAATGTTGGCAGAATAAACAGGAAAAACTCCAGGAACTTTCAGTGTTGCAGAGCCATTTCTTCTGCACATCGTGCAGGATATACCCAAATATCTGCAGTACAGCTTCATGGATTTGGATAATCCAACAGTAATTTTTTTTTTCCTAGCTGGAGAGCTGAAATTAAGTCAGTATTTTATTTTGGTTGCCTTTTGGATTTGTGCTTTTTTGTTTCTCTCTTAAGTAGCTAAACAGCAAAATGTAATTCAAAAGCAGTGGAATTCTGTCTGCCATTTAGTTCATGGTATGGAGCCCTCCTACTCAAAAGCAGAATCTTCTGCATACTGGACTGTTCCACTCACAGACTCCCTAAAAAAGATTTCTTATCTGCTTGTGGCAGGAAAGGAACACACAAAGATTTTTACAAAAGATTTTTTAAAAATATATCTGAAATACTGTTATATAAGTCTATCATTTGAGATATAAAATTTACTTTTTTTCTCTTACAATTTCATGGTATTCTCTCAAATATGTCTATAATTCCTGTTCATTAAAGTTGTTATTATTATTAGTTCATATACTGGTTTTGTTGGTATATTGATGGGAGATAAACATTTCAGTTTAACATAAAAACCTTGATAGGTCCATAATAATTTTCAGGTTTTTATGTTGATGCATTAAAGTCAGAGAAATAATTCTCTGGACTATATATGCATATATAT
>JAWWEU010000001.1:107640353-107650525 GCA_035583155.1 Acropternis orthonyx | reverse complement strand
ACCACATGACCCACAGAATTGGGGCCTAGCTAAAACTAAAACCTTAATCTGAGTTTTTTTGGGGTTTATCAAACCCAACACACAGTTGGAACACATGTTGCTTCTAGGCCCCTTTCAGGTGAGTCATTCTATTCCATTCTAATTGTCTGTGTGTACAAGTTTCTAAGTAATGCCAATGGAAAAAACCTTTCTAAGTTTCGGTCATGTTATGAAATCCTAATGTTTGGCTGTGCCGTTCAAGGCATTGCAAATGAGAGAAAGTATGGAAGTAGGAAATGCTGATTTTGTTAGAGTAATACAATGGAATTTCTGATGTTTCTCATTCACTGTCTTTATTTTATGTCTGAAAAAACCTTTCTGATTCTTCCACTGTAAGTAAATGCTGAATGCAGGAAGAATAATTTCTAGTGTTCTGATTTCCACAACTGTAGTAACAGCTCTTCACATACCTAAACATGTCCAGTGTTTAAGCTAAAGATTTTGGTGAATATCAGCATGTCAGCATCCTACATTACTGAGAAATAAATTATTTACTTGGATATCTCAGCATAGGAACCACTTTGCAGTCCCATTTCAAATTAAATTTACAGCTTTTATACAACAGCTATTGCGGTAGGTTCTCAACACGCACAACCATATTACTAACTTTCTTGAAACAGCTTTTGTTTGTAAATATGGAATAAAAAGGAAAAAAAGGAAGGAAGACAATAGGTTCAAAACTAAGTGTTTTGTTCATTTTTGCTATATATATAGCATGTTTTGGATATAACATTCTCAGCAGTACAAATAGCCAAAGTATGTACTACTTAATTCCAGAACCAGCAGCCAAGATGAAAATAACCAATATGTGAAAAAAAAACCCCCAAACACTATAAAAGGGACAAGTCTAATGGAAAAGATGAAAATCCAAATATTTCCACATACAGATAATCTAGGAAGAAGGTTATTTTTAATACCCAAAGGATGGGAAAAACCCTTAACCTATGACTAGAATATGAGACAGGGAAAGAAGTCCACTTTGACTCTACAAATTTGGTATTAACTTCCATTTCAAATTTGTGAGCTGGATGGAAGAGGCCTAGTAAGAATTAACCCTCTTTAGAATCACCTGTTCATAACTTACATAACTGTAGTCAATAGTGAAGGCCTAAGAAGAGATTTAAAACAAACAAACAAACAAACAAACAAACAAACAAACACAACCAAAAAAAAACCAAAAAAAACCCCAAAAAACAAAAAGAGAAACCTCACTGTGAATCAAGAAAAGGAGGAGTCCTTTCTCTAGAAGACAACTAATAAAAACTATGAAGAACAGGTTAAATAGAGGTAATAAAACAGCAAATTTTCTCAAATATAACTTATCTTCTGACAGTCTCTTTTAACACATACGCAATTTTCTCCATGATTTTACCAAATTATATCTCAAAAAATATGTAATGTTTTGTCCTTACCATTGTGGCTAGAAGACTCTTTCAGTACTTGAGTGGTTAAAATCTCCTTATCTGATGCTGAAATAGTTTTATATCTCCTTGGTAAAAGGAGGTAAAATACAGCATACAGTACATCTCCCTTCTAGACTTGTTTGATTAACCTTAACTGAGGCATTACCAATGAAAAATGTAATTAAGATTCTCTACCTTTGTTTTGATGAACATCAAAAGTGTAGCCATATTATTTAAATAAATAACCAAGAATTAAAAAGTTTATTAGTTGGTAAAATTAGTACCAATGTATGGAATTAATAGTATTTATGAGACGTGTGAAGCAAAACAGTATGAAAATGTTTCTTGCTGTATGTATTCTTCTCAGGAGGGAAAGAACATGGACATGTTAAATGCAGCAAAAGGCAGACAGTGATTGCACCAATCAAACGGAACAACTGTGTTTATTCAGCTATTAAGGAAAAAGCTTGTTGCACTTCATTAAGTGAGGAGTTGTAGGAAAAAAAGTCCAAATTACCTTCAAAGAAATATTTCCAAAGCTTGGGGAAAATGACCTATTTATATCTGATAATATCTCATATTCTGTCTGGTCTTACTAGCACTTTTTTCCCCTCTGATTGCCTAAAATGAATTAAGACTATTTCTGAGTGTTTTTCCTGGGTAACTAATAATCTAAAATTATACACTGGGGAGTAAATGGACCTCACACTCCATTTCACACATAACTCAGCTAGTGGGCAGGACAAAATGTAATGACTAAAAAACTGTATTCACAAATCTCACAGGAACCTTTACGAGACTAGGAACTTGGGTTTTCTTTCACACTATGTACATACCAGTTAACACCTATAGAATTATCCTTGACTTGCCAAAAGACAGAAATCAGGCCTTCTATCTTGTCAAAATTTGTAGTGTTCTCTTCAGAATTAGAACTAATTTTAAACTAAATTTAATTTTTCATTTCAAAAGAAATTCAGGGTCAGTTGGGTTTGGGCTGGTTTTTTTAGTTTGTTTGAGTTTTTGTTTTCTTTTGATTTGTTTGTTTGTTTTTCTTTTTGTCCAGTCAAAGTTTTGATAAATACTTCAGGGAAATGGGATAAAAATACAGGGCAGGACACATAAGAGTGAAAGGTTCAAGATTTTTTGTTTTAATTTCCTAACAGAATTTGTTGACCTGTTTCCACTTAGCATTTCAGTATCCTATTTTCTCCCCTGAACTGACTATAAAATGTTTCTGCTAAATTACACTAATTTTGTCTATACAATAAGCAACAGCACAAGAAAAATAAAAACTTATTTTGAAAGTCTTGTCTCACTTGCAAAATTTACCCTCTATGTTGAAAACTGGACATATCACTGAAAGTTAATTTTCTATGAATTTGGAAGACAGTTTGATGTTTAATAGATTTATATTTTAATATGCCACATGGAATAAGGTTGGTACTGTACCTGTTACCTAGAATGTCCTGAATATTTTGATGGTCTTGGATCTTACAAGGGAAAGTTCTGTATAGATTTCAACTTAGTAAAAAAAGTCAAACCTTAATTCTTGACTTTTTGGATGTCCAAGAATATTAGTGTATAATAGGACATTTGTATAATCTTAAAATATTTGCTTTTTAAAAGTGTGAATTGAATGGATCAGAAAAAATATGTAAGAGCTACAGCAGCAAATACTAAGTTTAGCCATTCAAGTGGATGGACAATTTTCCAGTACTTTACCAGGGTAAATCTCAAACTTAACTTCTTCTATGGGTTGGAAGAAACTGAAGACTTTTGCTAGAATATGTAAACACTATTTTGAGAGCAAGACCAATGAGTTATCTTTGGTATCTTTTTTACCTTTTAACTGATACTATAATTATTTTTATATGTGATTATTGGCACAAGACACTCACATGGACACATGTGACTATGTTTTGCAACCTTGATATTTACAGTCTATTCACAGTATGTCCGAAGGGAACCATTTGTGTGAACTCTGCTTTGACTGGTTGTTATCTTGGTAGCAGTTCAGAGTTATTTAGACAAAATCTAACTGTACCATAGTAGCTACTAATTGAGTTCACATCTAGTCTTGAAAGTAGAATAACGTGGACAGAGTGCAAAACTTATTGAAATATTCTGAAGAAATGAAAGTGAACTGCATCTTTTAGGAATAGAAAACAAAATTCATCTGGAGGTCCAACACTGGAAGAATTTAAACATTATACACACCCTCTCTCTGTTCACTGCACATGTTGATCTGTTCTCATTTTAGGAATCATTTGGTGCAATTTTTATTTTTTTTGTTACTTAAAGTTTTCTCTTAGTGAAGTAATCCCTAAACCTGACGTAAACACCAAATAAAAATATAGGAACATCTGCAGCTTTATCTTCAAAATGTATTCTGCATGAAATCTCAAAAGGCAGTCCTTACTAAGTCATGTATATGCTACTTTTTTTTTTTAAGATCAAAAGATCCAATACTTTCTATTATCAGAAGATCCCATCTTTTCATGCAACTGACAGGAAAAAAAAAGTTATTTAATCTTCCCACTCCTCTTAGAACTGTAGAAACAAAACAACTCTCACAGAATAATCAAGAACAACTCTGTCTGACTCATTTGCCAGCAGCAGAATTATTAAACCATGCAAACAATGGCCTCGACTTACTTGTCTGCATTGCAGCCAAAGGCAGGATTTGGAAAGGTTACACACAGAGTCATAGGGTAGTGTAAGCATTAAAATTGTCTTTCTTATCTTATTGAATAATGTAGAAGGATGTAATGAGACTTCCATTTCCAAAGTAAAAATAAAGGCAACAGGATCACCAACAGAAGTGGATTTTATTCAGAGCACAAAAGTCACTTAGAATTCAGTAGTGGTATTTCTTCTTTTTTTTTTTTTTTTTTTTTTTTTTTTTTAAGAAATCAGTCAACTTCAATGAACTGTGATCAAGGGCAGTATTTTGTTATTGATGTTCTAAACCTTTAAACTTTTACCCTCTATAAGTTGTTGTGTTAGAATTCCCTTTCATTTCACAAATGAACAGCAAGTAACTTCTGTAACCTATGCAAAGAAACATAAAACACAAGAACAGGGATTCAAATAAATTCTTTATTTTCATATTTTATGAATCTTAAATGAAGGCAAAGCAAAATAGAGTCCAGATACTTGTGTCAAGTATTTCTGAGCCACTATTCTGAACTATGTAATTTCTTTCTGGGATCATTTCCTACTACTTACCAGCTGCAACAATTCATATCAATGAAAATTTTGGCAGAAATAGTATGATATTAGGAAGAAATAATTCAGACAAACTAAAATAGGATAAGGAAACATCTGATGAACATTATACATTTTTTGTTTATCTACAAGGCTTTGTGAATGCTGACAAGTGACAGAACAACTGAGGCCAGAGGAGACGTAAAATTCTTCAAGGTAAAAACATGAAAATAACTGAATGTCTTGTAGTTGAACTTCTTCAGAGGTGTCATAGGCTTCTTTTGCTCAAGACCTCAGACTCAGAAAGCCTTGTTTCAACATGGGGAATATAGAAGACAATCACCTTTCTTCCATTTTGTCTGGGTTATGTTTCAGTGGTCATATTCTAGCTAGGCCAGAAAGAGGGATATGCAACAGTTTTACTAGTAACAGTCATATATATACCCCTCTGCTACTCTGAACTGAGACTTGTATCTGTCTCAGACAACTACCTTACGTAGATTAGACCTTCAGACAGAGTGTCTGGGTATTCACTGGGTAGAAGTGTGGTTTTGCCTGGTCTTCCCTTTCTTTTTGCACTTGTCACTAAGTGGTTTCTTTCTTTCTCGCTTTAGTCTGGGATGCAGCTGGCAAGGGAGAGAAAAAGGTGATGTTTTCCATCTTTTGCCTCTCTAAACAGGTACATTTAGAGGATGAAACTATCACCTTCAGACTGAGAATTCAATCTAATGTTACTGTGCATTTATGTAGTGCTTAGTCCCAGGACACAGGATCTGAATAGAATCTCTAAAGTACATTGTGTAATGAATAAGAAATCAATATGCTAATTGTCAGGGAGTACTGATCTATTAGAAAATTTTATTCCTGAATATTAATTTATTTTGTCAGATGACTTCTATTTCCCACTTCTTCGAAACTATTTCTTGTTTGGTTTTGTTTGCTTGTTTGTATTTCTCCTTAAAACTTAACACTGAAATATAACTCATAATTTATTAAAATGTTTTATTTACATTGCTTTAGTTGTGGAATATTTGGGTATTTAAGACAATGATAAAATTATTCTCATTTTGTCTGAGTCATGTCTCAGAATCATATACTATTCTCCTTTGATCTTCCTTCCCTGAAGGCCTTTACTTTCAGAGTGATAAAAGGAGAAAACCAGGAAAGTCAATCAAAACTTCATAAGTTATTATAAAGCACAATAGTTATTACTTTCTGGTCACCATCTGTAAAAAATACAGCACTGAGCAATAAAAGACAAAGCATGCAGATTGGACTAGTTGCACATTACTGACAAGAATATTGTTGATAGATGGGCACCTTTAGGAACTCCTTTCTTTGTATGGATTTACTGATAAATATTATTTAATTTAGATTTAATTCTACTGTTTGTCCTATATGTCTATATATATTCTTATATTTCTTTCATTACAATGAAAAATTAAAACAAACAAAAATTCACTCCCCAAAAAAACCCAATGCCACAAACCCTATACCTAAGCATCATTCTAATTTTATAGTGAGATATGACCATATTTTAACTTGTTTCCGCATAGCTTCTACACATCATTCTCATATATACATTATCAACCTCCTATCCAAAATTTGTTCCTGACTATCAGCTTCAGTTTCCTTTTAAACCCCTCCTAAATCAATGCAACAAATCAACAGGAATGCAAAAAATAATAATTCAAAATAAGACTCACACTGTAAAGTTAGATGCAAAGTTAGCAGGTATATTTGGTAAGATCAAGTGAAAACTGTGTTTAATAACATCAGTTAGAAAAGATATAAAGCCTTGTAGATACATTTTATTATGTATTTAATTAATTATAAAAATGCAAAGACATTGAGTTCTACTGGGTGAGACAAGTAAGTGACTTAAAAACTATATAGGAATAGGTGAAATTATTCTCTTATGAAAGATTACAGTCAAAATGCCAAGCAGTTCATAATGGCCAGCAGAGATCTGTTTCAGTCAAGTCTATAAAATAGGTGGACCTGCAATATCCAGTGAAACAGTCAGATATATATCATAATTTTCATGATGTTATTTTGTGCCACTTAACAACGTGTGCCCCAGGAGAGGTTCCCTACCCTGTTGATATTCTGGCCATTCAAGTAAAAGACAATTTGCCACTTGTTTGCATTTTTTGAGCTTACAGCTTAATGATTGATACATTTCCTAAAGAAAATTTTCCATCAGAAATATCAGCTTAAAGAAAACTAACATTTTTCAATAATAAAATGTTAATTTCAGAAAAGAAAAAAAAAGCCCAAAGCATCCTCCCATACAAAACAGCAAAGCACATGTTTCCTTTCACAGTAAGGGGCAAGAATAAGACTATTTTGAATGGATCAAGGACTAGACAAACTTAAAATAGATATATTTACATGGGGCTATGTAGTTGAGTTGTTTCTTTTAATTCTAATAAAATATAAGGCTTTGTTGGACATTTCTCAGTGGGTATAATTCCAGTTGCCATCAAAAGAACAAAATAATTAGAGCAGTACAGATCACCCAAGGCTGATTCTCTGACCCCTCATTATTCAAAATGCACAGATAAGGAGCTTATTTCCAGGCATGAAGGAAAAATGACTGGATCCAGGAACAAAGGTAACAGAAAAATGAAGCAGAGGAGGAGGATGAGGAAAGATTTGGATGGAGTAATTTTTTCCTGTTACCTGAGTTTATATAACAGGTGAAGAACCAAAAACCACATAAAATTTAGACATATGCATTATTTATGAATGTGCATAGATATTCTTGTCTATGTACAAAATATCTGTGCATGCACATATAAACATACATGTACATACTCATACACATACATTTATACATGTGTGAAATCAAGCTAAATTAAACAAACAAAAAAAATCCCAACATTGAATGGTGCAGAAGGAATTCATACCCTACTTGGAAGAAAATAGTGAGTTTTTGTAGCTGAGAGTAAACAGGTAATTTGGGTGGGCAACCAGAACCAATAAAAATCCCAACAGGATACTAAAATGTCCTGAAGGAGCTGCAGAAACCAAATGGAAGGCCATTTTGGGACTGAAGTATGTATCTAGGTTGTCCAGGTCAACTGCCTTATCCTCATCTGACTGTTCCATGAAGGATGTGTTTACAACAAAAAAATGATATATTCCCTGTTTTGCAGCCACCACCAAATTTACAGACATGGCAAAAAAATGACAGGTGCTGTCTTTTAAGGAACTTGCAATTACTAGCAGGTCCAACAAATGCATAATTGCTGAAAAAATCTAGAAGAGTAAATTACATGTGTGTCAGAATAAATCATTAATTTTCCAGCTTTTTTTTTCTGCTTTGACACAGCTGATTTTTTTTTTAATCGTGACATATCAAAACGTGAAGAAAAGCCATAAAAGGTTTGGGATTTTTTTTTTTTAGTTTAAAAAGATACTCCATAGATAGAAAAATGACAAGCTGTGCAAAAAAATGCTTTTCTAACAAAATATCAGACTGATTAAAAATACCAGGGGAACAGAACATTGTTTCATAAGGCCCTTTTTTCCATGTGGATTGTTAGTGTGGGAGAAAATCCTTGTAATTCTTTGCACTGCTCCCACACATACGCCTACACATATCATCACTTGACTTTCAAACTAACAATAGAAGTGTTAGTAGAGCTATCACCATCTGCAGAATGAACTGTGCATTTTTAAGGCTGCAACAGTCTCAGACATTAGCAGTAGTAGTCATATAGATGGTAAGTAATACCCTCTTTCCACAAGAACTGTGTAGAGGTCAGTTGATTGATATGTTTCCCCATAAAATCATGATTAGAAGTTCCCCCACGTTAATAAATTAGCAAGTTGGAAGCTATTTTTCAGTTTCCATGGTTTAATATGAAATAAGGAGCATCCATCTAGTAATGGTGGGAACAATGAGATACTCCAGTACAGAGCTCTCCATACTCATACAAGTAAATTATTTTGCTCAGTGTTTGAATGACCTTGGAGAAAACTTCACAATGAACAACTAGTGATTATTACAAATAAAAGTGTGTGGGAACTGGAAGTTCAAATCAGTAAAGGATGCCTGTATTTATTATCTATTCTTTTTTTTTTCTTTCTTTTTTTCTAATTAAGAAATCTGACCTGAATTAGAATGTTGCCCCCAAAAAATGAATTCTGTTGTCCTCATTCTTTTTTTCCTAAGTGTCTGTGTCCTCTGATTATTTTGACAAAAACTTAAGGCTTCACATATTTGAGTTTTCTAACTGTGTACAATTCTTGTTGCAGGAGGACAAAAGTTTATGGTGCCGATTGAAAGACTACTGGTGTGGTAACACAGGCTACTTTTTTCCTTGTTATATTGAAACCATAAAGAAATCCTCAAAGGAAAAAAATATTGTCAAAATATTGGAGTCATGCAGGAAAAGATTGCTCAGAAGTTTGCGAAGATGATTATACAGGGAAAAATAAAATCAAGAAACAGAGAAACAAATCTGAAAAATCAGGTGACAGAGTAACATAGCTAGAACAGAAACTCAGTTACAGAAGATTATTGTCCAATAGAACATCAAGGCTGAAGAGCAGGATAACTGTGACCTACAGCAGACAAGATGGACAGACTTGCACCTAGGTCTTCTTTTTTCCTCTGCCAAATACTGCTTATGTCAGTCAAGGTGCATCCTTCCAAAAACAGCTGCACGGTTTCTTTTCAGTGACCTGAGATTTCAACCCGTTTAAACCATCTCTGGAAGAAGAGGAAATCTGAGACAGCGTTTGATAACAGTGCAAAGGCTAAAATATTAACCAACTTCTTCAATGTGGATTATTAGTATATCTGGGGAAAATAAATGTTCCACATATGCATCTTTCAGCTTCAAGATTAATCTTCAGAGATGCCACAGTTTGCTTCTAAAAGTTTTGCTTTTCTGTAATAAGGAATGTAAGGGTTCTCTTACGCTGGGAATGTATCCTACTAGGGTCATTTGTACTTAAGCATTATACTAATTGTTTCCACATAGAAGTGGTGCAAAGGTCTTATTTTGCTCTGCCTGGATCCACACGGGATTTCATTTGAAAATTTTGCATCAGGAAGAAGAAGGGCATAACTATTTAGGCAATACACACTAATGTAGGCCTGGATTTCTAGCCTAGAACAAGGTATGCCTATCTACTACTGGACCCATGGCACAAAGTGTTCCCATGGACTTAATTTTCAGAAAAACACTGCAGGATGATGAATGTGCCTGTCAGGATTACTTGAATTTAACTGAATGAATAAACAGATTGAACTCCACCAGTTTCTAATCATGGTCCCCCTAATCATGGTTCCATCATACTAACACAAATGCAAAACTTTTAATATTTGAAGAACACTAAGATGAAAAAAAAAATGTGGCTTTCAGGACTTCCTGAGCTGGGAGACAGGTGAGAAGGTATTTCTGCCTATTTACCGCAACATCTAAATTTAAGCCCCTTCCCTTCCCTTCCCTTCCCTTCCCTTCCCTTCCCTTCCCTTCCCTTCCCTTCCCTTCCCTTCCCTTCCCT
>JAWWEU010000001.1:107604355-107640225 GCA_035583155.1 Acropternis orthonyx | reverse complement strand
CCCTTCCCTTCCCTTCCCGTCCCTTCCCGTCCCTCCCCTTCCCCGTCCCCTCCCCCTCCCCCTCCCCCTTCCCCTTCCCCTCTCCTCTTTTTTTCTTTCCTAAAATTTTTTCTGTATTATGTATAATCAAGGAATGAAAACACTTCGCTATTTCCTTAGGCATTTTTAGTGACAACATAAATTCTGTATTATATGTGAAGAGCTTAGCGACTACACTGTTTTGAGAGATGTGTGTATGGAAACTTACACTGCCTTGAAAGGTCTTGCTTACAGCTGGCGTTGCTTTGAAAAATTGTGTTTCATTTGGCTGCTACAATGTGCTGTACTTGATAAAGTCAGCATACAATGCTATCAAGGTTATCTTGAGTTCAGCAATCTGCCATTCCTCTTTCGATTGACCTCCCTCTTCACTGCAACAGTGTCTCTCCTCTAGACTCGTTTCTGCTTAGGTTTCTGGAAGAAGTCAGCCAATTAATGATGTGTTTGATGAATATTATGACAATGTAATGAATATATATATTTATATATTTATATAGAGGGGGTAGGTTTTAGAAAATTAAGATATGAAGCCTTTCAGAGTCTTAGCTATAACAGACAAAAAAGCACCACATTTCTCTTCTTTACTACTCATTCTCACCTCCATTTACATCAACTTTTGTCATGAGTTTTTGTCATGAGTTATAAATTATACAAATTGAATTATTTTATTTCTTTTCCAATATAGGACTAATATTATTCACCAAATAAAGCCAATTTGAAAATTACCTACTTTGTGGGTGAAATTCATAACTTTCAGAAAAAGTAAAAATACCTTTTAAAGGACTTTAAAATTTCTCTCATGTCCCCATCTCTTCTATGGAATCTGGAAAAAGATTTTAGTCAAAAATAAGAAAAAGAACAAAAGGCTTATTAATGAAATAAAAACAGTTATGAACATTCATCTGAAATTGTGAAGTTTTGATGATGCGATACCTCTCTGTCTTTGGGTTGATCTGAACTAAACAATTTATCAGTTTGCTTAATGAACAAAAAGTTTTTGCTATTCTTCTTTTAGTATCTCAGAAAAGTACTTGAGTTACTATGAAAAAAAAAAAAGAAAAGAAAGTATTTCATCTTAAATGCTTTGCTTGTGTTACTCATGACAGGTCAGTTTCTCTTTATAAATGGAAAGATCTGGAGTTTTGACTAGTGGGAGTCTAGGGTTTATATGTTTATATAGAACCTCAGCTCAGTAGCCAAAGGAAAGTGACATAAATATCTATGTAGTTATCAGTTTCTTGATATTTGTATATGGCTGAAAGTTAGGGTGGAGAGCAAAAAATGTTATGTTGAGCAAGCCTAAAGGAAAACATATTCTCAGGACTTATATGGAAAACTCAACTGGAGACAGATGCAGACATGCTGCGTTTGGGAAGATTCACATTAGTAGGGATTGTGATATTGCACCTTGTCATATCTTATTACCAACAGTGATTATCCCAATAATGTTTTCACTTAAAAGTGTGATTGACTTTCTCCACTGGTTGTCTTGGAGAAACATTCCACCAGGGGACCTCAGGCTCAAGCTATCAAAACATAGCTTGCCACTGTTGTTAAAAACACAGTCACTTCATTTACCAGTCATTTGTGAATTCCCAGTGACAATTTAATTTCTGAGATCCATAACTTCCATAGCCATAAGAGTAAGGTCTATCTGTTACGGTCTATTTTAAGGGAACTTTTCTATTGGTAGCCTTTTAGAATGGGCCTCAACAAATGCTCCTTTTACTGCCATTCTACACCTCTCAGTCTAAGTTGCAGAAGTCTTTCCCTCTATAGTTACATTTATTTTTACTATGATACAACTGACTTTTGCCAGTTGAATATTGTGTGAAAATTCACCACCTTCTGCTTCTTGCATAAGCTCATAGAAAGGAAATTGGAGCTAAGCAAATGTGGCTGTTATGGATTGGAAGATGGTTTGCTCGTTAAGGTCAACCTTATAAAACCTAACTTCAATAACCAAATCATGTGTAAATCTTTTAATGCCAAATAAGTAAAAGGGTTTTCAAGAGGAGGTTCAGGTTCGATATTAGGAAAAAATTCTTCACTGAAAGAGTGACTAAGCGTTGAAGCAGACTGCTCAGGGAAGTGAGAGAGTCACCATCACTGGAAGTGTTCAGAAAGTGTTTGGATATGGAACATGAGGACATGATTTAGTGGTGAACATGGCAGTGGTACCACTTTGTTGATTGGGCTTGATTCCAGAGGATTTTCCAAACCTTAATGATTCTATGATTGTACTGACTCATTCCCAGAAGGAGACCTTCAGGAAGTAAGGGACTGGGGGAGAACCTAACAAAAGGAAGTTGCTCAGTTGAAAGTGTTTCTCAGTCTAGGATGCTTAAAACAGAAACAAATAAACTCAGACCTCCTGGATGTGGCAAGAGATGGATGTACCCAACTGCCACAGTGTCACCTCAATCACTCCTTGTGCTGCTTTTGTATCAGTTCTGTTTTGGACAAGGACTATTAAAAAAAAAAAAAAAAAATCCCTAATAGAGATTCCCATAATCATAGAATGGCCTGGGTTGGAAGGGACCTTAAAGACCATCTAGTTACAGCACCCTGCCATGGACAGGGACACCTTTCACTCAGCCAAGTTGCTCAAAGTCCCATCTGACCTGGCCTTGAACATTTCCAGGGATGGTGCAGCCACGACTTCTATGAGCAACCTGTTCCAGGGCCTGACCACCCTCACAATGAAGAATTTCTTCCTAATATCTAACCTAAACCTACACTCAGAGCTACATCAGCTAAAGCTGTGTGAAAAAGTAACAAAGGAACCTACTGCCTTATGCATTTGTCTTAGAATTATAAGGATAGAATTATTAGGAAGTAAGTACAGATTACTGATGCAGGTTTGGAACAGGAATTTATGGTTTGGTAAAAGCAACATGAGTTGTATACTAACATATACATTATGTTCTATTCTATTATACATAAATTATATATATAAGTTAATACTGACATCGGTTATGGAGCCACAAGAACAAATACTTGGTTTAATCTTGAAGTTATATTTTTATGAGGGAAAACATAATTAGAAAGAAAGACACAGTATAACTCTTTTAAAAATAAACTATATTTCACATATGGTTTATAATTCAAAATGTTACACCATATTTGAGTATCTCAAGTGGGATCAACTTTCATAATTACTTAAATCTGCTCAATGTGTCTAGAGATCAGAATTTACATAACCAAGTGAGGCAGTTTCAGTTTTCCTTTTTCTTTCATATCCGTGATCAACACAAAAGGCATTAGGATATTATCAAAGTGCTTGATAATATCTGCAACAGTTTACTAAAAGAGAAGAAAAGCATGCAATTTAAACACAAGATACAAGTGGCATTTAAGATTTAAAATATTTCCAGCATGCTCATGAATTTGGAATTTAGATTTACTCTTATAAGAAAATATTCAGACTGGTTTACAAACACTGTTGTCTCCAACAGAAATATAAATAGTTGAGAAGTAGTTTACAGAGAAACTTTATGCTAATAATATGCTGATTCGGAAGGAGACTCGAGATCTAGGACATGAATTATGACACAGAGAGCTTTACAACATGAATTTAACTTTCTTATTTAGAAATTAAACTCTTATTTGCATAGGAGAATAAAGGAATAGTTGATATATTCAACCAAGTAGAACCAACTTGGTATGTGTTGTTTCTGAATCTCTTACAGTGGTGAATAAGAAAAGGTGATCACTTCAGTCAGGCACCAAAACTGATCTTTGGCATTGCCCAATGAGCCCTGTCATCAGGGAGAAGCATGTCATCATGGAAAAGCAATGTATCAATTACTCCTGTATCTGAAGCTATATGAGAATATGAATATGCAATATATGCCAGAAAATAATGGAAACACAGGATAATGACTTTTGTAAGGTAAATATGAAATGAAGCAAAATAGGATTGAAACACTTTTGTATGAACAATTCTCTTAATGCCAAAAACCAAAATTGAACAAACAAATAAAAAACATGACAACAACAACAACAAATTATTGCTAAACATCTCATATTTGTGTGATTAAGAGTCTTGATTAGGAAAAGCATTTTCAGAAGGTGGTAAAGGATAATACTTTGAGTGTTTAAAAATAAATATCCACATGTGTACATGAGAATCCTTTTCCTGTTAAGGAATAGGATGATTAGATAGACATACATTACTACTAAAAGACTTAACCCATGCATTGACTATATGAGGTCTCCAAGCAAGATTTTCCCCAGACATTCCCCAACATAACAAACCTCCATTTATGTTGTATCTTAATTTGAAAATAATGAAGTTTTCAGAGAATCAGGAGACCTACATCATGATTTATGAAACCTAAATTCATTACATTTCTAGAGAAATCCCTTTGTGCAATTTTTATAAATAAACCCAATAGATTATTTTGAAATCTAATTTAAAAATATATGGAAAACCCGATAACCCTTGGTTATTCATATAACTATTTATAAATACAGAAAAAAGCCCTCTGTAATAACTTCCTGAAATGATTGAAATGAGTTTTTCCTTCCCTCATATGCACATCAAATGAAGAGTCAAATTAGTATAAGTTACATGTGTGATCTCTTTTACGGTTCCAGGATTTGTATATACAGAAGTACACAATCTACATGAACAGAATTTTTTTCTAGATGAAGTTTTCAAGCTTTAAAATGGTTTCTGAGAATATTTTATAACAGTCTGGCTTTGACTTCATATTCAAGATTATCTTTAAAGAGAGAAAAAGAAAGATTTAATTATTCCACATCAGCATCAAAAAATCATTAACATTTTCTTTGATTGCAGCCTTTCCAATATACTTTCCATTTTTTAGTAAGAATAATTAAAATATGCTTGATGAAGATGTTTCAATTTCAATTAAATTCCTTACACTTGTTTTTTTTGGGTTTTTTTGGGTTTTTTTTGTTTGTTTGTTTTTTGTTTTTTTTTTTTTTTAATTAAGTTGCTTCTAGTAAAACTGGCATCAATATATCTTTATGTTTGGGGTTTAATTTTTCTAGAAAAAACAGGAAATACCAAACTAACAGATGCATTTGCATAATAAAAACATTCACTAGTACCTTCTCTGAAATGCTAAAAAAAACAGCAAAAAAATTAGTATTAACTTTCTCTGGTGTTGAAGTAAGCATCTGGGGAGAGCAAATATTAACTAAGCAGTTTATCCATAAATATGTAAATTTATAGTTCTAAATTACTTGAATAACAAATACCAGCCCAAATTTTGTGTTAGATCATTGTTACTTGTCAAAACAGCGTTTAGATTGCTGAAACTTAGACTGAAAGTTTTCTGCCGTAGAAATAAAGAAATTATGTAAATCAATTTAATTAATTCATTTGAATGAAACATACTTGTGGAAATGCTGCTGAGACTATAAAGTAAGTACTACCATTTATTAAAACATAAAAGGAAATTCATGTTTCTTACTGGAAATAAAAGATTATTGACTATGAGAGATGTGAAATATAGTGCCTTTGATCAATGTTCACAAGCTCAAATACTTTTAGTTTGCTTAACAGGAAATGACACACTGAGAACTGGTTTAAATAACTTGCTTTGTTCTGAGTGCTACAATTTAGTGCATAATAATATGTTCTAGATACATGCAATAAATTAAATTTTGTTTCTGCAGGGTCTAACAGGTATAAATCCCTCTGAAAACTAAAGTATCATCCTAGTCAATATTATCAGTAGACATAGTCATGAGGAAACTTTGTGGATCTTGAGGAAACTTTGTGGGTATTTAGGTACTCCTATGAGGAAGGATTTATCTGGATACAGATTTACTTCATGTTTGGCTTCCTCCTCCATATGTGGAAAGTTGAATTTAGGTATCAACAATGTATGTGTCTATAACTGGATAGTCTTTATGCCATTGTTACTATTTGTGAAAGAAGTACTCAATTTACCCAAATAGCATTTGGTTAGTAGTTATTCAGTTTTCCACCTGTGTGTAGCTGAATGTTTTCCTATAGGATCTATTGACAACCATGATCAGATCTTGACGGGGAGTAAGGAGAGGCCAGGTGTGCAGAAGTATAATTGACATTTCTATACAGAAACATAAGTTCAAGGTGCAGAATTTCAGTAAACCTGCTTGAGAATAAAATTGCTGTACCCCTCTCAACCCCAACTAGGCAAAGTTCATAAAAAAAACCCCAAAACCCAAACAAAATAAAACTCCCCACCAGATATGTAATAACTCCTTTTGTCAATAAAATGCAACTTCTTTCAACGTCAGAGTAGATAATCTATAAATATATTCACTATCCTACACTATGTTGTTCAGTCCAAGTCATTGTGTGACCATGAGTTTGTTGAATTCTCATCATCAAATTACATGTTGAAATAATTATTAAATTATTTTAATGAATCAGAATACTCAACCATTTAAACAAAATAATAGCTGGATGGCTCTCTCAGCTTGAAAAATGTAAAATCACAGTCATAGAAGATCGTAACCTTAATAATGGAGAGTAGGTTAAAAGAGCAGAGCTTTAATATCTGGATCTGGAGATAAGATCACTATTGAAGTAATTTGATATCACTGCATGCAATATGTGCATTGTAACTATCTAGGAGGTTTATTTGCAGATTAAATGACCAATTATGAATAAGTCTCATCTGGAAAAGGTGATTGTTTTATTAGCCCAACAACTTTTTTTTTTTTTTAAAAGTGATTGCAATATTAATCAGACATAAATAGATAAACCTTTTACGAAATTTAAGGAATACACATCTGCTGTTTTCATAGGGTTTTAATAAAAAATTGTTCCCTTGGATTTTTTTATTTAATTTAATTTATTTTTGTTTTTTATTTAATTTTCTCCCCTGTAAAGTTCTTTTGATTGTCAGTCTATTCACAGTTTCTCATACTGAGCCACAGGAGGAATTGCTGTCAGCAGCATTTTCTTCTAATGTGGCATATTTAAATAGGCTTGGTTTTGAGTCCTTGTCTGAGTGAATATGAATCTCAGTTGCTTAGAGAACACACAATCTTGTATGCAAATTGTGCATTTATTAGAAGACAGCTATAAATCTGTGTATACTGCATCCTAATTTTTAAATGCTGTTGGTTTACCCATGATCAAACTGAAATAAACAAGACCAATAATGCAGAACTAGCTTCAAAAAAGTTATACTAACAACTGACTATTTGTTAATTAAGAATACACTAAAAAATAAAAGGAGGATGTGGTATTTACTGGCTACAGTGTATTTTGCTTTATATGGTCCTTTGTAGCTTTATATTGTCACTTACACTGCTGGGGTAGCAAATTCATAGCAAATGTCTATAAGTTTTAGTGACTGCACACTAAACAGAAAAGAGTAACTAGGTAACCAGATTTACAGAAATATTTATTGTCTTATAAAGAATAATTTAATCTAGTAAAGTGTGCTACTGGAAGTTCTCACAGTGTTTGGAAAAGACTTTTTTATTACTTCAGCAATCCTGATGATTTTGTTTCTTTCCCATAATGTCTTCCCATAGAAGACAAAATGTGACTGATTCAACTGCAGTAGTAATTTGGAAGGCAGGTGTAAGAAGTGAGATTCATCAGTTTGCCAAATAGCTTTGTTTTTACAAATTTGAAATATTGCAAACAATTCATTAATGCTGCCTAATTTTTCAAACTAGGTTTACAAAGGTAGTATTTGTGATCTATGTTTTCTTTTACAAAAAGCTTGCAAGCTCATAGAAGCAGCATTCAAAAATACATGTAAGTAGAACCATTTCTAGGAATCTAAATGTGCATATTTGCATCAGAAAATCAATTGTTGAAAACAACCTCATCATTCTAAGTAGTAAATCCTTGAAAAATCCCTTTGCCATCATTAAAAAGTCACATATCAAGAGCCTAATACTGTTATTTTTCTCTGTTATAAATAAAAACAACTTTTCTTCAAATTTTGTGCTATACCAAAAGTGACTAAGTTAAGTAATTTATACTATGAAATATCCATTATTGTAAATTATGAAGCAAAGAAGAGACAGGGAAATTCTACTATTTTTATCTCAGGTCTTGGAAATAATAGAATTTTATTTTTTTATATCTGAATATTTCTGAAAAATAAAGAAAATTTCTTTCAAAGTACCTTTGTTAAACATTTGAAAACTGTAATAAACTCTCTAGCTCTTATTGAAAATTAGTTCTGACACATAGAAATAGCTAGTTTTTTGAGATCCAGTGAGAAATCTGTCATAACAAATCCTTGCTTCCTTAAATTACCTGCAACTACACATAGATTTTCATTTAGAAGGGAACATGTGAGTGTGCAGCAAGGATTGCAGGCAGTATGGCGTGAGTAGGTGTAGACTGGTTTGATAGCTGCAAATGGCTGGCAACTGTGGTAGCCTATGCTCTTTCTACTTATATTTCAATGCAGAAAAACAGTTTTACCTTTTCCCCAAACTTAGCTCCTAAATGGTAAAATGTAGCCTTCACTGGATAGTTACTTTAATAAGGGAATAGAGTATCTTTCAAGACACAGAGGTACCATGAGACTATATAAATGGCAGGAATAACCTTTAAAACAATGTTCCAATGACTACATCTCTCTTAATGCAATCTTCACTGCTAAGGTTACCTGGACACAGACACTGAAAGAATCTCTTGGGAGATACAGTGTCAGTCTTCCTGAGTTAATGTCTAAAAATAACATAATTGAATTGAGGCTCTTTGTTTTCTCCTCCAGCAAGGAGAGGCCAAATACATTGACTATCTCTTACAAGACCTGCAAACACTAACTCATTTTCAAACTGAACAGCAAACATAACACATAATGTCTCTGAATCACTGTTCTGTCTAATGATGTATTTAAAAATTGAAGCACCATAGGCATAACAATACTGAAGCAATTAATGGACATAGGAACTATTGTAACTGTGTTATGTGAAATTCCTGAGATTCCTTTGTAGTTCTGTAACAAACATTGGAGCAGCTATGAAATGCAATACATTCATTATTCAGTCTGCAGTCCAAAACACAGGTGAAGAGAGGCACTAACTTCTCAGTTAGGTTAGAGGTGTTTTATGTGCACTTGCATTCTTCACATAACTTACCGAGCTGCAAGCACTAGGTCAGTTCACTGTGCAAATTATGCATTTTGTGCAAGAAAAAGTGTGAGAGAACAGAAGAATACTTTTAAAAATGTCTTTACTATACGAACTATGCCAGAATAATATGCAAAGAAATAAAAAAAACCAAAACAAAACACCCAAACCAACCAACCAACCAAAAAAAAAAAAACCAAAAAATGCAATGCAACTTTGAAATATGAGTAAAATAGGCAGATGTGTTCTCTTAAGATTTATTTTTGACAAATCAGTTACGTTCTAACTGACAGCAATCTGTGAAACATACTTATGATGCAATATTTTATTTTTAATAAGCAATGTGGAAATTACTTGAAATAAAAATTCTGTTCATTACTTTTTGCAGGTAGGACACAAGGATAAGGTCAAAACAATGTGCCCCAGCAGCCAACTTTGAAAGTAAAAACCTTGTAGAGTGTTCTGATTTTTCTCCTATTTCTCTTCTCCTTCTGGTCCTTCTCTGACATTTACAGATGAGTCTTCCATCTCATCCCATCCTTAAGCCAACTTATAAATTAGCATCTATAGAGTAAGAAATTCATGTTTAATTCAATTTAATGGAATTGAATTCAATTTAAATAAGGCAGCAGACATGCAGGGTATATGCAAAACACTTTTCATGCAAGCTCATGCCTGTTCGATAGCCAAAAGTTACTGAGGCATTTGGTACTGTGAGATTTACTGGCACAAAGTAATTCACTCTGTCCCAGTTTGTGGTCACAAATCAGTACCAAAGGATTCTTTATTACCCCCCAAAGTCTCAGTCTGGAAATGTTTAGAATCTTCTGATGGCATGTGTGCCATATTTATTATTTAATTTTTATTTCTAAAGTGTGTGTATTCTGCATACCTGATGTCATTTATACTGCTTTAATAACATAGCTCAAGGTATCCTGGAGATTGGTTTTGAAACAGAAATTGATGAAAGAATAGCTTCTTATGGGAAAGTAATATAATTCCAGCTGACATAGATACTAGAGCTTGTCTTTGCATTATATACTTTTCAGCCATCCTTTGGGTTATAAGATGGTATCTCATGACTGGTAATAAAAACAAACCCTAGTAGTAGAAGAAATGGTAAATGCAAAGAACAAATACATAGAGTTTTGTGGTCAAAGTATTTCTAGAAAAGTGATGGAAAGCAGTTCAATTCTTCCTTATTTTGACAAATTAGATTTGTTTGATCTATTGTAATTTTCAGGAATTCTGTTTTCTTCTCTATTGCTTCTCATTCCTGACAACGTGGAAGACATAGTCTTCTTCATATTTCCCTTGAATATTTGAATGAGCAGTCTTTGTGACTGTCCACTTACTGATAAAATGTCATTCTTTGTGGGGTAGAAGCAGAAAGGGAGAATAAACTGCTCCTTCAGATCATTTACTCACATAGTCCAGAAGGCAAGCTTAACAGGGTCAGTTGGTAACTTTTTTCCCTGTTTCTCTTCTTTTGCTTATTTTTGTACTGATAAAGAAGCAGCAAACATCTCCTTCAGTTATACTTTTTCCTCATGTTTTTGTGAAGCACTATTTTCCCACCTCTATATCCCAAAGTTACTTTATCAATGGCTTTTTGTTTGTTTGTGTGTGGGTTAACAATGAAAATTTTGTTGATAATAGTGCACTTTGTGATTTGGATAATGAAGGGCTGTGTCAACCCTAAGCCCCAGGGGAGTTAGCCAAGAACCCCTTTTTGTATCTTTAGTAGTTTGGCCCAGGTTCTGTGTGGTCATGTTTGTAACTTGGAGGAAGAAACCATTGGTTGGGTGGGTGAGAAACCCTGTAAAGGTATTCTTAGGTTTGTTGAATGTTATGTTTATGAAGTTGCCTTAAAGTTGTTAAATTATTTTGTTTTGTTAATTTGTAAAATTGCAAGAAGTTTTGGATTGCACTGTTAAGAGAGCTAATCAGAGAGCCATGTGGGCGGGACTAAGGTTAGAAGAGGATTTGACACCTGCATCTTCAGTCACCAAAGGGGAGGAGAAGAATAACACCCTAGCAACAAGACGACTACTCGGATTGGAGGACTCAACAGAGAACAGGACTGTGATTGGGAGAGCTGAAAAGGACTGGGGGTATAAAATGGGAACCAAGAACATATTTAATTGTGTGCCTTTGGTAAAGTGGAAACTCTCGGGCTGCCCAGCGCTGTTTGCTCATTAATTAATAAAGAATTTTATAAACTACAGATTGGCTTGGGTAGTTTATAACAGTTTGTTTGTTTGTTTTAAACTGTAGGGAAGAACATTTGAAATAAAGAGAAGTAAATTGGAGTAAAGCATAACAACTTTGCTAGAAGAGAAAAGAAGTGTCCAAATAAATGATGATATAACAAGAAGTACCTAATAAGTTGACTTATCTTGTTTAGGAATCTATAATTATGGGCACACAGGTCACAGGTATGGTGACCACCTCCTCCCCAGGCAGCCCATTCCAGTGCTTAAACATTCTTTCAGAAAGAATTTTTTTCCCGATATGCAAGCTGAAACTCCTTTGGCATAACAAGAGATCATTTCCCCTTGGCCTGTTGCTAGTTGCCTGAGAGACCAATACCCACGTCTCCACAACCTCCTTTCAGGTAGCTGGAGAAAGCAATAAGATCTCCCCTCATCCTTCTCCTCTTCAGGCTAAACTCCCACAGCTCCCTCAGCCACTCCTCATAGGACTTGTGCTCCAGGCCCTTCACTAACTCCCTTGTCCATCTCTGGACAGGCTCCAGTCCCTCAATGTCTCTCTTGTAGTGAGAGGTGCTCAGAGCTGGACACAGTACTCTTAAGTCATACCTTCCTTTTTCCTGTGAGTCTTAGGCACCCATATTCCAGTCTATCCAAAGCTGGATTCCATTATTTTGTTGCCTGGTATGATCTATCTTTACTGTATTTCTTGTGCTTGTCTCCATGGTCCACTAAATTTGTTTATTTCAATTTCTGTTCTTGTCAGCCTGTGTCGCTTTGTCTTATCTCCTCAGTCCAAAGTGAATTTTACATGAAAACCAGTTCTCAGAGAGGTCTCTGCTCATTATTCTTCTCATGCTTAACCCTTATGAATGACATGTAATTATAGTTAACAGCAAAAAAGAGTGAAATGTCTACATATACATATGTATGACTGCCTATTTCCTGGCGTTGTGGGGACCATTAAGGTGTGATTAACTAACCAGCATAAATGCACATGCTTATGCAGCCAATACAATTCCTCATTTATAGCTGCTGTTATTCTAATAATTTCTGTTCTTTCAACATATGTTGTTGTGCCCTTTGAAGCAGGAGAAATATTTTCATCTGTATTGCTACAAAAACAAATCCAGTAGAATTTCCATTTTTTGTCAATATCTGGGTGCTACAAAGGTAATAATAAGTAAATACAGATGCCACTTGGGGCAGGGGAGTTCAATGCTTCCATATGTTAATTTGGGAAAGCGAAGGCTTTAACAATATGAGTACTTAAATCAGTTTACAAGAAATGAAGATATCAAACAGATAGTGTAGAAGTAGCAATTTGATTTTCCCAGAAAAAAAAAAATTATCTATTTTATAATGTGTATTGTGGTTTTGCAGGTGACTTGGTAATGAAGAAATTGTCATTTTCTCCAATGAAATGTATTTTGTGTAGTTGTCTGTTGTTACATCTGTTGAAACATAATCATATTTACATTTATTTACTCTGACCATTTCCATTGTGTGAATTTTATGTATATTTATTAGCAAACAATGCAATTTCCCCCTTTCAAAAAAATAAATAAAGCAATAAACATATCAATCTTGGAGTTAAATCTTTTGAATTACTGTTTAATATCAACACTAAAGGTCTATTACACAGATGAAATCATCACAGTGCAATTGTCTTTAATCTTACATCTATTTATTTCTAGAAGCCGGAGAGAGGAAATTTAACCATCACAAATTTTTGTGTTTTGAGTCTGTTACTCAGCTTTGCTCTGCTGTAATCATGTTGAACAGCTATAGGCTCTGATTTTCTCCAAAAAACCCATTTCTTATGCAAAGGATGGCTCACTTTAGCCAACAGAATGAAAAATTACAGCAATCCAAAAGGATCTAATGATCTAATCCTTATACAGAAATGTCATCCATGGATCAAAGAGTATCACTAAATAAATTACATATTAGAACTGGCCAGGGAAGGAAAATTGTTTTTCCTTTCTCTGTTTCAAGAAAGTGTTGCTTTGGTGCCTTTTTTTTTTTTTTCTCTTTTTTGTTTGTTTAAAAAAAAATCACCAACATTTGAATGTTTTCATAAAATGGGACCCATTTGAAGTTTACACCTCCAGATTAAAAACAAAACAAAACAAAACAAAACATGACAGTGTTTTCACTCAATACTCTCTGCAGACATGACACAGGAATTTTGTTTTAGGCCTCAGACACTTTCTCTCTGAAAACTTGCTCAGTATCTTGGGCTTTCAAAGTTCAGTAAACATATCCTCAGCATATTTTGATGAAAAGGCATTTCTTCAAAAATTCTCCCATTTGTGCTAGTAATTTGCTATTGCTTCTCTTTTACTGAGAAGAAAATCTCATTCTCCCAGAGACGATAAATCCTGAGAAAGATTTCCTTATGTTTCTTGACTTAGACAAACACAGAAAGTATTGTGGCTGGATTAGATACAGCCTCAAAAAATGCCTAGATTACTGCAAGGTGTCAAGTGGGCCAAATGACCCTTACAATCATATTTCTGTCAAATGTTTCAAAGTCTGTAAGTTCTGTATGAATAGCATTTCATTACTGAAAAATAGACCTCTTGCTCTTGTAAATAATAGCAAAGTAAGTATTTTGGAAAAGCTAATTTCTTAAGGATAAGAAACTGTTGCTGATGTCATTCTACAAAAGAAGTAAACACTATTACTTCTACAGTGTGAGAAGGTTAGGTTTATCACTAAAAGATACAGGGTTAACCAGGCTTTGTCTGAAATGATGGGAATGATGAAAGGTTTAGGCAAAGGTACAGAATCATTTGTGCCTGAGAGTATAAAGGATTTACCACTTGTGGTTTTTAAAAATAAAGACATACTAGTTTTTTGTACTGACTAGTGGCTTCAGGTATATTTTCATAAAAAACAGAGGGAAGCATGTATGGAACTAACAGAATAAGGGTCAGAAAAGTAAATATTAAAGAAAACCCCCAAACCAAAGAAACAAAGCAAACCAACCAACCAACCAACCAAATACCCAACCAAACAAACATAAGAAATGCCCATGTACACAATCAGTATGGAACATTTCAGGAATTTGACCATTATACAATCACGTTTGAATAATGAATACAGAAACAAGAATAATTTCTTCCAGCAATAATAACAGCAACACTATTCTCTCTCTCTTTTTTTTTTTTTTCTGGGACATTATTCTTCGTTTTATGAAAGGTGGTTAGTCAACTAGAGTGAGCCTGGGGAGTGATTTCAAAGTGCTCTGATAATTTAAATACACAAATTTCTGAGAAAGGGAAGGAAAAGATGTCACTTGCATTATCCCACTGTGTTACCAGGAGGCAGCCACAGCAAAAACTTTGATTGTTAAAAACTTACATGTTAAAAGCTTACACATTAAAACTTACATATAAAAGGCACAGTTATTCTTCACTTGAAGTTAGACTGCTCCATTAAGAGACTGCATGCCTGCTTTACCTCTGAAATGGTAACAGCAATGAGGAAATGGATGGCAATGAGGAAAATCAGTGTCAATCAATAAAACTATATCTGTAGAACAAAACAATTAGTGCTAACGCATTACTCAACATTCATGTTATCAGAATTTCAGAGAGTTTTTACTACTGTTTTACTACTGTTTTTACTGCTGTCTCTAGCATGGTTTTGATGGAAATGAGTAGTGGAATTGCTCTAGTGCTGCTGGAGAGCATCTGATTTAGTCACATGCAAAGGAAACCCATATAAGTGCATTCTGAACTACACTGTGATGTGTACAAAATATGATAAATGGGAAAACCAATGGATTTGCTTCAAATAGCACACCTGATACAAGATAAAATACTGATGTAGTTGAACCTATGTAATCTACAGCATTTCCAGATCCTATGAAAAACATTCAATTTGCAACAATGTTGACTAAGTTGGTAGAAGTAGCTTTTGAAAACATCATCCATAAAACAAAGCAATTTGTTGTAGCCATAGTTACATGGCATGTGCAACAAATATGCCATTCTCAGTCTTCTTCCAGGGTAGAGTCAACATTTAAGGGAATGAAATCTGTTATTATCCCTAACTATGTCATGGAATAACACATCTCATGGTCTTGCTCACATCTCCAGTCATTATGGAATTCACACTCTAATTAAACATGTATCAACTACAGAAATAAAATCTTGAATTTTTGCTTAGCCCTTAATCAGGCAACTCTGAAAGGCAAAAGATCCGAGAAGGTTTTTGTAGCTCTCTCATGCTAATTCCACTATTAGGTTTTACTTTCTTTGTCTTTTTTCTTCTTGCAAATGTAATGATTTTTGGATAATTTTTATGCAGGTTTTCTAGATATATTTGTATCACTGAGATAGAAAATGTGTGGGATTTTTGTCTCTTAAAAAAAAAAAAAAAAGAGCGATAAAAATCATGGTATGACCTTCATTTTTAATTCAAAGCAGGCAGAAATCAAAGCTACTGCAACACCTATTCATCAGTATGCTAGCTGAAGTACGTCAGTGTAAAATCCACACAAAAATGTCAGAAAGCAAAAAGGACTATGGGAAAAAAAGAGAAAATAAATCTGTTTAGCTCGGACCACCAATGCAAAAAGGTTACTTCTGGAGTGAACACTCTTTCATGATACCTAGCTCGTATGAAGTTTCTTCCTTGCAATTAAAATGTGCTGAATTCCCTCAAATATCATTCTCTTCCAAGCAACTCAGAGTTAAATTTCTGCATCAGCTCTGGGACAGTGAAGTGGCTCAAATTCCATGCACAACAGGTTATTATCTTCCTGTACAACCACAGAGTGTAAGAAAACTTGCCCAGAGAGGACATGCAGAGTAACAGTCTTACTCATCATCCCTAGAATACAAAATTAAGGCCAGACTCAGCAGGGAATAGATTAGTTGGTGATCTTAAGCCCCTGAATGAAATGTCTAGTCATCTTACAGGCTTATGTCAAATTCTAGCCAGATCATTTCAGTTCCAAGATAACTTCTGTTCAACAGGGACATTAATGAGAACATGGCTCTTTTTTTTTCATTGATGCAGTGATTTGACATGATATTATTGAATCAAAGATGAACCTCTCGATTCTTCAGTTGCTGTGTTGTTACTGTCACTGACAGTCCTTGGATTTATTTCTGTGGACTAATAAGGATGATACATAACAACAGGAGTTAAATAATTGAAAGAAGAGTATTTTAAACGAATGCTAGTACTCTGTAAGACAAGAAATGTACTTTGCTCATGAATAATACAATACTATGTGTGTACTGTTATAGATGCAGTATAATTATCAGGTAGATCTTGTGAGGAAATATGTTCCACATCATTCTCTATGTCTACTTGGGAAAACATTTTTCAGAAAAGAAAACCCATGTCGAGCACACATTCCCTATAATTGTGTGTGCTCATTCTTGGTTGGGGGAAAGATGCATGAAGCTGATTGATATTTGAAAACAAAAATGTCTTTCCTTAGCATTGTGTCAGCTTGTCAAAAGAGAAGCTGTTCACACAAACATGTCTGATTGACACTTCTTATAGGCTTTTCCTCACTGAAATAGGATTTCTGGTCAAATCTGTGGACAGGAATTCAAGAGACTGATAATTTTAAATTGTTAAATCACTCCCTTATAAGAGCTAAATTCAAACCCTTGCTCTTTCAAACTCACAGGATTGATTTGTCTTCACTAATTGTGATGTCTTCTTCCTACTGTGCTTGTTTGACTTTACATCACTCCAATCTTAGAGGTCAACAGGTATATCAGTAGACATTCCAGCATCTTTCATGACTTGATATTTCAAAACCCTCGAGCATGAATACTCTCTTTGGCCACCTGCTTCTCTGAGCAACTTCAGCTCAACAAAATCAGTGCAACTAGTCATGCTGTTTGGAGACATGCTACCACTTGTGGGTGCAAATGGTCCTCATAAAACCTCAGCTACTGAAAGGGGCAGACATGTAGAGGGTTTCCTTCATTCTAACATCACTGCTGATCCAGACAGCTTTGTCACCCTCTCTCAAATGCAAATTTTTTTCAGGCTGGGGCTATAATCTCAATCTAGTTGTCCTGTCATCAAATTTTGGATAGAAGAGTAGCACTTTGTGTTGTGACTTATTATCACATTTCTTGTCATGAGAACATATGTTAGAGGAGAATATAGAAAAATTGGCCAATGTTCCACCAAAGTTTGAAGATATAAGTTATCATGTGCATGTAACAGAACATAAAAGACAATAAAAATTATCACTCAGATACTCTGAGGAACCTTTTTTACTCACATTCATTGAAAGACATTATACTTTTGATACACTGCATACTTCATATACTGTTCAATTGTTTTTTACTCAGAATTTTGTTGAAGGGAATGGAGAGTAGGTTTGTACAGAACAATCAGTGGATACATTTGGAAGAAGTTTATATAGCAACAAATTGAACACATTTTCAAGTTTTGTATGCAGAATGATAGAAGATCCATTAAAGAAGCAATCAACCTCCTACCTCCCAAATACCAGAAAGGATTATACTGAATGAATCACACTACTGTTTTGCACAATGAGGTATTACAAACTGTTAGAATATGTTTTGAAATGTTTTATTTTAAAAATTAGATTTCAGTATGAAAGAAATCAATCCATAAATTATAAAGTTTACAGACAGAATCTGCACCTACATTTTCAAATAACAGGTTTGTATACTACATGCTAAGACTTCCTAAGGTTGTACCTTAGGCCATGAAAGTGAAAAATGCTAATAAAAGTCAGTGAAGTACTTATGTAGAGGCATAACTAAAAGTATAAAATTAGGTGGATGTCAGCAGCTAGTTAGAAGGGAAAATTTACTGAAACTGAAACTGCCTACTGGAAAATGGTGACAGAGAAGTTGCCTGACAGTCTGAAAGTTGTGAACCCAGGGCTAGGCCTGGGAACCAGAGGTATCCTTGAAATGTACCCTGTCTGAAGTACAACTGGAGTACCTAGAAACCAGAGATAACCCCAGATGCCACTAGTAAGCTCAAAATCAAGGAACTGTAAAGACAATTTGTTTTCTGAAAAGGTGGAAACTCTCTGGGAAAATTAAATGGATCTGAAAAGAGAGAAAACAGAAACATTACAGGCATAAAATCAAAATCAGTATTCAAAGTGATGATGTCCTCTGTGTTGTTGTAACTCAGTGATTTGAAATGGACTAAATTGTTACCCAAAACAGAGTGTCTCTCTCTCTGGGATTTTTCCATGCTGCATTTTTCCTTTCCTACACAGGTTGAACACATGAATATGTTATGAGATCTTGGACTCTCACTAGCCACACTTACCTGACTCCAAGCTCACTTCTGAAGTGAGATTGCCTGCTGAATTACTGATCCCACTTTGGGGTCACTTTCCTTTCTGCTCTCACCTCTGGGATGGGTTTGTTGTGCCCTCAGGAGTGGCTTGTCCACTTCTGAATTCTGTCTGATTCCCTTAGTACCAGAACTATATATATCCAGTACTATGTATCTGTATCAGTACTCTACTGTAAGAATATGGTGCTGTTATATTAGTGATAATCTTGCTCCACTAATGATATTTTGTAGTAACCTGTCATATACTTTATGGGTTTTGCTACTACAGTTAAGTATATATCTCCTTGTTTCTGCTGTTTTTTATTTCTGCATAATATTGACTGATACTATATTATTGATTCCTGATAAGAACTTGTAATAGCTTGATATTGAACAATATAATCATAGACATACTTGTTAGTGGTGATTTTGTGGTAACGCACTTGCTAGAGCATGATAGGTATGCATACATACATATACATGCTGTTTTATAATTTTCCTGTGGCTGATATTACAAGAATTGGAAACCTAAGAGATCACAAATGTAGAATCCACGTGTTCTGAAGTTTTACTAGAAACCTGAATCTTAATTAAACTAAATAAACATGAGGAGGTCTTTGAACTTGTCAATAAACTACAGTAAATTTAGGGAGACAGATGAGATGCAAGTTGGTTACAGTAACAATCATATTAAAAATTAAGAAAAATGTTTTCACAATGCAGAGAGATTTTTAAGGTTTCATAATATTTTAAATTAAATCTCAATATTTAACAAAGGAGACATTTACTTGACTTGCAGATATGGAACAGAACTAATAAAAATAATTCCTGTTATTATTTAGAAAGTTAAACTCAGTTTTTATGTGTAAGAAGAATATGTACACCAGTTGCTACTTGGCAGAGGGATTTTCATGAAGGGTGGTGGCTAACTCGTGGAAATCACTGGTATGTTTCCTCTTTTATAATGGATTTTAAATTTCACTGTGTGACAATATGAACTCCTGTGGAAATAACTCATGAAATCTTAGCCTTCTGGAAATACCATTTAAAAATGCTATTATTCATACTAGTGATCTGTAACACTACTATATTATTTGGTGTCATTTTGATCTCTCAGAAGTAGCTTCTTGATTAGGACCAAACCAAAACTGAGAGTTTTTTCTTCTCTCTAATTTTTTTTACATATATGGATGAATTATCGATTTTGGAATCTCTAAAGGCATAAAGAAGTGTCCTGCTTTCTGCCATCAGCCATATGGTAGCTCTAGGCAGGAAAATGGAACTTTCATACATTGGTTCAAACACATCTTTAAGTGAAACATCCTATCCTGAGCAAGTTAATTGACTCCCAATAAAATTCTACAATTAGTTTCATACTGAAATTGGTATTAGTAATAATTTATCTCAGTTGTTTTGACCTTCCAAACAGACTTTATAAGGACAAATGAGAATAACTTCAGCAATGAGAGACTATAACTTATTAGGCAATACGCTAATATTTTGTGTGATTAACAAATATTTTTTGTGATGGAAAAAGAGGGGAAGTGACAGAGAGGGGATATGACCTTTGTCTTCAAAATATGCAAATCTTTTGGTAAAATGTCACTTTGAAATAGAAAGAGAAAATAAACCACAACTAACCTATTATGTGATCCATATTAGGAGAAAAATTGTTTCAAATTCACTAATTGTTCTATGACAGAACCAAAACTGTTCTAAATGACCATGCAATTCTAAACTTTTCAATCTGAGTTCTTAATAATGAAAGCTTGTGTTTGCTGGGTTGTGATTTTGTTCTTCTGTTCTTGATTTTTAATTGATGTTCTTTATTCCATAAAAGTGATCACTAGAAAAGAGTGGTACAGCTTTCACATGTGAGGCCAGTGGAAAGAATTTAATTGACTCAATCACCCAGAAGGAAATTTAGAGATGTGCTAGTTTTCATAAAGCATGATACAATTTACAAGACTGAGAAACTAATAAAGAATAATAAATCAATATAAAGTTGGAAGTGTGTTTGGTTTTTTAGTAAAATTAATGTGTTTTATTGTTTTTTGGTTTGTCCTGGGTGCTTTTCAAAGCAAATAAATTAAGCAGTATTAAATGATTCTACCAGTCACTTCAAAGAAAATGCATGCAATTGACCTGAAGTAGGGAATAAAAGAAAATATTTCAACCTTATCTGATGGCAAATAGCAGAAGTCAAAAACCAAGGTGATTTTGTATTTGAAAAATGTTAAATCTTTAAGTACAAATTCTGCATTTCATCTTTCTTCTCTTTCTTTTTTTTTTTCTTCTCATCTGAGGAAGAAATATATCCTCTACTTCTAATGGTCTGTCTTCCCTTGACAGTACATGGCAGGACTAAAGACAAAAACTGTCAGCAATGAAGAGTGTTAAAATGTTGCAAAAAAGTAAATAAACAAACATGTCTTTCAATAAGGTATGCCATATGTCATTGGTTAAGCATGTAGGACTTTGATTTCTTGAAAGTACTGCTTGAAAGTGCTGCTAAGAATAACTCTTATTTTTGCTGATGTCAGCATTCAGAATTAAAAACACGGTAGCAAACGAAAGTCTCCATTCAGATTATCCTGGAAATCAATTTTAACTAATTCCAAAACTCCTTCTATGCCTCTGTGCAAGAGGGAAACAGAATTAGCCCAAACTCTCCACTTAGATCTGGTTAGGAATTTTTTTTTTTTTTATTTGACTAATTTTAAACCTTTTAAATTTGGGTTTGTTTGGTGGTTGGTTTTTTTATTCTTTTTCTTTTTTGGATACACGTCAGGAATTGGAAGTCTAAAAGTGTTTGCTTTTTAAGCTTGTATTTTCAGGAAAATATGACTACCAATTTTTAATAGAATAATTATTTTGTTTAGAACACATTTTACAAAAAAAATACTATTTTATGGAAGATTTTCTTTATTTTCAAGGTTTTCTGTGAAAACCTTAATTCTTAACATATGCGAGACAGTGAGATACTATGGTAGTGCCACAGAGATGCTTCTAGAGATAGAAAGCAATGGGAGACTGAGAGGAAAAGTAGAAAGGCATAGCTGAATAGGGAAAGCAAAGATTCATATATTTATATACATAAGCATAAAGGTATTCTGAATTTAAAAAAGTTCCTGTGATCGCATCACAGGCAGGAATTCATGGAGGGAAGAGTATATTATTTCATTATTCGGTAATTCTGTAGCTATAACACTAGTAGTGTTTCCATATGTATAAGGACAATATAGTCTATTATTTCATGGGAGACAATTGTCCTCATAGAAGGTCCAGGTTTATTGTAGAATGAGGAAAGACTTTAGCATACAGAAATTTACAGAGGGATCTTCAGATTCCCTTTTTCATCTCAAATAAACAGAATTACTTGATTTTATATGTATGGCATTCTAATCTGTCTTGTTATTTGAACATATAACAACAATTTTGATGAATGTAAGACTTTTCCTTTTTTTGCCATATAAGAGTTTATAGACAGAGCCATATGATTTTGTGATGATTAAGTAAAGATTTACTGTGCTTCAGTGCTAACAAAAGAGGGATTTGGAAAACAGTTCCATGATTTCCTGTACATGGTACCTTACAGCAATGGAAGCCTCAGTTATACAAGACCTTTCAGGGAGAGACTTTTTGGCTCTTCACTATACATGGCTATATCTTCCAGTTCCTGAAGGCATACACAAACTGTTCTCCAGAGCTCATCACAACAGCAAGTACTGGCACACATTGCAGTTCTATTGCAGTCTGAAATAGGAAAGATATTGGAACAGGCAGAAAAACTCTGTTCAAGCTGTAAAGCCATAGCAGTATATTCTACATGAGAAAACTCTAGAAATGTGTCAAAGGAGAGCAATTCCTGACTATTTCTAAAGGGGCAATCAACAATAACAGCTAAATGTTTAACTTAAGCACTACAGAACCAAAATAACCTGCTGTGCTCTTTTCTTTTTTATCTCAAATAGGAGACCACAGAAGGTAATTATTCTAAAATAATGGTGTTGTTTGAACACTTCTGGCTCTACTCACATTTTTAACTATATGAAGCTTACATAAAACTCTAACACAAATAACACATACTTTTCTCATTATAACCAGGGAAAGAAAGAGCTAATACTATTATGGTTCCAATGTCAAATGATGTGCCTGTCTCATAAGGTATAAAGGCTCAAAGGGAGTAAATGAATGTTGTGTGGACAGTCTGAGTTTCAAGTAGGTAGATGAAACTGAATTCTCTCAGAGGTTTCAGTCACTCTCATTTCAGTCAACTTTACAGAACCACTACATGTATATTCCACACTTCTTGTTTTTCTTAAATCTCTTAATTTAATATTATTTTGGATCAGCACATCACCTAAAAATACTAGTCTGTGCCATTTTTTTTCATGGGATCTGTTATTAAGAGTGAATTCTAATTAGTTTCCTCACTTGTGGAGATATCCCATTCTTGCCACTGGTGTAGGCTCCATCTTTGTCAATCCCTTTTATTAAAACAGACTTCTGTTTATAACATTGTCTTCCCATATTCCTTAAAAAAAAAGCTGCTCTTCTATGTAATTCACTGGAGCTTCTACTTAGTTACTAAACCTTTCTTACTGTTATTTACAGTGAGTTTTGTTCACATCACCTGTTGCTCATCTTATATGAGGATATGAAATCCAACTTAATAGTTCATTGTTATGAACTGTCCCCCAATTCTTAGTCTAATAAAAGATAAATTAGCAGATTTGCACAAATGGGTAGAACAGAAACTGCACAGACTGACTCCAATTCCATTTTGTTGTAAGCATAGTGGACCTTGCATCATATTCGTTTTCCTGCAAGTTTTTGATTGAGGAAAATTTCATCCCCTTGAAAGGTTTTTGAATATGTAAAAAAATAATAAATTACAATCAGTGGAACCATCAGAACAATTGTTTAAATGTAGATTTTTTCATATATATGGTCTTTATTTACAGATAATATATTTGAGTTCCACAGAAGACATAGCACAGTTTTTTCCCTGAAGTAGTCCCTCACATCTGATATTTCAAAGATAATTAAAGCCAAAGTGTGACTTGTCCAGAAAATTTAAGTGCTATCAGGTTGTCATAGGAGAATACATCAAATGAAATCAATTTCTGCTGAACAGAAGGTCTTATAATTCTTTAAAATATTGAAATATAAAAATATTCCTTAAACTGCTTTGGAGAAAGGCAAGACACCACAAACAGATATTTGTATTATTGTTAGCAGGAAATTTTTGAAATGGAATTAGAACAGGAGGAAGCAATGTAGCTAGGATGGTGAATAATAAAGCAAAGGTAAGTGGATAAGTACCTGGGAGCACTAAGACATTTGAGATATGTCAGATGACGGATGTTAAGTCTCACTGAGTTTGCAAAGTGCTGAAGGACAGAAAGAAAAGCATGTGGGACTGAAAGGGCCACTGTGGCTAATTCATCCCAGCACCCTCATTACTGAGTTGCTGGCAGACACGTGGAACAACAGGTTTTTTTGACTGAGAATGGATGAAAAATCCTATATCTTCAAAAAAGCCTCTATTTCCTGAACTATATAACAAAATATTAAAATCTTTAGCTTTACCATTAAAGAAAAAAAATTTTAAAAAATCGAATCAAATGAAAAGACAGTAAGGCCAGGCACTCAAAAAGTTTCCTCTTAAGATTGGTGTTAAGTGTTTTCTTATCAGTACTAGTTTAATCCTTTCAATATGCGTTTATAGCAAAGATGTAACACTCTGCAGGTAGAAGAAGCTACCTGGCTTTTACATTACTCTTTTCTGTCCTCAAAATTGATGATTGCCACAATGGCTTCTTAACTTAGGCTTGTCCATTACAACTTACTTCTATTCAGTTTGTGTTCTTAAGGTACACAATATCAGGGAAAAAAGTTTGGGACTGAGGGCACTGATCTCCAAAGCCAAGCTAATGCTGCATCTCATTTGAAAAAGCTTTGTATGAACATATTCACAGAGTCACATAATGTCTGAGTTTGAAAGGTATCTTTAGAGGTCATGTTGTCCAACCACACAGTTCAAGTAAGGCTACCTAAGAGCAGGTTGCCCAGAAATGTGTTGGATGGCTTTTGAATATCTCCATAGACACTCAAGAACCTACAAGCTTCACTGCCTTCCTGGGCAGCCTGTTCCAGGGCTTGGTCACCCTCACAGTCAAAAAGTCTGATGTTCAGACTCATCCTGTCAGTAAGCACCAATGAGCTTGGCTCCATTCTCTTTGTATCCTCCCTTCAGGTATTTGCAAACACTGAAGAGATTCCTCTGAACCCTTTTTTCTCTATTCTGAGCAACCTGGAACCTTTTCTCCTAGGAGAGATGCTACAGTCCTTTCACCGTCTTTGTGAACCTCCCCTCGACTCTCTCAAGGATGTCCATGTCTCTCTTGTACCGAGGAGCCCAGGACTGGGACCAGCACTCCAGGTGTGGCCTCAGCAATGATGAATAAGATCTCCTCCCTTGACCTGCTGGTGGGAGTCAGGCCTCCTTACTCCAGGATTTCCTCCTGGTCTCCAGGGGCTGAGAATCCTGAAGGCTGGCCTTACTACTATGGCTTTTGTTGATTTTAATCTATACTAATGTCACAGATATTAAGTGAAAATGGATGCTGCTAGTTTAAATTACATTCCTGCCAAGAAATTAATTCAAGGAGTTACAATTAGCATATATGAAATTATCAAAATTTGCTATATGGGGAATTAAATACCTTTGTTGGAAAAGCTGCAGAAAGCTGAAAACATAATGCTTAAAAGAGATCTATAAAAATTCTATTGACTCACTTTGGGCAACATGGTGGAAAATGTACCTTTGCTTCAACACTGGAAGGATAAAATTATACCTTTTTATAAGAGTAACAAATCTGGTTAAATAAGTCAAAAGAAGATATTAAAAAATACATCATCTATTAGGTCACAGGATCTTACATTTTGGAGCATTCAAATAAAAGCTTGGTAAGTATGTTCTATTTTCATTACATTTGAATATTTTTACCCTTTCATGCTATTATTTTAGAAGATCTTTTCCCTTGAACTCATTAGTTCTGCTGATACATATAATGTTTGTTATAATTGTTACAGATGAAAATATATTAAGCCTCATGTTAACTGCACATGTATGGAAACAAAAGTACTAAAACTAACATGATGAAAAAAAGAAAACATTTCCAGACTTTATCACACTTTAAAACAGATCAGCAACAAACACGCATAAAAAGTATACAAATACATAAACCCAAGTTCTAAATAAATTATGAATGTCATATTGCAATTAACTCTGCCAGAATATGGGAAACACCTCTATAAAAAGAATGCATTTTTTTCAAAATAATATATGTATGGCATCTGGTAGTACAAAGGACTGAAGAAATATATAGAACAGGCTGTTCAGATATTGTGGCAGTGTGGGCAAGTGGAATTTCTTATTCATATCTTGTGAAACTGCCAGCTTTAAGCAAACTTCGCTACCTAATATCATGGAATATCACATTAATAAGTCTCTTGATTTTGTCCATGTTATCCCCAGAACTGCTTCCTTGTGTTGGAGCACACAGTGATGTCCATGCTACAAGAGGCTTTCTCACTGCCTTAGCTGAGCTCAAAGGCTCTACAAAATTCTCCTTTTGTGCCTTAGGTTCTGACATGTAGCCCTTTAAAATGGGCCCATACAATCATGTCCTTGAAAAACCTCACAAGGTTGAGGAAATATGAAGATGGAAAAAGGGAACTCTAAAGAAGAAATCCAATCTGGCAAATAACAGCTTTTCACTCACTTTTTGCCTTGCTCTTCTTCTACCAACTGTGATTAGTATTGCCATAATAAAAAGCAGCCCTTTGCCATTCTTCAGCTTTTTGATACTGTCTTTGCCAAGTTTTTGGATGCTGTTGACACTCAGCTTAGACCAGATACGTCTTTATAAGTCAGGTCAAAGTCTCTGTTTGCTTTTGACCAAGGTGAGATAAACAGCAGCCTACAACTAATTTCAGAATATAGAAAGGCACATGAAGTTTGGTGTCAGAGGTAGAACTGGCTCAGGAAGAGCAGCATACTTGTTTCTGTTACCTTATTGCAGCTTTGGAAAGTACAATCAGTGCCTGCTGAAAGCCAGATTCACCAAACATTTATGATTTGTGGAGCAATGATTTAGCCTCAGTAAATCCACTTTAAATCCATCAATACAGGAGCAGGCCTGTATTTTTTTATTATTTTATATTACTTTTACTTTGAATGGTTTTATAGACTGCACTCTACCGTGCTTCAGTATTTTGTTAGTCACCAGCTGCCATTTGGTTTTTCCAGTGCTGGCTAAAGTCTTTGGGATTGACAGTTTCAAAGATACAGTGTTTATATTTGAGGTTAATATTCTACAAAATTTTATCAAAATCAGATATTAGAAGGTGTCTAATTATTTGCATTGTTGGTGTCAATGCTTTTTCCTATCCCCCGCTGTACTCAGCCTTACTATCCCCCTCAAGTAGTTCACGTGAATCCTCAGTTGCTGAAATTGAGTTAATAATGGGTCATATAAAAGTCAGCTGCAGATTCTCAGTGTTAGGAACTGCTAGATCTGGTAGCCTGGTGGATATGAGGTTGCCAAGGGATCCATAACCCCACATGTCACCGGAGTTACCCCAGCTTCCCACATGCCTCTGTGTGTACAGGAATTAGACTTTTATTACATAGCCTAAAACCTAAGTGCCTGTTTTCTTACCAACATAAATGTACATAACCAGCAGAATCACCACATAAAGCTGTATTGTTCACAAGCTGTGCAGGAAAGAACTCCTGAGCAGCCCCAAAATAAAGTTGCTGGTAGTATTACTGTCACATCTATGAAGGGACAGCTCTATCTGACACTATTCACATACACACTGTGAAGTCCATTCCACTTGCACTTTTCACACTTTTGTCTTCATTTCATTCCACAGCTCCCCATGAATCCCCTCTCACAAAGCTTCTTTCCACTTCAAAACACATTTATTCATCTCTTGCTTCTTCCTTGCAGATAGAGGTATTTCTCTCCATCATATTGATGGAAACCTCCTGACCACAGTGTTTGGCAGGTTCAGTCCTGAGAAAATTTCCTTCTATCTTGGGTAGAGCTCTGTTACAGAGATCATCATTGAAAAATATATACTTTGCAAATTTCTCCAACCATCTTCACACTTGGACAAGGTGCCTATTTCTCTTCCATATACTGCAGGTTCAATTTTTTGTGACAAATGGGAGTGCCAAACCACTGCCTAGTGCTCAGGTGATAATTAAGTTACTATCTGGTCCTTATACCTTAACAGATATTTCCCCTTTGTACTTCCTACTTCTATTAATTTCTGGATTTTTGTTACAAGTCTCACTGGCTGGCTGGGTCTGGTATCTCAGTAACATGATTTCAGGTTATCATTGTTCTTGAACAAGTATGGAAAGGAGATAAGGCAATTCTGCAGTGGGGGATAAAAAAACCCAACATGTATTGCTCTCAGGTATCCTGTGGAACTCCAAAACCAGTGAGTACTCTCTTTCCCGATCCACCCTTACAGGGCTGTTTGATTGGGCATATGTTTTTGGACATTTCACGTGTCCCCTTTCAGTCAGAACTTCAATTATTGACCAAACTGCTACTGAGACACTTTGTAAACTTACCTCCAGTAAGTTTACAGGACACACTGGGGCTTCAGCATCCCAGGTCATATAGTCAGTGAAGGACATGACAGAATAAACGTTGATGAACTCTGACATTTCAGGTAACATGCAGAATGTCTGTCATTCAGCCTATATATGAGAGCTTTGGTGGATATTCCCTGGTGGTAATAATGGTGGGAGAGTTCCCAAATCAAGGAGTAAGTATGAATATTTTGTTCTTGAGGCATCAGACACTTGTAGCAAACAGACAGAGAGCTCTAATATGAACTGTTCTCACCATAGTTAAGAAACTCATGTCTACATAGTAAAAATTTAAACAGCTGTCTGGTTTGAGATTTTTTTTTTTTTTTTAAATTAGGTATAGAATTGTTTTACATAGACAAGGAGTTCTCACCTAAACCAGTTCTTGATTGACATAATCTGGTTTAAAAAGGACAAATAGTAACTTTTGCAGGCTTTAAAGATAGATATAACTGTAGATTAAATAATTGTGATTTATCATGGAAATAAGGGAATTGGAATTTTTATCATCCAAGTCACAGGACAACCCTGCAGTATTTATATGACATGAAGCTGGAGGAAGTGGTCCAGAAATAGTTTGAATGCTTTTGCATTCATATCTGCTGGTGTTTGGAGAAAGTCAACCTTCTTGAAATTTCTTAGGCCTTGAAAGAAATCTGCAATTGAAAGATACGACTAATGAAAGTCTTGCATGGCCTAGAATTTCTGTTAATCTAATTAAAAATATGCTGATAGATATTTTAGACTGAAAGGCATCTGTGATTCACAGTTAGGACAAAATTCTTCAGCCAGGAAACAAGATGACAACCAACAGGTGTTGGGCTCAGTTCACTTTCAATGTTTGCCAGTCCACAGATTTTTAGCCTGGATTAGCCTTGGCACATGTTGTCTCCTGCTGAGTGTCATCATTGTGGATGGAAAGGGAACAGCCAGAGAAGCAGAGAACACAAGTTCATAGGAAACAAGATTTCATTAGTCTACTGAGTATCAAGTAATTTGTTTCAAGTGAAAAACTACATAAAAATTTAGGGGAGACAAAGTGACTTTGAACAAACTCTCAAAACACTTTAAAAATATACAGTGAAGAAAAATCTTTAACAAATTATTGTATATGCTTATACAATTTTCAAGAAAAAACTTTTCCTTCTTCAGACAAACATTAACAGTGCCAGATGGGTGACTGAGAGAATCTATTCCCTACCTTCAAAACCAGCTTAAATTAGGCAACCAGCTTAAACGGACAACGTATATAAAATCAGCAACATGAAGGTCACTTGAGCAATTAAAAAGATCAAGTGAATGGTAGGGATATTTTGAGCTGTACTGAAATGATTTTGTTTGCATGCAGCAATGAACAACAACTCAAATGCCAGCCTATAGCAGAATACTATAGCTTTGTTTTTAGTTACTGGAAGGGAAATATGCCTACTTGCCAGTTTCATTTTCACCTTCCTAAAAGAGCTTTATTGAAGGATATTAGAGCCATATGTGGCATTGTATGTACTAAATATGATGGAGTTGCTTGTTGATTTGGGGTTTTTTTGTTTGTTTGTGGGTGGGGCTTTTTATGTTTTTTTCTCCTAGGAATGTTACACTGAGGTGAATAATATCTGAAAGGGATAAAAGTTTAGGAATTTTAGGTTGAAGCATTTTGCAAAGCACAGATTCAGACATATGCCCACTAGCTACTGTCATAGTCAATTCAATGAATTAGAAGTAAACAGTATGGAAATAACTTAAAAAAAATAAAACTATGGGGAGTCTGGTATATATTTCTTAGCTCTGTTAAATTGCACACTAATACCAGCAAAACAAGGCTAGTTATTTTAAAATTTTCTAACTGAAAGTGAAATTGTTTGTAACAGTACCTGCAAAGAAACTGGGGTTTTGAAGGGGTCCCATAGAGGTAAATCCCATGAATGTGATTTCCTACCATGTCAAAAGTAGAACTCCTTGAGCAGTATCTAGTTCATATATCATCTAGTTCCATATGTCATGCAAATACATATGTCAAGTGGTATTTTAAAAGCTATACAGTGTCTGTGACATGTGCATGTAGCTGCTGTTTGTGACACAGGAAATCTACAAAATACTTGCTTCTTTCTAGATCAGTAGATGAAGGTCAGGTGAGATTCCATAGAACATTTAAAATGGGCACCAGGTGCTTTCAGTTGGGAAACTGAATCCAATCCCATGTCTCTAACAGAAATTGATAGCACAACACAGAGAGAGGCAGCTATTTTTGCTATATGATGAAGTGAATTTTTTGTCACTCTAGACAGGCACAATGAGCGTCACAATAGCTAGACTGAAGGCAAAGGGAGAAAGCAGATACTGTCTTTTCTCTTTTACAGTAAAATATCTTGGTTCTGGGGAAAAAAATCTTAGTTTAGACTAAAAATAAGTGGATTGCTGCCTCTAGGAAGCCATAAATTATGCCAAGCATTGAAAAACATTTTCCTAAGCTGAATTAGCGTAGATGTGTTACAATTTTGAGATTGCAGTTACATGAAAGTTGTTAAGTGCAAAGCTTAACTGAAGAGGGAGATTGTGATAACATTTCTTGGAAATAGCAGTTATCAAAAACTTGGCTTTTGAAAAATGAAAACTAGGGGGAGGTTGCATTCAGAGCAGTGAAAGCATTTCAGTGAAGATTTGTCTGTGAGTCTACACTGAGTTCTGGAATAACTGGCACATTTTCCCACGGTTCTTCACAGCGTAACCATTAGAGTGGCTGAGGGGAGCTGAACACCGACACCTGTCCTCAGAAATCCTAGAGCCCAGCCTGGATAATTACAGCAATGCTGTAGTTGTGAGTATGCAGGAATGAATCATAAGGAAGGATCTGAATGAGGATTCTGTAGAGAAACTTGGCAATCAGATACTACATGTGCAAGTGCTATACTAAGGATACAGTCTAGAGTGATGAAATTTACTTACTCAGAAGAAGAACAAGGTCCAAAGAGTAGCAGATCTCTTACTTAGGTCAAAGAAGTACAGTCTGTGTACTGTCTTCATGCTTATTTGTTACTAGCAGAGAGAGAATAGGCAGAAGAGAGTCTGGCAGGACACACATTCAAAATCATTGAAAGACCTTCTCACTTGGATTTGGGTTATCTGGAGCATGAAAACTGAGTGCTGGCTGAACTCCGCCTGCCCATAGGTAGCAGTGAATCAATTCCTTGTTTGGCTTGTGGGTGTGACTTTTGCTTTCCATATTAAACTGTCTTTATCTCAACCCACATGTTTTCCAGATTTTGCTCTTTCAGTTCTCTTCCTGATTCTGCTGCTGGAGAAGTGAGTGAGTAGCTGTGTGGTATGTGGTGGCTGGTTGGGGCTAAACCACGAAAACAAGTGAGAAATAGAATTCATGTTAAAATCTCTGCTAAACCAAAATGTGTTGAAAAGGTTAGATTTGTATTTCTGCATCTGAGTCAACAAGTGCAATTTTGCAACAATAGCAGTATCTGAAGCAAGAGGAACTCATTTTGTGTATCTATATAAAAGTCCTGAATATGAAGTGGAAAATAGATAAAGTACAGCTAGAATATGTTTTTTCATATAACTAAAACTACATTAAACATTGTCTGAGGAAAACCCTGTGAAAGGAATCAATGTGAAAGATTTCCATTATTACATGGAATATATTAAAATTATGATTTTTGCAGTGAGTTCTATCCTCAGTACCTTACGACTGAACAATACATTCCATCAAACTTAACACCAGAAAAAAATCACAACTCTAAACCAAACCTACAGTATATCCTTTTTGTTTTCTTTCAATTATGTATCATAAGCTACTTCAAAAGAAGAGATTCAAATTCCAAAACATTCCTAATATTTCAAATTGCATTTGCAGGCTTCAGAAGATCCATTGAAATGTCCATTTTTTGGAAAACAATTTTGCTTTTTTTTATGTTATAAATCACAAGATAATGTTTCTGATCAAACTTTTATTTATGTAAAGCCATTTTTTCCTGATATTTCTTTTTTGTACCCTAGTATCTAATTTTCTGCCTTCAGACAGATTCAGTGGTGATGTGGAAACACTTCTTTACATATTTCAGAGGCGTCTCTAGCCTACCATTGCTCATTTTGCCCTGACAGTTATGCAGTAATATCTGTTCAGAGTTGATACAGTCAGGTAAGTCTGGGCAATGTTCCAAAAGGAACCATTTTGCTTTACAATGAAACGATTCCCACTCAATGCAATTCCAGAAACATCCATCCTCTGCTGAATGACATATTTATGATTCTTCAATGTTATTCCGTTTCTGTGAGTTCCACCATTATTTGTAATAGCAGTTGTAATATATTTATTTCAGTCAACAGCATCAAGTCATTTGTGAGGCCCTCTCTGTTCTCAGACTTCATGAAATAAATCGAAGTAAAGAATTTTATTTTTTTACCCAGAATATGCTTCTTTACTGGATGCTGAAAGAAGTCCCTTCCAAACCAAATAAGCATTTATTCAAGGAAACTATATTTTGCTTCTGTGTACTTTTGTAAATTTGGCATTCCCAGAGTTTAATAAAGCATTGTGGAAGCTCTTTCACTTTGGCCATGATCACACACAACACCCATCAGCTACAAACCTTTCAGACACTTGTAGTTTCTCATGACAGATAGAAAGACTGTGTTTACAGAACTCAGACTACAACTAAAGAGGAATGTAGTATCTCTGTGATAGTACTGTCATTGAGAGATACTACACTTCTCTCTTAAGCCAGGATAGTCTTTGGATGTAGAACACGGCATGCCAATCAGCAGCTATACAGAAAGTCATCCTTCCAGTTATGCATAAAAATAATCAACAACAACAAGAGAAGCACAAAAGTGTTACTGAAGCATGAACAAAGTCGAGGAACTTTATTTGTAGTCTCATCAGTTCCAATACCGACTCTTTTGGGATGGCCCATGTCAAGCCACTGAATTTCATCAGCAGCATTACTTTAGGCATAAAAGAAAGCAGTCTTGCTTAACTATCTATGTCATAAGATTAATGAAGATTCACTAGTTCATACTTGTAGCATTTGAAGATAGGAATTTTAAGTAAACACTTTTTTATTAAATACCAATAGACTAGTTTTATTATAATTCTAATAAGCTAACTAACAGAAACATCTGTGCCTTCACTCCTCTACAAAAGTGTCTGTTTTAAATTGATAAGCATGATTCTTAGTTCTGTAGCTGTAACATACTGTTAGTAGTGTGCCCTGTACTCCAAACAGTATCTGGGTACAAATTCTCCTCAAATGTATGCAGACTAAACTGCATTGCAACTTTTGGTTATAAACTCTTGCTCTGTAATTAGTGAGCGTAACAGCCCTGGATGTTTACTGGTGCCTGTCCAACACTGCCTTTCACATGCCATACTTATTGGGGATTTTATTAAAAATCTCAAATGTTCAGGGGCTTACAAGTCATATGCACATTTTGATTTTCAATGGACTTTTTTGGATATTCTTAGAAGTTATTAAATCACAGCCTCCATTTAAAGTATCATTATTAGTAGATCTGTACATATTAAGTAGTTTACATTGATAACAAAATGCTAAAGAGGTGTTCATTACTGTTTACAGTAAAGGCCTACATTTTGGAGAAAAAAATAAATGTACATAATAACTATTCCTTTCAACTGTAAGGACTAGCCAAAGTAACTATTATCTTCATTTGTTAGAAGTCATTATACACCTCATACATGTATTACACATCCACTACACTCACACTGAGAAAATGACTGACTGAATTTCTACACCACCACCACAAATTAGGATTTTGTGTACCAGAATTGTATACAGTACACAGTATGCTCACTGCAAGAACCCACTTCTGCTAAGTGGGTATTAGGTGAGTACTTGGTGCTTACTTTAAAGTGGATCTGTCTTAATATAAATGAGAATATACAATAGATAGGTAGCTCTAGGTACAATATCTTATGAATATCGTTGATTGAGTATTTTGGGGTGTTAGTACATGTATAAATTTGGTTCCAGAGATGTTTTAAAATAATACGGACAGTTAAGAATCACATTTATTCAAATGCTTTGAAAATCCTTGGTAAGTCAGAGTCTTCAGAACACCAGATACAGTTCTTTAAAAATTAATATGTCCAAGTTCACAAGGCAACAGTCATGAGAAATATGCTCTTTGAGAGCATCCTCTTGACCCATCTTGCATTTAGGTTTCTAAAATAATTGGAATAGGATGGAGAAGTCCTGAAAACAAAGAGGATAATTTTCTAATAATGAAGAGTAGAATTTAAATATGAAAGCAAGTTAATTGACTGTTTTACAGAAAATATTTATGTGTTTATGTATGCACTTTCCATGACTCATTACCAAGTAAACATTTTCTTCAGGAGTTGGCTGGTTAATGTCCTCTGTATAATATTTCCAAAATGAAAACAAAAAACTATGATGGTTCCCACAGAGTTAAAAATGTGGTACTTGAAATACAGTGTGCTTGGAGCCAGATCCACAGGCTGACTTCTGAGGTTGTCTTTGGCCTGGTGTTATTCTACTGGAGTTGCCTGAGAGTTTTGACTCAAAGTTGCATGTGGTTGTCATAATGAACCTGCTCTTCTTCCCTTGCAGGGGTACTTTGAGCCTGTGAGGTTGCCTCCTGATGTCTTGCTTGGCACCTGGCTTCCCTTCTCATGTGGGGTAGCCAACCTTCACTGCTTCCTGACATGGTGCATTTAACTAAGATTTCACTGAACAAAACCCTAGTGCTCCACTCAGCAAAAAATAAAATATCCCAATACAAAAAGATTATTTTGATTGAGACAGGGTAAATAGATGTTTAACTAGTCTTACATTAATAAAACAAGTGATTTTCAATCTCACTCAAGGTGTTAAATGACATCCTAAACATCAACATCCATACACGAATCCCAGTCTCAGAGCCAAAAGTGTGCCAATGTATTGAGTAAGACATACTATGTAATTTGTCATTCTTGACTGAAGTCACTTCTTCAGATATAACTATAAAGATATTTAGTTCTAGTGATGAAAATTTTCTCTACAGTCCAAAAACAAGCAACAAACTAAAAAAGAAATCAAGAGAAAATTCACATATCCATGGTGTTTTTCAATTATAAGATAATTATTTCTCAGCAACATATAGTTTATTAAATCATATTGACAGCATACATGACTGGGATTTCAAAATTTTAAACTGTGTGTTGGTTTGATCATTGATGTGTTCAGTAAATATTAGTCAACGTAGGAAGCATGATGACAGACCTAATCTGATATCCAAAGAGGTAACTAAAAGTAATTCTTAAGAATATTTTATGTTTTCAGTTCTTGCCTCCTGAGATTTGGGATCCCGTTCCTCTGGGGTTAGCCTTATATAGTTTTTTAACACTCTATTTGCCTATTAGTTGCTCCAATGCAATGACAAAGCTTTTCTCAATATTCACTATTAATTTTCCTATTAATATATCATAATTTTGAAAAATACTGTGAAGGGTTTGATAAATCCCAAAAAACTCAGATTAAGGTTTTAGTTTTAGCTAGGCCCCACTTCTGTGGGTCATGTGGTTA
>JAWWEU010000001.1:107574128-107604255 GCA_035583155.1 Acropternis orthonyx | reverse complement strand
CTTCTTTTAACTGAAACTCTGTCACATTGGGAAGTGGTTGGCATTTTGCCAAGAGTCAAACCAAAACAATAACAAATACATTGGATTCCCAGAACTCTCATGAAAGAATTTCCATGTTTGGTCTTTTTAATTATTCAAGGGCTAAAATTTCTGTTGGGTCCTTAGTGACATCAAGCTTATCGTCATTCATTTGAGCACATAGTCCTTAATGCTTGTATATATATTGCCTTATTTAAAATTAAAATACAAGCACCTTTTTATTTATAATTTTTCATTATGTTGAAGTTTAAAAAACCTTTATCAAATATTGTATCACCAAGTTGATTTTTGTTTTTAAAATGCTACAAAAAATAATTTAAATGTGTGTGTTGTAGTAAAACACATCTGTTTTCACATATATCTATTTGGATGGCAAAAAATAGCTGCATTTTGTTTTCCAGTCATAGACTTCAGAACAGTATAAACATGATTGTTGAAGAGTGGTGTCTGCAGAGCTTGGTTCACGCTCAATAAATACATTTTCATGACATGTGGCTGTAAATGGACATAACTATATAAATTACTTTCAGAAAAAACAGAATTCAGTGTGGAAGAGGCATCACCAAAAAAGAGTGGAGAAGTTGTCCAAGGAAAAGTATTGTAACACAGCACTAGGAGGAATGTCTCAAGGACTTCATGACTGAATGCTGTAGACACTCATGAATGAAAACCCTGCTTTCCAAACAAAATATGAGGCCAATCAGCTGTGTGTTCTTGATCTGAAATATATTAGAAAAGAGGAAAAATACTGTGTAAGTTTCTCACTCCACCTTTATTCACTGATTCATGTATTTAACATGTCATTTATACACTTAGACACTTCACCACAAGAAACTATTTATGCGATCATTGACATTGTAGCGTTTGTTTGAAGACACAAAGGCTCTTCAAGACCCCAATGAAAACAAATCTAAATTGTTTCAATATTAGACTTAGATATTTGAGCACCTTTTCTATATTGTAGTATTCATATATCCCGACAGTTTTAATTTATGCATGCCACAGAAGGGAAAAAAAAACAACAAAAAACCTTGAAGAAAGTATTGGATTCTACTGACTAATCTATTTAATTCTACTGAACTATTAAAGCAATGAAAGTAAGAAATTTTGATAGAACATTTTCAGCTGGACACCCTTGACATAATCTAGTAATAGGATAATATCTGATTTATGATGCCTCAGGGGTTTTTTATTTTTTTGATTTTTAATTTTATAGATTTTAGAAGTTATTGTAGATTTAATGTAGAGGTAAAACAACTTCAGTAGCTTAATGTTTACACATACCAACCCCATCCTATATCAATCCCTCAAAACCCCAGTAGCTGTCTCCATTTCAAGGTAGAATTGCAGAGAAGCACCATGAAGCCTGCACCAGAAGATAAAGACATGGACAGAACACCAAATCTGGAACTTTGGAAAGCCTCCAAGGATCTGACGTGCTGTGAGGAAGACGAGGATGATGAAAGAGGGATCCCAAACCCCCAGACTCAATTCCTAATAGGGTGTGCCGGGGGTAGAACAGGGCAGGACCGAGGGGAATAACAGAATGGGATTGGATGGACATTATTATAAAATCTTGGAACCTGGGAACTTTAGGGGGGATCCTGTAGATATGTTTTCCTGGAGCCTAGAGGTTCATTAAAGTTTCTTCTCTCCTTATCTTATCTCCTACTAAATTGGCCTGGAGTTTTTCTCCTCAGTCTTTAAGGCATCATCTATTTCTCAAAATCTTATATAAAGACACAATTCATGCTAGAAACTCAACATCTGCTAACAAGAATGTAACATTACTAATTTTCTTTTTTGAATAATAGCTGTTGCAGGCACCTTAAATGCATAAAACCAGTGGAGTTTCAACCTAGAACTAAACACAATCTGTAAAACAAAGAACATATGAGACAGACGTAGCATTCTGTGTCCAAGGACTACTGAACATGATTACTCTGAATCAAGCTTAATCAAGAGTTTGATTAGTCATGTTGCTCTAGAGCCATTCACTGTGGTAATTTTTGAAGTTGCACAGTTTATTATGTGATCTATTTAAAGCCTGAAATAAGTAATCAGAAACTGGGAAGACAAAATGAAAAACAGAAGTTGAACAGATACATAAAAGGGCGAAAATTGGTTTATTATCACTAGTAGAAAATGGATGCAAAAAGATGACACCATAAGAGTGATTACTTCCCTTGCAAATTAGACTAATAATATAACTGACAAACTTTAAAGGCAATACCTGAACTTAAGTAATAGACTAGAATGTGAGATATTTTTTAAATCATTGAAAAGTGAAGCAAATATTTTCCTCTGACTTAATTAATTCATTAGTGTTTACCAAATATTAATTAAATTATACTTCCAAATACTGAAATATATTTAAAACTAATCCATTAAAAACAACCAAAAAAATCAAACCAGTAAAAACCCTACAAAAGACCAAGATTTTAAATTCAAAATTACAATTAAAATTAGATAAACTTCCATTATGAATCTCAAAAGTTGCTGGAAGTTTCTCCCCAAAACTTCTTTACTTACCTATAATTTGTATAAAATATTTAATTCTTAGAGAGTTCCCATCTTGTGTCCAGAGTAGCACCAAATTTCTGCAGCACTGGTTCTAATTTATGCTGTCAGTGATGACATTACAATAATGCTCATATATAGAAAAAGATAACTAATGGTATTTATAAACATACCTAAGAAGAAATGTGTTTTTACATGTATTTCTACTTGGGAATTTACAAGCAATACTAAAATTTAAATTCAACTATTACAGTATAATATAATTTACATACAAATGGCTATAAGAAATCAAGAAAAACACTGAAATAAATAAAGTTGTTTGGTTCTATGATAGAAGAACAAATTATATGCGGGCTTACGGTGGATAAGGGAGAAGAGATATGTAGAAGTATTTTTTCCTTACTTAGCATGCAGGGCAATGTTCTTTCAGACAACAAATGCCTGTTTAAGGGACAATCAGTGTAAATGAGTGAGGACATATATTTTCTATCATTTGAAAGTTTCATGAGAGGACCCAAAGTAGCCAAAGCCTGTTCAGATATGACATTCAGATTGATAAAATTGAGTGAGAGATTGAGCCTGAAGGAAAACTGTATAAGGGTCATGTCAGCCCCAAAGATTCCACTAGATAAGTTAGACAAGTGCCAACTTGACACTGGGAAGATATAAAGAATTAGGCAAAAGGAGGGGAACACTGAAATTTGGGAACAAAAGAGAAAAAAAAATGGAATTAGTGGATTAGACCTTCTGCTTGAGCACCTCCAAAGGGTAAGTGCATCCTAAACATCTGAGGTGGAAATTGAACAAGTCTGCCTCTTCAGACATGTAGGTTTACTAGGTAAATTGTAAGAAAACTGAATTAATATAATTTAGATTAAACACCTAGTGGAGGTTTAAATAAATATAGATGGAAAGGAAATTTGTAGATATGATCTTAAAACAGTATACTAAAGAGTTTTCTTCATTAGTGATGCCTGTAGTTTTAGCAATTTCTTTTGGTTTTAACTGAATTTGGTAAATAAGCCTTTATTTTTATTTTTATATTTTAGCTGACCCAAACTGACTTGAGTGTGACTGCAAGGTGACTGGGCATTCTTAGTCAACCGTTTACACAATACAACTGATATTAAACACCTCTCAGCTGCTCAAAACTTTCTCAAGTTTAATCGAACAGTAACGAAGTATTTCTTCCCTTATATGTTAGGTGTGAGCACTGTTAATACAAGAATTTCTGTGGATGTGTCCCAGTTACAGGGGCCAGGACCAGTTTATCACTATGTGGGTATAAACAAAGCTGTATATTCTACACCCTCTATATTATTTCTGATAGACTGTTAAAAATGGATCATTTGTAGCAGCTGCCCAGGGCACACCTGACACCTCAGGCTACAGGCTGGGTGTTAGAGAACTCTGTGAGGCATGGGAATGTTTCTGTTTTCACACCAGTGACTCAGCGGTGATATCTGCCCTCTGGGGAGCCATTAGCACCTTCACACCCAGCCTGAGGGGTCATGTCTGCTAATGGGCTATTAGGTACTTGCATAACAGGCAGCTACAATGACCTAGACCATCAGAGATTGCAAAAATATCCCATGACTCACAGGGTTAAATCCCCCACTGTAAAACTCCTCACCCCGGAGGAGGTACTGGACACTCTCACTGGAACCTGAGCATATATAATCTTCGGGTTTTGGGACTTCTGGTACTGCTCATTGGATCCAAAGGAGGACCAGAACCTCAACAGGACTGCGACTGCAGCTCTCAACAAGACTGCAATCATCATCTTCACCAAAAGGTTTCTTTTCTTTTTACTTTGCACTCGGGAGGACCACGTGGGGCTCAGCACATGGGCTAATGAACACCATCCTGTTCATGTCCCAGGGTGCCAGGCTATGCATCTGTCTTTTGGAGTTAAAACTCGGTTTTCTCTGTATCACTGTATTTATTGAAATCTTTTTAGCAAATTGTAACTGACTTGCAATCCCTCTTGAGTTTGATTCATTTCTCCCAGCAGTTTGCTTTTAAACCAGCACATTGTGGAAGTTAAACAGTTAAAGAGAGTACCTGCTGCAGCCAGAAGTATGTTTTGGCTTGTATTGGGCTCTTCATGCTATGATTAAAAAGACTTTAGTACCTTGTTTTTGGTTTTGTTTTGTTTTTTTGGGTTTTTTTGTTTGTTTGTTTTTGGTTTGGTTTGTTTTTTTTTTTTTTTGTAGCAATAGGAAGAAAGAGGTGTTAATATCATCTTCAGGTGTTCTTCAAAACAAAAGGTGCAAGTAGGTCTACAGTGCCTACTAAATGTCAATGCAAGTAATTACATTCAACCTACCTTGAATTCCAGCTGACAGTAACTACACTGCTGTGCACTGCTGAACCACGTCTCCCATCTAAGGGTGGCTGCATTTCAGCAGTGAATGAAGAGATCCTGTTATTACTCTTCATTTACATAGGACATACTATTTACGTGAATGGTGTAACTTTAAAAAAAAAAAGCTATGCAAACACATGTTTACTAGAGAGCTTGAAGTGTGTTTTTTAATGGATGCAACATTTTCTGACGACAGCTATGGCAAAAATTTATATTTCTGGGTGAAACAGAGAAAAGAACAGTAACTGCCCACAAAATACTGTATAAACTGGGAAACGTCCTTGGAAAAAAACAAACAAAAAAAACAGCAACAAAAAAAACCCCACCCAAAACGTAGAGAGACTGAATGTCAGAAAAATGTGGAAATAAAGTTATGAGCAGCATCTGCAATACTTTGTGTCTTCTGCAGCTTCACAGGAGTAGATCATATACCAGATTTAGCTTTTATTTGTCCTTTTTAAAAATTCTCCTTCTTGTAAAGAAGAACTCTAAAAAACACATGTTTTGGGCAAGCAGAAAAACTATGGGTAGATGCATACAACTCTTAAGTAGTGAAATTCTAAGAAAGAGTATCTCCCAATGTTTTTAAAATTCTTTCTTCCCCTTTCAGAATGCAACAGTTAGGTGTTAATAATCACAGCTTCATCTTCCATAATTTAAAATGGGTTTAAGTTGTTTTTTTTACAGTTTTTTTTTAAAACAAGTAGACCCAGATCAAATCAAAATCCTACTACATATAGCTGCCTAGTACAACTTCAACGTGTTCTCTAGCACCCTCTTCACTTAAAAATGCAGCTAGACACACTCCACTCCTCCTCTTAAGAGACCTCTTTAGTCGGCTCATTAAGGTTGCAGAACACATCTGCCCACACTAACAGAATCACAAAGCACTTCAGTTGCCTTTTCTCACACCTAGATCCACCAGACAGAAAAGAATTTCCATTACTCACTCCTTAAGAATTCAGCTCTGTGGGATACCCAGACCCCAGAGGGAACTCCTGTTGATCACCTCATTTATGGTATAACACATAAAACCTGTCTAAAGTGTCTTTAACACTCTAGTTTGATTGCAACAAGATGATCTGCCTGAATGGCAGTGTAAACTGCTGGAGGATTTAGTGTAGGACTGAGAGCCAGTAAAAGCGAAAACTCTTTTTTTTTTTTTTTTTTTTTCCCCCTTCACAGTGAAATACAAATAATGCTTATCAAAATCATTGGAAGTTCTTTTATTCCAGAAAAAAAGGGTTCTTTCTGTGTTATAATCTCCTTGCACTGTGTAGCTTTTGATTGCTATATATCTCAGATTGCAATCTGTAAAATGGGGAAAATAAAGCCTAATTACATCCCACCTACAGCTGTTGAGGTTGTCACCTTTCATAATATATGTCAGAGAAGAGCTGTATATAACATTTTTGCAAGAGTTTTCCCAGCTTTCCAAATAAAAAAATGGCATTTTTATTATTGGATTTATTTTTACACTAAATTTAAGAGGGAACCACCCTTTTTAGGTGGCAAACTCCATTATCTTTAATTCTAATTCAACAACCGATTTTCCCTTTTGGCTGTTCAATACAGTGTCAGAATTAAGTGTGAGAAGGCTTTTATGTTCCCTTAATGCGATGACTGACACTACTAGTGAACAACAGCAATTTCAAGCATACTCTTAATAATATTTTTGGTTTGGACTAGGGTTTTTTTGTTTTGTTGGATTTTTTTTTATTGATGCAATGACCACAAAGTGTCTTTGGAAGTTCTTCCAAATAAGGGATTTTGTTATCCTTTATGCTACTGTAATGACACTGCTGTTCTGTTAAGGTCACTGCTACCCACAAGCACCCATCTGATTCACTAATAATCATGATGAACTTTTCAAAATGAAGTAATGTGTTGATTGCTTGAAGTGCATTTACTTTTTGTTACCAAGTTTTTAATTAGAATGAGAAAATACTTTCTCAATAAAAATTACTTGCTATTAATTAGCTTAAAACTATGTTGGAATGACACAGTCACTTGAAAGGAATAAAAATGTGGAGGTTTTAATTTAATTTTAAAGACTGTGTTCTTCATGTTACAAATGGCCAGCAAGCTCAAAATGACAAAACCCAAAAGACAGGGGAAAAAAACCCTCAATTGCAATTTCTATCTGAAGTTAATTTTATTGGCTGAATTGTGGACCCTGGTAAAAACTGGGGCATGTGTATAAATAGATACATATTTATTTAATGGAAAAACTGACAGATCTAAACTATAATCATGCTAGGGAAATTATAATTCCAATAGATTGATTATAGTAGCAGTAGAAAAAAATTATTCAGCTATGAAAGACATTAAGTCCCCGTTACTCATTGAGGAAATTTACTAAAACTATTCATTACATACCTGTCATACTTGTGTTTTATATTTTTACCTATAAAGACATTACAAGAGTTATAGGAGGTATAAAACAAAACAAACCAAAAAAAAGAGTGTTCATCTCATTTTTCTTCTGGCCAAAGGCATTGCTGAAATTAAACTGACAGGACCACTGCACGTTCATTTAATCTTCTCTTCTACAAATTAAAAAAGAAGACAACAACTTTCATTAGGATGCACAACTTGCAGTCATTTTATACCATTCTGTAAGTACCTTTGTAAACAAATTCCATGACAAAGTACTGTCTTTTTCTTTGAATATACCTGGAATTTTCATGCATACTGTTGAGTGGACTACATATGGATATGACAAAGCACAAACCACCAGCATATATGACTTCTGTACCCTGACCTGGACAGCCTCTGAATACCGATTCCTGGACCTTTCCACCTTTCCACATGTAAGAATACATATCCCATTAAGTGATAGCTTCTTTTTTTTCACCTCATAATAAAATAGTCCTTACAAATATTTTCTCTTTGGAGAAGCAGTCCACAACCAGGATATCTGTGTTTCTTATTCATTGATATATCAGAGGTCCATATATGTTGATATGCAAGGCAGGAGTATTATTTATTGTTGAATCTTCTCACCCAATCATAAAATCATAGAACAGCTTAGGTTGGAAGGGATCTTATAGGACAGCTAGTTCCAAGCCCCCTGCCATAGGCATTTCTGTGGAAGGGGCTCTGCCTGCAGCTATGTTCAGCTATGATACCACCTCAACACAAGCTGTAATGAGAAACAGCTTCAGCTTCCTCATTCCCTCTTCCTCTTGTTTTCAAAGATAACATCTACGTTTTTCTTTGCTTTTTGTGACTAATGCTCCTTTTCTCAGATCCTTGTTATGACAGTGCACCTGATTTAGTAATTACCAAGTTAATACCAAGATTGCCTAAGGCTCTTATGACAGCTTAGGGCAGCATCACCTATAGCACATCTGAAAAATGTAAGACATTTGCTCTTTGGTAAATGAGATACAATGATTATATCACATTCAGTGACTCTTCAGCTGTAGTTCCAACCATGTCTCTAATCATGTTCTCAATTAGATCTGCTATAGTTTCCTATTAACTGCAAGGAAAATCTACTACCACTATAGAGTATGAAAATACACAGTAGCTGCCTTTTACATCTCTTTGCTGCCTGTGTCTGGGAGAGAGTTTGGGAAAGAAATTTGGCAGTTGTGTTCCTCACATCCAGGAAAAGAAGAGTGTAGAGAATTATGTGGAATCACAGGAAATAGAAGTTTAAGAAAGAGGATTGTGAGGTTCAAGAAAAGTTTTAAACCACTGGTATTTTTGAAACTCACTCTGAAAGGTCTGTTGTGTCCTATCTAGGTCATTTAGCTGAGAATGAGGACAGGCAACTGTCAGCCTTGGTGGGATGGCTACTGAAGAAGATTTGAAAGGCTGGCATCTTCTTGCTGAAATTCATCTTTTATAAGGTCAAAAGAACTTCACAAAGGACACAGCAGTTTTGGATGACCGCTCTTACCTTCATTGTGATTAAATGTGTGCAGCCACAACATGTTACAGAGAAGTTATTTCCAAAGTCTTTCTGAAGGTGCTGTCATGACTGTAAGATAGCTAACACATTTTAAAGAAGGCTGGTGTTGGAATCTTCTTGTAGTCAACATAAATAATCCATGGTGTGATGGCAAGAGAGATATTTAAATCACTATGTCACTGAAGAATAGATCAAAGAACACTGGCATTTCCATGAAGCCCTGACATTATTTTAATATTAGTCAGAGAGAGTACTCAGGCTTAGCTGATTATTCATCTGTACCATCACTAAGATATGTAAAGGCAAAAGTATTAATTACTCCACAGCAAAACATACTCTTCTGATTCTTCTTTTTCACTGCACATAGAAGTAAATTTGTTTCTGAAGAGCCTAAAGAAAATATATATTCTAAAACTGAAGATGTATAAGTGGTTCAAAGCATTTTAAAATCTTAGAAAACTGCAATATGTAGAACTGAGTAGATAAAACCTGTATGCTGCTCTGAAGTTGTTCCAACCATCAAATCTGTGGCTTCATTTTCAGTGGTGTGAGGTTTGCTTTGGCACACATCATGTCACAGAGTTGTGCCACATCTCCCTGTGCTTCTCCCTCACAGTCAGCTGCATCTCTGCACATCCAAGAAAGGTCTTACACACTTCATTCCAATATTTGCAGCACAGATGGCAGGACTTTGTAGTGAACAGCAGGGATCAAACCTGAAGTTTTCCAGTGTTACCCATCTCCACATTTATAGTCAGACTGGCGCTCAGGTGCAATATGGGTTTACAAGGTGTCTATAATTTTAAACTTTTTTTTTTTTTAATCTAGATCCACTTATTTTGATCCAGACACTGTATTCTGGGAAAAAATAGGGTTGCTCACTGCTGTGACACAATAGCAAATCCATTTCTTCAAATTCAGGGTATTTATTTCACAAGTAGTCAAATTCATGTTTGACTCTCTGCATTTTTTTTTCTATTATTACATTCAATAGAAAATATTTCACAAAATAGAAAAGTGAAGATAACACAATATAAAAAAATTACATGTTCATTGATGTGAACATTCCTAATTACCTTGAAATAAACACGATGCATAAGAATACAAACAGAACCCTTTCATTGTTTTTTTTAAATTCAATTAAACACATGCTTTCTTGTTAAAAAAACCAAACACACACACAAAAAAAAGTCAAGATAAAAAACAAGTTACAAGCTGTATTTTGGTATAAATTTTTCTAAAAACCTTGGTAAAATCCTAAATTTAACAAAAATATTATTCAAGAAGCGCATGAAAACCACCACAGTTTTGAAGAGATAAGCCCTGTAAGTGAAGAATAACATTGCCTACATAACCCAGTTTTTGAAAGCTAGAGACTGTTCCTCAGATAAAGACATGATCTTTGCTTCCATTTATCTTTAAACCCTCTTGTTAACAGAAAATGAAAGCTTGCTTTTCTTTCCTTATCCACAAAAAAAAAAAGGTAGGTTAGAAATGCTGAGACGTCAGAATTGTACAATTATGTGTTGATAAATGAGAAAATAACCAAACTACCTAAAACCCAAATTAATTAATTAATATTTTATTTTAAGTACTTCAGGGTTTTTTTTGAAAACAAAATGCATTTTTTATTTGGTTCATGTACAGCACTTTTAAATTTTATTGAAAAAACATCAATTGAATATTGGGTTATTTTTCTGCACTGTTAATTAGAATACAGTTTCCTTTCAGAAATAATTTGATAATAATCTCTACAAAAAATATTTTTAAATAACATTTTTAATTCAACTTATCTCAACAGTAAAAATATGTCAGATCAAACAGCTAACTATAAGCTAAACTATGTAACATATGTAAATAATTCATGTTTTTTTAGCACCCTGATTATTAGTTTTTAGGTAATGAGACTGAAAAAAAAAAAAAAGCAGTAAGATTCAAATCACTTATTAAAATCTAGAGGATGGGAACTGTTGTATCCTACATTTGCCTAAGTTGGGAACCACATTCATAGAACCCATTCTGTCCTGCTAAATATTTCTCCCCACTTTCCCAATTCACCTAATTCTTTTATATTTAACTTCAAACCCAGAATAAGGGATATTTTTCTTTAAGAAACAAAACATTTAAAATACATGTAGCAATCTATTTATTAGAATCAATGCAGAACTCAGCATAGGTAATTACGCTAAGAGCCAGGACAGAGTCAGAGTTATCTACGTTCAGTTTGAAATTTCCTTTGTTCCATATCTGTTCAGCTTGGTTTGGAGAGGAGGAGTGTTAAGCCAAAAACAAAAGCATGGAGATTTGATCAGATTTTAGGAATGAGGAATACATAAACTCATTTCCCCAAGATTAATGAAATCTAAATCCTAGTTTAAAGACTAAAATACCCATTGAACTGTTTTGCCAAATACAGGCACCAAAATTCCTTATGTTAGGCTATCTCAGAGAACACAACTGAAACAAATCCTTTTATACCCAGTGTGTGTGTGTGTATATATATATATATATATATATACATTCTGAGCAAAAAGTAAATGATTTTACTTCAGAATAACTAAATGATCCATTGCAGCCTTCATGAAGTTAATTGCCTGTATGTATAGTGGGACCTAGGAAAACCCTAATTCTGCAAAACCAAAGAGATATATCTCTGTCAAGATTGTAATAACAGGCAGTAAAATAGTTTTGGCTTCAGAGTTAACTGTAATTAACATCAGAGACTGATGATTTTTATCAGTTGTTCAGAAGGGATAAGTCTAGATTTTTGCATGGAGAAAACAATAAGGGAAAACAAACAGAAACCATTACCATCACATCACCATTGCTACAGCATTCTTTGATGATGAATAGTGTCCTAGAGAATGTCTTTTCTTCTTAAACTACTTTTTCCCCTATGAGTTTTCATTCTCTATCCCAGATTGCTAGTATTATTACCAGAAACTTCTAAATATCACCAAAGAAGCAAAGTTGCTGTTTCTATTTTTAGTTTACAAGAGTAGGTTTTCAAGCACATGCATTGACTTGTTGTACTAATTGCTAGCTCAGTGTAGGGTGTAATAGGCCAAGAAGCACAAATAAAACTTAGATATAGAACAAGATATAAATGCATCCCACCTTCTTTATATTTCTAGCAATCAGCAAACATACTTTGATTTTGCTCTAATGCGGGATGTTCTCTGGAACACTCCTTTATGTTTAATTGCACAGGTTGAATTTTCTTTCTGTATTTAAATTCTTTTCCTTAATTGCCACTGTCTTGCATTACAAAAATTAGCACTGTAATGATTTCCACATGAATGTACAGAAAATTTAAACAGTTAATTGATTTTTAACTGTCCTAGAGTTTCTTAAATCACATCTGTAGATGTTGCTAAGTTTTTTCTGAGTATCTGAAGACTTCTTAAATTTTGGACGTAACTGAATAATCTTAATTTGTTCTGAATTTTTATAACCTATTGCTTTATGGAATGCTAATGCAAAGTTGCACAAAGCTTTTGTATTTTAATTTCTTCATATAAAATTCTAATATCTCTTTACAGATGCTTAATACTTCCTCTTTACCAAGAAAAAGAGTAACTAGGATTAAAGCTACACATTTGGCACCTTTCCATTATATCATCATAACATCTATGGGCTCTACCAAAATAGGGGGTTTGCAGTCTATGTTGTAATAGCACATGATCTTACTGCAGTCTGTTGAAATAGCTAGTGTCTCTCCCCTACTTTACTACTGTAGAGCTGCAATAATGGGTATTTTAAAGGGAATTTAGAAAATAAGTACTGGTGAGATGTAGGATGGGGTTGCTAAAGTATGAATACATTTTGCTGTATATAGCATTTGGAGGTGACGGTCTTTTAGTCATGATACCAGTATGAGATTACTTCTTTCCAGGGCAAAGCCATCAGACACTTTCAAGTGATATTTTGAAAGAAGTGAAAAACCTCAAAAGGCTCTAAAGTTTAACCTCACCTCTTTAAATTCTTTTATTCTCTGTAGTATTTTGTACTTCTCATGCTGATGGCTTGACACAATCTCATACAAAGAGTAAAATATAACAGGAATATTTATATCAAGTACAGGATGAGATGCAAGTGAAAGCTTGAGTTTGACCTTAAATTTAGCAATCTAATATTACAATGCTAGCTAGTTGAACAGACCCTGACTTTCTGAAGTGTTAAAATCAGAGAGGAAATATCTTTCTAGAAGATATTCTCACCTCCAGTGACAGCTATGAAGGAAGAAGACAACTCCTGAATCCATCTTATGCTGGGAATTGAAGATGCTCCATAATTAGACTTTTATGCCATGAAGTCCTCTGAATGTATTAAATACTTTTCCCTCATTGTTCTGATTTAGGTGCATAGAAAGAAGCATTCTGAAAGACGTTTGGGTGTAATTAGCAGTTGATGAAGCTGTATCAGTGAGGATGCACAGTGGGGGAGAGGGATGATAATAAGTAGGAGGAATAAGGAATCTAAACAGGAGCTGACACACTAAGATATTGACTGTAGAAAAATAGGGTCTTTTGGTTAGGGTTTTTTGTTTGGTTGGGGTTTTTCTTTAATTTGTTGTTTGTTTGTTTTTAAGAGACCATTATCCCTTATTCTTTTCCTGTTAATCTCAGCAGATATAGTGCAAAAGAATAAAAAAATAAAAAACAAAAAGCTGAGAAAAGTATAAGTAACTTCAAAAATCATGTCTCTAAAGGTGAACTTGGTGTAATTTGGAGAAGACCTTGTTGAAGGATTTAAAAAAAAATTTGCTTTATTTTATTTGTATTTCAAAGATGAGGGCAAGGAGGTCTGCTTGTGGGGGAAGACAACGTGGGCAGCTGAAGGCTTATTACTGTGCATCATTTGTGCAATTATGTTTTTATTGTATTATATTATTTAAGTGGCCAAAAATTTATTTCCTTCCAAGAAGTATCAGAATTTTCAAAATGTTTCTCCTTCCTAATTGATAAATGTTTTCCTTTCTTTCTGAAATATTTCAGTTTTGCAAGCAGGGTATTTTCTACCAAAGAATCTTCAGATGCATATTTTCTATACAGCGTTACTACTTATATTTGTAAAAGCCACTAACATTTGTTAACATATAGAAGTGATTTTGAAGCTAAAAAGGAAATTCAAAAGTTCCCACAAATATATACCATATTGAGATATTAAATTAATTCAAAGCAAATGTAAAACTTTTTATGTATTTTATGTGTATACCCTTTCACTTAGCTACTTACACTCTGAAAATATGTTAAATATGTTAGTTGTCATAACTTTTTCTTGACTCTTAGTATACCACATTAAGCATTTAAAACAGATACCAGATACTGAATATATACTGGAAATATATTGAATCACTTACTTTTCCTTATTTGTCAAAAGACAGATGTTTTAAGGATTGCTTTCCTTTTCTGTCCTTAATGAAAATCAGCTTTTTTTTTTTTAATATGTAAAAATGCTTCACTCAATAAAATATCTATGAGACATTAATTTCCTAAAAGTATATTATTATGTAGCAAATTTTATGTAAAAATCACTCTAGGAAACCTTTTATTTTTTAAAGTTAGAAGTAAAAAGACATCAGCAGATGCTGGTAAGGCAATTTTTCATACTAGATAGCTATTTATTTCAGGAAATTAAAACCAAACAGTAGTCAAATAATGCTTCAAAGAGTGAGATTCTTTTTAAAATGTATTTTCTTTGCTAAATGCTTTGTGTGATTCGCTGGATAGTATATGAACAGCAGCTATCTCTGCTGGTGTTAAGCCGTGAGGAAATTTGTTTTTATTTCTCTCAAAAGATAGGTTGTGTGTTCCTGAACATTTCACTCTGATCCTCCAATTTTCACCTGTTATACTGTGATTACATGGATGGATTGCAAAGAGGCTGTATCAGTTAAATTGCCAAGTGATTTTCCCAAGAACAAATATTTCAATTTAAAATTCATCAGAAGCTCGCTGTGTGCACAAATATTTCTCACAGTTTTAGAAGGCTACAGATGGGCTATTTGAAACACACCTAATTATGCAAAGTTCTGGTCACCCCCACCCCTTTCCTCCTGACTATGGGAACTAACCACAGGTGTCTGTTTTGAGCAGCCTTTTCTCCTGGAGTATTACCAAATTTCTTTGTGGTACCTAATGCTTCACCACTCTGTAAGATTTCCCAGGTTGAAGTTGGTCTCCTTTTGTAATTTCACTGGCATAGTTTCTAGGCATTGATTTGTCTCTTAAATCCCCTTAATAACAAAGGGATCCTGTGAGCCAACTGCAGTAGACCTGCAAAGATCACCACCAAAATCTCTGTGGTATCTTCAGCCAAATCCTGGAGTTTCAAATATGTTTTGTAGCTTATTTCAGCAGATTTCTCCAGATTTAACACTTGATCTGAGAAGATGGATTTTTAGAAGACATTGTAAAGAAACAACAAGAAAAATCACTCTATAATGTGAGCAATAAAACAATATCCTGCCTTTGGCAAAGAAGCAACTGTACACGAAACCCTGCCTGAAATTTCTTTTCCCTAAGGACCAATTCCGTCCTCCTGAGGCACCAAAATCTGTAGTTGAGACACATTTCTCCAAGTCAACATTTCCTTGAGCTTTGTAGAGGATCCCTTTATGCTAAGAATCAATATGAAATATCCTTCTTCCCTGCACCTGGAGGGAAAGATGCTTATTCTCCTGCAAAGAAAACAATTCTTACAGTTTTAGTTGTAACGCTGATATTTTTTTTCCTGTCGTTCCCTTTGTGGTTAAATTCTATTCATTCAGCTTCCATCCTACATACAAAGTGCGTTGAAAACTGCTTTCCCTACCTCTTATTCTTCTAATTAAGATGAAGTGTTCCTCTTTTATGGAAAACTGTGAATAAGTTAATTCTTGATCATACAGTCTCACTTCCCTGGTTCATAGCAAAATATTTGTTCTACAGTTCTTGTCTAACTTTTACAAGTCTAGATATTTTCTGCCACCCTGAGTGGGTGGTGGGTCAAAACCCAGCTGTAACTTTAAACTTTCTGCTTTTTCATAGCAAGAAATCCAACTTGTGTCAAATTTTGAATAAAAAAAGACCTGTCTGTGTGTGCATGTATGTTTCATATATACACTATTTATTCTGAGGAAAATTGTTAAGATTTTCAATGGAAAGCAAAAACTATTTAAATATATATTTGTTGCTGTATACATTGAATACAATTATAGCTTAGCTATATGTAGGTAAGCTTGCCCTAACCATACAAAATAAATTTTTTGTCATTGATGTCTGGGACAGTGTTGGCAATATGAATGCCTGCAGTACAGAACAGTGACAGAAAGCAGCACAGATTATCCTGGTTTTAAGGAGCAGAAAAAGACATGCATACCTGTTGCATAACTTGCTGCTGCAGTTAGGGTATTATTCTTTGTCCCTAGTGTAGCTCTCAGGTAGCTTTTACCTCTCACCCATCAGCTATTGTCAAAATGAGGATATTTTTCTGCTTGCCTTGTTTCTATAAGGTTTTGAGCATTTACCCCAAAATGACACTCCCCCAGTTACACCAGGAACTTTTTCCTTATTGCTATAATTTCCTTTAGTTTATCCACAGAGCCCTCCAACAGGTTTTAGTCTCTACTTTTAACCTACAGCTAAACTTATATATATATATACATATAAAAAAAAAAAAGGAAAAAAGGCAAACAAACAAACAAAAAACAAAATGAAAAGGAGATAGGGAAAAAGGAAGAAATAAACTAAGGTCTTAAAAGAGAAACAAGAAATGCTTGGCTAGGGTCTTTCTTATTTCCTTCTGTGTCTGTCATATATCATCCATCTTTGTCTGTGATATCAGTAGGGAATCACATTCTCTTCCTCAATAGGACATCCCACTGCATATTACATCATCTATTCCTGCTGTCCCAGGAAGTAACAGAGTTCTGACTGCTCAGAGGCTGGTTCTTCAAGCAGGTACTCAGCTGGCCTTCGTTTGACTAGTGTTTAAGTAACTGACAATAATGCCTCCTCCTTGCTTAAACATAAAATGAGACATTGCTATCACCCATGTTCAGTCCTTCATACTGGCAGGTGTACTTCTAATACAATGCTGCTCCTACCTCCTTCCATGTTTTTCTGTCAGAAAAACAGTGACTGCTAACACAGATGGTGTATTTGTTTATTTAAGTCTTTGCATCTACTCTATTACAAACACTCTCCAGATCCCCATTTGCTGTCAGCTAAAAAACAGACATGTTTTTTTTGCTAAGTATTGTGACAAACATTGCTTCCTCTCCTTCAGCTTCAACTCCTTACCTGTATGTACAGATCTTTGTTTTAATTGGTCAAATATAGCCCAATCATTCATTGTAAATTCTCCCATTTGCTAGGATGACTGCTACCAAACCTCATTAGAACTAAAGTACATTCATGCGATCCTGAGGGTTCACGGGGGATGGAAAAAGGGAGACCACTCCGAGAAGTGAGGTAGAAAATGTGCAAGTGAAAGAGCGTTTATTCAAACTGGAACACAGCTTATATAGGGTCAGGGGTCTGGGTTCTGGAACAGCGTGCAGCCTGGGAAGGTTTTGGAGAAGGGTCTGGGAAGGTCCCGACCAAACACGGTATAAACCCCCAAAACTGAGGGGACAGGGGCAGGGGTAGTGCCTGATAGGGGGTTGTTATGCTGCTGTCAGCAGGAGGCAGTAAAGAGTGAGTTACAAGCCATGTGAGTGGAAAATTCCAACCAGGTACATAAGAGAACAAACACAGAACATTATAAAGTCTTCAAACAGAGTAAAATTCTTAAATTATAAACAGTCCTTTGGCATCAAAGTGCAGTTTCCAGTGTTCAGGTATTCACAGATCTGAGTTGCTGAGGTTGTTCTTCCACTGTTGGTAGCTGTCTCCTCCAACATATTCAGCCTTCCAAACTAAAATTCAGGACACAAAAATATTTCAAAAAGTTTTTTTTCAACTTCCCTTTCATGTTTAAGAGCATTTCGCTGCATTAATAAGTGAAGACTGTTCAGGTTAATAAAAGTTGCTTCTCAATGTCATAAGTAAGACACACAACTGAGTAGTTTGAATCTTTTCAAAGGAAATAAAAATGTACTGTTTTCTTTTTACACATAAAGTTTCTTCATAAAGATGTAATTACATATGCACATACTTAGCATATAATTAAATTGATCTAATTTGAATAACTGGGGCTAAGACCTACAAGAAACTCCTCAGGTTCCCTTTATAAGGAGTGTAAAGACATAAGGCATGATTATTTTAATCTAAAATAGATATTTAAATTACTCCATGTGTTAGGTGCTGTAAAAGCACTGTGTCTCTCCCTTGATTTTAAAAGGATGGATAAGACAGCTGAGGTGTCTGGCTTAAAACTGAGCATCTCTCTGTAGACATTCACAATTAGATTAATTACTTTCCATCTGTCATATTTCACAAAGAGAGAAAAGAAGAAGATAAATCTTCCCTGTCAGCCCCAGTAAAACCTGTTTCTATATACTCATCTCACTATCCTTGAGAAAGCTCCCATAGGTCACAGAATCCTAGAATCCTAGTGCAAACCCCCCTGCAATGAACTTCTCTTCATCTTCCACTAGACCTCCACTAGACAGACCCACTCCAACACTTCCATATCCTTCTTTGTTGGGGACCCTACAGCTGAACAGTGCTCCAGTGGGGTCTCACAGAAGCAGAGCAGAGGGGAAGAATCCGCTCCTCTGACCTGCTGCCCACACTGCTTCTAATGCAGCCCAGGACACAATTGGCTTTTTGGGCTATGAACGCACACTGCCAGCTCATGTCAGGCCTCTCATCCACCAATACCTCCAAGTCCTTCATAGCAGTATTTCTCTCAGTCACTTCACCCCCCAGCCTGTGTTTATGCTGGTGCAGGACCTTGGTACATGAGAAAAATTATGTCCTACCCATGTGGTGTTACATGACTGCACCTGCTTTGATGATTTAGTGGAGATCAGGAACAGGCTTTTGAATAAAATCTCCAGATCACTTCCTTTGCTGTGCACTTTTTTTACACCATGGCACAGTCAAGGAATTTGTGAATTGGATTGCTTTCGTATGAAACCAGGTAAGACAGGATGCTCCAAAAGCACACCTAATTCTAGCTGCAAATACAAATTTAGTCCACAAGTCTTAGCCAAGATCCATGGTACTTCAACAAAAAAGTCCTTGGGAAGTTTGCATAACTGGTTCTCACCACTCTTTCCCCCCTGATCCACATCTATTGATGTTCGCAGTTTTCTGCACAAGAAATGCATATATTGCTAAGGCTTTGGCCAGAGGAAAAGCAATCAAATTTCTGATTATTTCAGGAACACTAGATGACAATCTGTTGATGTCTGTTGTATTCTGGATATGAAGGATTCCGCTATAAATGTGCATGTATCTTTGTTATAGAATGACATTATTTGTGCTTAACTTTCATTATTTTTTCTTAGGAATGAACTCTGAGCTCACTATTTCTGTTCATTCAATCTCTGTTGTAAATTTCAATGACTAACCTACAACCACATTTCATGAATCTATGTAATAAAAATCTCTCAAGTCCATGTATTCTTGAGGAATTAAGCTAGAGTCAAGGAGAAAGGGTTCACTACTCCATGATTTTTTAAATGTTATTTAATACTGTAATTTCAAGTACTGTGCCATCAGCTTCTGCAGACCCTAACTACAACTGGCTGCACCTAACATCCTTTCTTTTTTTGCCTATTCCCAATGTTCTTTATTTATGCAGAACATAACATCTAGAACAATTCTTTTACACTTCTTACCTGACTCTCTATCTTTGAAAATTGCCCTTGTAAGAATTTCTCTTATTCCTTGTAATCTAACTCTCAATATAAATTCCAATTAATATTATTTAGATTGACAATTGAATTAATGTATTGCACAACCTAACCTGAAACAAGGTGTAAATGAAAGATATTGTATAAAATAAAAATTTTCTTAAATCTTATGACCAACTCCTTCAGTTTTCTGTTTTCCTGCATATGTTGGTAAGAGTTTGTTTAGACAATTAACCTTTATATCACAAAAAAAAAAAAAAAAAAAGGAGACAGAAATAAAAAATACTATTACTCACAAAATGTAAACCAATCTTGACAATAAAAAAAAAAATCATTTTAGTTGAAAACTATTTGTCTTTTTAGGAAAGCTTTCTTTGAAAGAACATGAAATTGAAGTAAAAACGCCTTCAGTTTCTATTCGTAAGCAATATATATTGTCTAGTATTTTAATTTTTATTTATTTAATTCCTGGTCTTATTTGTTGTTGTTGTTGTTTTGATAGGCTAATTCTGAGTTGAGCAATTTTATTAAATAGCTCTTTTGTCTGATATAAAACCACAATGTTCTTTTAGATTCTCAGACTTAAATCAACTCAAAAGCATATCGTGTTCTAGACTTAAAACTTTGTAATTGAAATAAAATGTGATTTGATTGTTTTTTTTTTCTAGAGTAAGACTGGTGGAATTGTCCCTAAAACACTATCTGGAGATATTTCAGGTCTGTGAAAAGGGAATAGCTTCTGTCCAAAACAGCATGGACTGGAGGATGAACCAAGCCCTAATCATATCAACTTGGTTTCTGCTGCAGTTGTTTCCATCTTCTTTGACTGTTCAATTCACTTGAACAAATACTCATAAAGAAAATTTTGACTCTTGAATACAGTGAGGAGGTGATCTTGCAAACATAACATCCATAAATTCAGAGAATACTTCCATGGTCCCCTAACCTGTTGTTTTATTCATGTACACTAAAAAAGGAAATTAAAAATAAGAGTTTTCAGAAACCTGTGAAAGCCATAGTAGGGTAACACTGCCAGTCCTGCCTCATGTCACCACATAATGGTAGCCTAAGCTGATCCATCATGCCTTCCTTTCCACACAGCATGCTCACAAAGTGACTGAGAAGGAATACTACTCACTAAAATGAAAAGAAGGAGTACTTCTAACTTAGAAGAAAAAGTGCTTCTCTTCTGTTCTCTTGGTTTTCACAAGCCTATCCCAAGTTGTAACTTGCACATTTCACCTATTTTTCAAGGATCCTCTGTTCACCTTGCGGTCTACTGCTGCAAGTAATAGAGATATCAATGCTGAAAATGTATATGCTCATAAGTCCCATTTCAAGAGTCAGATGTTTGTAAAAAAAAGATGGGTTTTGTGGGTTTTCTGCTTCAAAAAGTTAGGAATGTTCACTCCTGATCCATGTAGCAATGCACACACAGACATTGCCTTCACAGCTGCTGCCTTAAGCTCTCAAAGAAGCTCTTATGAAGAATATGGGAACCTCTTTAGCATGGTCTGCACAACAGCGAAGACTGTCTATTGTAGTAGAGCACAGTGGATAAAAAACCGTTTTGGTCAAGAGTTATGTAAAAAGGAAAGTCACATATTGCACAGTAGATCCAAGAGTCTTCCTGTGCCCTTACTTCAATTACCTTCAATTACCTCCACTTCTGCAAAGTTTAGAATATACAGTGTCTTTTGCTGTATCCAAATAGTGTGATATGAGCTTTTCAATGTGAAACTTCACTTTGACTAGACTTTAGAAAACCAGCTTCCTACTGCGTAATAAGCTGATAGAACTCCATTTTCTGTTATAACATTGATTAAATCTTGAGTATCTTTCAGATACAAAAACATATGGTGCAAGTAAAACATGCACAGATTGAAACATTTCTGAGGGAAAATTGGTTAACTGACTTTCGTGAACATCAGTAAGATTTAAATTTGGATTTAAATGATTAAATCTAATATAAATTTTCAGAATATAAAGATATTTTAACTTCTCTTTAATAAGATCATTAAACTTTTTTCAACCTCAGTTTTCTTTACTGAAGAAATTTGCATATTTTAATACTTAATTATTTATTTGTAAAGCTATTGAACAGGAGAATACTCCTATTTAAATCTAAAATGCCATCCTAGGTGGATTCAGGTGTCTTAGATGTTCTCAAATGTCTTAGGGACATGGGATATGTTCTTAGATGTTATTTCATAAACATATTCTGACCTCTGACAAAATGCAAAGGCCTGTGACAAATATCTGCTCCATGAATGTCAAGGAAACTACAAATTGTGGTCAAGAAAGGTTCTTAGAGGCAAAATAGTAAGATTTCTTTAATCTTATCACTTATGAATACATCTGTGTCTGTGTTTGGGTGCATATTCATTTCTACTTTTCCTGAAGTTTTGTCTCACAACAAAAAACACAAATAAATGTCTTAATGCTATAATTAGGGAACACTTTCATTTGTCTCTGCAAATGTAATTTTTTTCCTCACATATATTGTTCCTTATCAGTCAGAGCTCTTTTCAAACAATGTTAAATAGGAGCAATTCCAATGTTTACAAGTGCAAGGTTAGAGAAGATGAGCTCAGTGATCAGAGCTTTAATCTTTACCTTGACTTCAGATGTTGCAGCTCAATGAGAATTTTTTTTTTTTCCTTTAGTATTGGAATTAAATGAGAATTTACTGTGTGAAAGATGTAATCATGTAATCAATGTATGACTGTTGTGTCAAAATATTTATTCCAGTGAACACATCTCATTAAAAAGGTGAATGTTTACAGGCTTGAAAGAGTACATACATTTAATGGATCATTTAAAATACATATTTCTTTATTGAAACTGATGCTAAAGAGTTTCTGAAGTTTTCCCTCCGCTCCCCCTTTTTTCCTAATTTTTACAGTAACAATTCAGGTTTAGTTAAAAGACTCAAGGAAAAAAAGTAGTTCTTAACTGTTCAAATATAACACCTTATATACATACAGCAGCTGTTCAAAATTTAAATATTCCTTATTTTCCAAAGTACATTGCTTTATAAGGATACAAATCATATCTGGTCTAAAATTCAATATTTAGAGACTTCTTCATCTTGCCTGTATTCACTAATTCCCTCAACAAGCATTTACTGCCATAATTTTCCATTACTTAAGAAATATTTTAAGTTTATTATTTTATTTATTATTATCATATCTGTAATAAACTCTTTGCCAGAGTCTTGATCCCTTGAGTGCTAAGTCTTTCATTACTGGTGTGGTATAACAGAAGAAGTAATGCCAATGTTTTAAAAACACAAGTTAAACTGGAGAATGAATTTGAGATTAAAACTGTTACAAAGTAATAAAAGGCAGTTTTAACAGTGAAAAGCTGTCTCCCACATAAACATTATTACCACTCTAAGGCAGTATTACTGCACAATTTCAATAAGAAAATATAGCAAATATCTAATAAGTAATTTGTAAAAGAAAGGGGAAAAGAAGAAAATAGGCCATCAAATTACCAAATATATTCAGTTTTATGGGACAAAATAATTACACTGAGTGGTTATGACAATGTTCTGCAACAATAGAGAAAATTGGAACATGTGTGTTGAGTAAGCAGTTGGCAACTTCAACCCACTTATGCTCCGAACTTGCAAACACTTACCATTGAGCAGAAGGTCCATTTGGGTCTGTGTCATGTTCTACTGGTAAGATTCTACCATTCCTGATGTTCATTCCACTCTTTGGTACTAATATACTTACTTGAGAAACCACACAGATGTAGAGATGAGCCACTTGTAACCCTTGTTTCTCCTTTTATTTGGTAGATATTTTGGACAAACAGAAATCCAGGACATTGGTTTCTTTTTGCTTACCAGTTTCTTGGCATCTGGCAGTAGAGATAGTAGACTGCTACAGGCTCTGTGCTAGAGCAAAGCACAGTCTCTTTGACAAGCAAAAAGTGATATGGACCTCTGTGCTGCAGGGTTTACTGGGTTTCTTGATGGATTTGCAGCCAGATGAATAAGAATAACATTGGGGACATTTATTTTATCTCCATGAGTTGATAAATTTTCATTCATTCCTTCACTCATACATTTTTGCTAGCTGTTGAATAACTTCTGTTCATATCAGCCTCAGCACCTCTGAAACATTCTTAATCTGTCACTGATGATACCTAAAAATGATTACATTTAGGTAGAATTAACTATTTATTCTTGAAATGTTTTTATGATGGGAAATTTCTTCAAGTAGCAGCAACAGTAAGTCCATAGACAAAATACAAACAAACAAAAAACCCCAAAACACAGCAACAATAGACCCAAACAAAATCAAGGATGAGCCTGATAGGGGTTTCTATCTATTCCACAAAAAGTACCAATTTTTTTTAAAATTTGTTTGCTATTAGCAAGCATTTTAATTTATATTCAGGAATGTTTGTTATTCCCTGTAAAATTCGAGAACAACAAATTCATCCACCAGTTTAATGCTTTAATCTGCAGATAATGTCTGTAGAAACGCACAGGAAAACCTAGTTAGAAAATAGAAAGTCAAGTACCAGATCCATGATCCAGACTTTATTATAGGTTCTTGCTCACCTGCTACTGAGTAACCATTTCCGTGTAGTCCCACTGCTGTATTTCACCAGAAATCTTTCTGGTCTCATGTGAATTGCTGTGATGTTCTGACACAAGGCAGGAAAACCAACCCTACATATCTGACAGCAGTTGACTCACTTAAAGTTTTATATTCCCCACACATTTTCAACAGTTTTCAACTACCATGTGGTGTGTATTTCCTTCACAAATTCTTGCTTTGGCCACAAGTAAAGCATATAAAAAAATTTATCACTTCAGTTGTGAAAACAACAGAAAGTCTTTAAAAGTAAATCTGTAAAGCTATTCCTCATCCTTTAGTACTGTTTCTGAAATATTTGAGTTTTCTTTCATTTATATATATTTTTTATAAATATAAAAACTGTTATTCTTTGCCTTTATTTGCAAGTGAAAGGCAGTAATGCTGCAAAACTTTTCAGGTAAAGTGTGCTGGGAAAATTAAATTTCACATAGAGCTCATTGCTGAATTAATATCACTGGGTGAAATAGGCTTTGGTGCAGAGTCTTGAAAAAATATCTTTGATATTGTGGGATAATGGATAAACCTAGAGGAGATTCAGAATTTTAGGGTATAAAGCAGCTGCAACTCCTTGGATGGACTGAGATCGACATGCTCCCCAATACAGCGATAAACATCTGCTCACAGGAATAGAACAAAGTGTTGAATGAAATGAAGACTACATGGCCCCCCTCCATTCTAATCCCAGCAGAAAGAGGACTGTGGTACTGAGACCGTACAATACCTGTTGGACAAGGGAGAATCAAGATGTTCTGCTGCTGAAGCCATCGACTATGTCTAACCCCTTCCTCAGGTGTGAAACCATGGCCACCCCACTTCCATTAGGTACACCAATCAGAAGTAAAAGGTATTTATGATTAAAGCCACTCAAACTCCATGGAAACATAGAAAAAATAGAATAAAAGTAAGCTGAGGACAGGGGGAAACTGGGAGAAGACCTCCACTGAAACTGCTGGGATCAGTCATCAGGATGAGCCTGTCTTTTCCACCCCACAGAGGGACATCTTGGGTGATAATTATACTCTCTGTGAGTTAAATGCTGCTTTTAGGACTAGAGCTTGTGCTTGTGTTTACTCCATAGCTTATTAGTATATTGCTTCATATTAGTGCTTGTGCTTGCGCTTGCTTAATATATGTATCAGTAGATTGCTTTAAAACATATTTTTGCAATTAGAAACTATCACCAACAACTTTTGAACCTTATTAATCTGTGACAATATGAATTAATAAAAGTGTTATTCCGTAAGCTGTTAAAGTGAATCTTTGCAGTTGTCGGCAGCAGATAACACCTTGGCAGGACTCACGGAGGGGTCTTTGCTCTGTTGAGTCCACCCTAAAAAGGGTGGTCAAGGTACCTTCTTACCTTGTGACTCTATTGGTGAAGGGTCTCATTTACAAGACACTGACAGACAGTTGGACACCAGGGTCTCAACTTTCCTGAGACTACTGGCAGGCAAAAATCTACACTCCCACCTTTCATGTGACAGATATCTAAGGAAGAGATTTTTAATCCAACTTTAACTTAGCTTTTATTACTATTTATACTGTAATGTTCCTTCAGAATTGCATAGGATAAAACAGTGAATTAAATAAATTGGTTATCATGTAAGTGAAATAATCCTTGTGCTGTCAATCAGATCAGATTTACCTTTATCTAGGATGACAGGGGTCAAATTCTAGGTGAGCTGATCTCCACTTTTAATCAAATGAATATTAAAGATCTTACACAAGACTTTATAGTTTGACTGTGTTTTGTGTGATTAAGCATTCATCTACATCAAGTTTTATTTCAAAGATTATAGCAGCAGAAAGTGGAAAATTGTAATCTTTTTGCTCAACAGTCACTTAAAAAAAAAAAAAAAGAAAAAAGAAAAGGTTTCCCCCAAAGCAAACAAAACACAGAATGAGCTTGGAATTTTTGAATAGTACATACGAGATTCCTTACAACCCTCACATGAAAAGCATTGCAGATACTAGTGTTACATCAGTCTTTCCAAACTGTCTTGAAAAATATGTGCCATGTTACAAAGAAAACAGCTCACCAGCTGTTTATGTAAAAATTATTTGAAGAAAAACAAGCATGGCCATATGGCACTCTAGCAATAGAGTGGGAGCATGAAGAATATTTTCTGTAGATTGTAGTAGATAATGGTCATGCTAAGTAGGGTATCAAATATTGATGAAACGTTGCATTAATAGTTAATCTCTCCTTTTATTCTCTAAATGCTTACATTTCTTAGCAGCTTGTATGTTGGAAACAAATTAATAACTTATTATGATGAAGAATTCAATTTTGTAGAATAACAAAACATTGAATGCACTGAAAAAGTCTCAAGCATTCTCCAGTTACAGGATATTTAAAAATATTATCCAGTCATTTGAGTGACATTGTGTCATGTCATAGCAAAGAAAAGGCTACCTTTAGAGGTACCAAGTATTTTCCTTTGTGTTGTGTTTTTTTTTTTTTTTTTTTTTTTTTTTTGGGGGGATTTTTTTATAAAATATATAGCTGTGCATAAATATTTTTAATTTAAAAATGTATTTCTAGGGGAAAAATATTGTCTAGTTACTCCTGAAAAAAGGGTCTCAATATGAAAATCTAAGTTGTCAATAGAGAGATCCTGCAAAGAGTGATCAAACCTAAATGCACGTATCAAAGATATTTACAAGGTTAAATCCTAGGCAACCCCACTGCTCCCAGATAAAGGATTAAAATGAAGAGGGAAAAGAGAAGTTTGGCAAGAACCAGCACTAAGTTGCCAAATTGAGGAGTGAAGCACAATGGGGAGGAGGGGGGAGTGGGAATCAAGACACGTAAATTAATAAGGAAGACTTTTTAACAGCTTGTGTGTCTATATCCTGAAGTGCACTTGCTTTCCTTCTTTTCAGTATTGTGTGCTTCTAAATATTGATTCAGACAGTATTCTTTCCCTCTTTCACTCTCTGCCCAGAAGAGACTCTGACTCAGATTCACCTGACACAGACCTATAGGTGTTGGTGTGCATTTACCCTACAGTCATGGGCTGAGAATTTTTGTGATGTGCCTTTATTCTGCTATGATAAACTCCCTCATGTTCCCACCCTCGTTCTTAAGCTGTTTCCTCTGTTTTCACAAAATCAATAGCATAACAATGTCTGAATTTTTTTTTTTCTTCCAGTTGGTCAGAGAAACAGTATATTTACTTTCCATGCATTGCAGAATATTTTGGGTTGTTTTTTACTTTTTTCTTTTTCCTGTCATGAAGCACATTTATAATTGGAATAGAACAGTTGTGCACAGACAGAAATAATGAAATTTCCCACAATGGTATATAATCCTATAATATCAGTTAGTCTTATAGGAGTTTGACGGAATGGTCAAATTTTAGAAAATGGCCTGAAGTTAAATAATCTCAAGTGGGAACTGGATCCCTGAATCAAGAGTCTTCCTCTGAGACACAAAATAATTGAAGATAGACTAATTGGCTCACAGACTAGGACATTCTGCTTTCTCCGTGGAGTAAATCCTATTATGGTTACTATATCCATCTGTTAAATGGTTGTATTTTTGCCTGCTGAATAAAAGAATGTTTTGAATTGTATTCAGAGAATAGCTTCTGTTTTCCTTCAGCAAATCATTCCAGAGTTAAAAGTCTTCCACTGAGAATATAAAAAACTTTACTTCTCACTGCAGCTATCCAAACACTGAACTACTTGTTCTGGTCTGTGAATAATACAGTAGATATATTTGAAAAAAACCACAAGTAAAATAGTACCATGGATTGTTCTGAGTTTGATGTATATTTTACAGCCGCTTGCTATTACAGAGAATTAACCTAATATTCAAGAGGTTCTTCTGACCTCTGTTTGCTTCTTTAATCCTATATTGAACTACCTATGTGTTGTGGTTGGAAGCATGTGCCTCATATTTGACAGTTGGTCATGTCACCCATACATGAATGCAAACCATTTATCTTTGAGATTACTCATTATATTTTCTTTTTACATTGCATTATTTTTCTAGAGCGATGCATTTTAATTTTGCTAAGTTCTAGTCCAGCAAGAGTGCCCCAGAGCACTTATCAAATAGATTTATCTCAGGTTTCTATTTATGCATTTAGAAGCAGAACTGAATTCAATTACCTTTACCTTAACACAGTGTTAAGGAGTACTGGCACGGCAATCTCTTCCGGACATTTCTTCCCTACTACATCATATTACTCTTACTAGCAAAAAATTTTACTCAAATATTTTTTTCAGATAACTGCTGGTATCTTGAAATCTTTGGGCACCTCTCATACAACACTGCTAGAAACAAACCTGTGCATTTGGACACTGGTAGCAGCGAGTCCGTGGCATGTCATGACCTTTCTTTGAACTCGTATCGATTCACATACAGCTCTCCAAGGTAACTTCAACTGTTGACAACCTCTGCTACTGTCAGAAGAAAATACCTCATGCCCATCATCTGCATCCAACTGAGTATGGTGGTTTTACTTCATGGTCAGCAGTACAAGTAACCTGTGAATATCAAATGAATCTTCATTTTAGATCAAATCTTGAGGTATAATACTGAGTTTAAGGATCAGTTCCTTACGTCCCTAATCCACTTTCACTACATTTGTTTATTTATTCACAGAGTTGTTGAGGCTGGAAGGCATCTTTTGAGATCATCTAGTTCAATCTTCTACTCAAGCAGGCTAGCTAGTGCTTGTTGATGACTGTCTTGACACAGTAATTTTCACTAAACAACTGCAGAAGATTAAAACATTTCACTTTGCAGCACTAAACCAACGTCTCTGAAAAAGTGACTGACAAATTCCACTCACCATAAATACAACTGTCTGTATATTTTGTATATTTTTATAAATAATTCTAAAGAAACAGTGCATTTGCTTCATCCATGCTACAACTATGTATTTATTTCTTTCCATTATGCTTCTAAAATATTTAGAAAATCAGTCTTATTTAATAGAAGGTTGCATTTGTAACATTCTGTCTAGTATTTTCTCAGTTTTATGAAAGTGTACTCCTTTCTACTGTTACTATATTGGTGCCTGAGATTTACTTTTGTTAAAACCTGGTTCACGCCACAAATAATGATGGTGGAGGATTCCATCTTTTTGATCATATTATCCTTCCCTCACATTCTGTTGTTATCCTCAGGGCCCTTAATGATGTTAAAAGGAAAGAACTGGAGGCATTGTTATGCTCAAGAAACTGCATTTCAGTTCTCAGTGCTGCTGATTGTGTCAAGCTTTTGTCAGCTCTAATTAGAAGTGAACTCCCAGATTTCAGCAATCCAGGTAAGGGTGTCACCCGTTACAGAGGTTGCCCATTTGGGAGGAAAATATTGCTTGTCTGAGTTGTCAGACAGTGCCAAACCATTATGTGGTATTAGCAAGAATCTTCTGGCCTGCAGTTTGACTGGAATCTCTTGAGGTCACTATTAGGATGTCTGTATGGATACAAATGTAGGGCAAGAAGTAAAGCAAATGTAAAGGTTTCACCTTGGAAATATAAATTGCTGAAAACAGTGAAGATCTGCAATATTATTTTGTGCCTCATTCAACTGCTGATTTATAACATTTTTCTTTCATTAGTTAAAAAAAATAAATCTCCAAGCAAACAGGCACTTTTATATTCCCTTAGTATTTCTTCAGCACTTTCCCTCCAAACATTTTACATAAAAAATAATGACAGAACTTGTTCTCTAAACCTGTTATGAATCATTTGGCAGAGAATAAGCATTTAAAAGTCATAATAAATATAGGGAAATATGCAAAAGCTGAAAGATGTCAGATTAACTAATTAAAGTCTCTGAAATGTGTTTGATTGATAGAACAAAAAAGTTTCTTTTGTTTCTCTTTCCACTTTTTTTTTTTTTTTTTTTT
>JAWWEU010000001.1:107552744-107574028 GCA_035583155.1 Acropternis orthonyx | reverse complement strand
TCTCTGAAATGTGTTTGATTGATAGAACAAAAAAGTTTCTTTTGTTTCTCTTTCCACTTTTTTTTTTTTTTTTTTTTGGTGTGTATGTTTTATTGAACTATTTTTTTTTTAGTTCATTGTTCTTAAATAATAAAACTTTTGACCAAAGAACAGGCTGGTTTTAGCTTGGGGTTTATAAAAAAAAAAAAAAAAAAAAGCTCCTGATAAATACGTTTTCCACAGAAAAATGTTATCTTGTCTACTTCTGTCTGCTTTTGTTAGCACAAGAGAGAACAAACTGGAGGAATAAGGGTGCCAAAGTATGTGAATTGCAGTGAAAGAAGATTCCATCTATTTCAGGCTGCATCAAGGGATCAAAAGCACCATGACTCTTTAAAAAGTTAATGGCTACATTATGAGCTTGTATTGTAATAATCCAGATAAAGGAAGCAGAGTTGTGGAATGCCACGGTTTGCTGCCTGATAAACACTCCAGTGCAGGAAAATTCATGTGCCTACACCTGATTGCTCTTCTTCCCAAAACAGATAGGAACCCAAAGGTCAGCAAAATCATACTAAGAACATAAACGTAAATCGCAGACGATGAGTCTCCTGGAAAGATTCTCTTCTCCTCCTCCATCTCTAAAAATTGAATCTTTAATTACATCAGATTTGAAAAGTTATAAACTGTTGAGATGTCAAGTTTTCTCAGTCTGATGTCCATATGTAAAACAAGAAAAAAACAGATGCAATTCAGAGCATCTTGGTGTTGATATACTTACTATGTCAGGAACTATAACACCTATCTCATTAAATGGATCTGCTTTGTCCATCTCTACCACTATTCCTGTGTAAAGGCAGCTCAGATACAGTTAAGGTGGAAAAAAATAATAGAGAACAAAGAATGTCAAGGAGAACAATCTGCAGACATGAAAAGAAACATTTTAAACTCCTGTAACTTAATACAGTTTAAGTCAACATTATCCTTTCACTGCAGAGTTGGGTAACCAATGGTCAAAAACTGCCATTTAGTTAAAAGGATCACTATTACTCTTTTGATTGAACTGCTTAATAGCTTTGCTTTCATAGCCATATTTTCACAGTTCTGTTGTCCAAAGCCTTTGAAGTCAGAGGAAACCAATACATGAAACTCATGTTTAAAACCATTCCTGCCAGCTATTCCCCCTAAACACATTGTATAAAAAAGGATGATAGATTTCTTTGAATAATCTACTCTGCCTTGTGGAAGATAAACTGTTCTGATTATATCTGAGCCTCTTCAACAAATGAAGAAAAGACAAATTCTTGGTAACATAGCTGTTACTCATACTAAAGCACTCTGAGTATCAAGAGTGCCTGAGAGTCATTGACATCAAAGTTACTTGGTAGGTCACATTACATTTTAACTTATGCTTGATGTTTGTTTTGAGAAAAATCGTAAGTGAAGAGTTACTGGGTCAACTCAGACAGACAAAAGTCAAGAAGATTGGAATATTTCCAAAAGACAGATTGTGTTTTGTAGTGGTTTATCAACAGTCTTACTCAGAAATAGAAACCTTTCCCAGATGTCAAGCCTATCAGCCAGTAAATTGGTGAGAATATTCAGGTCAAGTTATTTGTTTCCTTTCTGAGATGCACTCCAACCAATAGGTTTCCTCGGCACATTATGAGCAGCACCTCCACCTGATGGTGTTTTTACAGTAAGGGTCCTTTATTTCACTCCATGCCCTTTACCAAAAAAGAAAAGGGGATTAGGTCCCAGAGAAAACAGGCCATCCAGGCCACCTGAGTAGCATTAACCAATAAGGTGTCTTCTTTGAAAACAACATTAATAAATAATTGTAATACCTGAAACAGGTACAGGGAGTTCCACTCTTACAAATAGATTAATAATTAGATCAGAAACTATTTGTACAGTCATCTAGTAGTGAAAGTGAGGAAGGAAATTCCAAATATGATAGTGGAAGAACTGCAGCAATATGTTTAAAGTAGTGATACACAAAAAAACCCTCAAACCAAACAAAACCAAAACAACAAACAAACAAACAAAATAAAGTGCACAAGTATGTATTAAGAAGCAACTGAACAAATTTGTACTTCCCATAGCCATCTAAATTCTTGGAAAGAGTTACATTCATGAAGTTATTTTTTAGGAAATTAATATTTTTACTGTTACCCAATTAATTTATTTGTGTATATTCTCTTAAACCTTGGATTTCAAGTTGTCTAGGTAATACATTAAAAAATACAGTATACACTTTAAAACAAATCTGTTATATGACAGATGTTTTCTCTTCTTTGTATGAGATGAAATTAACACTGTACTTCTCTGAAAAGAAAATTTAAGCACAGACTCCTGAACAGAACATCTGTGTTGCTTTGGCACTTTCCTATATGAAATGAAAAATAATTTCACACTCTTAGTACAAGCAGGTTTCATCAATATACAAAGCATGATGAAGTTGCCAGCAGCAACTTTTTCTTCCTTAAAAGTATGGATGTTAAAAATCGCAGCTCACAGTATACTTTTCCTGTGTTCTGTAATGAAGAATTGGGATGTGGGTCAAGCAGAGGAAAGCAGAACCAAATCCAGTAAAAGTATTTTTGTATTTTTTTCTGATCTACTCCAAAGTTAGGTTAGATTAATTTTGTTAATTCCACACATTGCATGGAATAAGAAATAATCTGTCAGCAAGCCCTTAGAAGAATGAAATTGTACACTAGAAAAATAATGTATTAAACACAATCTTTACTTGTATTAACAACTCCATATTGTACTGATAGAAAAAATGATAAATTTCAATCATCTAGATCACTTATTAGAAGGGGAAGCAGGAATATCAGTAGTTACCATTTGAAACATGAACCATGTGAGGCATTATAGGTGATAATGACAATACTTCATTCTTTGCAGATTTGCTGTTTCTTAATTAGGTAAGTTGTAATCAGTGGTAAAAAGTTTTGCAAGTTGACAGAGCTCCACTGACTTCCGCCTTTAGTGGGCCTTTTCTCCCATTCAAATGAATGAAAAGGTACAAGGAGTGGCATGTGCAGTAGAAAATAGAGACAATACAGTGGGATGGTGAAGGGGAGTTCTAAGAAGAAATTTCAAACTGTATTTAGTATTTTAGTTAGTTAAGATGAAGGCAAACTTTATGAAATGGTATAATTTTGTTGTTCAGAGTATACACCAGCACCATGTTCTATACCCTATGGATAAAAATTTTAAAACCCCAAGATTTCAAAGCAACATAAAATATGCACCTCCTCACAAAATCATTTTTATCCAATATAGTGATAAGTAGAAAGAATTATGGCACAGAAACACCCTGCATAATGATTTGGGGTTCTGTTATATACATTAAATCATGAGTTATGTTGCATTTTTTTGATATTAATTGGAATTTTCAATTGTTTTCCACTATTTTCACTATGATAAACATGGAATTAGAAATTTTCAAAACCTCCTTTTCCATTAAAAAAACATACAATTTCTACAATATCAATTAAACAAGTTTATATGTGATAATCTGAAATCTAAAAAAAAAATTCATTAAAAAGTTATAGTCAAGAAAATAAAACCACTGTTAATTTTGGACTGTCTTGATCACTAGCTTTCCAAATTACTACTGCTCTTTGACATTTGATTTTTTTCCACCATCTTATCAATTTGATAAAATACCCTTCTGTTCTCATTGAACAAGGAATAAACTGTAGAGGTAGAGTCTGTATTTGACAGTTAATACTCCTTAGTGTTCTATTAGCTTCTTACATTCATTTAGGGCAAAAAACAATTACCTAATAAACAATCTTCTAGCAGTGTGTCTGTGTGTTTTAGGTTGAGCTTTTTGCTTGGTTAGTTGGTTTGGTTTGTTATTTTTGTTTTAATATATGCATATATGCTTTGAGTAGTAGTAGCTGTATTTATTTGCAAGATATCTTTTTAAATCTTGAACTCATGAAACATTTTTTGATGTTTATCTTTAAGTCTTCCTCTCTTTCTTTCATGACATTTATTTCCTAATGTTTCCTGCAGAAACTATGTTTCAGTATAGCTATATGAATCAAAGCTTGATAATAGACAGAAGAGTTGGTGGTGTCACTCAAATAACTCAGAGAACACAAAACTGCTTTGTTAAATCAGTTTACTTTGGAGAAAATTAAAAAATGCCAATTTTCTTCAAACACTGGAGGAAAACTCTGGAGAAGCTGAGCAGTGATATTTTCCAACCATTTAGTGGATTGTTGTTGAATTACACAATTTCATTTTCTTTGGTCTATTGTTGCCTCCAAAGAAGAGTAGTGAAGCTGGTGAAGGATCTAGAGACGAAGTTCTGTGAGGGTTCACTGAGAGAGATGGGGTTGTTTAGCTGTGATTGTTTAGGAAAGAAGGCTCAGGAGGATCCTTGTCATTCTCCACAAGTACTTGAAATGAGGTTATTGTGAGATGGATGGTGGTCTCTTCTCCCAAGTAGCAAGTGATAGCATAAGTGAAGATGTCCACAAGATGCACTAAGGGAGGATTAGATGGGATATTCAGAAAAATTTATTCACCAAGAGGGTTAATAAACACTGGAACATGATAGCCAGGGAAGTAATGGAATCACCATCCCTGGAGATACTTAAGACATGTTAGATGTGGCACTTAGGGACACAGTTTAGTGGTGGACTTGTAGTGTTTGGTTAATGGATGGATCTTAAGGGTCTTTTTCAAGACTCTTTTAAGTTATACTATGCTTCTTTAATTTCCTAGAAACCTTCAAGTTTTGCATAGAAATTTAGTTCCTTCTTTTTTTTATCTAACATGGGCTGAGAGTAATGTAGGAATATAAACCGCTTGTTTATCCAAATATGTTTGCATCATTTCAGGTTCACAAGAAAAGACTAATCCCCAAGGTCAAGGCATGATGAATTTAAGTATAGTGTTTCATTTTATTAAAAATACAGTATTTCTAATAAGGTTGATGTTAGATCTGATATAGGTAGTATGATCAAACTATTGAAGTCATAAATTCTGGGAGAATTTATACCCTTTATGGGACTGACTGTATGTTATTCAAGTCAAATGAATATTTTCAATGATATCTGCAAAAGCAGAGCACACCGTTTCTATGAATGTCATACTAAACTGACAGAGAAATTTGGAGAAATGTGACAGTCTTGTTGACCTCTCTGCCTTTGTGTCTTTTGTTTGGTTTTGATGAAAAGCATTAAAGATTTTTCAGAGAAAATTACTTTGGGAACTTACTGTACAAGAAGTCATTTGAGATGGATAAAGGAATGAGTTCATATAAGAAAGACTTTAGGGTAATTTTCAGTTGCACTCTGGGCAATTAGACACCCACCTTTAATTAAAAGTCAGTGGAGCTGAGTGACTAAGTACCACTCATGAGTTTCAAAGTATCATTTAATTGATAGAGGAATAAATTTAAGAAAAGGGAGAGGGAGACTACATTTGAGTTGAAAAGTAGATTTCTAGGAGTCTGAAATGTTTGGACTGAAAAAGTGTCATTAAAATATTTCTATGAGGCAGATCAAGAGAAGTGCATGGTAGTGCAGAATAGAATAGAAAAGAAACGGAACTGTTGAAGTTTCTGGGTGATTAGAAATGTGTCACTGAGCAGCAAACTGTGCTAGGACTTTTCTGTGAGCAGTAAGATAATGGAGTTGAGAGTTTCTTCTTCCCTCCCACTTCTCTGCACTGCATAAAAAAAGACTGATGACATGGCATTTTGGGTGTTGGGGAGAAGATGCTGCAGCTTCAGAAGATGTCAGGAGCTCCCAGAAAAGAGAGGCCCTGCATGAGGTACAGGGTCCCAGAGACGGAGAGAGGCTGATGGCTGAGGCTCAAACAGCACATCCTGGGAATAACGGTGGCCATTGTGTCAGTGAGCCACTGGCCTCCTCTCTTTGTGGTTGAGTCCATCTCACCACGCCTTACCTTTGGTGTAAGTCTAAGCACTGTTGATACCACAAGGTAGAAAAGTTACAGGGGGGTGAGTTGGGATTCTTTTGTAGTGGGTTGTGCCAATACTTGAAAGAAAAAGGGAAGACTAAATGTATAGAGAATGATATATTCAGTGTCAACAACTGCTGCTAAGTACATAAACATATGTGCATATACAAAAAATCTGTTCTTCAAATTCATTTGCTGCTGTTCCAAGAAAATAAAATCTTAGTAAATAGTAATGACTTTGGAAAGGACCTTGGAAATTGTTGATATAGGTCATTCCACTTCCTTGAATATACTTACTGTTGTAAGAAACAGCATTGCTGAAGGTGGTAGGATTCACAAAAAATCGGACTGGAAGGAAACTCAAGGGATCATCTCATCCTAACTTCTGCCCTAAGGCAAGATAAATTCTACCTAAACCGTTCCTGACAGGTTTGTCAAAGATGTTCTTAAAAACCTTCAGTGATATAAACTCCATAGTATCGCTGGGCAATCTGCTGATTTAAGTGGTGCTTAACTCTCCTTAATATTGGATACATTTTGTAAAGAAATATTGGCCTATATACAAGGAGAATATAATGCTATGCAAAACACAAATAATGCAATTAATAAATAACTTTGTGATATTTTCCCTCAATATTGATTTTTTTTATCATTCAAAGGAATAAAACACATAAGATTTTACATGAGATATAATGAATTATAATATTTTATCACATAATAAAATAAATTTCCTTTGCTGGATAAAGCCTGGTCCATTTGTTAAATTCTGTTTAGAATCTAGAATGTCAATAAAAGACATATAAAGGTATTCTGTGGATTCAGTTTTGAGAGCTAATAAACTTGATATGAAAGAAGCAATAGTGGCAAATTTATCTGTTTAATAGCAGTTCCTTATTTTACGAAAAAAGTCTTTTGTATTATTCTTTTATCAAATATTGCATCCTTTCCTATAGAAGCACTTCTTTCAAGCATTTGGAATTGCTTACAGTGGTGCATATAAGTGTTCATACACGCAATTTTTTAACTGATGTTGTTAAGACTATACACCTGAGGAACGGTAGATGAAACCCATGAAAAAAAATAATATTTATCTTAGAGAAATCAACCCTGCTTTTATTTATACCAATGAATGCAGGAAATTACTTACTCAATATGAAGTCCTTTGGTGTTTATCTTCCAAAACACTGAAACACACTCTAGGCTTTAAATTTACTGCCAAAGAGGTAGTTCACTTACATAGCTACAGAAATTTATCTTTTGATTCTCTGTTTGCTATATTGACATTTTACAGGTACATGTTTATCTCAGTGTAATGCTCCCAGTTTTAGCTTCTGATGGTATCTGTTATTGATAGCCTTGGTGGGGAGAAATAAGACAAACAGGATTTTCAGCCTTGTTTAGTTTGGATTTTTACTTAGATTAGTTAAAAATACAAAAATATTTAACAAGTAAAAATTTCAAACAAAAAAAAAAAATTGGAGCATCTTTTTCTTGGGTAATGCTCATACTTATAAAAGGTCCAAGACAAAACTGAGAAGGTAAGTATATGGTGTAATTACTTCATAATGATTTTTCTTAGTTTATGTTTGTCTTCATGAAACATTTGCACAGGAGTGAAAAGGAGAAATGCAGATGCATAACAGTTATAAAAGAAGTCTTAATAGCTGGGTCAAGTTTCATTTCCTGTTACCTAAAATAATCATATTTTTGACTCAAGATATATTAAAGGAAAAGCAAAAGTCCTGATGTGAACCAGCACAGATCATAGAATTGCAGAATGCATTCAATACATGCAGAAATATTTCTGTAGTTATCCATCATGGCTTAATTTTTGAAGATGATGGCCACTCAGTCCAGGTTAAAACACAGGGAAACAACAGGTATGTTTTAATAATTTTGAAGAGTCTCAGGATTTTTACAGTGGAAATCTGAAACTGTGTAACTGAGCTTTTTTGACCCCAGTTTAAAGTATTTCAGATTAGGTTCTGTCATAAATCTATGGAAGTCTATGTGATTATTTTTGACAAGATGATTTAATCTCAATTTCTGAGCATTGATGTCAGTGCCAGGAACTCTAATGCTGCAATAGGCACTAAATACATATTAGCATATGTACGCTTAAAAGTAAGTAACAAAAAAATGTTTTTAAAAGAAGAAAAGCATACAGAAGTCAAGCAATATAAATTCAGTATTATAAAAAGAAACTCAATGCAAATCAAAATGTCTCATTTGAATAAAGTGAAAGATTTACTTAGTTAATAATAACTTAGTTGTTATCAAGGTAATATTAAGGTCAAAGTGTTTACAAAAAATGTGAGATACTTTCATGTTAAATTAGATAGGATGAAAATGTATGAGTTATATTCTTTCTCTTTGAACCTTGAACAAAGAGGTGTCTGGTTGTGCTTTGGAATTATTTTCATTTTATCAAAAATAAAAACATGAAAAAATCACCTCATTCATAAAAGGGTCTGTGATGGATAGATTTTTATATAGAAGAACAATTACAAAAGTAAGGATAATGTGAGGACAGAAAAGGTTTTGCTCAACTGTGTAGAAGACATTCTAATTGTTCATATTCCTTTTCAAGATTTCTGTAATTTATTTTTATCCTTTTAGTTGCACTTAGGTACAAGACCAATTTCCTTTCCCTACTAGTCTTTGTATTTTTAAGCATACACAGAATATTGAGGCTCATGGACTAGGTTTCCTGGGCCTCTTGAATTGTTGCAATTTAGAGAACAAAAGACAGTGTCTTTGAATATGTCATACAGGTTTTTCAAGTATGCAGTGATATACTGATTTTGAGTATTAAGTTGAGTTGAGTGATGTATGGAGACAAGACAAGGCAAAATTTAACTTTGTGAGATAAAAATTCCAAAGGGGAATTTAAAAGAGCAGAAGATAAAAGAGAGAAAGTAACAATGCAAATTAAAATTTGTCAGTGAAACATAAGGTAATTTAACTTACTGGACTTAGAACACCAGCTAATTAAAGATATGTATAGAGAAAATTAAGTTGGAACAGAATTCCATACCCTTAAACAAAAGCAAGATAGGAAACAAGGAGAAGGAAAAATAGAGGGGTTTGATCCAATCTGATATCTTTTAAATAAACAGAAAAGTTTTTTAAATGAAACTAATAGATCCCCAAATACATTGTTGGCAGAGAAAAACAAAAAGGTTAAAAAAACCGGACAAGATAACAAAAAGGCAATGAAGGTCCCTTGAAACAGCAGAGGGAGAATCTGAATAACAACTGTCCGGAGACTCTCAAATAATAAAGAAATCTGTGAAATATACCAGAAGCAAGCAACATGTAAGGAAATAGGATGAAAATATGGATTTTGGAGAATGTAAAACAAGTAATAGATTTTTACAGGCATTACATAGTTTTCGTTGATTCACATTTATATTGATGAGGATGTTGAATATTCACACACCAACATATTCATGATTCCTTTTAGGTAACACTGAAATCTATAGACTGCTGTTAAATTACAATTTGCATTTAGCAATTTTTGTTCTTACAGTAGTTCCTCAGATATTACTGAATGCAAGAAACATACTCAAATTCTAGGAACCCTTTACCCCCTAACATTTAGCTTCACTTCTGACTTCAAGTATAGTTACGATGGCTGTTAGCTAACAAAAGATTTTTTTAGTATAAAAGTTTGGGCAGCATTAAAAAGTTTTCTTGCATATTATTTTCCAAGAAGAACAAAGTCTTGCTCAGTGCTTTGGTCTAAAGAAATAATGTAATTGGTTCCTAAGCTCTGGTGTCATGGCCAGTCTTATAATTTATGCACTTATGCACCCCATGCATTGAGTGTATGTGTGTACATAGTGAGCTGAAGGACTCAGTACTTCTGGTCTTGGAAAGGTAGAGAATGATACTGTCAGTGGGATACTGCCAAGGAATATGTCTCAGATCTGAATGTGTAATACTTTGTACAGAGCTGTGGATAAGTAGCAAACAAGTTAGTAGTTTTTTGAAGGACCTCCATAGGTTTTCACTTAGCCTGGAAACTTGGAATTAGTGACAGTGAGAATACTTCTGGCTTTACTCAGCAGAGCATTGCCTAAGTCCCAATCTTCAGACAGTAAAGCTTACCTTAGCAGAAGACTTACATAGGATTCTCTATAACCGTTTTGCTAGGATTGGTCTTGAATATGCAAATAACAATCTAGAAAAAAAAATTGACAGAATGGCAGATCACAAAATTATACGTTAGCCAGAGAAAGCGATGAAGGCTTTTGGAGGATTTAGTGGCAATCAAATATGATAGTAGTCAAAACTCACTAGAGGCAAAAACAGAGCAGCATATATAACAAGAGATGATGTCAAACAATTGTACACTTTGACCATGTTAAATTAGCTGAATCGACTAGGGGAAATTACTAAATCCATACTGTCGTCAGTGTAAACCAGTGACCATCAGTGAATAAGAAAAAAACTTATGTTAGACTATGTAAGAAAAAATGAAGCTAACAACTAGTTTTCTAATGATGGATATAATTGTAAGAACATATTTATATTGCAGTGGATGAGATAAAAATTTTGGTGATAAAAGTTAGAAATATAGAAGGTGTCAGAGGACTCTTAAACTGATTTACACAATTTAAAATACAAGTATATATTAGTAAAATAGATTATAAAATTTCTGTTTTTTCATTCTGCAGTTCTGAAACAAGCAGATACCCAAGGAAAAAGAAAATCAAAAGGTATGAAAATAAATAAAACTTTACATGATTTTTGACTCAGCGTGATATTGAAGCCAGCAGCTTGCAAGAAGTTCCAACAGGACCTGAAAATGGTTGATAACTATTTAGGTGGAGAAAATATCTGAGAGCCATTAAATATTATGATCAGGAGAATAAATTTTATCCATTTTAGGTGAAGCTTCATCTGCAAGTAAGGTTTCCCTTTTATGTTCTTCCCTCTATTTGAAGCATCTTATGCTGACTACTCTAAGGATGGGATAGAAGAAGGCTGTACAGCAGAATCTGATCTGGAATGATCCCTGTAAGAAATTAAGAGGAAATATGATATCGCTTCTTTAGATAACATCTTGAAATGTCACCTACTTTTAGTATTTCCTTTTTCTAATTTCAAAAGAGATATCCAGTCTCCTCTAGATTTTACAGCAACATATAAGTCAGAGTTGTCAATGTTGAATTGCCTAATCATCTTTGCCTGTCTATTTTTAGACACCACTTTCTAATGGTATATTCACTGCAGCATTGTGCTGGTTTCCAAATTTAAACAGCCAAGAATACTACTTAAATAGCACTGAAAAGCACTACTGTCTATTTCTCCTACTTCACTGAATGACAGAGATTTGTTTTATAAATAACAGGAAACACCCTCTGCAGGTGTTCCTGCAGGAGCAGGTGTTATCTCCTCTAGAAAACAAGAAAACAAGCAATTTGTATATGACAGTTGTTTGTTTGTTTGGAGACTGAAAAAGATATGTTTGCCTTTAAACATTAAATCAGAGGAGATTAAAAATATGGCTTTGAAAATCTGCAGAAAGGTGAAAGGCTATTTTGAGTGGGACTCATTAAATGAAACACTTGCATTGAGAAATAAAAATAGCAGCATACAACCACTTTGTAGCAAACAATGCACCTGCAGTGCTTCCCACTAAATAAGATGAACCAAAATTTACTTACGTAAATACCTAAGCCTTGCACTACTCCAAAACTATGAAAGGGATTGCAATTTGTTCACATTTCTGTGGGGTTTTCATTTATGTGATACATGAGCAAAAAGAGCCCCTTAGGTGTCATGTTGCATTTGATTACAGAAAAGGTAATTTAAAAAAATATTCTTGGAAATGATACTGCATCAGTTATATTATTTACATATTATTGTGTCTCTTAAAATGGAAAAATATTAATGATAATAGCTTGCTTTCTGAACAAGCAAACTAGGAACCATGCTGACAGTGACAATACCTAGGAAACCCAACCTTATGTTGATTGCCATGATTACTCTACACATTAATCTAAGAAACTTCATTATTCTTTTGCCTTATGCTGGTTGAGCAGGGTATGCTGGTAAGATTTTGCTCACACAACTAAAAAGCTAATAATGACTTATAGTTATTGCCACACTTTTAATAACTCTGCTTTGTTCCTCATGGATATAATGCAAGAATAGAATACTATTTCCATTCTATTCATTTCAGTATTGTTTCTGATATAAGACTTTGTCTAATCCCACCCCACACAGCTACTCTTATGCAATTATGTGATGTAATTGTACTTATTAGACATTGTGCTTGTACAGCCATTAGATAACCGAGAGACAAGCTTCATAATAACTTATTGTACTTGGTACCTCTAACAGCGGGTGATAAACCCAAAATCTTGTAATACTTTTTTTTTTTTTTTTTTTCAAATGTGGAACTACTTTTATTTGAAACCAGTCTTCAAGGCATACAATTTGATGACTTTGCATAGGCCCTATATAGGAAGAAACTTGATATATCCATGAAAAGACATGAGTCAATATATAAAATTCACAGCCAAATGTGTACTAAACATGAATAAATTCATGGAGAATATACTTTTTTTGAACTAAATGTGTTGGATCTGAAATCCTGGGTCTGCATCTGACTGTGCTAGAGTTAACTTTCATAGTAACTTGCATGATGTTTTGGATTTATGGCTAAAACAGTGTTGGTAACACATCAATGTTTTGATGCTTGTTGAGCAGTGCTTACACAGCGTCAAGGCTTTCTCTTTTTTGTTCTCTGCTCCCTGCCTATCAAGTCAGCTGGGAGTGCATAAAAGGTTGGGAGGGCATATGGCTGGGACAGGTAACCCAAACTGGCCAGAGGGACATTTCTTACCATATGATGTCATGCTCACAAACACGGAGTTAGAAGAAGAGTGGGTGGTTTTGGCTTTCAAGGAGGCCTTTTCTTGGAGACTGACTAGATGTCAGTCTGCTTGTGGAGGATGGTGAATGATTTCTTTTGTTCCACTGGCATATCTGTTTGGTATCCATACACTCCCCACTCCCTCTTCCCTTAACATATTAATCTCCCTTTATCTCAAACCATGAGCTTTCTCACTTCTTTTCTTCCTGTTTTCTTCCTCCATCCCACCCAGGCATGAGGACTAAGCAGTTGGCTGTGCAGAAGCTTGACTGCTGGTTGGCATCCAGCCTTCACAACCCTATTCAATCATACACCTTTTGTAATCTACATTAAACTACAATCATAGTGACTAAGTAATTTCTTTCTGAACTATTCCAAATACATTCTAGCTACCACAGCTCTATGGCCTGAGAAATTCAAAACAAATAGTTAACAGAAACAAAGATGAGAGAACAGAGGTTAATCTCTAACTGCTGAGGATGTATAGAGCCCCAGGTGAAAAATAAAAAAATACTGATAAAGCATATCTGACTAAATTAAAATAAATTATTAACACATAATGACTAATTTGTCATAGCTAAGGAATAATAAGAAACCAATTTGCTTCTTAAAAAAATATTTTTTTATTTTGGGTAAGCTACTGAAGTCACAGTGTTATATTTGAAATCAGAATTTGGTTTCGTGAAATAAGTAGAACTTTTCAACAAACAAACAAACAAAAAATTATTTGGGTTCTTGTGTTATGATGCTATCCTTGAATTAGTTTAGTCACATTTATATTTACCAGGTAATTAAAATATGCAAATATATTATAATTCCACTTCATCTTTCCCCTTTGCAATGTAAAAAAAAAGTTCCACATTTGAAATATTACTGATTAACTGAACACATCATTACACTATCTTACTTAAAATCTTTGCTTGGCTCTTGACTTGTGTTTACTACTCATTGAGCAATATTATCTTGTTATGTCACATTTTTTTCCTTAGATAAATTAACATGTGACATGAAGATCCAAGTGATCTTATAACATTATTTTCCTCTAATGTGCCGTTAGCTTCTTCCTCTCTCTAGATATCTAAATTCTTGATCCTGTCTTCATTTACCCTGAATTTTTGAAGTGAAGTCAAAATTATCTAATTCTTGTTAGCAACCACTTGAATAGCTCCTTGAGGAAGCACCAGTGGTGACATCTAACCTGAGCTTATTACGTGAGTACTCACAGTACACTCTTCCATCATTCTCAAACCAGGACAGGAAAATTGCTCCAGATTTCTGAAAGACGTTGTTCCCCATGCTGGGCTTTTTTGCTGCTTCCTTCCCAAGTAGCAGTGAATTTTCTGTGGTTGAACTTAGATGTTACAGTTGGAAAGTACCAATGGTACAATTCAGCTGACAAATTATATGGTGGAAATAATAAATAGCCACATACTCAGCTGACCTCTGATGCACTGGAAGAGGCAGAACAGTCTGAACTGGCACTGATATTGCAATAAAATCTCCATCTGCTTCTTCCCGTGGGAATACAGTGGAATGAGTCTCCTCCAATTAATCTCTCTCCATGGAATATAATGGGATTGTAAAATTTACTGTAAACACCCTCTGAGGGAATATTGTAAAGTGGACAGAACGAAATTAAGATTTCTAAGAAATAAATTGAACTGGCTAATACAGTTCTCCATGAGGTCTGTAAGGGCAGTATGCATGTGTGAGAAATACAGTAGTGCCATTATCTCTGTGGATTTTATGCAATCATCATAGTTTAGAAATAAGCACATATACCATAGACATAACTGACTAACTTATTCTAAGCTTCATAATGCATGTTTGCCCTTGAAATCTTCTTATGCTATTATAGTAGCAGTGAAAAGACTGTTAGCCATGTCCATAGTCACTGTCTCCCTCTGTATTTCATGTACAGTACACACAGCCTGAGTGGGTCTGTATGAGGAGGTTGTGCTACTATGAGGTGCAGGCCCTTTGTGGGTCACACAGTGTGAGAGGAGAAAGAACTCCACACTGGGGAGTACAGTCCTGAGCCACTGATTTTCCCATCTGCCCTCGATGCCAAAAATGAGTGAAGGTCAGGTGTCTGCTGTTTCTGCAGACATCAATCATCCCACAAACCACTACAGAGGTGTCTTTTCCCAACCATCCTCTGCTCTGAAGCTCTTTGACTCTCCTAAACTTCTTCCTGTCATGTGTCAAAACACAAACAAACTGAATACCTGTAGCAAAACCCCTCAACCCCTTTCTTTGTGGCTTGTTTTGTTTTCTTCCATTAACCCATCTATTTGTTCCTGTTTCTTTCCTTCTGCCTCAACCAGTTGTGTGTTTGGTGTACATAAAAATTTAATAGTGTGCTACAAAGGCAAGCTCTGGCTTACATAATCATAAAAGATTACCATAAGAGTGTATGTCACTGCTTTTGGTTTTGTCGTGTTCTGATACAGGCAATATATTGATATTAGCAGGCCAGCTTCTCAAACTGGAATTGCCATAGAGGTAGACAGACACTTGTTCCATCTCCCATCTCAGTAGATGTGTCTGAATATCTGTTTAAAAATCAGTGTGGTGCTTAACACTTCCCAAGTGAAGTCTGACTCACAGATAAGGTCACTTGCACCTCAGTGACTTCTGGACATTGGGTACAAGTGGCTCCACAAAGTGGGGACATGGCGAGCATAAAGAGCCAAAGCTGAAAGTGATGACAGCACAAAGAAAAACAGCAGTGATCCTGACAAGGATATTAAACAGGAGAATCAATGTCGGAAAATAGCTGCAAAAAGCCAAAAGAGATCAGACATAAAGGAACAGCATGATAGACTTATCCGCTCCTTTAGAACAAAGAACTCTGAATTAAAACCTAGATGAGATATTTTATGATAACTGCACATTCTATCAGAGCTAAGCAAAAAGAAAGATATTGAGAAGGGACATTCAAGTTCTACTTGAAATTTAAAAAATGTGCCAAAATTTCTTCTGGACTTCCCTAGAAATGGCCATTTTTACTTATCCTATTGTAATTTAACCCCAGTGGGCAGCTCAGCCCCACAGAAGAGCTGCTCGATGGTCACTTCTCAGTGGGATTAAAGAGAGTACTAGAAGTCTAAAAGTGAGAAAACTTGTGGACTGAGTTAAAGACAGTTTGATAGGTAAAGCAAAAGCTTCATATGGAACCAAAGCAAAATAAGGGATCCATTCACCACTTCCCATAGGCAGGCAGGGTACCAGCTGTCCTGGCTGTGTCCTCTCCCACCTTCTTGGTCATTCCCAGCCCACTCGTGCGTGGTGCGAGACAAAGAAAAGGTCTTGACCCTGTGTGAGCGCTGCTCAGCAGTGCCTGAAACATCCCTGTGTTATCAACATCCTTTTGGTCACGTATCAAAAACACAGCACTGGAACATGGAGACATTAATGTTGTCACAACTGAAAACAGTACACACATACAAAATATCTTTTCCTATTCTCTTTCTTATTTTTATTACAGAGTATCACATACAAATTCTACAACCTGAGGAGCATCCTAAAATCTCAAGGATGTCAATGATGGGATGCTTCTAAAAGGAGCTGTGGTATTTTTGTTTAAATTGTTCCTTATTTAAAAATCATTCAACATACCTCATGGAAAGATTTTAAATAAGTTTTGTTTATCTCAGTGGAGTAAGGAAAACAGTAGAAAAAACTCCAGGAGAATAAACATTTCCTTCAAATTGTAACATGCCTACTTTACTTCTGATCCCTCAAATCCTGAGCATCCTTCATATTCACTTAGATTTTAGCAGCAGCTAAGCATACAGACAACCTAATGAATTAAGTTCATCCTCTCTATACCATGTTATGCTCACCCATCATACATCTTTTTTTTTAAAATAATATTTTTTTAAGAAGGAATGCAAATTTTTGTGTAGATGCAAAATTATAAATTTAATATGGTCAGCTACAGTTTTGAAAATATTCCTTTTCTATTTGAGCAGGCTGATAGTAGTATTTCAGGTATTTGCAAATCTTTCCTTGCTATTTCTTATTATCAACTCATACAACAGAAATGCATAAATGGTTAGTTGAAAGAAAAACAACTCAAACAATAGATTCCTGTCATAATCACAAATTACTCTCAGTATTAAAGGGAATAATAACGAGAAAGAGAAAAAATAGCAAACAGCAGAATTAATAAATTATTTCTGAATCATTTGTGTACAGCAAAAAAAAAAAGGTAAAGTATACATTATATGTGGCACATTAGTTTATCTTGTAAAGATAAATAAAGATATTTTAACTTACGGAGATGAGAATTTTAAGTGATTTCACTGCTTTTCCAACATGAAAATTATGCATATTCTGATCTCCAATTTGAAATAAAATAGTGATAGGAAAAGGATTTTGAAAATTACTGAATTACAGCTAAATCAGAAAGTAAGTAAACAATCATTCTCTTCCCCCCCCCCCCTCCCCGATTCCAACAGCAACAAAAAGTTGCAATGGGCAGATTCAAAATGGAATCATAGACTCACTGAAAAGAGTCCTTTAGTACTTGTTTTCAGGTTGCTTTTTCCATTTGGCTATTTCTACTTTAAAAAAAAAAAATTAAATTTTTAATCTGTTGTAGGAATGTTAATTGCTATTGTCTCATGAGGTCTGAATGACTTTGGATATAGAAGCATCTGCAGGGTGAGTAAACAACAGCTACTAAGTAATCATTATCATATTTGGATTTCATTTAAAGTTTTTTGTTTGTTTTCCTTCTGTCTCTATAGGGTAAAGAATCAACACCTGCCTAGGAAGAAGCATTCAGAGGCAATTTCTCTCAATTATTTTTCTGAAAATTCTCTATGCTGAAAACATTGTTATGAGGTATTGTTATACCAGGATATTTCAGAGTCATAATCTGGCAGGTGATCACATTTCAAAATTTTACTTCACTTCTTTGAGTCTTCATTCTCTTAATATCTTCATTATTTATAGACAAATAATCAGTAAAATTAAGATAGCAAATTTTACATTTCTGCTGGGTTTGGCTGAGATGGAGTTAATTTTCCCCACAGCAGCCCTCAAATTGCTGTGCTTTGCATTGGTAACTAGAAAGGTGTTGATAACACACCAATGTTGTGGCTACTGATGAGTAGGAATCACACAGCCCCAAGACTGACCCTCCAACATTCCCCTCCCATCATTAGCCTGGGCATGGGAAAAATCTTGGGAGAGGACACAGCCAGGGCAACTGACATAATCTGAACCAAAGGGATATTCTATACCATGTTATGTCTGCTCAAATATAAATGTTGAGAGAAAAGCAGAGGAGAGGGGGCAAATTTGCTGTTAGGATTTTCGTCTTCTCTAGCAACTGCCAGGAAGTGACTGGGCACATCACCTGCAAGTAGAGGAAAAAAGTCTTTTGTTTTGCTTTCCTTCCTAGCACAACATTTGCTTTTGCTTTTTAAAACTGCCTTTATCGTGTCCCACAGGGTTGTTTTTTTCATTTTCTTCTCCTATTTTTCTGATGAGGAGCAGAGTGATAGAGCAGCTTGGTGGACACGTGTCATCCAGCCAACATCAGCCCTGCACCAGCAAACTCTGGCTCTCTTTCATTGTTTCTCACCTATTCTTTTATAAAAATGTAGGAATCAATTTTAAAATATGTGTTTTATCTCAAAATGGAATTATTTTATGAAGATATATTACTGAATTTGACACTGTATGACCGTGGTTCTACTCTAGTTAACTCCTTATAAATCGAAAATATCTGCATAATATCTAACGCACTTCCTATTTTGGGTGTCTGAGAAGTCTGTGTTCCCTACAACAATTTCTTAGCAACCTTGTATATGAAATGTGTAGCAAATGATTTACAGTAAGGAACTAGCTGAGTACACGTGGAAAATATTGAGACCACAGAGACTACAAGGAGATCTGCAAAGCAGTTCAACACCAAAAAAGATTTGACCACTGGGATTATCAGGTCTTGAAGAACGAATATGTCCTGCCCTGCCCTAGACACAGACACACTTAGCCCTTTAAGAAAAAGGTATCTGGAAAAGAATAACAAGACTATCAGGAAATTCTTCAGCACTGAAAGAATCACCAAGTGACTGATTACATTTAAAGTGCAATGGCTTAAAGAATATGGGAGAGCCTCAATAGCACTGTTTGTACAATTTCTCAATAAACTGCTAGTCTAATTATATGTAGGATAGTATGAGCTAATACACTTTTATCACAGTTTGCAATGAAAATTCAGCATTCAAATGTTAACTGCATTCAACACTGCATTTAGATTGTCCTTTAAAATCCATTTTCTGCAGCATTGATTTTACAACTAATAATTAATTTTTCTCTGTGTTACCAGCTCACCATTATTAGAGGCAATAGAAATAAAAGTAAAAAATAAATGTAAAGGCTGCAGTGGTGCTTTGCTGCCAATGCTTAGACTAAGAAAGTCAATTTAATAGCTGTTAGCTTGTCAAATACTTATTTATGCATAATCAAACAATGTCTTAGAGTGTTGCAGTGGATAACAAATATTCTCAACCAGTTTCTTGAGCATTTGCCTTCAACATCTGAAAAATATAAGGCAGTCTCAGGAATACCTTGCAATCTGGGAAAATAAACAGCCTAGCAACAAAGCCTTTATAGAGATCATCTCAGAATTTACAGAAAGGCAACATGCATATAGAATGTCATTTTAGGTGATCCATAGTCAGTTGGTCTAATAGAGGTATTTCAATGACATCTTTGTACATCAGAAAACTGCAGTAACTCCTTGTGGTCTTAGTCACAGCTAAGCAACATTACTGATCAGTCAGTAAAATTTAACTAAACCCTGCCATCTGTTTTTGGCTAGAATAGAGTTAATTTCCTTCATAGTAGCTTGTGAGGGGCTATGGTTTGGATTTGTGATCAAAACAGTGTTGGCAACACAGGAATGTTTTTGCTGTTGCTGAGAAGCTCTTACAGAGTCAAGGCCTTTTCTGTTCCTCACCCCACCAACCAATGAGCAGGCTGGGGTGCACCACAAGCTGGGACAGCTGACCCCAAACACTAAAGGGACTTCTTATACCATATGACCTCATTCTCAGCAATAAAAGCTGGGGCAAGAAGGTAGAACTGGGGACATTTAGAGTTGCAGTGTTTTATCTTCACAAGTTATCATTAGGCATGATGGATCTCAGCTTTCCTGAAGTTGGTTGAACATCTGCCTGCCTGCCTGCCTGCCTGCCTGTGAAAGCAGTGAATTAATCTCTTACTTTGCTCAGCTTGTGTGTGCAGCTTTTGCTTTGCCTACTAAACAGTCTTTAACTCAACACGTGTTTTCTCACTCTTTTGATTCTCTTCCCCACCCTACCTGGACGCACTGAACAAGTGGCTGTTTGGGGTTTACTTGCTGGCTGGGGTTAATCCATAAATAACAACTGTGTTTCGAAAGTTTGGAGAACAAATATTTAAATCCACAAAAAAAAAAAAAAAAAAAAAAAAAAAAAAAAAAAAAAAAAAAAAAAGAGAGAGAAATAACACAAAATAAAGACCTTCATATATTTTTCATGCTTTCAGAATGCACACCCATCTCTCACTGCATTTAAGATGCAAAAAAAAAGAATATATTCAAGATAGAATGCTAGCAGTAATATCCTGTGTTACACTCTAACCCTTTGCATTGTTACTGCATATGCTTTGGTTGGTTTGATGTATCTGAGTATGAAAGCAGGAAGGAAAAAACAAAGTTTATTTTTGGTATGTACAGGGCTAATAACATGCTGCCAAATGTTTAGCAATTTTAAGGATGTGAAGGTGCTACTTGCCAGTGTTTTAAAGATCCATTAGAAACTGTTCTCTGATAGACAGAATCTGAATGTGTTTATCTGTTTTGTGTTAAAGGTGTTGACCTAGTGAAAGGCATTTTTATTACCTTTCTTTCTGCTGGATGAGGAGTTTATAGTGTGCTTGCAGCATCAGTAAACAAGTTCCCCATTGAATTTATTTTGTGATTACTACTGAAGCAAACAGAAGCCGTTTTTTCTGTTCTTCCTAGCAGAAAATTAAACAATGTCACAATTTGGAATGGGTATGAACTGATATTTTCCCAGTGGCTTTTACCAGAATGTAGTCATTTAGGTTAAAAAAAAAATTGCTAACATTTTTCATAAATTTTACTAAAATAAAAATGCAATGCAAGCTTGGAATTGGATTCTATATATCAACAAATGCACATCTAGGGAGCAAAACATTAATGCAAAAATAAGCTTATGTTTTTCTATCCACATCCCCATTCACCAATGACAGAAAACATGATTAAATTTAACCTAAAGGTAACTTTAAATATTTCTTTAACAAAGGATATCAACTTGTCCACATCACATAGTTGTTTATTAACACTTTAATCTTGACATGCTGTGATGGGTTTGATAAATCCCAAAAAACTCAGATTAAGGTTTTAGTTTTAGCTAGGCCCCAGTTTTGTGGGTCA
>JAWWEU010000001.1:107535635-107550647 GCA_035583155.1 Acropternis orthonyx | reverse complement strand
TTCATTGTTAGCAGTTCATGAGAAATTACATAGAGGGTGTAGAATACACAGTCTTAGCCACACCCACACAGTGACAACCTGGTCCTGGTCACTATAATCAGGACAGCCTATTTAAAGAGAATTAAAAAAGTCTGACTTAATTGGATGTTTACCTTTAAATAGTTTTTTTTTTAACCAACTTATATAGAAGAAATGAAAATGTATTTTACATTTGATATGCAAACTGAGACAGCACATGGGCAAAAATGTTCTGTAAAATAATTTGACCAGTTGACTGCATAAAGAACTTTGGAGACAAGGGAATCCCCATAGAGAATGACAAATAGTTCAACAAAACAGAAGTATTCAGAGCGATGCACATTCATCTTGTGCTTTGTAGGATGAGAACAAAAGGGAGAGATAGAAAGATATGGAGGGAAGGAGGAGGAGAGAGAAGGGAGAGAGAGAGAGAGAGACAGAAGTGACAGCTCTTGAAAACTGCTGCTTATTTAATTCAATAAAGGCAGAAGAGCACCAGGGTCTTTATGGAGTGTCCAAACAGGGTCAACACAGGGTGTGTCCAGCAGAGGGAGATTTTTACCACGTGTATGACAGATTTGTCTGTACTTCAGCCTACAGGATTAGTTACTAATCATCTTTTTTTTTTTTTTTTTAAATATGCTTGTGTGTTTACATATGTTAGGATGCCCTTGAATTCAGTCGACTGTGAAAACTTTTCAAGATTCATCCAGCTGTGAATGCCAAAAAGGCAAATTTTGATTCCAGTTTATAATGCAGACTCTCCTTGGAGTTGTATCCATGCTCAACCTGGAATAACACCACATACTATAGCATAAGGCTTTTTGCTGCAATCCATGTAATTTTTTTTACACAAATAGAAAAAATAAACTCTGGTCCAATATTAATAAATTTTTATGGATGGAAAATATGAAACAGACACCTTATTACAACTGAAAAGAGTTATTTTAATTTTTTTAATAGTAAACCTTCCTATTTCTGGGAACAAGATTGTTTTAACTGGAATAATGAAATATTTTTCTGTATTCACAGAAAAATATGAATATTGGTGATGTTCTACGGAAACTGAGTCTACATGCCAAACAAATGCTCTTTGGAGTGGGTGATAAATTGATCTGAAAAAAACCCACTTTTTTCTTTCCTATAATTTCTTTGCTCTATTGTCATTGCAAAAGTACCTTATGGGAGTGGAGGACAATATTAAAACAATAGCTATGCAGTGAAATACATTTAAATAAGTATATTAAATAAATAAAAACTGAAGAAGAAATTTAAATGTTCTGGTTAGTTGGAATTTTTTTCTGAGAAATGTACAAATGAAAAAATATTGTTCTTGGGTGAATGTATAAAGCTTTGAAGAGGAAAAACTCATTACTTAAGGGCAAATAAATGTATCTTTTATCATGTAATTCAACTCAGAATAATAATTCTGAGTTAGTTGTTCTGAGGTAGGATTTCTTTATATGAAGCCTTAATAAGATGGAAAGATGTGGTTTCATGCAAGTGACTCAAAGGGTTTCCTTTGAAATAAAAGAAAAAAAAAGCCTTGAGTTAACTAATAGCATCAAGGGAGAACTTTCTTTGCTTTAAAGAATAATTTATTCAAGATTAATAGTAGCAACTCAGCAGAATATATGCAACTTGGTCCTTGATAGGACTGTATAAAAATCCTTCTTCCCTTAGGACAACACCCACCTTCTTCACCTAGTAAGGGAACCCAGCATGAGCCACTTGTGTTCTCTATTATCAAGCTACCCTTTGTGCCAGCCGAAGTATTTTTGTCTGTCACCTCTTCAGCCAATTCCTTCACACCACTGTCTAGTTAGGTTTTTCAACAGTAGCCTGAAAAAGTAAAGTAAGCTTTTTTGTAAGGAGAATTTTTTCTTCTTTTGTTTTCAGCCTACGTACATGGGAAGTTTAGAAACACAATGACCCATTAAAAATCACAATTAAACAGCTCAAGGCAGTATTTCAGTTTAAAGCTTTTTTATTACCTACTGCTCTAAAAAGTTGGAGAGTAAGCATGAAAAGAGACTGAAGGTTAAAAAAATGACAATATTTAACAGTTTACTATGAAAAATCCTCTAGGAACATTTGTCTATGGTGTGAAGGCCAGTGTGAGGACCTCTGTACCCGTTGAGCCCTAGGTTAAAATTACACAAAGCAGATGAAGACCTCATTTAGAGACACATGGGGTGGGCCAAAGAAAGGATCATGGAATGTGGGGCTGCACAGGGTCCAGTGGTACATTGCTGTTACTGATTAAACTGGTAAATAACGAGCTCAAAAAGTTTTGAGCAGCTGTTGGTGTCAGAGATCAGATTCATCTTCAGCAGGAAGTAATGAAGGTAACAGAATTTAAAGGGCTCTGGAACAGACCAGAGCCCAAAAGGATTACACCCCAAATGTTCTTGAACTGCAATCTGGTTTGTACTATTTTGTTTTGGTTTTGGTTACCAGACCATCCGTAATTGAGACTTGATTTCAAAAACATGTTAATTATTCATAGACATTCACTGAACAGTTTGTATAAATACTGTTAAAATAATGCTGTTTTTCTTAATCTACTATCTTCAATTTAATCTCTTATTTGTACTGTGGTTTTGGTCATAAAAATAATAATTAAACACAAATTCAAGAGCAGATTTGTGGGATGTGAAAACAGACCTCTGACCTCAGGTTGTTTATTGGGGAACCAATCTGTTCAATACAATGGAGGCATTTGCTCAACAGTCATCAGCATAAATAGCACAATGGACTACTGAGCTGTCAAGGAGGGAAACACTGTAAACATAAAAAATGCCATTCTGAACAATGTCTCTGCTACCCTTTAGATCACTTACAATGTTTCTGTTGTTTTATTATGCACTTGTGTGCAGATTGCTTTTTATAAAAAGAAGCATCATTGCTTCTACTGACCAGCCAGTGTGTTTTGAATTTATGCCATGTGTTGTAATCTATGCTCAGGAGTTGTTATTGGAAATAATCTGTAAAATGGGTGGAAGGAAAAACAGTGATTAGGTGTGAACATACTTTCTGAGAAAACACTCCAAGGTTTCAATAGTAAGCTTCTTGAAATGATGTAATTCTGCCAAAAATTAGTGGCATTTTTAAAGGCCTAAAACATCTACTTTGTGCCCCCTAGAATTTAAAGCGGATGTCCAGTTGTTTACTGATTAATGAAAAATAAAACCACAATTAACACATGTTGGAGTTTACTGGATGTGGTTTATATGAATATAAACATACTGTTGCAGCTACAACTATTCTTCAAGAACCAGATCATATGTAATTTCAATTGACTGGCTTCTGGCATATCACAAAGCAAATATTTTCTCATTATTAGATGGAATATATATATGCAAACCTTTCTTGGGGTCTGCAATCTCTTCTAGTAATATATTCAAAAATTTTCTTTTTTTTGAGTAACTTACTATCATTTTCCAGAAAGGTCTATGGAAACTTTCACTGTATGTATTAATTATAAATAATTTACTGTTGTTGAATGTTTGACAACTGCTGAAAGGATGCATAAAATTGCTTGGTAATGTGTTAGCCTTATTTTTACATTATAATAATTTTGAAAATCAGGTTTCTAGTAGCAATGCATCTATGAATTCGGTTTCTATTTCCATGGTTATTATTCTGTAGCTAAACTTCACATTTTCTTTCTGAACATTTTTGGCACAGAAAAGAATTCCATATTGTTCTCAGAGCATAGCCTCTATGCTAACATACATTGGAGTGGAAAGAGTTTTGTTCTTTATTCAAGAGCTTGTAAAACTTGCTGCAAGAGAGGCCTCTTGCTGCCCTGGAGTAGTAGAATGTGTTATGATGTGCATGTTGATAAAAGGAATTAATATAATATACGTGCATTGACTGGTTTAAGTAACAGACAATAAGCTCTGACAGAAGCATTCTTTTGCTGGTTTAACTGCATTTGCTGTCTAAGCAGTATGAATGAGAAGTTTATTTGTTTGGTTGATTAGTTTTTTTCAAGATTTGATTTCCAGTAAAAATACTATCTTCAAACTGAACCTCCTGGAGTGTCAAAAATGTTTTTTGTTTATATGATTTATATGCTTTCACAGCAAGAAAGACAGAAAACTCATCAGTGAGGTTAACACTGAGAAATAGGTAGTCACCAGAAAACTATATTGATCTGGATGAGACTGAGCAGCAATGCAGTGTAGAACCATTCCAGAGATGAGGTATTTTCTGCACCTGCAGTCTTAAAAGCCTAGAACAGAGCAGATCAGAAAGAATGGAATCCAATAGACTAGACTAGACTAGGAGAGACAATAATAGAATACAACCTGATGATGTCTTAAAAGAGGGCCCACAAGTAAATTGTTGTTACTATGATTATTACTGAGTGATGTTCTCTGGCTTGTACTGTTCAGAAGATCTCTTTTAATGTACAGCCTTTTCTGATCTCAAAAAGCATGAATCTTCAGCAGCTATAAATCCATATATAACCAATGTCATCAGTAGATTTACCTTGATTTAGACTGAACAAAGATCCGATTAAAAGAAGCTAAAAGCTGTTTATGCCAGAACAAATATTTTAAACCATTCACTTATAGGTAACAGCATTTTGTTTCTACCTTGCATCCATTTCAGAAGTGCCTGCAGTAAGATATTATTTTTAATAAAACAACACACTTCAGTATTGTTTAAAATTTGTTAATTAGTTATAAAACTTCACTAATTCAAATTTTTAAATTAAGCAAAAATGCTTTATTTTCCTCAAAACATAATGTATATCCACAAAAACAAAGTTTTCAGTGAAAAACATTTTTTTTCCCATCTAATAATTGGCCAAATGTTGAAAATATGAAATAATGGATAAGTTATTTATTTATTTAGTCATTTATTGTTATTCTCTTGCAGTTCTGTATCAAATTACACAGAAGAGAAAAAACAAGTCTTAAAGTGAAAATTTCACTTTTATTTTTCTGAAGTTTTCTTCACTCATCACTATTCTTTCTTAGCTTAATCAAGTTTGTCATGGTTTAACCCCAACCAACAATGAAGTACCAGTCAGTTGCTCAATATCTGACTCTACTGGTTGGGATGAGAATTGGGGAAGAAGAAAAAAAAAATAAAAAAAATCAAACTCTTGGGTTTATATAAGAATGGTTTAATAATGTTTTAAAAATAAAATATAATGATAATAAAATATAATTATAATAAAATATAATGGTAAAAACAACAACAAAATGTCAATAATAATATTAATACTGATTGTAATGTAAAGGTGGTGGTGAGGAATAAACACCAAGAGAAAGAATTGTTACACAGTGCAATTGCTTACCACCCCACTGACTGATACCATAGTGAGCATCATGTCCTGTGATATAGAATAGCCCTTTGACTAGTTCAGGTCACCCATCCTGGCTATGTTGTGTCCTGGTTTCTTGTGCACCTGCTCACTGGCAGTGCATGGGACTCTGAAAAGTCCTTAATTCACACTCAGCACCACTCAGCCACAACTAAAATATCAATGTGTTATCAACACTATTCTCGTATTGAATTCAAAACACAGCACTGTGACAGCTACTAAGAAGAAACTAGTGCAAAGTTATTTATGACATTTTATTTTAAGGACTATCGGCTAGTTTTGTAGGGTTTTAATAAACGTCAGGCTGTTGTAGATAAAAATAATTTAGCTCAGTGAAATATGGGTATGGGCAGAGGCATTTTTGGTGTATGATCATTACTGATGGAAGTTAAAGACAAAGCACAATATTTCATGAGATGTGCCTACTAAGGTATAACATGTTCAATAAAAAGAAAGCAAGCTTACAGTCTGTCTGTCACTTCAAGGAGAGGTGCACCAGCCTTCACAAAATGCTGACTTCTACTCATGTGATACTACTCTAGGAGTTACAGTTACCCAAGTTTTTAATCTGTTAGAAATATCATACAGGTTAGGCAAATTATTATTATATTTTTAGTTCTCCTACTATATATATGTGTGTGTTTGGAAAACAAATAGTCAAAAGAGGTATATGTAATATTTCTTGTCAGTAACTATGAAACTACATGTTCTAAAATTAAATAACAAAACTGCCAAGAGAAACATATGGTAGACAGAAATTATATAAGTAGAAACCATATTTATACATAGATTTGGGTTAAAAACACTTTATAGTTTTTAGCAAGATAGATACGGAATTGTATGCATGGTCAGACCACATTTATTAATTTACCACACACGTACGAAACTTTTTGGGGAATAAGGGGTTGATCTGAGAGCTGATCTTGCAGAAAAGATCAGAACTAAGCCAATGGTTTGTAGTCTATTTTTTATTAATTCTCCAGAGTGAAAAATTGCAATACAGAAATTTCAAGTTTCCCTTCTCGTTTGTCCCAAAATTTCTTCCAAAGGAAAAAACAATTCCATCAAGCTGTTCATCACAACTCTAACTTTAGTTAAAAGGCCTCCTTAAATCCACAGTTTAAGACACTAACCTCACTCACTTTCATTGTCCTGGCATTTGTAAGAAAAGTGACATTTGGTGCTGCTCGTGTAGTTGGTATGACTTGCCTTTATCTGCTGGAGCTCAGACTGGAGTGACATGAAGAATCAGGACACAATAAAGAGGACAGAAATCCTTCAGGAAAGGCAGCCAACTCAAATGCATAAAGGTCATGCTCATTTATTATTTAGCTTATCACTAGGAAACTCATATGAAAAAGCCTCTTAGACTCTGTAAACATTACACTACCTTTATTAGTCTGATCCTAAGGGAGCAATGCAGTGGAACTGATGTGGGGGAAATATCTACATAACTAGAAATACAGGTGTTAATAATATTCCGCACTGCTGTGGGGGTGGATGGAGCGGTTAAAAGCACATTACTGACTTCGGTGGCCATGAATAAATGTCTACAAGATTATTCCATGGAAACACTAAAATAAATCATTGGGGCATAAGAACAGGAATTATTTCCTGGGGGGAGAGGTAGTTAAGTCTGCAGAAAGCTTATTAAAAATGTGAATGCTTTAATAAAATAGAGAGAGAGGGAGAGAGAAATAGGGAGAAAATGCTGGCATAACTTTAAAGACTAGAAATATTAAAAAGGATTATGTAGGGGGAAAAAATGCATGTGCCTTGGACAAACTGTAACTGTCCACTACATTGATGTAAATATGGAATAATCACAATGAAATTTATATTAGAATAGACAAATATTACATTGTAAGAGACTAAAAGTATAGATTACTTTTTTTTAGTCATGCATTCCATAGTAACCAAATTAATCTCAAGGAAAGTGCACCATGTGACTGCATCCAATATATTTGACTGGGATACACAGATCCAAAAGAAGAATTAGAAAGCTGAAAGAGCAAAGATGAGGCACTAATTGTCAGTGCAGTGATTTTCATATGGCTTTTCTGAAAACAGATTGAAATAGGCACAAACTCTGTGCTGCTGTTAAACAGCTGCCCAAGGTGCATCTGTTATTTCAGGTATGCCTGCATTTCTAAAATAATTCAGAAAAGTCTTCTGGACTGTGAAGTCTGAGTGTCAGAATGGTGAAAATCCTTTTCTTTTTTTGGAGGCGCTCCAAGATTTGGTGAACAGCAGCAATAATTTATCGTAAATCACAAAAAGTTAGGTCTCCTAGTCTTATCACACTGATTTTCTGTGACAGCCCTCCACAGAGTTATGTGTTGACTAAGTCTGTACTACTCAGTGGAATTTTGTATTCTTGATACTATGAAGATACTGCTTGAAGTAAGTAAATCTTGTGTGATATGGTCCTGTCTTTCATATAGAAAACAATAAAATTGCAGGGCATCACCAGTGTCCGTTCCTTTCGCACATATTATAGAAGTAATTTGCAATGGGAATTTTCATTGTTCTACGAGAATGCTACCAGGGTTGCTTGAGCAAGCAGCTCTAGTATTGTACTGAGAGATGCTTCCAAGTGGGAGCTTTCCAATTAAAAATTTGCTGGATTCCAACAAATCAGAAACATGAACCACAAGAAAATCTCATTGGAGCTGTTCTAGTGTTTGCAAAATGATTTCTAAACAGGAAAATGCCTTGAAACACCAAGGGAAGAAATCTGTATAACACTTATAAAAACCCCAAAATAATTAATCTGGTATTTTGTTGGGTTTTTTTGGCGGAGTGGGTGTGGACTCCTTAGTTTAGTTTGGTTTAATTTAGCTTTGTTTTTTGTTCCTTTCTAATTTAAACTTTCAATAATGGCCTTCCTTTTTTAAAAGAAATTATTATAAAGATTTGTAGCCCCTGAAGCCCTAATTCTGTGAACAGCTATGGCAGAAACTCAACAAATAATATTTTATCTTTTTCACTCACATTGTGATTTTTATTTTCTAATGATTGCACATGGTTTTTGTCCTAAGGAAACATTATATCCAACTTTGAAGATAATAGGACACGATGCCTTGAATATCAGAGAAGTTTTTTGCTTTTGGGAATATCTCCACTACTGTAGTCTATAAACTTTTTCTTTAAAAAAAAAATTTGTGTTCTGTGTACTTAATGAAAATTTTTGTGATTATCTTTTTTTTTTTTTTAATTAGATGTGGAACTTGAAAAGTGTTTTAAAATTATTATCAGTGGATCTGGGAAACATTAAAATTATGTCAGATTCCAAGGATATATAAATGTGTTTTCACGTCAGCTGTTCCTTGAGGATACTACCACATTATTACATTGTGGTGGGGGGTGGAAGGGAGTATAATAGAACAACAAAATTAACATGGATGCTAAATAATTGCTATTGTTTCCTCCTTATTCTCATTTCCTGCTATCTATGTGCCCTCTATTGAGAGAGCATTCACACCTTGTAGGAAATCTCAGGGAAGGACAAGTTCTGAAACTTGAGAACAAAAACAGTTTTATACGAGATTTAATTAAGAAATGGCATTTTCTCTTACTAACCTTAAGGGTATTCTTAATATTTATATACTAGGAAGATGTTTAAGAACATCTGTTAATTCCTTATCCATTCCTTTTGTGATAAAAATCATGAAGTTTGCTTTCCCAGTTCGTATTTATTAATTTTAGCTATTTATGGTTTGTGCTCTGTTATCTGAGGCTTGAATCCCTACCAACAATGTCAAACTACTTTTTGGATAAAACCAGAATAGGAAAAATTTGCATTTTCTTTGATAAAAATAATGTTGGTTTGTGTGTACTAAATCATTCTATTGTAAAATGCAAACAGCATTCCCTTTTAGATTTTTCTTCTCTTCTTTTGTTTTTTGTTGGGGTTTGTTTGTTTGCTTGTTTAGGATTTTTGGGTTTGTTTTGTTTCAGCTTGAAGAAAGCTTCAAAACCTTGTTATTTAACATGGCAAGTCAATTAATCATTTTTTTAATGTTCTCTCAGTGGGGTCAGTGATTAAGACATTAGGAATTCTTCTCTATAGGTGGAGTAAATAGCTCTGAGAAGTTTATATAATATTAAACTGTGCATAATTTGGATACACATTCAAGGCTTTTTGTAAAAAAATGTGTCCAGTAGGACACAATTAATTGCTACAGCCTGGACATCCAGTCAGCCAGTTCATGATCCTGTTCCCTCTTTCACCTACAGCTTCCTGTGTGTTCTTCAGCAAGCTGTATGACTTTTTAATGGCTTATTCCCCTGTCAATGAGTAAAAAAGGAGTTACTTGTAAACATAAGTGGGAAGATATATCTCTAAATGCTAATCAGATGAAAGGAATTACTGTTCCATTATCAACTGAATGAATGCTCAATGTTGAATAGTAGTGTCAATGGTGTTATTAGAAGTATTTTAGAATACCAGCCTGCAATGATATCTCTTAGAAAAATATTAGTCATATGCAAGCATTATTACTGAGATTTGCTTTTTCTTGATATCTCATTAAAAATGAATTGGCTTCTTTTGGAGGCTGCTTTGTCTGTTCTTGTGTTGAACAAAACAGGATATCACTTTTTTAAATAAACATTCATATCAGATTCTGAGGAATTTGCTTTCAGAAAATACATGCAGATTTGTTAACATCAAAATGGAAACCTGAAGTATAAGTAAAGCTTACCTATACTGCAATTATCAAATTTCTGCTGTATGTTCACCTTGAATTATTATCTGTTTAAATCTAATCCAAATCACTGCTGATCAAACCTGCCATGCTTAGTGCTTAGCATCTTGAGCTGACTTGGTTCTAGCAAATTGGAATAGTTACTCACAAAATCAGAACTTATCTTTGGCTTTGATCAACGTCAAAACCTGATTTTTTCTACTCAACACTGGTAAAGCCACAGCTTGAATTCTGTGCCCCTCTCTACAGGAAAGACAATGAGGTGCTGAAATGTATCCTGAAAAGCACAAGAGAGCTGGTGGAGTGTCTAGAGGAGTAGTCCTATGAGGAGTGGCTGAGGGAGCTGGGACTGTTTAGCTTGTAGAAAAGGCAGCTGAGAAGGGACCTTGTTGTTCTTTATACCTACATGAAAGCAAGTTGTAGAAAGGCATAGCAAGGCTCTTCTTCCAGGTGACAAGTGACAGAGGAGATTTAGATTGGGTATTAGGAAATAATTCTTCACTGAAAGGGTAGTCAGACCATGAAACAGGTGCAGGGAAGTGGTGGATTCACCATCCTCGGAAGTGCAGTGATTCTATGATTCTTTGAATAAATAGAGCCTCAACAAGCAGGTGAAGTCTGAGCTTATTAAAATTGGTGAAGCTCATTGAAATATAATGTTCTATTTCTTTTTAATTTTATTTCTTTAAATAACATAAAAGACACATTAGTCTCTCTAACAGTCTATTCCAATATTTCAGTTTTCATTTCTTTGTGACAGTGTAGGAAGTCAAAGTAGAGAATGTTGTATTTCTTCTGTTCATGTACTGTTCCTCATCAAAATATAGTGTTTCCTATAAGCACATTTTCTGTATCAATCTTTAATACAAAATTTCCAAGTGAAAACAGTACTATCAATTCAGACACAGAGAGGGATATATTATCTTTTGCACTCATTAACATCCCAGTTATTATAAGAATTATAGACCTATGAAAGAACAGAAGGCCTTATTCAGAGTGGTATTTATGCTGTTACTCATGGAGCAGATAGTTTAACTGGTTAGAAGACATGACAATTTTTTTTTAATTATGTAATTTAGGGAGTACTATATTTTTATTTAGTATATTTGTGCTGAACTCTTATGTAAGGGATAATTATATATGAATAGCTCTGCAAGTCTTTGAATATCTCTTTGAAACTCAAAACCTGTATGAAACTATGTGTGGTACATTTCAGATCTCAAATTCTACCTTTCTTGCATGAGTAGAAATCTGTACTTCAAAGGTCAAAGGAACTGGCATTCTCCTTTTATATTCATGTTATAAAGAACCAGAATGACTATCTGATGCTGGAACTGTAAGAAAAAAACTGTCAATGACACAGGATAAAAAAAGAGAAGGCTACACAAAATATATCTTCAGTGTTTTAGCTTAGGTAGCTTCATGTCATAATTGTCATTAATTTCTTTGAATGCAAGTGTCAGACAAAAAGTATTAAAGCCATACACAAAGAACTGTTCACTATTGAGAATTTGCAGAATCCCTTTGTCAAAGCAAAATTGTTTTTCACAAGAGCAAAGGTACTTCTCAATGAAAGTCTAACCTCAGTTTTTTGCTTATAATTGTTTTGGCACTAGAGCTTTTTAAAAACAAAAAATAGAAAGAAAGCAAAATCCAACAACATGCAATTGTAGGATTTCTTCTCTAACTGAAAAAGAACTGTAGGCAAGAAACAGGGAAGTTGAGTTCATTCTCAGTAAACACTGACCCCAGAAAAAGGTATTGGGGTAGAACTCTGAGTCTGGGGAGGCCTGCGAATGTGCCTTGAAAAATGTGGAAGACTATATTTAAATTGTGTAGCAATTCTCAGTTCATTTTACTTATTTTGTTGGAATATGCTAAATAATTTTTCCTCACTCAAAAGGCAGTGCCTTCCAAAACCCTATGGATGGAGGTAATACAATTGAAAGTCAAAAGTGTCTCGACGACTCCTGTGTTAGTTCCAGGTGTGAAATATCTTTATTGTACACACACTTTTACTTTTTTCAGCATGGACAGAAATCAGTATAATCATGCTAAAGAGGCATTAAACAGAAAAACAGTTTCTAATGTATACAGATGCATTGGGAGATGATCAGATCAAGAGCAGCCCTGTCAAGATGGATTTGGGGGTGTTGGTGGACAAGAGGCTGGACATGAGCAGGCAAATCCAATTGAATCCTGGTCTACATCCAAAGCAGGGTGGCCAGCAGGTTGAAAGAGGTGAATCTGCCCCTCTACTCTGTTCTGATGAGATGCTGCCTGGAGAACTGCATCTAACTCTGAGGTTCCCAGCACAAGAAGGACATTGACCTGTTGGAGAGCCATGCAGATGACTGGATGTATGAAATCCATCTCCTATTAGGACAGGCTGAGAGATTTAGGGTCGATGAGATTGGCTATAAGGAAATTGTTTATGAGGAGGGTAGTGAGACACTGGAACAGGTTGTCCAGAGAAGTTATGGATGTTCCATCCCTGGAAGTGTTCAAAGCTACACTGGACAAACCTTGAGCAACCTGATTCAGGGAAAGCTGTCCTCACCCATGGCAGGTGGGGCTGGACTAAATGATCTTTAAAGATGCCTTCCAACACAAACTATTATATGTTGCTATGACATAAGGCTTTTTAAGACATTTTCCCAAGATTTTCAAATTCTGTATGTGAATTTTTGTCTGCTGACTTTGGACAAGTTGTGATGGAACTCAAACACCACCAGCTGGTGACTGCTCAGCATGCTCTGATGAATATTCTATTAATTTCTTTGGCAAAGTCTTTATCTAAACCTTGATGCTTTGACTAACATTTTGCATTACTTGGACTCTTGTTTTTGAAAGATAAGTGATAATTATGCAGATATTACACAATTTATTTATCTTACATGAATTGTTTGGTCAATACCCAAACAATTCCTGAGCCTGCATTTACTGTTATTAAAGGGCATCATGTCTGAGTAGGTTGACTTATATCAATAGATCTTACTTTGACACAACATTTCTGAATATAGGTAAGTAATATAAAAAGATGGCAGAATTTTCTTTGAAAATATTTAAAATAAATCTGTGGATATTGTGGAACTGTTTCAGTTGTCTAATTTTTTGGGACTTTAAAAATTAATAGAACCTTTGGTTTAGTGAAATTTCAAATTGAAATGCAAATGGCATAGATCTTACAAGTATTGTAATATAGGCTATCCAGACATCAGAGAAGCAAAGTCATATGTTATCAAAACAGAATAATGAGAAAATCATGTAAAGTGACACAGGAGATGAATAGTAAAAGATAAGCATATTTTTCAAATAAAGCAACAGTTTTAGAAATATAGAGAGTCAATAACATATGTGACAAAAATATCAATACAGAAAAACACAATATCAAACATACTATGCTTTTTCATTACAGTGCAGGCACTTTCTCTACTGTCTCTTGAATAACATGAGTAAAATATAAAAAGAAAAATTACCAAATTATTTTAAATCAGATTATTTTATGGTAGTATCCACAAAAATGTTATGTGGAAAAATTCCACTTCTCCAAGTGTCAGTGAAGCATTTTTGCTGATGCAGTCAGAGCTTTTACAGCAGCTCTGTATCAGTCATTCTGTCCTGAGCTTTTTGGCTATCATCTACAAACAATGTAAAAGAAGATTTTCATGAGAAAGTAAATGGCAACAAAAAACTTCCCTTGGAGACTTTATTAAGTTGCTCGTGCTGCTTCTTTTTATGGCACTTCCCAAAAAGAGAAAGAGGGAAAAAAACAGAAGGCAATTTCTGCTTTCTAAAAGGCCATCCACCACTGTTTGAGTTCCACAGGTCAATGCAAGAAGGGAATACCCTCATGACCCCATCTCATTTTTTTTTATCTGAAACACTGAGTGGAAACTGTCTTTTGGGGTCTGCCTTCAGCAGAGGTCTGATTGCCTAAACTTCTTTTTTAATGGACATAAGGGCACTGATCACTTCATAGGATGCAGTCAGTGTAGCCATCTGTTCTGGGACCAGCTCCTCATTTTTAGCAGTAGAATACAAAGAAGATTCACTCATTCTTGGGCCACCATTGCCCATATGTTTTCCTAGCTTTGAATGAAATTTAGTCTTTTTAACAAACAAACAAACAAACAAACAAAAAACCAAATAAAACCTAAGCAGAAGTCCATAGTTTGAAGTATAGCTCAGTTTTGCTGTTACACCTGAAGCTTTCCAACACACCCTTTTACATCCTCTATGGAATGATTTTCCTGCAGAGGTCCAAAAATTCACATCACTTTTACATAGTGTATTTGCATGTTTTTGTACACAGCGTAAAACTTTATTCCAAAGTCACTCTATGGTTGGGATAGGAGCCTAGTGTAACACTCAGTGTTCTAAGGATGCTCTACCAGGATATCAAAATTTCTTAAATGCCTTCAGTGTTTTCTTTGTTTTTGGTTTTGTTGTTGTGTTTTGGTTTTTTTTGTTTTTTTTTTTTTTGACACTGCTTTGTCTCATGTCTGTAACATATACTGACCGCAGGAGAAATGTCATTCCTTTTGTCTATCATGCCATACTTAAGATGCGCTGGAGCTCTTCTGGATGCTTGAGGCACAGAAAAGCTATTTCAGGAGTGTTAATAAACAATTTCAATTAGGGTCATAGGTCAAAGTCCAATACAATTCATAGGAACATCTCCTTTCCAACTCTTTGGGTATAAAACACAGAAGTGGAGTAAAATCTGCTGTGTTGTAGTGTAATTAAATGTGTAGAGTTTTAAACAGGGACATTACCTGCCTTTTGGATTATTCAGTGTAGATCAAATGTAAGCAGGTAAATATCACCTCTGGCAACTACTTAATTAGCCTTTCTCTCATTATTTTCTTTTCTTTCTTTCTTTCTTTCTTTCTTTCTTTCTTTCTTTCTTTCTTTCTTTCTTTCTTTCTTTCTTTCTTT
>JAWWEU010000001.1:107520825-107531432 GCA_035583155.1 Acropternis orthonyx | reverse complement strand
CTTACATGGCAAGATGGCTGAGTGAGGTGTGCTTGGTGAGCAGCTCTCTTCTTTGTCAACAATTCCTGGATCTCTTGGTTGTTTTCATCAAAAGATGCTCCATTAAACCTGCTGTTTATGAGCAGAGAACAGGTGGGTGATGGATGGCTGGAAGCGAACTTGGGCGAAATGATCACAGAATTATTGAGGTTTTGATTCTTGGGGAAGTAAGGAAAGGTGTCAGCAAAACCACTACTCTGGACTTCTGGCGAGCAGATTTTGACCTGCTGAGGACACTGACTCAGAGAGAGTCCCTTGTGAGACAATCACGAGGGGCGGAGCAGTCCAGGCTGGACATTCTTCAAGAGGGAAATCTTCAAGACACAGGAGCTGGACATCCCCAGGTGCCAAAAGATGAGCAGCAGAGGAGGAAGATCATCCTGGCAGAACAGAGAGATCTTCTTTTACTGCAACTCGGGGGAGGGAAAAAGAGAATTTACCAGCTTTAAAAGAAGGATCAGGTAACTCAGAAGGACTACAAGGATATCATTAGGTTATGCATGGAGAAAGTTAGAAAGCCTAGCTAGAACTTAATTTGGCCACTGCTGCAAGAGATAACAAAAATGTTTTTACAAATGCATTAGCAATAAAAAGAGGGCCAAGAAAAATTTCCATCCTTTATTGATTGTTGTGGGAAACTGCCACAGAAGATGAGGAAAAGGCTGAGGTACTTAGTGCCTTCTGTGCCTCAGTCTTTAATAGTCAAATCAGTTATCCTCAGGGTATTCAACTCCCCAAACTGGAAGACAGAACAAGCAGCAGAATGAAGTCCCCATAATCCATGAGGAAACAGTTAGTAACTTGCTGCTCCATTTAAAGATACACAACTGTGGCACCAGACAGAATCCACCCACGGGTATGGATGGAGCTGACAGAAGAGATCGCCAAGCCACTCTCACATCTCCTGCAGTCCTGGTTCAGCAGAGTGGAGCTCAGAAAATATGACACCCATCTACAAGAAGGGATAAAAAGGAGGATGTGGTGAACTATAGGCCTGTCAGCTTGACCTTGGTTCCAGAGAAGAACATGGAGCAGATCGTCTTGAAAGCAATCATGCAGGACAACCAGGGGACAGTGCGCAACCAGCATGGGTTTATGAAAGGCAGGTCCTGTTTGACCAACCTCATCTCCTTCTATGACAGGGTGACAGTAACAGGCATTAAGGTAAGATGAAATGGATTCAAGTTGTGCCAGGGGACGTTTAGATTGGATATCAGGAAAACATTCTTCCCTGAAAGTGTGGTCAAGTATTGAAACAGGCTGCCCAGAGAAGTGGTTGAATCATCACCCTTGAAAGTGTAAAAAATAATTGTAGATGTGGTGGTTAGGGACATGGCTTAGTGGTGGACCTGGCAGTGTTAGGTCAATGGTTAGAGTAGATGACTTTAGAAGTCTTTTCTAACCTTAATGATTTTATGATTCTAAGTTTGTGCAAGCTGGTGACAATTTTTGTTTCTTGGTGGTAGCTGTAGATCTTACCCTATATCCCATACATTCTTTTTCTGATATTAAGTGTTTTAGTATGGTTACAGTGAAAAGAAAGGGGTAAAAAGCCTCAGAACTTCAACTACTATTTAAGGGAAGCACGGCAGTACTTTCATGTTGTTAAATACTGAAAATCAAAAAAATAAAAAAAAAAAAAAAAACAAAAAAAAAAAAAGGCTCTTTTCAGCTAGATGTTCCACCAAACCTGAAAATCTTATCAATATGAACATCAGAGAGCACCATTGACACACAAGAGTGACACATAGGATTAAAAAGATACTGTTAGTAAATTCCATTTCTCTGTAGTAATATCTAGAAATTTCCACTAACTATGGACAATGCCATTGGACTGACAAAGTTACATCATGTAATACTAGTTACTGGAATCAAGGAAACAAAAACATCTTACTGGTATTATATTACAGATGGCTGAGGAAACACTGACAGGACTGGTCACAGGATGCATCGTTGAAATAGAGGTGCAAGACAGACAAAAATCTCCTAATGCTTTATTTTGAACTGCACATATGTGGAAATATTTTTGTAACTGTTAAAAAAATATTGCTAAAAGATTCTGGCTTTAGCAGGACAAGTACCAAAACAGCTTTTACCCAGATATAATCTCATCATGTACCATGTTTCAGAGAAATTCTTAATTGTAAAAGTGATTGGTGAAAAATGCTGTAGTCACAACCTTGTAGAAGAAGGGACATTCATCAGACCAGGGAGTCTGCACAGGTAACCAAACTCCTACCCAAATTCCTAGCATATAATAAAAGTTATCATTTTAAGTGAGGTTACTAGTGAAGTGATCTTTCTGCAAATTAAAACATCCCAACTAAATCTAGTTTTAAAAAGATTGTTTCCAATAAGATTACAGGAAGCAAGCAGCACAGATAGCACAACTGTTGGTAGATCTCATGTCTTTGCTAAGATTCCCTTGACTGTTAGCAGATTTTGAACAGTGAAAGCTGCTGAAGTGCTAGACAACCTGGTGAAGTGAGCAGAGCTGCTGTTCAGCTCATACTTTCCTGATATCTTCCAATTGGTGGTGACAGGTGTTCCCCACCAGAATTAATTCTATTTATTTATAACTGAGTGTCCTGACTGACTGACAAACATGGGATGCTAAATAAAGCAGTGTTTAGTCCTTCAAAGACTGCTCAAAGTACTGGAGAAGGCCACTTTTGGCTGCAAGAGATGACACCTCAATGAAATACAAATTAAATCTTATTATTCATTAAGAAATGCTTCACTGAGAATGTTCATTTCTGCCTGACCCCATTGTGTTTCATTGCATTGCCTTAAACTCATCCATGCTAAATGTGAATGTCTAAATATTGGCATGTCTAAACCTGCAGAAATTTCTGAAGAAAGCACAGAGATGACTGTCATATTTCATTGAAACATGATAAAAGACAAAGGAGAAATGTTAACAGTGATTTGAATATGCTTAGCAATGACAGTTCAGTGAAATACAGCATCATTTATTGAGGAACAATATTTTACAATTTAGAACTCTGATATTCTTGTATATAAGTATGCTAACACATAGATATATTTAGTATCTTTGATGAGGGGCAGTGTGTGTCTTTGTTTACACTTAATTTGTACAATCATTCCACAGGGAGTGTAAACAAATTAGTATCCATTAATTCTACTTAATAAGTGACACAGCTCCCATGAAGGTAGGGAAAAGAATCTAGTTCCATAGTTCATAAATCTGGCTGTACATCATTAGTGTTTCATGCTAATTTTCAAGCTGATTATCAAAATAATAGGTAAGGAACAATATAGTACAAAAAGACTGGAACAGTTGCAATTGCACATTACTGCTGTTGTTAATTACTGATATTACAATATTAAGGTAGCATGGAAATATTTAATTAGTTACTTTTTTTATTTCTTTTGCATTTAAGAAATTTTGACATGCAGCAGAATGCGATATTCTATATATATAACTTTAAAATATATCCCTTTTTATGAGAAAGTTGAAAGTGGTGAAAGATCTTTTAGTTCATTACCAAATATGAAAAAAAATCTTAAAATAATAGAAAAACAACTTTTAAAAATATAGTAGGAATTAATGAAAGGAGACAATCTCAAGACAGAACAAGGGGAAAAGTAAATTAGGGCACTAGTTAGTAAACAGAGACTCTGGATTACTGGTTTCAATGAGAGAATGGGAGAGGTATCCTCAATAGAGATTAGGGACAGATTCTGCAGCCTTTGTCCCTGAAGAAGCAATAAATAGAAAAGGCAGGAAGTAGCCAAGAAAGGAGAGAGAGGGGATATAACTGATTGTTAAAGGTAACACAAATATAAAGGGGGAATAATCTACCAGGGAGTCTATGGATCACATTACTGGACTGAAGGTTATCCTAAGAATTTGAGTCTTCAGACAGAAAATATGGGAATGACACTTCTGACTAAATTCTTAATAGTAATAACAAGAAATAAAGCAAAACTACTAAGATATTTTGAAGAGTGCAAGTCTCACTAGCTGTATAATTCTGAAAATGTGAAGACAAGTACAGAAGATTTAAACAGTTCTTTATGCAGTAACTCGAAGTAATGCATGAATATAAAGGAGAAGCTAGCCAGAAGTAAGGTTCAATCCTGACAATAGCTGGCTCTAAAGCCCTTGGTGTGTTTTCAACAGCTTTCAGTTAAGTCAGGAAAGGAAACTAACCATGAAATTCCCTCTGCAGAAATGTGAAGTGCAGGACCCAATGCAAAAATATGTTTAAAACATACATATTACAGAAAGGCAAAGAACCACAAAGGCTTCTGATTGATCTTCAAGGTATGGACCTAAAAGATCTATTGTGGATGACATAATGAAAAAAATTAAATCTTGAAAATTATCAAGAATTTGAGACTTAACATTTAAAAAACAACAGAATTTTACAGGCAAAGGCATAGCATAATTGAAATGTGCTGAGGATGAGCAGTGCTTAGGTTGTCTTGCCAGAGTGACATCTATAATGCCTTGAATAGAAAAATTTTTCAGAACCTGTTCTGCAGTACAGAAAAAGAACATTATGTACTTCAGAGGTTAAGACCAAATAACAAGACTGAACAAATAATCTGCTGTTTGGAAAAAAGACACATGAATTTTGCTGCACTGCACCACTTTGTAAACACCAGTACTAAACAGATTACAGTATCACCACTAGCTCTGAACATTCTTTTTAAAACTCATCACAGTGTGATATTGACCGATCCTCAGTCTGAAGGGAAAAAAAATAAAACCCCCAACAACTTTTACTTCTGTTTCTAGTTCATAGTCACAGAATTATGGAAATGTTGAGCTTGGAAGGCACCTCTGGAGGTCATCTGATCTAATCCTGCCCACTTAGGCTGGGCTGCCTAACGACTTTTGTTCAGGACAGTGTTCAAATAACCTTTGAATATATCCAAAGATTGAGACTTCACAACCTCTCTGGGTAAACTTTTCTAGTGGTCAGTCACTTTCACAGTCAGAAAGTGGTTCCAGATGTTCAGAAGGGACTTCCTGTGTGTTATTTTGCACCCAATTCCTCTTGTCCTGTCACTATGCACTACTAAAAGCCCGGCCCCATCCTCTTTACACCCTTTTTTCAGGTACTTGTAAACATTGATAAGATTCCCCCTGAGACTTCTATTCTCTGGGCTGAACAGTCCCAACTCTCTCAGAGTTTCCTCATAGGACTTTTGCTCTAGTTCATTTCCCATATTTGTGGTCCTTCATTGGACTATCTCCAGTATGTCCATGTCCCTCTTGTTCTGAGAAGCCCAGAATTAGACATAGTATACCAGACGTAGCCTCATTAGTGCTGAGTAGATGGGAAGGATCACTTTCCTCAACTTGCTGATAATCCTTTGTCTGATGCAGTCCAGGGTACCATTAGCCTTCAAGAACACATTTCTGACTTATGTTCAACTTGATATCTGCCAGGTCCTTTTCCACCAACAGCTTTTCAGTTGGGTGGTTGCCACTATATAATGGCATCTGGGGTTATTCTTTCCCAGGTGCAGGACTTCTTCAGGCACTTCTCCCAGTTACCATGATTAACCAAGATAATTGAGAGTGGCCTCACAATGACATCTGCCACCTTCCTCAGCACTTGTTAGTAGATCAAGACCATGGATTTACGTATGTCCAATTTCCTTAAGTATTCTCTAACCTGATCATGAAGCAAATTCTGCTTGCTCCAGATTTTCCTCCATTCTCTGGGATCTGGGATTCCTGAATACTGTATATATACATAAATCCGTAGTTTCTGGCCCTGCAGAAAGGGACCTGGGAGTGTTGGTCGGCAGCAGGTTCAATAGGACTCAGCAGTGTGTTCCAGCAGCCAAGAGGGAAAAACACAGGCTGGGGTGCATCAGACAGCCTATCAAAAGAGGTGATTACCTTGCTGCATTGAGTGTTGGTGCAGCCTCACCTTGACTATTGTGCAGTTCTGAGGGCCACTATTTAAGAAGATGTGAAAGTCCCTGAATGCATCATACCTGCCACAGCAGCTGTAGCAGTGGCTTACAGTTTAACAGGAATTCAGCTGAAAATTTGCTATGACAATTGAGTCATCCCATGATACCCAGGCGAACTTTTTGTTGGAAAAATGGTGCCAAAATTACATAGAGAGGAATAAGTGCAATGAAATCTACTTGTAGAAGGCAATATTTTAATTCCCTTCATAGTGAAGGGATTGGAAAAAAGTTACAGGACATGATTCATCTTATTCTTAAGTAGATATCTAAATAGGTCAGTTGAGTCATGTTCTAAAAGGGCCTTCTCTCTCTGGTAACTATAAAGGGAATCCAAAGTGACTAATTCAGATCTAGACGACTAAACTATAGATGTCTAAAGTTAGCTGCAGTGAATCCCACACAGAATGGATTGTACCCTCTTAGTGCATGAAAAAGGCTGGGGAGTAAGTTCACTTCCATAGCTGGCACAGTTGTAATGTACAGTCACAGGAAAATTTGATTTGTCCCAAGCTGACATTTCCTCCAAGAGAAAGCTGAAATAAGAACTCCCTGAGTAACAGAAACAATAAATGTACTTTGGAATTTACAAATACATAAAGCTAAACAAATGTCCAAATATAATTGGGCATTCCTAAGAGGTGTCTTAGTTTACCAAAAACTATGCCATAATGAAACTAATGCTTGCAGTGAAGTCGCAACTCAATCTAAACCAAATAGAGTACAAAAAATGTCAAGTAAAATGTTGCATTGATGGAACAACTGCCTTACAAAGTCACCCGGAGACTTACAAAGTCCCAGGGATGAGATGTTATACAGGAGAAAACCAAGAAGCAATATAATGGAGGTGTACAAGCTTATGCCGGACTATTCATTTGCCAGGTCTCACAATACTTGAACTGAAGGTGCTCACTGAAACTGGTGGAAATTCAGGTTCAGACATGTAAAGGAAAGCATTTCTTTTCATAGTATGTAGTGAATCTCTGTTACTTGGCACTGTAGGCTGCTTCAAAGGCAAGCATCACCAGTTGAGAAAGGGCTTAAATAAACTCATTGAAAGACAAGACGATAAACAGACACTAAAGGGACTGGGCAGGAATCTATCCTTTAAACCCTCTAAAATTCCTCTAGGCACTGGGGAATGCAATGAGAAATGGACTGCAGACACAACCAGAACAGGCAGGATGTCTCTTCCTACCCATCTTCTCCTTCTGCCATTACCAGAGGTGTTGAGAATACAGGGCTCCCTGCTGATCCAGCCTGGTGGGGCACTTCTTAAACTCTTCCAGACATAAAACCTTACTCATACAAACTGCTCTGATAATTTCACTCCTGGTGGGCAGATACTTAGAAAGGATGAACAGAAATTCCTATAACTCCCAGAAAGAAGCATAACTCAATATATAGACCAGTCCATTTATGAGTAGCTGGTAAGATGGGCAGCAGGAGCAGCTTGAGATAACTGAGCCTCAGGACACAAAACACCAGAACAAATTAATTTAATTCTGCCTGACAACAGTGCTGATTAAATTTCCAGGGAGACTCTCAGCACCTCAAAGAATCATGTTAATCACTTTAGTAAATAGCCTGAGTAAAGCATTCCACAATTTTCTGTGATGCCAGTACTGGTTATTAAATTTTATGATGCCACTCTGGAAATGAGGATGTGAGGAATCTGGACTTGCAAAGACTTGGCCATCAACCCCATGGGACTTTTCTGTGTGTTCTGAAGAGGCTTGTGCTCCACAGCTGGCAAATGAGATCTTACACCCTCACTGGAAGTTTTCTCCATTAAACTACACAACTCTTAGTGCCTGTTCATCAACACAGTTGACAGCTTTCCAGCCTGAGTTGTATATTAGATGTTATTTCCTCTAATTTATTAATCTATTTTATTTAAGACTGGTGCTGGCTGGGGTCCTTATGCTTGTATAGGAGCTGAGATAGCTGCTTTCTGTGTTGTAATGGCACAATTAGTGCCCAGCATAGCACTGACATCATTCATCACTTATATTCTTCTGGGATACTTGGTATCTTTCCAGAGAATTTCTCTAAATACGTTTTAGTAATTTGCAAAGTTATCTGAGGGAATGAATTGCAAACAGTATGACCCTGAATTTATGTGTGTCCCCTTCATGTGCATCCCTCAAATGACAGCTACAGTCATACATAAAGAAAAGTAAATGTCATATTTTTGAAAGAGTTGTTTTTGGGGATTGGTTTTCCTGCCACCCCCATCTTTGTGTAAAAATGTTGATCTCTTATAGATAAGTACATGTTTTATCTTACTTATATTAAATTCTGAAATACATCCAGTAAAGCTAAAAGGCCAATTAATTTTATGGTAGAGTAGAAATTGATTCTGAGAGGGGTTTTAGATATACGCCCTTTGAAAGTAACATTTTGAAAACTGAGATACCTGCTACTCTGATAAATGATGATGAAGATTTCCTGCTGTGAGCATGCATACTTTGCTAGACTGAGTAAAAAGGGATGTTGCACTTTATTATTATGCATACATACTAACCCTTAAGACATCAGTCTGTAATCATTGAATATCTCTGGTTTTCTCTTAAAAAATTACATCTTTTGTACGACTGTTGTTGATGCAAAAGCCCTATAAATTTAGGTACATGTTATTGTATATGTGTTGTAGATTAAGTCATTAGATTTTCCAAAGAAAGAGGATAAGAGAAGAAGTGGTAATAATAGAAAAAGAAAAATACAAGAAGTGTTCACAATTAAGTGGCGAATTCAAGTGGGAAAATCTGGCTTATTTCTGTGTTGCTTTGCCCTTCAACTCATCTGTTGGCTCTACATTAGCATTCAGATAACAGTATTGCCATTCCTGGTGACTCACTGAGGTATTATGAATATGCAAAATATCAAAAGCTTTTTATGTCTACGGTTTGTCTTTCTTAGATGTACGAAGGAATAATTGAAGCCAATTGGTTCCTGATAACTTGCATATAGATGAATTCCATTATAGAAATAAAAAAGGATTTAATAATTCTGATAACACATTAAGACACTGATTTCTATCTGTTTTCTAAAAATGATACCTCTGGTTTATTTTTCCTTACAATAACACTGATTGATTTACAGGTTAGTATGTCATACTATTTTTGTTTCAAAACTTATTATTAGGCAACATATTAAAGGACCAGTATTAGATAAGTTTCTGGTTTCTCCCTCTTCTTTTTAATAATTTCTGACCTTCTGAATAAAACAGAAGTACAATTTTATAAGCAATTCTCAGCAAGTTCTATTTTATTTATGCATTCAAATAAACCCACCAGAATCAGGTAAGAATTATGGTATCTGACCTGGGATCAACCCCTTTTCCTTTTTCTTTTATTTATATGTAATAATTCAGTCCTTTAATTTTTAATAAGGAAGAATTTAATAACTTAAAAGATTAGCAATTTTCAGAGTAATATTTTAGGTTTTATCGTTCATTCATAAACAATATTAATTAAGAAAATGATGACATATAAAAAAATCTTGGAAAGGAAGGTTCGAGATTTTCCAACAGCAGGATCAGGTAATTATAATTAATGACATAGCTAATATAATTAATAAATTATGTATAACAATGCTCAAGACTGTTGAAATTTGTTACCTAATAATTTTTGCATATTATATCTTGCTTTTTGATTTACAGATTTAAGTTAATAATTTTAATTTACTTCTCAAACTGTGTTAAAAACCCTGATAGCTGCAAGCAAAGAGGACATGAAGTATATCATCTTGTTTGACAAAAATCTGTTATCAGTTATCCTAACGATGGCCTAATACTCATTCACTTGCAGAAGAAAATGCAAATTTTTACAAAACCTTGGCACAGTGTTCAGCGAGTGAAAACAATGTTAGCTTATGTGACTGGCTGCTGTAGCTCTAACATAAAGATTGTGAACCAAATTTTCCTTGAAAACAAGCCAGCAACTAAATAAAAAAGCTTTGTTTATTTGAAAATAAGTAAATAAATACTGAGTTTTCTTTTAAGATTGATTAAATTGTGCAAGTAGTTGGAAGAGTGATGCTTTTGGTGTGTGAAAGAATTCTTGGTTTTAATTGTCTAGTTGGTGTAAAGGCTACACAAAACAGCCACCCTTTGTAATATCCCTGGGAAACTAAGTTGTGCAAGCAAAGGACACAGCCACTCACTCACTGAAGCAGGAATGATTTACAATGGATAAGGTATGGAATATTGCCTAAAGAACAAAATAAGGTCACTATGTTTCTTTTTCTTGTACCTCTTTCCTGTCTTCAAGAATCCTCTTTGCAGCTTCAACTTTTGGCATTTGACCTTGTCTCTGTTCTCAGGTGAGGTTTTGTTAAGTGTCTCACACTGATGTTCAACTATGGGTGAAGTATCATAGTCTCCCCAGTTTTTGCTGTCATGTGGCTGTGACTCCTATTCTACTCGTGAGGATATGACAATTCTGGTCTTGAACCAGGGATGGAATGAGACAGGAAACAGCTTGAAAGAGTGACCCATAAATCTGGTTTGTAGCAAAAGTTTACTATCAAAATACTCTGGGAGAAAATTAAATTTTCCTGTTCACCCTAGTTGCCTCAGAGAAAGGAAAGGAAGGAAGAAAGGAAGA
>JAWWEU010000001.1:107458578-107518200 GCA_035583155.1 Acropternis orthonyx | reverse complement strand
TTTAATTTTTTGCCCTCTTGCCCCAAAAAAAAAAAAAAAAAAAAAAAAAAAAGAAAAAAAAAAAGACAAATTTAAAGAGAGAGTGAAATATTACAGGATATATTCAAGAACTAATGTCTTTCACTGATAAAGAAATTGTACCTTTAGATATATTTCCCAATATTTTATATGGCTGCCTAAAACCATGCTGGGTGTGTGTATGCTTTGCAAATAAGGTGCTATAAATACCCAATGAACAGCAAGAATCCTGCACTGCTGTCTTGTTAACAGAATAGGTCTTTTTGAGGATCTGTGTTCTTAGCAAAATTATCTTCACTGTCCCTATCCAAATCAATCTATTTTCTCATTTGGCATTTACCTGTATACTTTCTCTGCAAATATAAGATTCAAATTCAGGAAACGAAGTAATCTTAATACTTAAAGGGAAATGAAAAGCTTAAGTGTGTCAAATCCAGTCCCTACAGAAAACTCAGAGGAACAACTATGCTGCAAGTGTGACAGATGTCAGTTCAAAAGCCTACTATTAGTTATTACTGTTATTCTGTCACCATTTTATGGTTACACTAAGACAACAAGAAAAACAATCATTTCTCTGAAAACTAAAAGTGACATGGGAGTATTTTTGGTGGGAAAATGCAACACGTTCTATGCTTAACAGCAGTTCTACTTTCAGCCATCTTCTTTCTGATTGTAGTAATATAATTGATATTTTCGCAATCAAAGGCATACCAGAAGGAGGAAAATGGCTTCATATGCTCATAAGAAGCACATGTTTTATCCTGATTAAATACATATGAGTAGTGTTCTCATCCTTCAATATTTTACTTGTAAAAATACCTTTTAATTTTATGACAGGTGATGAAATACTTGAGTAGATCACTATTTTAGAGGTTCGGTTAGTTTTGGGGTTTTTTTAATATTTTCTTGAAATGTTTTTAACGTGCATCATAACATCTGTGGTTAGTGCTGAAGCAATATATTTTACCTCTATTTTTCTTAAGAACAGACTTAAAAGAAATTATACTGATAGAGGGTTTTTATATTTCTTAAATCTATACAGTCCTTGTAGTGTTGTTTAGTCCTGTGAGTAAACTGCTTCTTGCATTGTATATGTCAGTGAAATGATCTAGCCCTGTGAAATGTTACCTACCTTTTTTTTTTTTTAAATGTGAAGAATGTAAATGCATTAGCATCTTTACATTTAAAAGCACAGGATATATAAATCCCACTTTTCCATAAATACTTAGATTGCAAGTCGACAAAAAATGCAATATGAAAATCCTTTCCCTGTAACTATGTTCCTGAAATACTGCAATGTCAATGATTTAAAACAACAGATTTTTTTTTTTTTTTTATAGTAGAATTAATTTGTTCAGTGTCTCTAGAATGGTGCTCTGAAAAGCCAACCTGTGCTGTCATCATTCAGTGACTAAATTCCTTGATTATCCTTACTTAGATAGCAAAGAACTTAATGAACATAGAAAGCAATAAAATCAGACCCCAACAACAATCAAGTTCTTGCTGTAAGTTAGAGCTTGTTCTTAAGAAGACACTGTGGCAGCAGATAGAAGCATCAGGTCTTTATGTTTGACTGGGAAGATCTCTTGCCCCCTATCACTGTTCATCATGTCTTGTGAGCTCTGCTGTTTTCAGGGAACATGGTACTTCTGAAGGATTAGGCAAAAGTTGGCCCTCAAACTGCAAAACACTCTTTGAAGTCAGGATCAATGTCTTATTTGGGATTTCACATTTAAAGCAGAACTGAGAAAGTATTACAGGTTTGACCTCTGAATTTATTAACATTCCCTGTTGCAGTAAGTGAGGTATGGAGCCATTCTCACCAGCCTGGGAAGGTTCTGCATGGAGGGGCTCAGCAAAACTATAACAGGCATGTCTGAAGGCACAATTTGGTTCTGTCACAGAATCGTCTGTAAAGTTATTTTACAAGAGACAGTGTAATTATTAAAACACAGACAGATTGTGCTTTGATATATGAAACATACTGTCTGCACTTTCTCTGAGGCACTAGACAAGTAAATGAGAAATAAAAATAGATGCCTGGAGGGGGAAGAAAAAAAGACTCAAACTCTGGAGACCTCATTCATGGCCTGATTGCTTCCACCAACTTCCCTGCCCTATTTGTGCCCCCAACTCCACAGAAAACCAGCTCCACAGACAGAACAGAAGTATTATTTATCACAGCAGCGCTGCCAGCCAAACCTTTATATTTTAAAGAAGTAACATTGTCATTTTATATTATAAGCCTTATGTTCTAAAGTGCTTTATTTAGCTTACACAAATATGGATTACTTCAGTTGATTTAAGTTATCTTAAGATTCTAATTTATTCTAAGATTCCTGTCACTCCTGGTTTCTTGGAGGGTTTTTATTCTTCATGCAATGACTTAACATTGGTACTCAATAGGAATAGAAACAAACAAACAAACCCTTCAGGTTTTCAGGTTGCAGTTTCTTCTCAATGCTAGTTATATTGCTGGAGAATTCAGATAGTCGTTCATGTTACTGAATATTATCTTACACATCATTAATGAAGGCGGTGATCAGCCCATTTTGTGCCATGTAGCTCTGCTATCTTAATACTTTTTTCTTTTTATTATTTAATAGTAGTAAGCGTTCTTTCACTTTTCAATCTTTGCAAAACTACTTGTGTGTATGTGAATTGCATTTAAATTTAAATCCATGTTCAAAGGAATATTGTATGAAAAAATTCAAAAGTACAGATATATTACTTCAACTGGAATAAAATATAATTGAGCTAAAAAAGAACTGTGAAGGACCTGGCCTTACCAGGACTCTTCAAAGAGAAAAACATTGTTACCTTCAAAAAAGGTAATCAGAACTGGTGCCATAGTAATTGCTAAGAAACAAGGTCATCATCTTCCAAAATTTATGAATAAAGTAAATTAACATTAACCTCTTGGTCAGTTGCATATATCTGTAGGAAGACTTAATATCTTTTCTATTTGAGATTGTTTTCAGACATTTTTATCTTATTTTTTTTCAGCTGTTGCTCTTTTTCCCTAAACATCTACAGACTCAAATCAAGTATTTTGTTTCTCCTGTTAATACGGCTCTTCCTAATACAAGCAGTCATTCTTATTTCCAACACAGGAATGAATTTCTGATTTTGCTGTTCACATACTCACAAAGCTGGCAACTGTGCTTATCTTCAAATTGGCATCTCTTGTGCAGAAATCACACAATATGCGGAGTTGGAAGGTACCCACAAGGATCATCGAGTACAACTCCTGGCCCTGCACTGGACCTTCCCCAAGAGTCACACAATGTGCCTGAGAGTATCATCCAAGTGCTTCCTGAACTCGGCTAGGCTCGGTGCTGTGACCACTTCCCGGGGGAGCCTGTTCCAGTGCCCAACCACCCTCTGGGTGAAGAACCTTTTTCTAATACCCAACCTAAACCTCCCCTGACACAACTTCAGGCCATTCCCTTGGATCCTGTCCCTGCCACCACAGAGAAGAGATCAGTGCCTGCCCCTCCTCTTCCTCTCACAAGGAAGTTGTAACTGCAGTGAGGTCTCCCCTGTCTCCTCTTTTCCAGCTGAACAGACCAAGTGCCCTCAGCTACTCCTCACATGGTTTCCCGTCAAGGCCCTTCACAATCTTCATTGCCCTCCTTTGGACATGCTCCAACAGTTTAATATGTTCCCTATACTGTGGTGCCCAAAACTGCACACAATATTCAAGGTGAGGCCATACCAGTGCAGAGGAGAGTGGGACAATCCCCTCCCTCAACTGGCTGGCAATGCTGTGCCTGATGGCCCTCAGGACACGGTTGGCTCTCCTGGCTGGCAGGGCACTGCTGACTCATTCATCTTGCCATCAGCCAGGACCCTCAGGTCCCTTTCCACAGCACTGCTTTCCAGCATCTCATTCCTCACTCTATATGTATACTGGGGGTTGCTCCATCCCAGGTGCGGAATCCAGTACTTTCCCTTGTTGAACTTCATGTGGGTGGTGATTGCTCAGTCCTCTAACTTATTATGGTCTCTCTGCAGGGGTTCCCTGTCTTCAAGGAAGTCAACAGCTCCTCCCAGTTTTGTATCATCTGCAAACTTGCTTAGTATCCCTTCCAGTTCTGCATCCAAATAGTTTATGAAGATGTCAAAGAGCACAGGGCCTAAGATGGAGCCCTGTGGAACCCCATTAGTGGCATATGATGTGTTTATCCAGCTATGTACTGGACAGTTTGTCCAGAAGGATCCTGTGAGAGACAATATTGAAATCTTTACTAGATTTATTACATTGTGCTCACTCAGATTTTTATCCATCCATGAACATTTCTTTCTTGTTTCACTCCATAGCAGTTTTCTCCAGCACTGCCCCACCACTGTGGGGACCACCTCCTGTTTCTGTCTCAGCTTTTGTCATGACCAAACCTGTGAAATTATTACACTATTTCCTGCTCTGAAAGTGCATATGCTCCTCCTGCTCTTCTAGTTCCTTTCTGCCTGTCCACTGTGAGCTTTCAGTCTTGATTCTGGCAGATTAAAGAGCAATGTATGTAATCCAATTTAAGATCTGATGAGATCCTGGGGGTTTGCTTACCATTTTTAACCATTACCTGTTTCTGACCAGAAGGTTTCCCTGGTTATGTCAGATTTAACTCTTGAAAATCTGTTTCTAGTTTACTTTTTGCCTTTTGGTGTGATCTGAAGAAGCTTACAGTATTTTCTCTGCCATTTTCAAAGTTACTGTTTTAATTCCTGCCACTCCCTATGCTCCTATTCATTGTCTGAAACATGTCTGAGAAAAGCTCTAGTTTTTCTGTAAGAGAAGAAATTAATCTATAATCTTTCCTCTGACTATAACAATCTGCCCTTTGAGATCCTACTCTCTTTCTCCAAGCTATTACTTAAGGAGGTTGTAAGCTTTCAAAGACTCACTCCAGAAATATCAGTGGCAGCTTCAAGGTCTCAAATAACTTCTTTAAGCAGCGTTCCTTACTTTTTCCTCAGTAGATACATAGGAATTTAGTTAGGTTTTACAGGAAATTGAGGAATAACTCTATTTCTGTCATCAGTGGTTTGAATTCTACAGACCGAGATGCACAAACTCTCTGCAGAGTCAAGAAGATTCCAAGTTTCAAAGACGGGTGAAAGAAAAAGTTGGGTTTTATTTAAGCAGGAATTAATATTTCCCCATAGCTTACTGAAGTTCAGACAAAAAGAATGAACAAATGACCTAATGAAGTCAGGTAAGCATAATAATTTAAAAGCAGGTAAGAGCAGGAATAGCATGTAGGCTAAATTATTTCTTTCATTGTATAATGGCATAAGGACAAGTCTTTCTGCTTCTTGGAATCATTTTGATGAGGCTCAGTTCCAAACCCCAAGTCTGGAAGAACAGAGCACAAAAAGAGAACAAATTGTCATCTGTGTATCTGGACAGACACCATCAGTTTGAATAACAATTTACTTTTAAGTCTGTTTGTATCTGTCAGAAAAGTTAACAGCTCGATAATGAAATTATCTGTCTGACCCAGAGGGAGTAGAGTACACACAAAGTGTTACTGGACACAGAGGTTATTCCAATTTGTATGCAACTGTATGTTGCAGTTTTACTTTGAGATACCTTCATAAATGTCAATGTACCTATTATAATCACAAATATAAAACTACCTTGATAAGCCTACAAAAACTGTTCAACTAGCAGCATGAAATTAAGTCTTTAAAACACTTAAACCACAGTCAACATTTAAACCATGACATACTGATCAATACATGACACACTGCTACTTCTGAAGAACCCAGGTTGTGTGCTTTTCCTATCAACAGCAGAACGGATATCCTGTGTATGAGAAATCCATTTCCTTGTGTAGGTCAGGTGGACAGAAGCTATTGCAAATGTGTTGCTATTAATGTGCACCTTTGGTTTGCTAGCTTGGCTGTAAATGTCAATTATTTTACTAAGCTGCTATACATAGGCTTAAAGAGTGGTAGTAGTACTTGGAATAGTACTGGTAATAATGATAATAACAAAAATTAATAATATAATAAAAATTATACAGATTCCATTATTAAACTTTTTTCCCACCATTTAGTGGGAGAGAAAAAAAGTATTTTGCAGTTCTAGATAAAGTATTTTATAGTAGTATACCACAGGTTATCTTCTGTTTCATACTGTGAGTGTAAACTTTTGTGGAAAGGACTCCCGTTTCTCTCTGTGCTTGTATAGTACTTGACACACCATTTGTGTGAATAGTAACTAGTAGTGGTACCACTATGATCAGAATAGATAAATTATGCTTGTTCTTCAGATACATTATATTAATACTGATGAATGAAAGAAAATTCATGTTGATATTTTTGCATTTATTTGGAACAATTTGCAATGATATAACACCTTTCATAAATCATTTCTTCAATGCAGGTTTTATGGCCAACCTCTCTTCCACTTGTCCAAAGATGAGATATCTCTATCCTAGACTGTTTCACAAATGCACCTATTCTGTGTGCTACAATAGACTTGATGAATGGTGCCTATACAGTAAAACTTTGATTTCTCATATTTCCTTTAAACTCCATTTTGTATAGTGTTGACATTTGTTAGTGATTTGAGGGGTTGATAGTTCTAAGTTGCCTGGAAGTGTGATAACTGGATATGTTGACAATCCAGGAAATATATATTTTTTTGTTGTTTCAAAGCAACTAAAAAGAAATTCTCCAGGAATTTAAAAAACACTTAATGGGAATGAAAGTAACTCCAACACTGTATGCTGTGACAATAGAATATTACTTGCAAAGCAATTGAAATTTTAATACTAGCTCTAAAATCAGCAGGAGTTAAAGAAGCACAGAATTAAAGCATTTATATATATGTTTTCAGAATTTCTGCTTAAATTGATAATTCTGGATGAGAAAATGACTGAGTTTATTAGATTAATGCAATAAGTTTATCTAGAGAATTCCAAAGTTGGCCAAAATGATTTTAATGTAATATGTGTTAGAAACTAAACTAATCCTAAACTCTCAAACACACTTTAATTTAAAAAATGGAAATTTATAACCTCTTCGTTTATATCCTAACCCCCCAAAAAAGCAAACATTATTTATTATTGAAAACAATATCTTCCAAAAGAGAAATGCAATTTAGGGTTTAACTTAGTTTGCAGAAACTGTTTCTTAATAACAATAAAATTAGAGTGAAGGTCTGAAGAAAAGGAAACAGCCTATTTGACTCAGTAGATTTTATAAGACTGATAATTTGGGATAGAAAAATAAAGAGAACAATGCCAACATTTATAGAATGTTATATAGTTAATTTGGCTGTTGATATTTACTACAGAAGAATAGAAATTATTTTTCCTGAACTTGTTGGTTTGGAAATTAAGGACCTTCTGGATAAGTCTACCTTTGGGCCAGAAGAACTGTTGAGAAAGTATTGCCAATGGCTAACATGACTTCCTTCTTGCATAAGGCTGTGAGAGGAGTATGTCAGATTTTACTAAGAAGTTTAAAGACTGAGTATTATCTATGCATGTCCCTTTGCAATTTTAAAGGCTGCCTTAAAACAGTATCATCCTGCCTATATCAGAAAGTACATTAGTATAAAAATATTACTTGGATGATGTTATTTTGCGATGATACTTTACATTTTAAAGGTTGAAGTTCATATTTTATTCCTGCTGCTCAGCCTATGCAAGGTGACTTTCATAGATCTGACTTGGTTGAAATTTTGTTCATGTTCCATAAGGCACTACAAAGTTATAAGAGTTACTTCCTTTTTAACTAAATGTTCTCTTCTGATCTTTGTGTCAGTTGATCAGAGTTAATTACCAAAAGATTGGAATGGGGCAATTCATGGAAGTTTTTATTAAAATTATGTTAGAAAATGTAGTGGAGACCTCTTAAATGGCACAGTATTGGTGTAGAGTAAATATATATTTCCGTCAAGTTTTCATAGTAAAAGCATTCATTATGTAGAGCACTGATTAACTGTATGTTCAACTGGTAAAGAGAAATATTCTTTTGGTGTATTATTTAAATGTGATCCACAGTGGTTTTGTAATACATATTTAAGACTCTTAAGCCTTAAGATACTGTGTCAGGCAAACTTAATGGAAGGCTTCTTCAGCTCACAGGGGTCTAAAACATAGAAGAAGAGAAAAACTTTCTTGGTGCAGAAGACAGTCTTATATGGAGTGTTACAACTCCGAGTGTGACTCATTTTCTAAGTGAGTCCTTTCAGCTAATGTTCTGTCCCATAAAGCTAAATAGCCATTTATAGTGGTTGAATTTGATTCTATTATCAGCCAGTAAAGCATTTCTAAGGGTTTCATTCTATATTTATAAGATATCTATCAGATTTAAAACTCCCTTAAAACCTTCTCATATTGCTCTAGGAATTACAAAGAAGGACTGAAATTTCCAAGAAGATTAATTCCTCAAGTTGAGTGTTGTGTGTAACACTAATCTTCACTTCTTGTCTTGTGTTCTTTTTCTATGATCATCTTTCTATTACAGTAAGGCTATTTTACAAATTTATATAATTGTGCATCCTATAATTTGGTTTTATTGGACTGCTAGGTCACCTATTCTGTATAAATATTGTCAATCTAAGAAACGTATTTTGAAATCACTGTGATAAGAAGAGGACAGGGAAAAATGAAAATATCATCCAGAAGATAAAGTAGGATGAAAGAATCTAATTCTACAGTTCACAATTTCTATATTCCACAGGTAATTTATCATCCAGTAATGAGTCCTTGCCCTTTTTGCATTTTTTGAGTAAGATGGAAGCTCTTAAACAATCACTAGTTAGAACTAGGAGAAACCTACACTGCTAGTTTATGTTATTCTTCCTTTCACCTTTCCCCCCACCCCCCCCCCCCCTAAAAATAGGTATTTAGAAATGCAACTGAAATGCATTGGTTTGTGAGAATATCACTCAAGAACTGCATGTGCAATGTCTGGTGTTGCAATGCAAAAGCTATTTAATTCATTCTGGGCTGATTGCAAAGCTTAATTTTACTTCCAGGCTTTTATTCAAGAAAACACCCCCTGGTGAATCTGAATAACAATATGCTTTCCCCCTTCTCTGTAAAACCTAAAAAATCTGAGGCTAGGTCAGACTTGAGATTGATCTTGACCTGTGCTGTCCCTGTCAGGGGTCCAATGTTGATACTTAGGGAACACTGTAACAACAGGGGAAGAACATGTATTCTAACAAACCATTTCAATTGTGTTCCTAAATATTCCTTCCTTTTCTTTTTCTTTCTTTCTCTCTTTCTCTCTGTCTATTCTTTCTCTCTCTCTTTCTCCCTTTCTTTTTCTTTCTCTTTTTCTTTTTCTCTCTTTTGTCCTGCTCTCTCAATTCTACTCAGTTTCTGTCACAGTTCTTACTGTAGAAAACCATTGCATAAATGCTTAGAATTCATAGTTGACAGGAATATATTTTAAAGGCTTATATAACTAATATGATTCTACACACAAAAATCATATTCTAACTTGCATGAGATGCAGGCTTGGAAATAACACCTATGTTTAAAGTTCTGTACCACTTTCAATACTAAACATTACGTTTGCCATAAACTCACCAAAATGTAACCATATTAACCCAAATTTTTCTGTATTTAGCTATTATAGATGCATCCATCAAAAACTGCATTTTTTCTGAGAAAAAGGTTGAAGGATTGATACATTGTTTACAAAGTATTGCTGTTTAGCTGAGAAATTCTAATTTTCCTACGTTGTGGCAGTGGCTTTGAGTTTCACTGAATGTCTGAAAGTGGTCTGAGCCTGAAAGAAGTTGGTCTGCATAAGACATGTGGCTCCAACTGCATCTTGAGACATGGGACTACTCAGAGTATGTGTTTGTACTAATGCTAATTTGGGAACACCTTCCATCATCCAGCAGATTATGTCTTTGCTATCCTCATTTTTTTCCCTGATTTTCTCACTTCCTAAAATTGCTTTATGCATGTTTCAAAATACTGTAGAGGTCTGCTAAAGTTTGCCAGTGAAATTCACTGAAAATGGCATCTGCTTTACATCGCGGAATTTGGCCAAGGACTTTGCTTCCAAATATGAATCTGGCTTTCAGATGCCATGATAGAAGATAACATTTGTCAAAACAACCAGAAGAGCTACTGTGCTGTCAGTGATGAGTGTGTCTGTGTAACAGGGAAGAAGAGAGCGGTAAACAAAGGAGAGCTGTGCGGCCTGGAAAAGAAGAAGAAAACAGGTTGTCACTCAGGGAGAGAGGAATGGAGAAGAAGAATAAGAGTGTCCCATGGCTATGGATGAAGATAAGAAAACCGGAGCAGAAGGGAGTAATATGGGGGAGAATCAGAGCAAAAAGTCTGGGAAGAGACAAAGGGCAGGGTAGAGATGGTTGGGGAAAACAAGTGGGTAAGGGACAAAATGAGATGGATGCACCCTGAAAAGTTTATAAAAATATTGTTGTGAAGACAAATTGATTAATGTCTGATAAGTACCAACTATTCTGGTAACGAAATCTGTAAAAAACCCAAGAAATATGTCAATAACAATTTTTCAGTGCAGAGTTCAGACAGAATGTGGCAAATAAACTCCAGGCCCACATATTGAATAATGAGAGAAAAGAGAAATATTGAAAAATTGTCTAAGTTATAGGCATGTGCCCTGAGTGAGGCAGGTGTCCTGTGGAAGACCTAAAGACTGTATAAAAAAAAATTTAAAGATTGTATCATAATGTATGCTCACAACCGGTAGAAAATAACATTTGCATGGGCAATCATATTTCTGACATTTTCTAAATCTGAGTGTTTGATTTTGCAATCTTAATGTTCTTACTGGCAGTAAAATTAGAAAACAGTTAAGATGGGTTAAACATAGAATCAATGAAATCTTAGCTGCAAGTGCTTCTGCTTCCCAGATGGTTTAAAGCTATTGGTATACCTAGCTGAAACAAACAAACATTACTTTATTCCTTAGATGTAAAACACTGATTCTTTAAAAATAAGCACAGTATGAGATGTTTTACCGAAGATCTAATTAGTCTCTGAAGTTTCAAATCTATCTTGCAGTCTCTCATATTTCTGTGCAATACCTCAAGAAATAATAGCATTGTACTCAGTTTGCTTCACTGCCTTCATAAATCTGTATTTCTTGCTGCAGAGTTAAACTGTCATTAATTTGATTCACATCATGTAACTATACTTCAGGAAGAATAATACAAACTTGATCTGACATTCTTATTTGCTTTTCTAGCACCTTCCTTTTTTTCACTAGTTTTTATAGTCCTCTGGGATTCTGTTCTACAGGATACTCCTGGTTATACCACTTTGTCTCTTCTAGCTTTCAACCTTCTTCCTGAAGTCACTTAAATAATGAGTCTATAGGGGAAGTTAGCTAACTTTCCGTCTCTCAGGTTCTGATTTTATCCTCTGTTTCCCTTCTTTCTTGAAGAAAAACATCCCCCTTCTTAAGAAAAGCAATGAAAGATGGAATTTCAAAGGTAATTACAATAATCTCCTGGATATTATGTAAGTTTATTGTACCACAGAATCTTACAGTGAATTGGAATGGGTCCACAGGGATCGAGTCCAGCTCTCAAGTGAATGGCCCACACAGGGATTGAACCCATGACCTTCCCATTATTAGCACCAGACTGACCAACTTTATGTTGTAACTACACAGGGAACTCAGGATTTTTAACTGCTACAGAAGCAAAGTGCAAAAGACAGTAAAGGCTTTTTGAATAATGTGATTTTTGTGCTTTGAAACCTTGAACTAAGGGAAGCAACTAGATAGATTTAGAGATGGAGAACTTATCACATTATTTCTTAAATCTCAGAGAAGTTTCCAAGTCACTCCCTAAATGAGCCCATAAAACAACTTGTAAACAACATGTTCCTGAAACATATTTTCTGTCTATCTTTTTCAGTAGTGTATTTTCCAGTATGCATTATTTAATGTAGCATGAATATTTTACCATATTTTCAAACACATCACTAAAAAATGACTGCTATCTCTCAATAAGTAACAGAACTCCTTGTAATTTCAATTCTTAAATGCCAAAATGCCCTTTTATCTGAGTTAACTGAATTACGAATTTGACAATACAGCTCTTCAGTCCAACTGTTCATTTGTATTGCCTCCAAGAAATCTGTTTCTCTAACTCCAACAGTCTACTTGGTTTTAATTCTCCATCTGCAAAAAGAGACATGACTCAAATAGATAGGAATTGGATATATCTCTTTCATAATGAACTAGTTATTAAATTTCTACAGCCTAGGAAATCCTCTTTGGTTTTGGAAAGAAAAAAACACCCTTGAGTGTGTGGCAAATGATACTATTTTTAGCAATTAAGTGTTATATATCATTCCACTAAATAAAGAGTGAAATGAAGGGGTTTACTTAATGCTGTTTCAAAGTAAAATGTATAAGCAATAAACACAGGAAAATAATACAATAAAACAACAAACTTTGAGAAAAGTAAGAATGGGTTCAAAAAGGTTACTGAGGTAGTGAAGCAATTTTCATTGAAACAGTGATTTCTGATATAACAAAGTACTTGATAGCTGCAATAATTTCATGTTTTACACACCTCTGTAGTATATATTGGTGAATGTCTTGTCATCAGAAATTACTGTGTTAGTAGGGACAAACAGAATAAAATTAAGATAGGAAAAAAAATTAAAGTCAGTATTTGTATAATGGCAGTCAACAACAGTAAGTGATATACAATACACTTAAAATTAGCATTAGGCAAAACCTAATAGATGTGGTATCTTGTAGAAATGAAAATTTTAGTTGGATATCTCCATTAAACAGGCAGAAAAAATTATTGAAAATTTGAAATATGCTCAAAAGTAGGTGTTAGTTTTCTGTGGGCTTTTTATAGCTAATAAATACATCCTGTAATCCCATAGACTTTGGTACTTTTAGCTGTAAGGAAAAAAACAAAAAAAGAATAGGTACTACACATGGTTTTTGTGGTTTTTGGGTTTTTCTTTTCTAGCAGGAGGTAATGAAACTGAATATCAACAATTTGAAAATGGTTATATAAGAAAGACAGAACACAAGTTTATGATGAAGACTACCAGACATGGCTATCTGGTTATCTGTGCTAAGAGGCTTTGGGTTCTAAGAGATCTCTTTCAGTGGAGTTGTCTTACACTGTCAAGTACACATTTGACAGAGTTAGTAAAGTTCTTGCAGTAAACAGATTATAAAAGTAATAATGACAGCATTGAACTGGACAACTAAAAATTAAAAAAAAAGAAAAAAAAAAGAATCCATCACATCCTTGACATAAGTGAAGCTCCTACAGTCAAGCAGAATTAGCATTGTTGCATAAATGGCTGTGATAGCTCAAATGAAGCTGCAGATACAAGAAACCAAGAGATATGAAGGACAAGTAGAGAGAAATGGACAACGTGCTACTAAAAGGGGAAAGAAATAGAAGGAATAAAAAATAAAAAGTGAGGAAGAAGCACAAGAAAATTAAAACAGCAATGTCACGTAAATTTTTGTCTCATATACACGAGGAAAGTCTATATAGAGAGTGGTATAGCAAAACCAGGATCTGTTAACAAAGATACTAACCAATCAGAACTCAAGGTGTTCTGTTTGGGGCTTTTGGGGAGGAGATGGGACAGATGGATATGATACAATCCAATCGGTAAGAGAAATACAGGTTTCACCTATTGGTGGTTACTCAATTCAAAATTCAGAAGCAGTATTCAGACTGACTTACAAAGGAAGCCAGCTACATAAACTATTGATGGTTACATGCATTGGAAGAGATTAAGATGTTTAAATATTATCTACTGAATTCTTTAGGTAATGCAGCATGTAAGCAGCATTATTAATCTAATTGTGATGCTCTTGAACTGATTTTACTCTGCAGATTGAACACTGTATATTTTGTCAATTCCTTAGGGCTATCACAGTATTATTTGTTCATGTCACTGAACAAGAACAAAACATAAGCAACAGAAACAAAGACAGACATCCTTTTTGAGGTCCTATGATCCCTGGTAGAGCAAAGAACGGTGAAAGAAAATAAACTGCATTTTCAAAGATGTACACATTACTGAGGAAAAGGTGCACATGATTATTTCATTCAAAAGTATCCAAGCAGATGAATGCAAAAGTATCAGCAAGTAACACCCAAAATAACACATCATGGTGATAAAAAGGAAGCTATTTGTTGGCAGAACTACTATAAAAAGGATGTCATTGGGTCCTGCCAAGGATGTAGAAAAATGACATTGACATTTTCAGTAACCTAAAAGGTAACTAAAATCACAGCTAGTACTTATTGCATTTATAAGCAATACACAGTCAAATACCTCTGAGAGGTGCTTTGAAGGACAAGTAAAATTTTATGTTTGGTAAGGTAACTGGGTGCCTTTTAGCCTTAAATCCACTCCATGGCAGTGAGTCACTGCTGCTTCCAAAGCTAGCAAGTTTAGTGCAACAAGAGCTGTGAGAACCTATATTTGAGTACGGAAATCAAGTTATTCTATAGTCAGAACTGTACTGTAGCTTTTTATCAAGGCTATGCCCATATTCACAGGCAGTGCATCAAGTCCTTAGTTCCCTGCATAATCCAGGAGCGTCCTAAGGAGTCTGTGCACAATTGTGACAATTGACCGGATTGAAATAGCAGACAGATCTGAAACGAGGCCATTGACTGAAGTCCAAGACACAAACAAAATTACCTTATTTCAAGAAGCTCTCCAGCGAGGAATTTTGAAGAGTCTAGAGAATCTCCCAAGACTGCTCACAGGCCAGTTTGTATGTTTTAATGCACTGATCAGTACCCTGGGTGGAGAATCTGGCCATTCCCTTTGGATAGTCTTCTAGTCATTTCCTCCTGTAAAATTGATCAAACTGTATTTAAATTAGACTTAGGTAATGATCCAATAAAATCTTGCAGTAGATTGATTGTGGCTGGATGCCAGGTGCCCACCAAAGCTGCTCTGTCACTCCCATTCTCAGCTGGATGTGGAAGGAAAAATAAGTAAAAGGCTTATGGGTCTTAAAAAGGACAGGGGGAGATCACCCTCCACTTACAGTCACTGGTCAAATGAACCGTACTTGGGGAAATTAATTGAATTTATTACCAATCAAATCAGAGTAGGATAATGAGAAATAAATGAATATTTAAAAAACACCTTCTCCCCACCTTTCTTTTTTTCTCTGCTTAACTTCAACCCCATTTCCCGACCTCCTCTCTTGCAGTGGTGCAGGGGAATGGAGAACAGGTACTGCAGTCAGTTCATTGTACGTTTTCTCTGTTTCTCTCCCTCCTTATGCTCTTCCCCTGCTCCAGTGTGGGGTCCCTCCCACAGCAGGAGGTGCTCCACAAATTGCTGCTCCAACATGAATCTTCTCCACAGGCTGGACTTGCTCATTAACAGCTCCACTGGGGGTCCCTCCCATGGGGTGCAGTCCTTCAGGAGCAGACTACTCCAGTGTGGGTCCCCCGTGAGGTCACAAGTCCTGCCAGCAAACCTGCTCCAGTGTGAGCTCCCCACTCCATGGATCCACAGCCATGTCAGGAGCCTGCTCCAGCACAGGTTTCCCATGGGTCATAAGCTCCTTTGGACATCCACCTGCTCCAGCAGGAGGTCCTGCAAAGGGTGCAGGTGGATCTCTGCTACACCATGGGCCTCCATGGGCTGCAGGGACATGGCTGCCTCACCATGACCTGTACCCCGGATTGCAGGGGAATCTCATCTGTGCCTGGAGCTTCTCCTCCCACTCCTGCTTCACTGACGTTGGTGTCTGCAGGGCTGTTGCTCTCACATATTTTCACTCTCTTCTCTGGCAGCAATTGTCCCGCAATGTTTTCTCCTTTTTAAATACATTATGTGTTGCTGATTGGCTCGGGCTTGGCCAGCAGTGGGTCTGTCTTGTAGCCAGCTGGCATTGACTCTGTTGGACATGGAAGAAGCTTTCAGCAGTTTCTCACAGAAGCCACCCGTGTAGTCCCTCCAACACACATCCCCAAAAACCTTGTGACACAAACCCAATAAATAACATTCCTGAAGATACATTAAAGGTCACATCTTTTCTAGATAGTTAAGGGTTATTCAGGTGGTCTTTTGTATTTATTTCAGATAATCAGTAGCAATAAATTGGGCATGTGCCGAAGGGCCCTTGGACCAGCTAGATTATAAGAATTTATCAGAAGAGCACCTTGGGGAGTGTCACGTGAACCAGATGAAGATGCCACTGCAAGAACCCTTGTGATGCAGATACCTATCATAATCTGGAGACTAATCAATCATCCTGTTAAAGAAAATTGATTTAACAACTGCTGTTTGTGAATGTCTATGCAACAACAGTGTGAAACACACAGAATTGTGAAAAATATGGTACTATCACAGTTTACTCAATTATTAGAATTATTCAAGTCCTTGAAGAGTCATTGTCTTCACTGTCATAGTGGAGTGTCTTCCAATCACAGGTAATGAACACTTCCCCAGGGCCTGGTGTTCCAGGGCTTTACTATCCCAGCAACTTTGGTTTATCACTGCTGCACAAAAAGGATCTAGAACTAAGCTAATGATACTTTCAGACATCTCTACTTAGATGAGGATAGTAGTTTCAGGTAGATTGCATCAGCACAGGACAAGAGAATACTGTATTTTAACTACTCTTTGTACTAAAGCCAAACCCTAGACCAACATCTAAATATTAGACATGGAACATATCTAAAAATCAGCTCCAGCTGTCTTTTTCACTGCTTCAGATGTAGTTTCAATATTTTTGGTGATTACTCCCCTAATGGCTAGGAGGTGAGAAAATCTATGCTTGCCTTTCTACTTCACCTTATTTAGACAACTAAGGTAAATAAGATTTGTATACTGTAATGGTTATTCTTTTCCCTGCTGGAGATTTTTTTTTCCTCTGTATTCCCTGGAAAATAGTTTTAATGATGTGAATAATAATGATGTCTGTTTGGGACACAAAACAGGTTATTATATATATAATTATTTAGAAATGTAGAATCTCTGCTTTCAACAAGTGTAATGTTTACTGGCAAACACCTCACAAGGTCTCCTGGTCTATTCTCCTGTGTGGTCAGTATTAACTGCACAGAACCAGATCCTAACAGGTGTTTATCAGACTAAAAACTACTGTGGTGGACATGCACAGCCTTCCCAAAAATCTATTCCAACATATAACTTGTTTATATCTCTAATGTTGGGTTTGTTTTTGTTCTTTTTTACCACTAATGCCAGGCCTACATTTCCCATGTTAGAGTTTAAATTTCTTACTTTATGCCTTACCCAGAAATGGAAAGGCGCCTTTTTCTTTCAGTGATTGTTTCATATATGGTTACTGAAGCATTTAGAACGATAGGTGTCATATCATAATAACATCTCACCTTTATAATTATTTCCTGCTAGTGAAGACATGCTTGACATTGTTTTCATTTATTTCACTCATCTAATTTCAGTGTTATGTTGTTGACTTCAGTGAAGGAATGTAACTAAAAAACTGGACTACAGACTTAGATGAGGTGTATCACTTGCATAAAACCCTTTAGCAGTTGTCTCAATCATTCTCAATCAGATTTGTAAATTAGATGTTTTTCTCTTATGTATGGCTCAGTAGAAGAGATATGGACACACCTGTTCAGGACAAAAAACTTACAGACAGAAATAGAAAAGTCAGAGAACATAATTTATGTTGTTTAGAGGGGAGGTTAATTCCAGGTGACCAAGAGAATATTTTAAGCACTAAATTATTGTTCTTCCCTTTCTCTTTCTTACTAGGTCAGTTACATACTGAAATTAAACAGCTCCCACTGGAGAGTCTGAGAAAAACATGAAGCAAGCTTTACAACCTAGTGGGATCAGGCTACTAAAGGTATAAAGATGTCTTAAAATCCTGTCTCTAGAGCTGATAGCAGACTCATGAACCTAAATATTTCCTTCAAAAAATTAGTGTTATAATTAGAGGGCAAAGTGAAAGCACAGTTGTCCCATTTCTCTGTGTGAAAAAGCAAAAATCTGTCATGTTCAGTTCTCAAAAAGCTTTGCAAAGATTATCAAAGTTCTTCAAAATATTCTATGTAAAAGTTATGTCCAAATTCAACAAAATTAAAAGTGGACAAATCAGTCATTAGCCACTTATTTGATATTACCTAAAAGCTATCTTAAAAATACATTATGACTGCGAATGGTAAACATGAAGAGAGATAGGAAATCAAAGAGGTCAAGGAAACTGATAAGAAAATGGAAATTTTCTGTCATTGTATTTGTCATAGCAGTGTGTTTGATATTAATGCTAGGCAAATAGGCATCTCGAAAGCGTGAAGTTATGTATTTTTCCTGAGACTCCAGGTTCAGCCATGTCACCACTGTTACCTGGCTGCTCTTGTTGAAGGAAAAATGATATCAGGTGCTTGTTTGAAGCCAAGTCACTAAATAAACCTTCCTAGGTCAGGGGTTCAGGAGACATTGACTGGGCTAATTCAGTGGAACCTAGGTTGGCCATTCATCTGCAATGTGGTTTTGTATGCACACAACGCTGTGCAGAAATTCCTATAATTTCTCACTAAACTTAAGTAAGACTTAGTGACTTACAATGCCAGGGACAGAACAGTTGTAGATACTGATACTTAAAATGGAATCTTTATCTCCCGTTTAAGGAACTCATATAGGGGAACTAGAGCATGAATGTCAGTACTTCAGGGAGAGACGGGTAAATTCAAGCAGATATTATTTTAGCCATGACAATCAGGCATATTTAATAAATAAATGGGGTCGGGATACATCAGCACTGGGAATAGAGAAAGTGAAAAATGGAGAGACAAATCAATACAGAACCATCAAGAACTCTGGGATTTCTTATCACTAACTTAACTTTATTTCAGTTCCTGCAGGGCACAATATAAACTCAGACATAATTTCAGAAAACATTGAAGTACTATTGAGCCATGAGCTGCATTTGTGAGGAAACAGAATTCCATGGCTCTTGAACTGCAAACTTTCCAGGCCACTAACATGAATGATATAAGCCTACAACTCTAAGCTTTATTGATACCAGTCCAGTCTAACCATCCTCAGCCAGTAACTGTTTACAGAATCACAGAATATGTGGAGTTGGAAGGGACCCACAAGGATCATCGAGTCTAACTCCTGGACCTGCACAGAACAGGCCCAAGAGTCACACCATGTGCCTGTGGATACTGTCCAAAGGCTTCTGAACTCTTTAAGGCTTGGTGCTGGTGACCACTTCCCCGAAGAGCCTGTTCCAGTGCCCAACTACCCTCTGGGTGAAGAACCTTCTTCTAATACCTATATTAAACTTCTAATACCTAGCTTAAACCCTGTGGAAACCCACTAGTGTCAGGTCACCAGTCAGATATCAGTCACCATTCACTATTACCCTCTGTGTTTTACCCAAGAGCCAATTCTCACCCACTGCATGATGTGTTTGTCCAGCTGTGGGCTGGACAGTTTGTCCAGAAGGATCCTGTGAAAGCCAGTATAGAAAGCTTTACCAAAATCCAAAAAGTTTGCATCAGCTGGCTTCATGTTAACTCTCACTGGCAAGGGGTCTGGTCTCATAGTCCACAACAGCCACCATGTAGATGTGAGGGAGGTTGGACTGCCTGCGGGCAGTTGCAGGTCATTGGCTGGAGGATCTGCCAGGCTGACATTGTTTCTGATTACAGATCAGCCATGAGTTAACAGCTTCTCAAGGTCCTCTAATTCATGCTGCATGGTTTGGAATGTACAAGTCAAATGGAAACACTTTGCTTCAAAACCACTCTTGTACTGTAACACCAGCTCTTATGCAAGTCCTTCTTGGTCAAATAGACACGGAACTTCATATGTGACCTCCAGATCAGAGATGAGAAAGGTTAGAACTAAAACTCCTTCATTAATGTTTCAATTAGTGACATTAGTGTTTTAAATTCACAATATTTTTGTGATGAGACTATTTTCTATGAATATACTAATCACTGTGAAAACATTTTGCTATAATATTTGAAAATATGTGAACGGTGAGAAACCAGTTAAACTTCATTGTTAAATTAATAGCACATGAACTGTTGCACTATCTGCATCCTTGATTTTTCATTGAAGTTATTTAAAAGACACCACTTAAAAATGATGAAAACCCCACAAAAATTTGGATGCTGAGCAATTCAAGAGCAAAGCGAAGACTTAAGGTCCAAAGTGACTGTAAAAAGTGGTAGTCCATTTCATATATGCTGTTGATTTGTTTATCATGTGAATCGTATGGGACATAACCAGTATGGAGTCTAAAGAGTCCTAAAATGGCACTTCTCAAGGCCAATGACAAATGGACCATGGGGAGAAGAAGTCATCAAGTGTCTGTGGAGTATTATTCTGAATGTATGTCATGAAAGTGCTGCTGGATATTCTTGGTCTTTCCTGAGCTCTGATTCATTAAACAGATATTTCACAGCAACAAACAAGCTGAGCTGTGGCTATTGAGCATGTGTGAGTTCGCACAGGCAGACAGCCAGAACAGTCACAAACCTGTGGCTTGAATGAAAAGAGTAATTTTTTTTCATTACCCTGTTAACCAGGGGATCCTTGTAGCAACACCCAGGCAGAGGTACACAAGCAGAGATGGAGATGCTGTTAAACTTGGTCCATACCAGCAGATCACTGGCCTGCTGTTCACACACAGTTATCAAGAGTTATTCCCAGCTGTAAGGTCACTTGAGTGACTTACAATCCTCCCTGCCAGACTTTCACCTTTTACGTCATTCCTCCCAACAGAGCAGTTAAAAAAAAGGCTCGCCCCAACCCACCAATTTTTGAAATCATTATATTTACATCTTAAATGTTGGTGGGTCCTGGAGTATATTTTCTTCACATAATATTTTTTTATGCACAGTCTAGATAAAAAGCAAAGATGATGTTTCTGTCACCATGGCAGGCACAGAATCTTTCTGAGGCCTTGGACAAGTCACTGAAATACTTTGGTTCCATTTTTCTTCAGACAAACACATTTCATATATACCAATTGTCATATGATGATATTGTCATATATGATACGATTACTATAGTGGCTTCAATATTAAATTTCTGGAGAAGATATTCTTTTAAGAATGTACAGGCATATAACAAAGTGGTTTAGGAATGAATAAAACAGACATATATTTCAAGCAAGGGCAGAAGCATTTTTTTTAAAGAAACAACATCTTAAATAAAGCTGATATAATAAAATGATGTTTGCAAAATGCTTTTAATACTATGGTCTTAATAATCTATTTCTTGAACTACTGGTTACACACATATGAAAAACTTCATATTTACACTTTTTGTTAGGTAGGGTACCCAAAATCTAGAAAAAAAATTATGCCTGAAAAAGTCAAGGGAGCAGGTTTGGTTTGGTTTAGTTCGGTTTTATTGGCTTGGGGGGTGTGTGTATGTGTTTAATTTTTTTAACAGGGGCATTTAACAAAAATTCTTGAACTGTCAAGAAAAAAATGGGATCTGGGTTAGGAACCAGGGCAAGCATGATTGATATCTGCTAGGCACAAAGGGCTCTATGATCTATCAGGCACATTCCGATCACACATGGGACCATGCCTCCACCTCAGAGCAGCTGAACCCCATCCTCAGAGGCTCTACTATTCCTTTTTCTACACAAGTGTTTTCAGTTGACTTTGTCTTTTTTTTCCTTCCTTCTTCCATTTTCTTTTTTTTTTTTTCCCCTTGACAACTATTCCTGTCTTCTTGAGCCTAGATCTTTTAGTGGGTGTAGGTATCTCTGTTGTTACAGAAACTAAGGAATACTATTTATGTCTTCCTAGCATAGACTATGGATGCTATCTAGGGTGAAATATGAGTAAATGACAACATCTTTCGAGAGTTTGATGAATTTACTGAAAGCTAAAAAATGCATGGGTTTGAAAATATAACTTTTAGCTCCACCCATTAATATCTTCAGTATATTTCCACAATACAGCTTTCATAATCTCATACAAATTCAGTCATCAAACATTCTTATGTTTTCTACTGTATTCCTCAGCATAATGTAGCCTTATGGAGGTATGTCACTAAATATAAAGGTTGGGGTTTTTCTTTTCAAAACTCAAATATCCGCTGATTTTTCTTTAAAAAACCACGAATTTTTACATGTGAGAAAATGATCTTTTATTCTCAAAAATGGCCAAACTATTTCTCCAATACCTGTGAGGCAATTTCCTCTCAACAGAGCAGAAGCTTGGTGCATTTTAAAAGAAAACATAACAGTTGCATAAGACTAGAAGCCACTGAAAAGTGATTAATGGAATTGGAACATTTGCAACCTTAATTACAGATGTTGTTAGTGACCCTGCACAGGAAATCACATGGAATTGATGAATCAGTAAAAAGAATAACTTGTTCCATATCAACAACAACAGATTACAAAATACATACCTGCATTTCTCTTTAGTTCTGTTCATATTTTGCAGTAGACAAGTTCTTGGGGTATGGAAAGTAACAGCACTGATCATTTTTTGGTGAGTGTGATCATATTTAACATGTGAAATTCCAATTTGCACCTGAATTCTACCCAACATGAACAGTGTGTGTAAACATAAAAAGGAAGGAATTTTCTAAACACACTGTCCCTTTTCAATGTCAGCAAAAAGTATTAAATGCTTTGGACCATCTCTTTAGGTAGGGGTCTATAAGAAAGAACACTTTGAGGCTGACTAATATGTATAGTCCTCTTTCTATTCCAAGACCAACCTGGTCACTGCTAAAGAGTTGAACTTAGCAGACACAAGACAAAAAACGATACGCTTCAAATTTTTTTCATAGCAGTGATATCTCGTTCTTATGTTGACTTTCTGACTGATCCTGCTTTCACCTGTTATGACAGATACAAATAGTTATGGGTTGCTGAGAGTTCTTATCATTTGAAAAACAGGTTTTCAGCTCTCTCTCTCTCTCTGTTTCTAAAACGTGTTCAAGTAAGTGTTTTGCCGTAGATATTCTAGAATAACTACGTCAGACAGCTGGTTTCCATTCCATCTCTTACCTATGACTCTGTTACTCTTTTCTGCAAGAGTATTCATGCTGGTTGCACTCAGTTATTTTTTAGTAACACTTTTTATTTACTCTGACTTTCTTTTTTAATTAAAAAGTCTTGTCACAGATATAATTTGGCTTGTATTTACATGTAGTTTGGGTTGCAGGATTTTTTTTTTTTTTCTCTTTGGTTTGGTTTTTTTTCCCTGTGTGTATATAACTGTAGTAAAAAAATATTTGTAAATAAATATAAATGAAAATTACTTCTAGTTAAAAATATCCTTCTCAAAATGTGTATATCTCTCTTCTACTGAATCAAAATAATTTTAATAGACAACTGAAAATGAATTCCATCAATAGTTAAAGGATGTGGTTTTCCCCCACATACCTGATGCAGTTGTTAGTCAGTTCCCACTACTAGTAGTGTTGTTGGTCAGATCCTACTATTAATATCATAGAATCCGAATAGTTTGGGTTAGAAGGGACCTTTAAAGTCCTCTAGTGAAACTCTGTCTAGTAGTGCCTGCATGAAGAACATTTGGGCTGTCAAATACAACAAATTACAATTGGCAAGGACAAATATGTGTTTTTTTTCAGTTTCATACCTACTGCTGCAAAAAAATTATACTCCCAAAGTGTCACCTTTAATATGCCTCTGTCTGGGATCTGAAAATCACAGCTTGGGAGTTTGAAGTGTACCTAATATGCTGAGTTAAAATTGACAATGGGAACCAAAATAATTTGCCAAAATAGGCTGATAGACCATCAATGATTAATTATAGAAGAGACCTAAGCCCTAAGGGCTACATCAGTTTTAAGCAAAGAAAAAATGTAACTATAAGGAAATCTTACCATCGTTCACACTTTGACACAGCATGACAAAATGTATGACGTCTATGAAATCCCTTATCAACAACTGGAGGAAACTGTCATTTTCCCATCCACGTGTTGATGACCCTGGACTTGCCATAGCTCAGGCTTTGCACCAGTCTGCCTTCATCTCTGTAGTGGGTTGGCCCCAACTGATAGCCAAACTCCCACACAGTCAATCTCTGACTGATCTCAGAAGGTTTGCGGAAGGAAATAAAATGAGCAGGGAAAAGAAAGTCCAGGGATCAAGATGTGAAAGAGGACACCAATTACACTATTTTTTGAAATTAATGAAATTTATTGGAAAAAAAAATATTCCCATGCTCAACTTCACTCCAGACTCTTCTTCTTTCCTCTTGCTAATTATCATAGCAGGCTACACTCAGCCCTTTCAGTGAGACAATGAACAGCACAGCACAGGAGCATGTTATAGTCAGAACATGGTGGTTTCTCTCTTCCACTCCTCACACTTTTCTTCTGCTCTGGCTTTCCATGGATGGAATTTCCTTCAGGAATATTCATCTGCCCTGGTGCTAGTCCTCCACAAGTTGCAAGGAACAAATTCCCCAGCATGGAGAACCTCCCCCTCCTCCTCTTCTGACCTTTGCTGTTTGTTTTTCACATTTTTATTTTTAACTTTTTGTTTTGTTTTGTTTCCTTTTGTTGTCTTCTCTCCCTGCAGTACTTTCATCCCTTAAAAATGTTTTCACAGTGAACACCACCTTGGCTGATGCACTCAGCCGTGTCCTGTGATGGGTTCATTTTGAAGCCGGCTGGAACCATCCGTATCCAGCGAAGGGCAGCCCGTGGCCTCTTCTCACAGAGGCCGCCCCTGCAACCCTCTGTTACCAACACCTTGATTGATGCACCCGATACATGATCCAAAAACCTTTTTTAATTCAAATGGCCTCACAAGAAGTAGAATTGTTGGTGATACTGAAAGTTCAGTTGAAAGGGTGGAATATACATACAGCTTTGAAAAGCAGATCCCTTATTGAACTGTTTAAATCTGATATACATAACCTAGTTTGGAAAACCTTGGGAATCTGATAGTATTAAAGGTAACAGTATGTCTCAAATGTAATTGTGTGACTATATATTTTGAATATCGTCCTGGATAAATACCTCAGCAATATCAGATCTGTCTTTGTTTAGCTAATTAGTAAAAATTCTAGATTAATTGTATTAATTTTAAGTAATATAGAATTCATTAATATTCTTACTTGCTATAATAATTTTAACATCTCATGGAAATATTAGGTAACTACATAAGGTATTATTTTAGATGTGTAATATATATATATAAATTCTTCCTTCCAGACAGCTTATTAAATTGTTCCTTCTTTTATTGAGTTTAATTTTTGCAAGTAAATATGTTGAAATTGACCATTTGTAATAAGGCAATGATCATGCTATAAGATGTGCTGCCTCTACTGCCCTTGTGCTCCCCTTGTTACTGCCTACAAAGTCCCCAATTCTCTGCTAGCTGTGACAGAGCTTGCGGGAAGTAACTCCAGAAACCTATTTCTCTTCCATTTTTAAATATTGCTCCCATTGTCTCTAAATAGAAGAGAATATATGTCAGAGTATGTAACGTGAGGTAATGCATTGAATTATACTGCTATGCCACCTACAGCCACATGTATGCATTTCTGTCAGAAAAGCTCTTTTCTTAAGGAAAATTAATTACAAAAACCAATCTAATCTAAACATGCAGTATCTTTTATGCATGTTACCTCTTTTCCATGCAAGCATAACACTGCTGGGAACATACTGAGCTTTCAATGGCTTATAAAGGAAAATGTATTGATTAGTTTCATTATATTTCCAATCAGAAAAGCCTGATAGAAAAAAAAAAAACCAAAACAAAACAAACAACCCAAACTAAATATACTGCAGACTGCTTCTACATTGTTTTTATGTAATGAATAAAATTTAAAGGCTTTAACGTTTCTATCTTAAAGTTTGTTATCTTTCCAGTCCTCATTTAACCTGTACATGATTGATAGAAATAATTTTTTAAAAACTAGAAAGGTTTATATCCTGTGTGCCATGCATGCTTTAAAGGAAAGTATGATGTTGAAATAAATATGTGGAGTAATTGATATATCAGGTTTTTTTTTCATGTTTACCATCCTTTCCTTGTTGAATACAGCATTGAATGTTATGTAAAAGATTTACTATAACAATTTTGTAGCCAATTACTTTTAGGAGATTTTCTCCTCTTAAAATATAATTGCCTGAAGAAAAATGAAGCCTGGAATAATATAAACTAAAAGCAGTGTTCGTTATAATTTCACAAAGATGGTCAGCCTCTACCTAGCAACAAGACAGAGCTCTACCTATCCTTGCATTACTGCCTGTTGTGATTCTCATGAGCTGCTGCTAGTGCTGTAATATTTTCCTTAAATGCCCTGAAAAACATTCTCAGGCTTCAAAGTACAGTTTCTTAAAAATACATTGGTTTCCCTTTACAAAAAAAAAAAAAAAAAAAAAAAAAAAAGAAACAAACAAAGAAAAAAAAGAAGTGTCTCTGAATATGAAATGTTTAAAATTTTTCAGGTAGTTGAATTTACAAAGGAATGGGGGTTTTTCAGCTGGAATAGGCTTAGTTTTCAGCCCTGTAACCCTCAACCAAAGTGGGGGTTTGTTTTCATCTTACGAAAATTGTCAGGATTTATTTTTATAGGATGCTGTAAAAATATAACATTCATTATTTCCTTTCCTCCTTTCCCTCCTCCCTTATTTCTGCCTTTTTAACTCAGTGGCATAGAGCATGAGAGCATCTTTCATACTGTCTGCTTACAATAAAGAAATAGAATTGCTGTGTAAAGAAATCCTGAATCTCCATATCAAAGAGGGAAGGCTGATAGCTTTAAGGAAATGTCAGTGCATCAGTGATGTACTTAAAAGAAGATCTGGTAGCACACCCATGTCTAAGGTCCCCATGGGCCTGGTAAATGGCTGAAAAGTGTCACTCAAGGTGGGAGCTGCATCCAGAGGAGTCAAATGGCAGTGCTGTTAGTACTGTGCTGGAGCAGAGCATTCAGGGGAGCAGTGTTTAAGCATTGCTTAAGGCCATTTTGTACTAGTTGTGAAAACTGTGTGGAGAGTTACTTTCACATCACTGAAAATTACCCTTGTTGAATATAAAATTTCTGGGAACTCCTGCAAGTGTAAAGACATTCATAGAGTTTGACTTGAACTGAAATAGAAGAGCCTGTGCATCAAATATGGTTGAAGAATAGGGAAAGAGTAAGTAGTCATGATAGATCCAGATATTTTTTCAGCCACAGATACTTGAAAGCTTGTTGCTGGCAATGCATATTTGGGAAGTTGTTCAAGGGACACAAATCCATGTCTTCCAAGAGGTAAAAAGACATGCTATGAGACTACAATGGAAGACAAAATATTGCAAACAAAATAAAATAGATTCATTGGTGCATCTATAAGGAAAAGGAACTGGAGCAAAACACAACAAAAAAAAAAGTGCCAACAAGTGACAAAAATCACAGAATCACAAAACAGTTGAAGTTAGAAGGGACTTCTGGAGGTCATCTAGTCCAATACCCCAGCTGAAGCAGTTTCACCTAGAGCAACTTGCAAAGGATTTACATCCAGATGGGCTTTAAAAAGCTCCAGAGAAGGAGACTCCAAAACCTCTCTGGGCAGCCTAATCCAGTGTTCTGTCACCCTCAAAGCAAAAACTTTTAAACTAATATTCAAATGGAACTTCCTGTGTTTCAGTTTGTGTCCATTGTCCCCTGACCTGTCACTGGACACCACTGAAAACAGTCTAACACCATCCACTTGACACCCACCTTTTAGATATTTGCATGCATAATGCTCTTGAGCAACTGAATTTAAATAAAAACCAACAATAATAATAAAAAAGGGGTAAAAAAGCTTTTTAATGGAGGAAACTGAATGATTGAGCTTAGAAGGTAGACGTTAATGGGACATACTCTGAAGGTGAGTAGGAAGTGGAGTAATACCATGGTCTATCCTGGGGCCTGTCCTGTTTCAAACATTTTTAACAAGGACATGCGGATGTCTGCCATTAAGGAAGAGCTAGAGGCAGGCCATGGGAATGGGCCAAAAGGAACCATAAGCAATTCAACAAGGACAATGCAGAAACTGCCTGACAGTGCTGCAGGTTGGGCACTGAGGGGCTGCGAAGCTGATCTGCAAAAAAGACCCTGAACCAGCAGGGCTCTGGAAGTTAAGATGACCAACAGCAATAACAGCACCACAGCCAGCAGAGCAAACAAATTGATGGTACCCCACTACTCAGCACTCCTGAGACCACATTGGGGTACTGCACCTGGTTTTAGGTCCCCCAGTCCAAGAAAGGCATTGAAACCAGGGTGAGTTCTGTGGAGATCACAAAGGCTGATGGGGCTGGAGCACTTGCATGCCATTTACACCTTGAAAGCTGAACAAAAATACCAGGGAATGGAGACATTTTGCTCAGAAATATTACATGACCAGGTATTCAGCAGTCATAGTCATAGTAGAGCTTGGTAAGTGTGTGAGAAGCACCAACAAGGCTATTTCCAGCCACTCAGATTTTAGGATAATGAAAAACCTGGAAAATGAAGACCTGTAGATATACCACCCCATTTTACAAACAAAACTTGACAGCTTGCTCTTTGAAGTTGAATAAATGTTCAGCTTTTAGTTTTTGGACACACAATGTTAGTTTGAGAATTCAAACTCACAGAAATAAAATATCTTTTACCTCAAGAAATAAATTTTTTGAGATTTGGAATTTATAAACTAGTCACTTTATAAAAAGGACATGAAGTGTGTCTATGAATGGCACTCAAGCAAGCTAAGGTTAGGAACAGGAGGAAAAATGGGTAGAAATGTTATTCCAGTGGAATTAGATTATATATAATGACATTTTTTTCTCATCATGTTTCTTGCTTTCTTTGACTTAAATCATACTTTCTGACTGCCTGTGGGTAAATTTGAAAACTCATAAGCTCTTTTTTTTTTTCTCTCATGTCAGGGAAAAAAATTTCAGAAGCTAACCTATCCTGTTACAAAACCCATTTCTGTCTTCAATGTCTTTCATAACTTTCTTTTGGGCAGAGTTTAGAATCAGTATTCTATCCTTGCATTTCTTAGTCTATTAGATGACCTTGAGCTCACAAGCTAACATTTTATTGTTAATTTTGTCTTTCTCTTAAGTTTCATATTTTTGTCCTGTCCTAATTCTGCTACCATTTCAAATGCTGGTTCATATTCTACTCAAGATACCCTCAAAATTTCTGCAGTAGATCACAAAAATTTTTTTCTGGAATCCTGGATTCTTTTCTGTCTTCATTTTCACTCGTACAAATTCATCCAGTTCCTCTTCTTGTGTCTGACTCCCTGTGTCTGAGCTAAAATTTGTATGTAGGGCCAAGTCAAAGTTCCTAAATTTCATTTTAAGACACCTCTTCTCCCTCATTTTACAGATACTATGAAGACCATCAACATCCGGTCAATCCAAGATTACTGCTTAGATGTTATGCATGATTTCTTCAGAGATTACAGTTTTTCTGCATATCATTAATAAAATGTGTATTTTCATTGCTATCTCTCTTGTCTTCTCAAGCCTTTATTATCTCACATTTCAATTTCTACTCTCTCTGCTATTGACTGCAAAAGTTTAATTGCACCTAGAGCAATAGATCAATTATCAACAGTCAATCAATGTCCATCTGTTTTCTTGCCTTTCATATGTTCAAACAAGTCTGTTAGTGAGATTTGACTTCTAAATACTCAGAGAACTACTTTACTGACTTATGTTGTGTCTCAATTCTCTCTCTTGCTATGATACCTAAATGGACTGTCTCATGCTTATGATCACAGACAGAGAATATAGTAAGACCTTTCTCCAACAATTTAATTTACCATACTGTGCTATATTTTTATTTCTTTGCTGTAGCCAACTGTTGCCCAACCCTTCATGCTGAAATTGTAAGTTAATCCTTCCACTACTGAGTTTTTGGCAAATATCTGCACTACGCCTAATGCAGTCAACATTTTTGTAGGAAGAATAACTAGTAACAGTTGTGATTACTGTTAATGACACTACTAGAGTCTATGGCAAAGATTTACAGAAGTGGAGGCAAATAATTGTCAGAACAGATTACCACATTGTTGCTTGGTTTAAGAAGAGATTAGACTGTGTTCTTTTCTTACACTGTCATGGAGCAGAAAAGAATTAGTTACATTTATCATGAGGTGCTATCTACAACCAACAGAAGGTGGAGAAAAATAAAATAAAGGAGATGGGGAACAGGAAAAGGAAAGAGTTGGAACATAAAAGGAGTGAGAGGATCAGAGAGAATAAATTTTGACAAGATTTTTTGAAGTATTCCAGTCATTGCTAACTACAGATGAGATTTGACCCCTTACCTTTGATTACATTATTAATTCTGGGAAGACATATTTGAACTCAAAAGTAGAAAACCAGAAACTTGAGTAGTCTTCCTGAAGTTAATTTCATTCTAGAAAACATATTTCTTTTATGTTCTGTTTCTGCAGCTCACAAGAAAAACAAAATAACCATCTTCATTGAGAATTAATAACCCATTATCTTGAATTAAACCCATAAATTTCTACCCTCTGAACACAACACAAAATCCAATGTGTTTTCTAGATAAGAATTCATAGATTATCCACAGCAGGCTTTTCAATGATAAATATTGGGGAGAATTTATTTCTTTCAGGGTTTTGGTGAAGATCCTCACTTTCTTAGCCATCTCTAACCATTCCAGCATGAATGTCCTGTCAGGATGGTAGCTGTCAAAACATTTGCTGATTGACTCAGCCTGAAGTATATTTTTATAAAGGTAAAATCAGGCACTGCAATATTCTGCATTGTGTTCACTGTAATTTAATGTGTGTATTCTAAGTTATTGCTTTTTTTCCTGTGATTAAGTAGTTTGAAACAGATTAAAACTTTGTTGTTTAACTGTGGCATGCAAGAAATGTCAAGGGAGTGAAATTGAAAAAGAAGTATTCAGTTACAAAGACATCTCAGAAACTAAAATGCTCTTTTGTCAGGGGACATATTAGTAAATCAGTACATCTACTGCATGTCCTTCAGGGACAGAACAAGACATTTATGCTCTCCTAGGGATTATACGAATTCACTAAATACTTTATCACTGTGTATGTAAATATGACTAAAATGAGGGGACAAAAATAAATTAAAACACAGAAAAAAATCACTGCAACCATAGCAATGTTGTGGGATTGGTTTTAACAGGTCACATTACAAATGTGCACCAAGAAAAAAATCTGTTGCTAATGTGAAAAACATACTTGAAAAATGAGGTTAAAAATAAAGGGAATATAAACCTACCTGTTCTGACTGCTTGCCCTAAGATGCTGTTCTGTTTGTTTTGCTCCAAAAACACCAGTTTTCCTGTGTGTTGAAACACAAGGCTAAGCTCCAGCGAGGTAGTGAATGACTCCTCTTTGCAGCCTGCCACTAGCAGTTACAGAACGATAGTATCAAACTGTGGGGAAAATTGAACAGCACCTTATTTCCAAAGGAGGCACAACAGCTGCACTGAGAGAGCCTCAGGTGTTCTTGGATGAAGCAGACAAAACAAGGACATGGCCTAGATTACATAAAGAGCCTCAGAGGGGTAACGCTAATTCCAGTGAAGCAGAAGGGTAGGGGATGCTCTTGGGGAGTCCTGGTGTATTATTGAGCCCTTTGCTGAGGGCTGTCTGAGTGACAAATACAGACGGATATGCACTGCCGTCTGATTGTACAGTGGAAGTTTCAAAATATTAAAGTGAGAAAATGAGGGCAAGGGAAACTTTACCTGTGGTGTTGACACACTTCTGGCCAGGTGGTAGAAAGCTGACAGTGAGGTAAGGATCAGGCCTGGGGGCTTTTGCTGTGCACCTGCAGTATATTCAACTTTTCTGTGGAGATCCTGGATCACGCTGTTGTTACGGAGAAAACTCTTCTGTTAGAACATGGAACAACTATTTTAGGGTCTGACCATCTTGACTTCAGGGGTTACTTCATTTCCAAAGTCAGGTTGTTTGTATGTGCTTCCATGTAGTTATACCAGTTACTTCTTTGTATTTTGGAGGAATGTAATTTAAATTTAAAAAAAAAGAAAATAATCAGTTACAGGGCCTTCAACATGTGTACAGGACTTTCTGTGTCACAAGGGAGGTTTATGCTTTTGAAATTTGAAAATGGAAAATTAAATCCACTTACCCTTTGCAAAGGGAAGCTACTATGGGAGATATTTAAGATGGCTTAAATAATCTGGCTTTTTCAGTGGCTGTCATCAACAAAGGCATTAAGATTTCATTTGCAAGCTTTATCTTTAATGTAAAATGGCAGCAATTGATATTTAAAACTGTCTGGTACAATACCCTGTATGATGGGAACAGAAGCCACAAGAATCTCTTAGGTGGAATGAAAACTTATTTCTTTCATCTGTCCAAAACTAAAAAGGGTCTGGTGTAAGAAATGCATGCACTCTCTCAGCTTGAATTTCAAAAACAGAGTTGCTCAGGGGTTAGGTGTTTTATATTTTTTGACTGTGTTTTGTGAGGGAAAAGGGAGTTGAATGCAGGGCAAGATTAATGCTAGGTTATCATTTCTGGGTGTTCTCTGTCCCAGTTTATTATTCAATACAGGCTTTTTTTACAGTGTAGAAAACTTGTAGCAAAACATTTTAAAATTACTCACAGATCAATGATTTTTATTTTCTTTTATATCATTGTATTTGAATCATTACTGTTTCCAGCATGAGCTGTCAGCTGGGCCGAAACAAAACCTAGGCAAATGAGTTTTGTGTTTGCTTTTTTGTAAGCTTAATCTCATAATGATCATGGTTTCAGTTAATATTTAACAAGTACAGGTAGGAAAATATTCATCAGCAATCACACTTCTCATTAAATAAGGTAGTGATAGTTAAGCTATTGTAGTGTAATTTCTTTCTCCTCATATTAAAGAGAGCAATGCAGCTGTAAATGCTCATCTTTTCCTTTTCTATTTGACTTGTGCATTCCTCTCCTTATTAACTGCTTCATCTTGATCTTTCATGAGTGTGTGTGTGTGTGTGCCTCCGTGTGTATGTCTGTGAACTACATTTGTTTACCTATTTGGAACATAGAAATGATACCAGCAGCTGCTCAAAGAGAGTATTCCACTGCATCAATTAATGTTCCAGCTAAATAAGACATTTACATCCTCCACACCAGTTTTGTTATAAAATAATTAATTTGATTCAAATGCTAAATTAAGTATGGCAAAGAGATTTTTGAAATAAAGTTAAGGAGGAAATAGACTGCAGCCTTGGGAAGCCTAGAGCATGTTTTGTACTGCACCTTGAAACAAACAGCTTTGACTAAAGAGTAAGTTAGTCTATCTCTTTGATGGCTGCATTACCAAGTCAAAGTCTTCAGGGCCTCGTGAGGGTTCAATGACAGAGAATATTGTAGTAGCTAGATGTAGGACACATAGAATTTAGGCTTTTTGATCAAGTTGTAATAAACAGCTTTAATTAACTGGGCTTCCCAGAGGGGATTAAAAAGCAGTGAAGAACTCTTTGTTTTATTATTTAAGATTCAAACTATTGCTTCCATTAGACATATTCCAAGTTTATAGTTAGGATCCATTATGAGTTCATTGCAGTGGAGATTGCACATGCAGTATACCTGCTATGTTTTCCTTCTTTGGTTTGGTAAAAATAAAAACCTTTATGTCCCATTTATGTTTCAGAACACCTATTAAGGAGTCATGCTCTTCTTTCCCTTCAGAAGCATATCTCTTGACTCAAGTAAAGAGGAGAGAAAAAGAAAGAGCAAATAAGAAACTTATACTGGTGATGTGCTGTATTCCCATTTTGAAATTTATTTTAATTTGAATCTCTTTTCTATTGGATAATAAACCACAAATACACATTATTTTGTGTATGAAAGATCACCATTGGAGGAGTTCTGAAAACCGTTTAAGATCTTAGAGGCATTGCAATCCTCCACATAATTCTTTGGCAGGGATGGTTTGTATCATACATTCCTTTTCAACATGTGGTGTTACTAGCTTACCTCACACTGGTTAAAGACACCACAGGAGTCTGATTAGAAATTGCCCCATGATTTATTAGAGCAAACAAAATCCGTTATTCTACCAATGACCATGTAAAAAGAAATGCAGTGTGGTCTCCTTAGCTAATCAATGTTTTGAAACAGGATTACATAGATCATTTCTAGGGGCTTAGCTCTGAGTTGTGACCTCACTCTGAAAGTACACAGGTATTTAATTTTACCTGCATGATGACAATTAAATAACTTGAACTGTTGTCCTGATAAAAGCAATAGCTTTTAAGAATTAACAGCTAACCTCTGTACTGAAAAGCAAAAAAACCCCAAACCTTTTGACATCTTTTCATAAATAAATATTTGATTGAGCTATTTAAAAAGTGTTTTCTTCTCATTGCATGCTGAACAAATACTGAAAACAAAGACTGAAACAGAGGATTCCAAGGTAGTTTGTCAGCTGTCAATTGACTACTATTGCTAGACACCCTCAAAGCCTCCATCAACTTATTTTTAACATGAAGCAGCCAAAGACTCACTAAACGAATGTGACACTTTGGCATTTCATTCTGTGTTTGTGTTTGTTTTTTTGGGTTTTTTTTATTATATTGGAACTGCAGCATCATTAAACCTACTTGCAATTTTATATCTTTGCATCGCACACTATAAGAAACAAATACCTTTTCCAAAGCAAATATCACTGAGAAATGAAAGCAAAGTGTGATTGGGAGACAGAGGTAAGTGACTTGCTCAATGTGTTGAAGTAAGGCAGTGGAAGAGCTGAGAAAGATCCTCCTGAGCAAGGAACCCTGCTGGACAGCACAGCCTTCTTGTGCCAGCAGTCACAGACTGCAGTTACACATGTGTTCAAAAATGGGAGTACCAAAACCAAAGATAAATAGTAATCCTGAAAGAGGAAGCTGGCATAATGAAGTGTCAGTGATCAAATAAATAGTGCTTACACAGAAGAAGATATTTGTAGCAGTGTTGTTAGACAAGTTTGCAAATAAGAATCAATGAGAAGTCTATTGTGCCTGAATTATTTAATGTTAAGCAGAATATTCAGGAGTCTTTTCCAAAGAATTTATCCCGAATTTACTGTGCATTAGTAACATCACTTCATATTTTTTAAACTTCTTTCTATTTGTAAGGTTCCAAAGTCTACATATACACTGCTTGACAGTCTTTCTAGAAATTAATAAGTGTATAAAGAAACCAGTATATAATACATTAAGAACTGCAATATTTTTAAAAGATATATTCCTGTTCTACTCTGAATACACAGAAGAATTTATTAAATGAGTTGTATTATATAATAGAAAAGGTAGATACAGAGAAAAAAGCTGTATAATACTTCAAACCAAATATATAAATTACTATCTAAAGAGTCACCGTTATGACACAATAATAATATATATCTTAACAAAATAATGTAAAGGAGAGTGAGCATGTTGATCATGAGAGAGGAGCACTTTACTGAATTAGTAGAAAAAGGGAAAGGCCTTTAATTGTTTTACAGGTGAGAATGCAATGAAAAATCAAAAACTAAAAAGACAATGAATAAAAAACCCACTCCTTTCTCCTCCAATTTTTCTCAAAAATTTCTTCTACCTTTTGAGTCAGTTTGCATTAGAAAGGAAGGATTATTTTAAAGATGAGAATGAACAACTAATAATAAATATTCACTTTGCCAAAGATCTTCTCCGAGACCTTAGGAAAGTTTATGTAGCTTCTTTTTTGTTTAACTGGGCTGTTAAATAAGAATGCTATGTTTTCCTACCTTACAAATTTGTGAGACATAATTTCATATAAAGTGGTGGAATATACTGTTAGAAAAGAGGAAAAACTTGTTGCTATATGAAGGATCCAGCTCCCTCATGCTGTGCTGCTTATATATATTCATGCTACTTCTGTCCTCTCTTATGTTTCAGAAGTACTTACCTGCATAGGAAGATTAATCAACTTGAAGTAAATTTTGTTTGATTGTTTGTTTTTTACTTTTGTAGGAAAAAGGTTGACATAAGAACAACACTAGGAGTCCTTCTTAATATGTGGAAATAACTCCATATTATGAAAGAATATTTTTTCAAAGTTATCCTTCAAAGGATAATTTAATAAATATAGTCTCTATATATTAATCAATAATGTTGTATATTAGATCTCTGCTAAACAGTTAATATGAAACCAGCCAGAAAAAGACAGAATTAAAAATCATAAACCATTTTTACATTATGTTTAGAATGAATGGTTTTGATGTGGAAGTGATAGATATAACTAAAATACAAACAAAACGAGGTTTGTAATTGAAGATGATATCCCTACTATGATGAATTGATCTTTCTGGAGAGATATACAGCAAGGAACCTTTTACCTGTGGAAGAGAACTCATGTGACTGTTGTTTTCTCCAATCACTTCAGATGATCTCACAAAAATTATTTTTTTTCCCTACAAATTTATTCTTGCATATTAACCATGGTCAAACAGAATTCCTGAAAAGCTGTTTTCAAAAACAACCTGACTAAGTAACATAGAGACTCCTAAACAGTTAAGTTTGCAGATCAATCTGTTCAGAGACAAGCAGAAAGCAGCAACAAATGTACAAGGTTATTATTTAGGAACTTGTATTACTGAGGTTTGAAATAAATCAGACATCACAGCAGAAGCACAAGAAGCTTCAGTTCTGTGCTCATGTGGTTTTGATTTTACTGAATAGCCTTCAAGCCCTCTGAGCAGCTGGTTAGAACTAATGTCCCTTGGCTGGTTTAAGAGCCGATGAAGCAGTTCTTTCCTAGTTGCAAATCTGGTTGCCACAACCCCTGCTTTTAAAATTAGTATTTGTGATTTTTTGTTATAAAAATTTTTCTGAATGTGCATTTTTTTAAATTCACGTAAAAGACTACAGAGTTTGGGAGAACATACAGAGGAAGAGGAAAATTTTTAGTTTAAAAGAAGTTGTTAGAACAGTGTCTTTTTAATCTGGTGCTGGGGATTGGCAACTGCCAGTGCTCCGGTCCATGTCCATTCAGTGGAGAGCAGTGAAGAATACTGCTTAAAAAAAAAAAAAAAAAAAAAAAAAGAGAGAGAGAAATTTAACTCATTGCACTTCCACATTTTATGACATTCTTCATTTAAAAGAAAACAAAAACAAACACAAACAAATAAGCAAAAAACCCCACCAAACACAAAAAAACCCAAAATAACATTTAGTCTTTCCTGGTTTTGCCTTGAAAAAAGCCCGAAGTCTTCCTGACCCTGCAGTCTAATAATGCATCTGTGATTAATTCTATCCCTTTCTTTGTCCAAGACAATTTTCCATTGGATATTTTTTATTAATCAATCTGTCTCACAAAGTGCTGATTTACAGTCTTGCTGACTGTTGGGAGAAAAGGAGGAGGGATAGTGTTCCTGAAGGCTGCAAAGCCCTGTGAGAGGTGTTCCCCAGGAACATGACACTCTCCTGACTACAAAGATGCTACCCAGCCATAAGGTGTCACATCCTTTCCCCTGTTCCACTCATTCCTGGGGACTGGGTCTCGGAGCCCAAGGCCTGGTTTCCATGAAACCTAAACTGTGCAGCCAGGGATTAAGCTTCTGAGAAAGCTAATTTTTGAAAAAAAGCTGCAAGGAAGTCTGCAGAGTGGAGCGAGGAACGGTTAAGAAAGGACAGTGAGAGTGACAGACAGAGGTCTGAATATTGAAAAGGGGCAGTTCTCAAGCCAAGGATTCAATAAGGAATCTGGAAATGGTACCAGAAAATATTTGTAGCACTAAAAAAATAAAATAGGGATCTCAAAACTGCAACTCAGCAACATTGAGGGTGTGTTGATGCTGACCCATCCTTAATTGAGTGACAACTTCCTAGAGAGCAAATATGTTTTGTGTGCTATAATGTATTTAGGGAGACATTACTGTTTAGTCTAGTAGCTCATTCTTCCTTAACATCTATCACCTGGATCACCCAATAAGTAATTACTTCTTCATACTTTGAAACTCAGTGGCTCCTGCTTTCAAACTGTCTACAATCAGTAAAATCTGTCTAAATGAACTTCCCCAAACAGCAAGGGGCAGAAGAAAGCCTTCTTCTCATCTATTCTACTGATGTGTGAGGAGACCTTACTATTAGTATTGGTCTGTTATCCCCTGCTGCTGCCCTGGTAGCAAATTGTTCCCATTACAGAGCAGCTGCAGTGCTGCACTGGGAATGGAAATACCACAAAGAGAAAGAGGCCAACTGGAATGGTTAAATATCCCTTTCTCCTTCACTCTCCTCTCTGCAGATCAATGTACAGGGCAGCTTTCAGCACAGAACTGGAGGGAGGTCAGGGTCACCATGGAGTACAACACCTATGGAATCTTACTGATGACTAGAAAATGAAATGCCACCGATGATCAGTGAAACATTTGGTGGTTTGTCAGAAAAAGTTCAGGAAACCATTTATCCCACATTGCACAGGACTGTTGTTTGCTCTTCTCTTAGGTGAGTATTGTCATTTATTGTGAGGTTAGTCAGCAATCAGACACAGGGCCACTGAGGTTTCTGCATTCTAATGCTGCACAAATTATATGCGTGTGGTTTGATGTTTTGCAAGATTTTTGTGAACACAGTGGATGTAAACCTCAGGTCACCAGGGGTCACTAAATTAGGTTGTTTGACATGGGGACTCCACTGACTTGCACAAATGAGTCATCAGTCGATTAAATCCCAGCATACTGAAAATAAGAGATTTAAATAAAGGGAAAGCTGTTGAGACAGACTGCATCTTCCAAGTGTGGCTTGAGAATTATGACGAGAAAAGAAGTATTAATCCATAGATTGGGTTTAATAATTTAAAAGCTTCATGTAAGTGTTTTAGGTACATTTTTTGAGTTTGTGCTGAGGCTTGACCATTGGCAGTGAGAATATTTTGATGATACTTGAACTAGTATTATGAACCTACATGGACAGTAAAGACTTCTGTCACGTTTCTGATTCATCTCAGTAAAAAACTCTCGATTACTTATTGTATTCAGAATAGCAATAAGAGAATATGTTTCTCTGAGTTTTGTCTCAATTGTCACCTGAATTCAACTGCCAAAAACACTGGTACAGGCTTTATAAATTGTATTATTATTTAAAAATTAAATAAGAAATCACCAGTGTTTGCAGAGGAAGACGAAGTCTTTGTATAGTCGTGTAATGGTTAAGTCAATACCAGGGTTAAACAAGCACTATTATGGATAATATATGAGTGTCATAATATGAAACAAAAAAATTACTTCCTACACACCTCTTTCTTTCTACATGCTTTCCTTTGGCAACATTAACTCCTCCTTTCATTGTACATTATACAGAATGTGCAAAGAAAGATATTGGAATAAATATCTGTCAATAACAGGAAGATGAAACTTGTTTTAAGAACAATATTAAAAGGTGTTTAAAGTATTTACCACTTCATCATCCCACTCCTAATGTAACTGAGAGCTGGGATAGTACAGCACATATTAAACAGTTATTGTTAGTCAAAATAATACCTAACATTTAAGCAGTTTCTTAAAAAATCTTTTCATAAGAATGTTTTTGCCAAGGTATTAACAGCTGTTTAAAAAAAATAAATTTCTGCATGTGCTTATAAATTAAAAATTTAAAATATTTTGAGATGAATAATACATTGATACCCCTAGAGCAATTAGCTTACTTTGATAGTATAACTGATTTCTGTGCGAACTGGTGAAATCACTAATTTTTTCACACAAAGTTCAATACAATTTTAGCAATTCTGAAATATGACTGACAGTTTGACACAAGTTTTATGATCTATAGTTTCTAGTCAAATGTTTTGACCTACTTCTAGTAAAATAAAATAAAAAATATATCTAGTGGAATAATATTATTTTTTAATATGAAAAATAAAAATTTCCAGGCACAATATTCAGTGAAAGATTTTGTATGTATAAAATGAACTTGGCTTTGGAGGTAATATGAAACATACAGATGTGAAACACAAACTGCAGCACTGAGAACTATATAACATTTTGTATGAAATTCTGCTTGCAATAAAGCCTAGTGCTGTAAAACTGCATGAAAGTAAGAGTACATGTAAGCGTGTTTTTTCCTTCTAAATGTGTAATAAAAGAAGCAAGTGTTTAGTTGTCTGGTTTAGGGTTTTTTTCTGTACTAGATAGTGCAATAGAAATTTATGGGAGGAGGAATTATTTATCAAAAAAGTCACAGAATCGTAGAATACCCTGTGTTGCCAAAGTCTGGACTATTTAGAAATTATTTATTTTTAAATTATTTGTTCAAACATCAAAACCTATGAATAGAAATTTTTTCTTTATGAGGCTGGAATAATATATAATTTAATTTAATTGAGAAATTTCTAGGAAAAAATGTAGCAGTTTATGGAGAATAGCCATTTTTATTAAACTAGTCCAACCTACTTAATAAAGCTGATCCATCTATATTTGGAAATCGGTTACATCTGAAAATAATAGCTAATAAGGGACCACAATCTAAACTATATTAACTGCTTTTCTAAGTTTGAAAATTATATAAATGCAAAACTGAAAAATCTTTGCCAATAGGGACTTATTCATGTTCATGAAAAAGAAAATTAAACTCACTTTTATTTTACATGCTTTACGGACTGCAAAAAGTGGCATGCTGCTTGAAGAGTTACAACCACCTACCAAAATGAAAAGCAGCTGTACCTGAGCCTCTCTCTCTGCATACCTGGTAGGTTCCCAGATGGCACTTTCCATCCTTTGCTCCAGACCCAGAGGTCAGCAGTCATCTTGAGAAGGTTCACCAAGAGAGAAGAGGAACTTTTCTATACAATAAAGTTCTCTGTTTGGGATATTTACTTGTTTGACTTGTCAGAGCACTCGCTGGATCTAAATGTGGTCTGGGAAGGAGTTATCAAAGACAATAATGGGCAGAAAGTTAAATGTCTAGGGAACCTTCAGATAACAAAAGATGACACTTTGGTTAATTTCTAAATATAGCAGACCAGTAAGCATGGACTTTGTTGCTGGAACCCACTGAAGTCCTGTTTTAAAGGATTTTTCTTTATTATTTTCATTTTCTTTGAGAGATTTTTCTTCCCTTTAATGAAGTTATTCCTGCTTTGAAACTATTTTAAAGGCTTATACTTCAATAGGTGACTTTTGCATACATATATTTGCTAAGTTTGGTCTGGGAAAAGAACAAGGGACAGAAGCATCAGCCCCAAGGATAATCTGCAATAGCTCCTATATTATGGAAAAATGAAAGCAGGTCATTGCATTTCAGATGACTGCCACTGACATGTGACAGGGAATGCTTAATTATAACCTTATACACAAAAGAGTTCTGGTTTGGAACAACAAATTAATAAATACTCATCTATTGCAATGCAGGCTTTGCTGATGTTTTTTTTCATTTTGTATTCCTTATTCAAACAGTCTTAATCTACTAAATTGCTTCCTAAAAAAACTTGTAGATTATCAAATGGACTTGAGGGATTATTTTCCCTTATTCATGCCATAACCCTAACAGATGCATTCCTCTTCATCCTTCACTGACACTTTGACAAGATCATCAAACCAACATGTTTAATAAAATTGAATTCTACAAAAGGACTTTGAAAAGACTTAGTAGAACTTCATGTTTTGGTAATTATTTTATAGTGAGACAAACAGTTCACAAGCTGTGCTTTACCATTTTAAAGTATCTATTGTGTATATTAGAAAATGTGTTTGTTTAAATGGTCTAAAGCTCCACAGTTTTATCTGTTAATTGGAAATTAGCCTCGTGGTTAATTTGTATTGTTTTGATCTGATGTCCTGTGGAGAACAGTTGTAGACTTTTTCATCTACAAGATTCAGAACTGAAATGTTAAAGAGTTTATTTTGCCTTTGATGAAAAAAAGCAATGCAATTTGAAAGCAAATTATTCTCATTATTTAAGTCCAATATGCATTTATACTTTATTATATAATCCATTTCTTTCAATCAACTTGCTTATTTAATCCATCTGTTCTCTCTTTCTGATGAACTATGTTAGTTGAATAATTATAGACAAAGGGAGCTCAGAAAAAGAATCATGAAGAAAATCTTACATTTATAAGTGGTGAACATAGTACTCTGTCATCAGAATGTATATGAGGTTTCTAAAGGGGAATGGAAATATATCTATGAGGAAGAAAAAAAAAAACAAAAAGAGAGATTTTATTTTTAGTCTGTTCTTGCCATTTCTCTGGCTTGTGCTTTTAGATTGTGAAGGAAAAAACTATTTCTGCAAAAGTGTCTTAAAAGATTTTAAGGTACTTTGTAGAATACATAAATGAAAAATATTCTTCATTTTTAATTTTTATTTTTTACTTTTGAAACAACTTTAATCCTATTCTTTAAAGAGGAATAAGCCTTCACCCACATGCAGTGTCTGAGACATGCAGGATCTATATCTTTAGAAAGAAGAACAGCTCTAGATCGTGTTCTTTTTGAATTTTTAAGGATTCTACCCAGGTAAGTGTGCTGACCAAGCGGGAGCTGTATTTTTCCAGAATATGAACAATCAGAGTAAGTCTATACTTTTTTTTGAAAAGACAGAACTTTAAGGTGTTAAGGACCAAGGAATGTTGTAAAGAGCTGAGCGGGGAAGAAAAATAGTGGTTCGTGCTTTCATTGTTATATTAGGAGTCTGAAGAACCACAAAAGATGGAAAATAATTACAAAGAGGAAACAGCCCTTGTGATGTTGTACAGATTTCAAATATTTCTCAAAAGTGGGTAATAAAGCAGGACACGGATACAAATGAAAATGAAAATACTTGCTTTAGTCTGTTCTATTTCTTTCATCATCTTCAGAAACACATGAGCATCTCTGGGAAGTAAATATATCCAGTTTTTTCAACTGCCATATATTCTCAGAAGAAAAACGGTAAATTCAGCTTTGTCATTAGGAAGGTGCTATAAAAAGTTTCACTGTTGTTCACAGAGTATGTGTGTCTATGTATCTGTATGTCTGTTGGAGTGTGTGACCTGTGCCTTTAAACATGGCAATAAAGTCCATTTCCATGTTGATATGCCCAAGAAAAAAATGACAGACCAAAATATGAAAAAGGACTGTGGCTTTTCTCAGACCCAGAAAAGCCCTCAGAGACACAGATATGAGGAAATCTATATTATAGCAGTGTAGTGATATTGTATTAAGGACCTCTACCCAGGCTGTGACCCAGGGCTCTCAAACTCTGCCTACAAATAATGCTGAACATGTTACACTTGCAATCATATTGTGTTTTCCAGACATTATAAAAAAACCCTACAAGTGCTATTTCTAATACTGGAAGAATTCTCCAATGCAACTGTTTTCAATGACAGATACTTAAGAAATGAAACCTACATTTCTAATAGAAAAGGACAGAATTTGATTGGAATGTAAGGAGCAAACAACTGTCTCTAAGATGGTAACTTTACCCTAATACTAAAAAAATAAATGAATAACACATTAAAAATCTGACACATTTGAAGGTGTTCTCACAGAAAATACTAGGGAAGTGAAAATATAACTGTTTAAGATAGTAAAAATAGTTCTTTTCTCATATCATTGCTACATTAATATATTCCATTATTTCCTATACTGTAAGACAAATAATGGTACAGGAAAACAGGTAATTCCAGCCTGGATCTATAACACAAAGCAAATATTTTGCTCTCTGGGAATCCTTGTACAAGCCATATAACTTCATTCTGTTTGCTGTCAACAATTAAGAAGATTATAACCAGGACTTGAAGAGCACTGAAAGCCACAAGTGATGTAATTAGTAAAATGATAAGGAATTACAATATCTTTGTAATGAAGGCATCTTTTCCATATATCACATATCACTCACTTAACTGTAAACAGAGGAAATCAGAGCAATCAGGCTCTAAACTACTTCGTATGATAAATGTCAGCTCTAATAATCACCTACTGTGTCTCTCCTCCCTGCAACTACTGGATATTCTCCGTCTCCCCACTCCCTTTCTCTTTCCTTGGTTCAAAACATTGCTGTGGCACAGCATGCAGGTGTGAAGGTTGACTGAAAGAGAAGAGGCACCCTGCCCAGCCACTTCCACCCTGTCTGTGCATTCATAAGCCAGAGCTGTTTCACATCCTGTAGCAGTGTCATTGTCTGTCTGTACTTGCAGCAGAGACATCACTGTGTGATTAAAGATGGGTTGCCTTTGTCAATACCACAGCAATTTCTTTTATCAGGACTAATTCCCCTGTCAGGTTGCTTTCTCAGCTGATAGCCACATCCTCACTGATTTCTCCTTCTGTGCCATGTTTCTGCATTTGTTGTAGGAGAACAAAATTATGCTTAATGAATGTGGCAGCAGTGTGTTCAGCTCGCATTTGTGGATTGTAATTTTTTTTTGGCACAGCTGCTCTTAATGTATCTCAAGAGCCTGGTGAGAAGCAATATAAGACTAGCTGTCATTGTCATTATTAACAGTTTCATTTGCAGTTCATTGTTTTAAGGAACCAACCAAATAAACCCTAGAACATAGAAAGCAAATGTGAAGAAGACACATTCTGAAATATTTAAAATTAAGACTACTTCTGATTGTTTCATAAATGCAAATATGCTGCATGTCTTAAGGCGATGAAAAAAAATTGACATGTTCAGCTTAATTGCTACACAGTGTGCCAAAACTATTTCTGCCACTATTCATAAGTGAATCACAGGAATTCAGTTTAATGTATCTATTGTTCCACTCCACAGATCTGTTCTAGAAACACTACTGAGCTGAAATTCATGAAGAAGAAAAGACAAAGCCTTGTACATCAGGACTCTGGACCAAGAGACATTTAATTTCTTGTGAACACCTAAGTATGCCCCAGGTTTCCATTGTTGCACTCCTAAGCTACAATAACCCACAAAGGGCAGTGAGATCTCTACTCCTTTTCTACACTTATTTTCGCTTTTCCCCCCTCCCCACTGTCCCACTCACCTGCCCTTAAGTATGCTCTTGAAAGATTTAAGTAAGCAGGGTATAGTAACATTTTCACATGATAATGGTGGCCAGAAATTTCTTGTGAGATGAATTCCTTAGCAGAAAATCCAATTAACTCACAGGAGACTTGACTCACCTGACATCAGAAATTCTTTTTGATTTGGGAGCAGATTGGAGCACAAAAATAAAACTCAGAAACAGATTGATTTCTTTTATTTTTTTTTCCTCTTAGAACCACTTCCTGAGCATTTCTAAGTCAATACAAGACAAAAATATTTCTAGTTTAAGTTGCATTTAAAATATCTATTACTGTTGTTATTCAAGACTTTTTCATAGCATAATGAATATTATTTCCATGATTAAAAGGAATAATGAGCGATTACCAAGAAGTGAAATTCGTATCTTTAGCTGAAAAGTTCTTTGCTGAAATTATTTTCTGAAAGTACAAATTATCATGTTTGTTAAAGGATGTGTTAATTCCCAATAGCTAAAGGAATAACATTGCTGAGATAGTGTTAAGATACATTGTTGAGATTATAATTTTAGTTCTATCAAGATAAAGGAAACACTTATGATTTGGTTAGTCTTAGATCATGTGTATATAAAAATAAAGCTAAATAGTCTTTCAGTAGTATCCATCTGTAAAGGCAGGATAATACTTAGTTTGATGGGCCATTTAGATTTGACCAAGTACATAAAGGAAAGGCGAAAAACAATGGGAGAAACTTATTTCATGTCAAGAAGCACCCAGCTAACAGTGAACTTTGTCCTCAATGCAGTATGTTTTTCACTCTTATTCTGCTCAGTGTAATGTGTAGTACAGGCTTCACTTTAAATACCAAGTCACAGTCTGAAAAAGGAGATGCATCCCACAGAAATCATCTCCACATGGGCCTGTGCAAAATAGGCAGATGCCAATGGCAAACTTTTAGTAGGACTTTCAAATTACCTGGCATTTCCATAAAGGGCAGGAGGAGTTAAGAAAAATCCTGCTGTTAAATATATGTGTATATGTATGTGTATATGTATATGTATATATATATGTATATGTATATGTATATGGCCAGACTTCGTGAACGAAGATCTGGGGAAGGGCTCTCCTCACGTGGGTGTGCCCTTCCAGGCTGCGCAGTGGATTTTTCAGGTGAGGCACAGCGTGCACAGAACTGGCCCCACCGTTTAAATCCTAAGGTCCATTTGCCATGGCGGAGCGAGCTTGGACAGTGACAGTGAAATCCTCGGGACTGTCTACAGTGCCTGGTACTAACCAGGGCTGACCCTGCTGAGCATCCGAGATCTGACGGGATCGGATGGCAGGGAGACATTTAACTGCCCAGGGGACTGTCCTGACTGAGATTCGAACTCAGGTCCTTGGGATTCAGAGTCCAGATTGCTGTCCATTACGCCACGAGACTGCCCATACATGCTGTTAAATATTGTTTATGTAAATACTATTCAACATATCACTAGATCAAACCCATCACACACCAGTAAAAACATTCCACCCTCCAAAAGTACATCTAGTAAGAGTAGGTAGGTATGTGAAAAGCGTAAGAATGTGAAGTCCTTTTGGAAAATATGGTTCCCTAGTAAAGACCTGACTTATTTAAAAGTATTGTTCCTTTCAAAACTCCTTTGGAAATCCAGAAACCTTTATGGGAGTGATGAAAGAGCCTCAACTCATACATGTCTGAAATTTCTTATTAAATTGCTTGGTTAAAACCATGGATGATGTGGTTTCCAGGAAAATTAATTTCTATGTGATTGCTGCCTCTGGATCCTTTGCTGTATAGCTCCAGGTGAAAAAGGTTGCCAAACCTGAAGACTCATCAGAAGAGTCTGTACCCAGAGATAGCTATTTTTTGGTAGATCATCACATGGAATGTTTTACTCTTTTAAAAGATTTTCCTCTTAACGTTTGTCATTTTTACCTAATTATCAATATAATATGAATTGTATTTTTAACTTGTATTGTGAAATTGTATCAAAATGTCTTGTTAACTCGTTGTTTCTGCATGTCTTTAGTGAGCAATTAGATTCATTTTCAGTGCACCTATCAGAAAAGCATCCCCATCTCACTCTACATCCCTGGATTTTATATCTGTGCACTATGTATAGATTGTTTCTTATCTTTGCACCAACCCCTTCCTAAAATTGTCTATGTTGACATAAGCATTTACTTCTTTTAGGACAATTAAAGAAGAGAATATCTGTAATCTCTGTTTTTCTACTTTACTATATATTTCCTAACAGTGGGATTATTGTTGTTGAAAAAAAAGGTTGTATGTGGGAAAAAAGAGTTAAGGTTTTCCAATCTTTTTGGAGTACATCAGGTTTTCTGAAAGCCTGATAGTGATTTATGGCTACTACATTTAGGGGAAGATAAATTTCTTGTAATTCAACTCCTTTGTGCTCTCACAGTATGAAATACACTATTGTGGATTACTTTTCCTTGCTTTCTTTTTGTTCTTATTTTCCTGTTAGGAGATGATGCATGTGGACTCACATCATGAAAGAGAGAGAGCAACCAGTATCTGAATAAAATCCAACACCAAACATAACATGGTATTATGAAGCCCTTCAAAAAGTATTTCAAAATATTTGTGATCAATATAGAGGGGAGAGGCATGATTCCCACTCCCTGGCCCTGATAGCCTGACTTTTACCTAAAGCTGTGCCAGGCAGAGTATACCCACTTTTGTCTGTGGGTGAAAGCTAAGATTTCGTAAATGCTTAGGTGGATGAGAAGCTGAGAATACCAAAGACCACCAATGGCACAGTCAGATGTATTATTATGCCTGTACCTGATCTGGATTAAGTGTTGCTCCTTCCAATAGCATGTCTTCTTTATGCCAGCATTATGAAAAGCAATACAGCATTCAATTGTGACAGGAAAATGAATAAGAGAAAAAAGGAAAATAAATCATATTTTGCCAGAGATTAATGGAATTAAATGCAATCCAGAAACATTTATTTAAAACTGCACAGTGTGTTACCAAAAAAAAAAAAAAATCATTAAAATATCTTTTTATACTTATTTGGAGTAATCATTCTAATTGTTCTCCTTAGCATGAAATGGAATACAAAATTATTCCATTTTAAATTCCACTATTTGATGCTTAAAGCTAAAGAAGAGCTAATTACATATGCTAACCTTCTGGTATTGAAGAGAAAATTAGAGGCATATAGAGATTATTTGAGTTGCAATCAAAGTCTTCTCTATATATTTTCTCCATCCTCAATTGAAACCGTTTGTCAATAATAGAGATAAAAGAAGTAAGAAAGCATGCTGTAGAATTTTAATTTCCTATAAGAAATTATTCATTGTTTTTGGTACTGCAGAAGTCCATACAAAGCAATGGTCTTGCCTTTTTCACTCGAAAGAGGTATGTAACAAGGGGAAAACTGAAATGCAAAAGCTTTTTAACCAAGGCTCCTGAACTTGCCTCTCCCATATAATTTCCATGAACTAAGCATCAGTTGCAGTATTTCTGACCTCATTCATGGGATATGACTCATGCTTCATCAAGACCCAAATTCATCCTTTGAAGCTAGTGAAGCTACTTATTAGATTTGGAATTAGTCTACCTCAGTAGAAAGGGTGGAGAGAGACATCCTCTCCCAGCTGCAGCTGTGCTGACTGATGCTGAGAGGAGCGATGTCACCTCACCCTCATTTGATCTTTCCCACCTCCCTGGTGGAAGTAACCACCCCATCCCTTCCCATCTGCCAGCTGAGCTGTTCCAATGAACAGCCCCTTCTCCCTTTCCACCAAAATTGACTGGGGAGGGTGTTTGAATGTTTCACAGAATCACAGAATATGCCAAGTTGGAAGGGACACACAAGGATCATCAATTCCAACTCCTGGCCCTGCACAGGACCATCCCCAAGAGTCACACCAAGTGCCTGAGAGTATCATCCAAGTGCTTCTTGAACTCTGCTAGGCTCGGTGCTGTGACCACTTCCAGGGGGAGCCTGTTCCAGTGCCCAACCACCCTCTGGGTGAAGAACCTTTTTCTAATACCCAACCTAAACCTCCCCTGACACAATTTCAGGCCATTCCCTTGTGTCCTGTCACTGGTCACCACAGAGAAGAGATCAGTCTCTACCCCTCCTCTTTCTCCCATAAACACCTTCATCTGTGCTGAAGTGGGGTAGGAAGTGCAGAAAGGGCACTGAATGCAGAGGAGACTGTCAGACCTGAGGGATGCCAGACAGCAACTCTTCAGCCTCCATGCTGCAGATTCAGCAACATATCTCTCTGCTACAGGGCTGTAGCTGTAGTAGCATGTCTTCCCAGGGTAGTGGCAGAAGTAAAAGGTGGTGCCATGTACCCTTCCTCTTTGACGCACTTCGCTTAGGAAGATCCCCACCTTAGCACAGACTCCTCACCTCACAGTGTCCTACATCATCCCGTTGTGTGGAGGTGCAATGGTTTCTGGACTGAGTGGGAAACCACCTCTTTGGGATGGTACAAATATAGTTTTCTCTGACTCTCATTGTTCTTGAACTTGCTACAAACCCTGATCAAAACCAGTGGACCTTCCCCCATCAATTTCATGGAACTGATCCTACATCTTGAATCCAGCTCTGGAGAACATTCAGAGACTAAAAACCCACTACACAGATGAAAGAAGTGTTCCTTTCAGTCACAAGCTGGTCTTAGATCTGCTTGTACTTGCAGTGTTACTGCACTCCAGCTTAACATTTGAAGGGTTATGATTAGTGCACTTCATTCAATGTGGGAATAAATGTTTGAGATGCTCTCTGAGTCACTCCCGCAAAACCAGTCACCATTAAGGTCTTAAAAGAGTTTGCTGGAAACTACCTTGTCTGTAATAATAGAAAATATTTGAGTAGTACCAAGTACAGAAACACCAATTCTGGTAAAGAACTGCTGTGAGAATGAATCAGAGTGTGAAGTGAAACATCCTCAGACCTTCCAGAGATATGGTAAGTCCTTAAGGCAAAGAACCTTAATGTGAAAGGCAGAAGTTTCCACGACAAACGATGGGCTCTAAACTGTAGGCAACAGCATCTGTTGGATTATAACAGCAGTGATTATCCACAGTACAACTGTCTGACTACATGCAAGATAAGTGACATAAAAAATAATTTTTATTTGTATCAAAATCAATGGTTATTCTTGTTCGAAAGCATCTTACTCAACTGACTGCAAATATAAGTGACTGTCATAGAACACTGGTAGTACTGATTAGTAGTACCACATGCCTTTAACTAATCCAGCCAGAAGGACTGATTATTAATCAGCTCCTGATCATTCAATTCAGAGTTACATTAAATTATGTTTGTAAAATTCTGGTGAAAATCTAGATTCCTGGTCAAAAGGAATATTTACAGAACACCTTTTTATATATTGCAGTGTATAAAGGCATCAGGGACACTGAAAGATTGAGAGCAGAAGCAAAGATGTTCTTTACAGGGATTTTTGTGTCTGGATCAGAATTTATTCATGTATTTAAAATGAAAGTTTGAAAAATTCCATTGTCAAAAGCAGAACAGTATACCCTCAGGTGACTGGGATTTTCACTTTCCAGTATTTTCCCTCGATTATTAAAATAACTATGTAAGTTTGAAAATAAATATAGCATATTACTGAGGGGTGACTGGTTTAAAGATTTTTAAATCATGTGAGTATTTTGGAAAAAAATACACTAAGACACCTTCAGTGTGTCTTATCTCTTATATTGTATGAAATTTGACTATTTTTAGCTGCAAATCTAATATTCATACTCCCGCTTCACAGAAGGCAATTTGTGACCTCTCCTGTACCTTTTTAAAGAAGCTCTGAAAAAATCATAGGCAATAATTTTCTGTATTTGCTCAATTCATATAAGCTATACAAATTAATTTTATATATATTAATGTAATTTAACTGTGTATACATTTGTACAATAGCTTATTACTAACAAAAATCAGAACCCAATATAACTTTATATTTTACAGGAAAAAGAGGTAGAAGACATGGATCTCTAATACTGTTGTAGGAGAGAATTATTTTAAAATTGTACCCTTGGTTGTTGTACAAAGTAATTCTAATGGAGTATCATCTTTTTTGTTTCTATCTGTCTCTCTGTTCCTCTATACTGCCAGAATTGAGCAGGAAAATGCAGTACTAAGTCCAAGCCTGACCTACAAATCAGGTCACCTGAGTTATGGAATAATCCAAGAGGGAGCACTTCAGATTGAGTATAAGGGGATTTTTATTTAATTTGTCACAGAGTACCTAAATTCACATTGCTTCTCTGTCACTCAACCCTGTGTTCAAGATAACTGTTTAAGATACTGGATGTTAAACTTCAGTATTGCCACAACTGTCCCACAGCTTATCACAAGTAGCTCCATAGAACAGATTTACTTGCTCAGAATGATTCAGCATCTTCCTTTTTCAGCAGCCTTTTTTTTGTTTGTTTGTCTGTTTGTTTCGGGTTTTTTGTTTGGTTTTTTTGAAGTGAATAACAAAACCTGACACTTGCTGGAAGTAATGATGAACAAGGTACTAGGTGAGCTTCTGGATAAAACTAAGTTGTGGCTAAGAACAGCAACATTTATTCATTTATTTATTCTTAATCTGATCAGACTTCATTCCTTCTTTTATTCATTTTACCTTCAACAGGATAAAATACTTTAGAGGATGGGGACACCACTCCAAGGCAAACCAACAGGTCTGCTTCAGTGATAGTGTTCAGGATCAAGAAATTACCCTTCCAAGTTGTAACAGTTGAAGGGAATTTTATAGGCTGCAAGTCAATTTTCTAGGTAAGCCTTGTTTATTCACCTGATCACAGGGACAAACAGAATATTTTTAATAGAACTAAACTATATTAGCAGAGTCTAATGATAAATTCTGAATTGAACAGCAACAACAGTTAACATTTAAAATTCATGTATTTTATGAGTTTAAGAACCAAATAATCTTCACATCAGTGCATGTCATATAGGTCCAAAATGTGTGAGATTATTTGAGCATATGCATATACAAAAATAAAAACAAAAAACGTTTTTCTGAAGTGCCCTGACCCAAAGAATGGATGGGAAAGTCAACACCCAAAATACTAGCATCTCCTCTCTGCGCTTCTTATATTTACCAGCCCTTAGAAGTATGCAAGATGTGTGTTTTATTATAAATGTGAGTGATTACCTGATTTTTTTATGATTTCAAATTATTTCAACAGCAACATGTAAGTTGAGCATCAGACCTATTCAAAAAATAAATTAATAAAGCAATAAAGGCACACACTTCAGAACAAATTCAATAGCTTCAAAAATTGGTAATACCTTAAGTTTTCATGAAATCCACGGGAGTGAGTGATATCAAACAATTTTTTCTTTTGTTCTGTGTTCCTCTAGCTGTACAGCTGTGCTGTACTTATCTGTGGTACATAAAAGAAGTTGACAGAATGGCAGCTCCACCTCCACCACTTTCTATTCTGTCTATGCAACTGATCTGTAAAAATCCACCTTTTTATTAAATTTATTTTAAAAGCCTGAAATAATAACTTCATTTAAATCAGTGTATATTTTGTTACTGATTTCAACTAATCAGAATTTCACCAATAACAACACACACTCAAATACATGAATGATACATTTATGTAAAATCCTTCATTCAGAATGGAAACACTCAGACTCTGTGTGCAACCCTGTGTCCCTAGTTATAAAGACGTAAGAAAAAGACTTAAAATAGCTCAGTTAGTCAAATTCACTGGTACTGAATTCTGCCTATTATTATGATTTATGGATACATAAATAATTCTTTCTTTGCACAAAATTATTTGATTTTAAAATGTGTGGGATTATCATAATGCTTTATCTATTGATGAAGTAGTAGTCGGCAAATTGTTGTAACCAATAAGCATTTGGAAATGCTGTGAACACTATATACTTCAAATCAGAACGCATTACACAATTATTTTTTTTCAAATTATTTGGAAAATAAAAAACAAGGAATTTAAAGCCAAAATAATTTTATTTTCTCAGGTCATAAGGACTGTGTCAGCATAAAATTAATTTCAAATCTAGAATTTGACTTGCTTCTGTTTCAGTGACACAAAATATAAGGTATAGACAAAAAAACCCAAACAAACAAAACCAAACAACCTGGTGTAAATGGACACATTTTCATTGACTTCACACGGAAGTCTTGTCAAAGTATTGGTCCTAAATTTTCTGTGCCCCTTCTGCACTTCTAAAATTGCTATGAACCCCATTGCAAATGCCATTTTCTACATATGCACCTTCCCAAATGTTTATACAATAATTTTGCTTTTATACTACCACATTATACTTTAATCAAAGTTTACTTTTCAAATTATATCATAATCAGAGTGGCAAAGCTTACAGTGAAAGATGCTGAATCAACTCCTTTGTTGCTCAATACACATCTTTGTAAATGCAACTGTCAGCTTTCAGGTGATAGCGATAGCTTCTTGAAGTTTAATGTCACCATCGAATTATGAAAAAAAAAAAAAAGGAATGCAGATAAGCTTAGGCAGTTTGGAATCATTATGTGCTCAGCAAGTTTGAATCCAACACAGAATAAGACTATTATGAAACCAAAGCTGTATCTCTTTGGAAATGAGACCTTGCATTTGACCTGAGTTCCACCTGTCACAAAAAGCTGTGCACAGAATGTTAATAGAGGGAATATGAGACTCATTTCTCCACTAAGTCAAAGCCTCCATGAGGTGGAGGTTTGCCTTGTTTCATTGTAAACACCTGGTCTGTACTCACAGCTGGTAAACCTTCTATAAATTAAGCAAGAAAACAAAGCTTTATGCCACTTAATTTCCATATCACTGTTACTACCATTAGTACAGAAGAAGGCTGAGCAAGGGAAACTACTGTAAACAAAGTGAACACTTCAATTTTAAACATTCTTTTTGGTTTTTAATTAAGTTTTTCAGCTTCAGAATATTTCAGTTTCCTAAAACCTCAACTGCTGTTATCATAATTGTCTCTGCCTTAAAACTCTCCTTCAAGTTTTGGCCTTTATGTTTAGAGTATACCTGGGGGTAAGACAGATAAAAGCTGGAAAAGAGAGGTAAATATACAGAGGAAATATATAAGAGGTAAATATATAAGAGAAAATAAGAGGTTTTTTTTAAAGACTCCCACCATTTAAGTATATAGCACACAAGAAATGAGAAATAAACTGAGGAAAGCACAATTTATATTTCCATCAATTTTAATTTTGTGACAGACTATAAATAGGAATACACAGGCTTTCTCTATTCAAAGACACAAGTGATGGATCCTCTATGAATTCTGCCCTGCTGAAACATCATCCTATCCCATCATTTTGTTTGTTGTTTGCAGTTTTTGATGTATTCACAAGGATATACCTTTTCCCTGAGAATACCTGATCTGTCTGCCTTTTCACCTCTCTGATGTGCATAAGACCTTTTCCTTCTATTCTGACTGTAATAGACTGAATTTGAAGAACCATTATATAAGGAAATTCTTACCCAGTATGGAGGATGTGAACCACATATTTGCGGACTGATCAACAGCTTAGTCTGGACATAGATATAAGCAGGAGTGCGACCACGTGAAGATGTATTTGAAAATGCCAACAATTGCACAAGAGCTGCATCCAACAGACCACTCTCATGAGAGGAGTAGTTTGTCATGCAGACATTGGTCCCTTTCCCCCTGGATCTGAGGTAATTCAGTATATCCCAAAGGAGAATATAAGCTTCTATTTACTTGTAATGTTACTAACAAAATAAGGGTAAGAGCTGAGCCTCTGTTGCTAGAAATGCATTCCAAGTTCTGCCAGCCAATTTAATTACTGAAGAAACAGAAGCAGTGCTGCTCAACTTCCTCTCCTGAAAAATAGCTAAGAATTTGTAGAGTTTTTCTCTACATTCATCTTTTAAAATTTAAATTATTGTTATACTGAAAGGGTTAGAATGGCATAACTCAGTGGAAGCTTCTATTTTGAACAAGATTTTGAAAGTTATTTCAACTAAAAAAATCTATCCTTTTTTTTTTTTTTTTTTTTTGATGAGCAACATCCATGCTGTTTTTTTCAGACTATCACAGGAAAACACCTTGTCTCTTTCTAACCCTTTCTTCTTTCCTTCCTTCTTTCCCTACTTCCTGCCCTCCTTTCCTCCTTCCCTCTTCCCTTGCTTTCCTCCTTTGGTTCCCTTCTTTGGTTCCCTTTTTCTTTACCTTTCCTTCTCTCCAAACACCTGTGGCATCCAAAACAGAAGAAACACCATAAAACTTTCTTCGGCATTGCTCATTGCTTTGTTCTCCCTTCCAGGAACATAAATACAACCAAGCTACTATAAGTGCCTTCGAGATAGCAATCGGATTGTCCTCAAAGTGTGCCACACATAAAGTGTGCTGAAAGTATACCAAATATAGACACAGACCAAGAATGAAAGTCACTTACATACTCTCCTCAGAGGCTTAGGAAATCAGGGAAGAGTGGGGAGGACAAAGGACAGCAATAGAAAGCTTGTTTTGGCATAGACACAAATCTTGGAAAATTGAAGTGTTGGAGATTGCAGAGAGCAGTGGTTGGTGCAATGAATTAATCTGTTAATTAATTTATCTAAATTATATGTGTCAAACACTAAAATCAAAATGTATGAATGTCTGTCATGGTTTAAACTCAGCTGGCAACTAAGCACCATGCAGCTGTTCACTCACTCCCCCACCAGCGAGTTGGGGGAGACAAATGGGAGGGTAACACAAAACTCATGGGGTGAGGTAAAGTTTAATGATAAAGCAAAAGCTGCATGCACAAGCAAAGCAAAACAACAAATTCATTAATCACTTCCCATGGGCAGGCTGGTGTTCAGCCATCTCCAGGAAAGCAGGGCCCCATCAAGCTCAATGGTGACTTGTGATGACTGACACCATAACTCTGAACACTCCCCACTTCCTTCTTCCACCCCCCTCTTTATATACTGAGCATGATACGCTAAGGAATATCCCTTGTGTTTGTTGGGGTCAGCTGTTCCAGTTGTGTCTCCTCTCACCTTCCCTTGCATAGCATCCTTTCTGGCATGGCAGTACAAGAAACAATAAAGGACTTGATGATGTGCAAGTTATGCTCAACAATAACAAAAACATCTTTCTATTACCAACAATCTTTCCAGCACATATCCAAAATCTAGCCCCATACCAGCCACTGTGAAGAGCATTTACTCTACTCCAGCCAAAACCAACAAGACCTCTTGCCTGTCTTGTGCAAAATAATGGTAAATCAGTTACAACTCAGCAATATTTTTGGCTCTGTGCCTAATTTTACAAATTTTCCTGGAAAATTCATTCAAATCTCACCATGCTACGTCAATCTATGTAGTTTATTCTGGAAAGACAAAAACACCTCTATGTGAAATTCTAATCTCACCATAGCAAATATACTCACTAAGTTTGTCTGGAAAAATATTATTTTAAGGGTTTTTTGTGTGATTGTATGGTCAGATAAAAGATGACTTGTTTATCAAAAAGAGACTACAGGGAACAAAACACTAACAACATATTCTCATAAAGGATTTATAATTCATGGCAATTCTGACTTTTTTTTCTGTCCTTGTAGTTGTAGCAACAAACATTACTTTTATTTCTGTAATAAAATTTAATGGAACTATTAGAAGACTGTGTTTGGTGGGCTTTTCTTTCTGGTTGAGTGTTTGGAGGGAAAGGAAGGCAAAGGACAGCATACTCTGTGTCCTGTGTAGGACACAGAAGCATACTTTTTACAGCACCTTTGGTGAGAAAACAAAATATTTCTATTTGAATCTCTGCCAACACTAAATAAATAAATAATTTATTGGTTTAAAGACATAAAATACTAGGATGTAGAGTTATTTTAATGTCAGACTCTAGTAAAAATAAAACTTTATGGTTACAGATATCCAAGCAAACGTCTTTCTTTGACGATAAGGAAATGGTAGTTCATATTAATGGAATACCAATCTGGTGCAGAATACTCATCTAGTCATTCTCACCTCCTACGTTCTGTCATCCTCCTTTAATGGCATATTCAAGGAAAGGATTATATAAAAGAAGTTTATTATAAAATAGGATAGAATGAGTCACCAATGGATACTTAAAATCAGCCTGTCCAAGAGGGTGGTAATGTTGTCCTACTTAATTTTCTTGCTTATGAATTATATATCCACTATGCTAAAAGGACAAGTATAATAAAGTTCCAGCTTTATGTTGATAAGTCAATCTATATTTACTCCACACCCAAATGTGAAGGTAACATCAGATGCTCATTGTGTCTTAAGGGACTAAGGTCTTAAAAACATTGGTTCTGAATCAACACTGCACTTTAGCAAAACTGAACTTTGTCAGTGGAAATGACTCACATATTTCAAGTTAGGAACATTCTAAGCCTTATCAAGGTCTTTTTCAAAGAGTAGCGCTCTGCTTCAACCAGAATTTGATAAAATTCATTTTCCTTTTCTGTGTATGGATTTTGTCTTCTATAAGTGAAAACTGTGTGCAATAAAAATGAAAATGAAATATGACTCTTACTTCATTCATTGTGCAAAATTAAATTTATACAAGTAAGAAAGCAATGTCAGCTAGGAATCGAATGATGACATTTGTTTAAAAGATCAGATCTTCTGCAATAAAAGGTTTAATGTGCTGCCTACTATCAAGGCAAATACTCTTCGTAGGTAAGGAATTGAAACACAGTTGACATGCAATTAAAATTTTATAAGCACTAAAATATACTAGCTATAAGTCAGAGGAACAGCAGATTTTTCTTTCTGTTATTCCACTAATTCTTTGTGACACTCTACTCTTGCTAAATATAATTTTGTTAAGAAAAAAAGAAATCACTCTGGCACTATGATAGCTTAGATGCTTATTTTAGAAGGGTTAAATTGTTATTCTATTGCGACTGAATTTACAAATAAAGTTATATACAGCTTGATATGTATACCTTGTACAGCTTAGTATTCATCATAGGTCTGAATATCCTTTAGAGGCCTTGCATTTGCTATCCACTCCCATGTCTAGTCAAGTAAGAAAGCATTCTAAAGCAAGTTATACTTATTATATTTTTATAACATATGCTTTTGCAATGATTGTCTTATGTAGGTATTCAGAGTGGATGGACAACACTTAAGTATAGATACACCTGGTTAATTTAAGGGATTGTGCTCCTTTGGAAGGGTGCATGTCTCAAATGTGGCAGCTACTAAAACTTGTTCAGAAAACATTCAGCCAAAGAAAATGGATATAATGCAATGCCATTTATATAGGCTGGCATTTCTGAACAAGAAAATGTATCTGTATGTATGATAGTCACACATATTTTTAACTGTGTTTCAATGTATATTATTATTCTAAGTTATTTCCTTTCTCTACAGCAGATCTTAAAAATATCTTCCGTTCTCAGATCCCACATAAGAAAACAGGATCCAAAACAGCAAAGGCCAACTCTGAACAGGCTTGGGGAGTTCTTTTTCTTTTTTTTTTTTTTCTTGTGTATAACTTGCAGATACAAGAATAAAGCTACTCCAGGCTGACATTATTTGATCTAAATTTTGGGCTGAAAAATCTATCAGGAACAGAAACACTTCCATGAGTTCGGGTTTTTTTTTCTGTTTTATTTTGGTCTAACACCGTATCAAAATCCAAATATGCACATTCTATGAGAGAAGACCACTGCTAATTCTGTAAGAGGATTTATGCCTCCTCATTTTGCTGAGCTTCCCATATATTGCAATGATCAAAAACCACAATCAAGTGCCATCTGGTGTTCCAGGAAACTACAGTATGTAGGCAATTGACTTTTCCCGCATAAAGGTTTCTTCAGCACATGAAAATATTTACTTTGGCATGTCAATGGGCTGAACATTTAGCAAATGATTTTCTTAAGATCCTTCAGCAGGGCATCTTCCAAACCACCTCCAATCCCAAACTGGCAGACATTTTCACCATATGAATTACAAAATTAGTCTTGGGAGTTAAAAAAAAAGAAGGAACAAACAAACAAAAAACCAACCAACCAACCAAACCCACAAACAAACAACCCCCCCCCCCACCACAACCACACTGTCAGGGAAAAAATGTAGCTCCTCTTCTTAGTCAGGATTTTAGTTACCCAGATGGGATGTGGGAGATAAGGCTACAATCTCTCCTTTGATGGAGGGAATTTGAACTCTTATTGCCTAACAGAAAAATAATGTGGCAGGACTCAGTTTTTCCCACTGTAGTTGTCCCATGTTTTATACAACAAAATGAACATTTTTTGGCAGAGATAGAAGAAGTCATGCGTAAAAGTTATTTAGATTCATCCATCTCTGCGTAGTTTGTGAAAAATATTAGTCAAAGTATTTGATACAGAAAGAATCATAAAATAACTAATAGGTCTTAACAGCACTCCTAAACAGGCCAGAATAACACTAATTAACTCTCAAGGAAAAAAAAAAAGTCAAAAGGACTTTGCCAAACACCATTCAAAGTTATTTCAATGCAAGGAATCTAAATGAGGTAAACAATAGGCTTTGAAGGGAACTGAGTCATCATCATCATGGCTAGGCTATGCGAAAGAAGATTTGGGAAGGGCTCTACCCACGCTTGCTGCAAGCGCGCTGATGGCTAAAAAGGCCAATGCAAGATAGGCAAGTCCGATTGCAAATGGCACAGTGGAAAGTCTCCAAAGGCGGTGTTGGCGAGTCACGGTTTTTTCTGCATTGTCTTTTTTCTTCAACACTGA
>JAWWEU010000001.1:107431536-107458478 GCA_035583155.1 Acropternis orthonyx | reverse complement strand
TACCGGAGGCACAAACCACCGCCAGCATAGCTCGCAACCTCATAAGGGCACGCAAGCTTCTCCCCCGCGACAAGGGGATGTCCGTGGGGAACGGGAAGTATTAAATAATAAAAGATATCATCATAGTAAACCCATGCGTTTCATTAAATGCTGCTTAAGTCAGTTGTCTAAATGACAAAAAATACTCATTGTCCAGAAGAACACTCCAAAATTCTACAGAGGAAAGCACAGCTTTCTCCTGGTCTCTTTGTGCTATCTAGATTATTTTAGCATCACAGTGTATCTTTGGAAGAATCTAGGAGATAACTTTTACTCATGCATAGCTTGCTTTATTGACTAGAATTGTGATTTGGGAATTTATTAGAAAATTATCTACAAGTTGATATTACAATATTCAGTATTTACTGAAAAGCTTACATGAGTCTACTGTTTACTCCCAAAGACTAGATAAAAGAAGACAAAATTTTACATTTTAAATAAAGGCATAAAAACTATTATGTGAAAGAAAAACATTAAAACTGTTTTAAGTTATAAAACTCTCAGAGAAGCAAAATATCTTTATTCAGATTTTAGATGATGGTTTGCTTGTGAAAATATTTATGAAACAGAATATTCACAGAGGCAATCTTCATTCCCATAATTCACAAGTGTGCTTAAGTTATTCCTTCTACATTATTATTCTTTCAAAAAGTCCCAAAGTTGGACTAGGAAGAATTGTTATATCTGGCAAATCAGATAGTGCAACTTAACTCCTATAAGCAGATGATTATCCGGTATATATATGACTAATATAATGATGGGATATGATGAATGTTCTACAGATGAGGGAATTTTGCAATTGTTTCTAAACCAAGTTTTCTAAACCTGCCTATAAACCAAGACTTTCCAAATTTAAAATAGGCAGACCAATACAGAAAGATGACACACTATGGTAATAGTGTTTGTCAAATTCTAAACCTGTGTCATTAATGGCAATTGATCGGATCATGGAGGCTGCTATGAAGCTGATAACTAGAAGACTACTTAAAACAAGAGTGCAAAATATACATAGGAAAAAATAAAATAGCTTTTTTTGTCACAATTCAAAGTGCAAATCAATTCTGCTAAAATACTTACTTTAGCAAAATGTGATATGAGGAATATTTATACATAAAAGAAATCAAAGATGTTCTGGAAACCATGCATTACTTTGGGTAATTCTAGAAAAAATTGTGGCATGTGTGAGGACCACAAGACTGTGATTTAGATACATTATAAGTAAATGTTGAGAAAAAAAACAATAGGGAAGAAACAAGACTATAGAAGCAGCTGAACTCTCCCCCAAAATTCCTATAGGTTTCTTTCCAGAAGACATAGCTGTAAAATGAACAAGTATAAAAGAAAAGTAATTTGAAACAAGGAGTTAGAGTTCAAATCCAAATTTACCTCAGTCATGAAATTTATGAGGACTAGGATTTGTAAATGTAACAGATTTTTTGTACATGTTCAAGATAAAAGAGATGGAAAAATTGATTTAAATACTTCATCTGTCCACTCGGTCTTGAATACCTGAGATGACAAGTATATTTAAGAATAGGACATTAAAAACAAAAGTGAAAATGAGGAATACATTAAACATCTATTGTGTTGAAAATTTACTGAAGTCATAGTTACAAAATATTGATGTATTTATGTTGCTTTTATAATTCAGTGTAAAAACAGAAAACTTACCCAAAACTCAAGAATAAACATCACCCATATCTCTAAAAGAAGGCCATAATTATTTCTATGCCTTTGTTATACCATTTTCACTTCAGGATAACTTAAAAATTCTTGTCCTGAAGATTTTTCTTAGAAACAAATGCATCCCACCACACTAGAAATAAACAGAAGTTGCCAAGATACATTTTATGATGATGGTTTAAAAAAATAATTAAAAAATCAAACAAATGCACAATGTTTCCATAGCTTATCTCAGTGAACGTATCACAAAGCATTTTTATGAGAGCCTTTGAAGTTTAGGTTTTCATTATCTCTCTTCTCAAGACTTATATATGTGTCATCAGTATAGCAGTTGCTTTCAGAATGGTAATGTGGATAGCATAATCTGAAGTCTTCTGTTCTGAATAAACATTCTTCACTAAGAGAAAAGTCACTGCCATTTTGACAGTCTTGGAAGCTGCTAATAATCATACCCATGAAGCAGGATATGTTCTTTGGAAAGTGCATTCAGGAGAGGTAATTTGGAGAAGCATAGTTTATTTTCAACTATTCACATAAAACAGCCCTCTTTCTATTTTACTTAATTTGTGTGGGGGTGTGTGCAGGTGGGTGTCTATAATAATAACGCTTATTGTTGGTGTTATTACAGTATCCCATGAATGAACACATTGGTAGTCCCATGGAGTGGAAGTTGCAAAGAATCCATGCTAGTGTGTCCCTTTTTGCCATCAGTGAGGTGCACACCATAGCACATAGAGAGAGTGCTACTTAAAATGAAATGTTAACAGAAACATGTGGCTTCCAGCAAAATCACTATAATCTTTGCTGAGCTACATATTATCTGCTTGAAAAAGTATTCATTTTGTTTTGGTTTTTTTTCTTCTTATGATATATTAAGATATTGTCTTCTTATTCTCACTGTAAGATGAACATAATTCTAGAAATGGTTTCCTTGGTTTAACCATAGATATGGCAACATAAGCATTCAACATTTCATGAATCATGAGTATGCCTTATTAAACATTTTAGTAGCATAATTTCATTCAATTTTTCCTGCTAATGTCCATCCAGAGCATTCCCTTCTGGCTTCCCAGAAGACAAGCCATAATTGCTACATTGACTTGAAAAGATCAAATTTACCCATTATATATTCTGAAATTTTTCATTAATCCCTGTCCAACTGGCATGATGATTGGTTGCAATTATGTCTTCACTGAAGTGATAGACACAAACATATTTTGTTGAGATTTTGATTTCGATTATTTGAAGTGTTGTGTCAAAGTTGGAGATCAGCACTGGAGTACTGTGATAATGCCACCAACTGTGTCAAATTCTCTGGAAAGGAAGAAATTGTTGTCATTTCCATCTCTTGTCTCATTTTTGAATAGCTGTAGACTTGTAAACGTTCTTTTCAACTCCAAAGCTCTTCTAACTATGCAGATGGTTGCCTAATACTGCAGAAGAATGAAAAAAAGGCAAAACAGTAAATAACCCACATTTGAACCACATCATTGCTAGATCTATTTTACCTTGTTATCCTTACACAAATGAAGCATTACAGGAAAATTTGCTGTACTGTAGTTGGCAAAAGAAGGGCATGTTTGGGTTCCACTCATGCAGTTTCTCATAAGAGAAAACATAGATTCAACAAGCCATACATTTGTATGCAGTAGAACTGAATTATACTGAAGAAAGGACTGAAGCAGGAGCTCTAGTATGGGTAACGCCTGAAAATCCAGCCTTACAGATTTTAGTCAAAGGGTCTGAAGATAAAAAATGAATAAATCTAAGCATGAGTTCATGTTTGCAAGAGCAAAGTTCTGAGGCATCTTCTAAGCTTCGCAGGTAATTTCTTCAAAGCTGATGGTATTGAGGAGACATAAAACACACTATATTTGAATATAGAATAAATTATAAAGAACAGACAGATTTTTAGGCGCCTGCTTTTATCTTCATAAAGCTTTCTGTACCTTAGTATGCATCACAAAGTGTATACATGCAGAGAGTTTACAAAGCACTTTGTGCATTGTAGGTTAATATTCCTCTTGTGCTCTTATAAAGTCTCTTGCAAACAAACCTTGATGCAGAGAATATCCATTTTTCCATACTGCTCTTTTGACTTGCTTCATTGAGCCTTTTTAATAAGAATCCTTGCAGGTTTTCCTTGTTTCTACAGTTTCTATTTAAAACTATAGAGATAAAATAAGAGCAACCAATGGAAAGCTTATATTTTAAGAATTTCAATAACTGTAAGGCCAACAAACACTGTTGAGTGTTCCTACTATTAGACAAGTCAAGTTCAATGAATTTCACCTATTTGCATAGGCCCTGAAGTTCTTTTTTGTATTCAATTACTGTCATAGACATTTTCCACTACAAATTGAATCTCTCTGATAAGAAATGTTCAATACACCCTTCACCCAGAGATCTGAGAAAGTCAGATAATACATTACCAGCAGAACTGAACACACATTTTTTTTAAGATGTTATTTACAATAATCAGTGAAATGATTGTTTTGCGGGCTGTGTTCAGGAGTATATTATATTGCACTATCCTCCTGGATAATGGATATTCTTTCCACTCTCATGTAAGTGTACAGAAGGACACTTAACCTCTGATTCTCTTATTATTAGATTTACAGTGAAACACTGAAAGGAGTTTTAGTAGTTATGGATGGCTTGTGAAATTTGTAAGTGCAACTACATAATGGGCTGATGAAAGGCTGAGAAATTTACTGTCGGACCTTATTTTTTGCTGTGAAAAAAATGTGACTAGCAAATTTCTTTGGAGAGATGAACTGAGGAATTTGTGTTACAGGACTTCAACAAAATTAAATAGCTGCATTCATTTCCCAGTAGTACGTCACAGGAGGTGAGGACAGTCTATTGATGGAGCTGGAGAATTAGTACTTATTTGCATGTTATTTTAAAATTTAATCAGGGAATTGAAGAGGCAAGAAGGTAATCTGTACACTTTTTTTTTTTCTTACAGGAATTGTTTACTTTATTTCTTAAAATAATCCTTGGGTGCCTTACAGTAAGGGGACAATGTGACTGACCGTTCTTGCATCCAAGTTCCATACGGAGTTTGCTATACAACCATGAGTGTGTAGCTACAAAAGTAGCTCTTTTCTTTTAGATATACTGTTCAGGCTATATACATTCTATCATCATCAGAAGTCTGAAAGTTACAGAATAATCAGCATATACTATTAAAATTGCAGAACACGCTACTTAAGTGATTTCTAGGTGGAAGAAGAGCAGTATCATTGGACTGAGTTTTCACATAAATCACTTCCAATGGGAAATACAGCTGTCTTATTGATAATATAAATAAGGCTTATTGCTGAAAATTGTTGCGTAAAGAAATTAATGATACCCAAGTATGTGTAGAGAGACATACCAAAAGGCATAGAACTAAGACTAATTCTACTTGCCTCAAAAGTCACTTGTTAAAAGGAAATTCCAATGATCTTTCTGAAGTATCTTCATAATAATTATCATATTAAAAGGAGTACTCTATCAAAAACATTATGCAGAATGCATTTTGTATTTTCCAGGGCACAATGTACATTTATATGCACACACAGAGATATCTGTATATAAAAATGCATACATTTTTTATAATGAATTATGTTAGCCTGAAAAGAACCCCAATTTTAAAAGGTGGTTTTTGTTGTGGTTTTTTTTTTTTTTTTTTTAATAGCAAATTATATCTTTAACTAAATGTAACAAAAGTGAAGTGTAATCAGAAAGGTAATATGTATCTCGTTACAATCGTGGTCCTTTGCTGGTCTTGCTCCACTGTGTCCTGGTCTGTCTTGTCCTGAAGAGCCAGCACTGGAAACACCTATGGCTCACCAGGGCATAGTGGAGAGGAAGAATGATCTCTTTCAACCTGCTAATAACCCTCTGCCTAATATGGCACAGGATCCTCTTGGCCTTTGCTGTCTCTCATGGTCAACACGGTGTCCACCAGGCCCCTCAAGTCCTTCTCTGCAAAGCTGCTTTTCAGCCAGTGTGTAGTGGTGCCTGGCTTTATTCCTTCCCAGGTGTGGGATTTTGTATATGCCTCCGTTGAAGTTCAGGATGTTCCTCCTGGCCCACTTTTCCAGCCTGTCAAGGTTCCTCTGAATGAAAGGACAACTAGCTGGTGCATCAACTAATCCTAATTTTATAGCATCTGCAAATGCTGAAATTTATGCATCAAATTTTAAAGCTAGAAGCAACTAAACCTATGTTTTTATAATTTATCATACAAATCTTCATCTTGCATTCACTTCGAGTGGTATTATGTATTAAAAGATCTCCAATAAATTAGTTAGATTACTTGGTGAGTCAAAAATTGGGTCTTATTCATTATGCACAAAGGTTTCAGAATCTGACTGTGCATTATTCATTCTCAAAGCACTTTCAGACACTGGATGTACAATTTGTTTTCAGCTCTCCTGTATGGTCTATTATTTTACAAACAATAATGTGTTTTATTCTAAACTGAAATTGATATTACATGCTACAAGAAGTGAAACATTGTGTGAAGGTTCCACTTAAAAAGATAAAGCATCCTTCACAGAGATACAACAGTTCTTCTGAATACGAAGTATCACAGGTATTTCTATACTAGTAAATGAACAGGCACCAGGGAATGTTTCCAGGAACTACATTTTTCTTCTTAATAGCCAAGTACTTCTGAAAATGTTAAGAATGATCCCAAAAAGAAATTTACTGCAGAGACAGCTATCGCTTCCCTCAAAAATTCCAGGGCATGTTGCTGGGAGCAACACAGTTCAGGACTGATTTCCAGTGGACAGTTTGGATGCTAATGTTGTGTTTTGGAGAAGGAAGTGAATAATATAAACGTGAGGCACTCCTTGACACAAAACAACAGTGCCAGGAACAGCTCTGGGCACATTTAGTTTTGTAACATAAATAAAACAGTCCATGGGCCAGGAATCCCATTATGGTGACTGCCAAAGTAGGCTCAAGTTCCAGTGTCCTCATTGTCCAAGACAGAGTAACTCTTACTTGAGACCATGGATAATCCTGTTGTTTGTTTGGAAAACTCAGGTTTAAACATCATTGTATGTAAAACCTGGAGATAGAGGTTTAAAGGGGCTTTAAACTTGTAGAGATTTGAGAAATGAACATTGCATTAAGAAGAAATTATATATTATATAGTATTTTATATAATACTATATTACATTACATTTTTATATTATATTGTGTATTATATAATATTATGAATATATATTTACATGCATATATACATGCATAAATAATTGCATATGTAATATATAATACATATGTAATAATTACAGTTATATAACTACAATTGGGCAAATAAATGTATTTGTGCTTCTGTTGCTGTGTGAACTACAACTTTTTACCTTGCTTTTTTAACATTTTTTTTCACTTTGTCTATCCTGTTTAATTCATGCTCTTTTCTACTTCAAAATGTCTTTACACTTAACAAAAAATCCAGTACTTGTAATAGAAATTATCTGATAGGAATTCAAGTATCAGCTCAAGGACTCCCCAGATTCTGATTCCTTTCATTCTTCTGTTTTTATTTTTTTCTCCCCAGAACTGAGCCGTGTGGATTTATCCACAATTAAACAAGCTTAGAAGTCTCTCACACACATAAATTTATGCATAAACCTTCCTTTATGCACACACAACACACACAGCATTGCAAACAGAAATTGGATATATAGGAGTTCTTCTGCCATTAGGAAGCACTTCAGTCATCGTCCAAGAGAACAAATAGAGAAGTTACATTCTATAAAACTCATAAAAGTTTGAGCAGGTTATTAGTAAAGAAAACATACTTGACTTCCTATGGACAGTTTCAGAGAATGATAGTGATAAAAGTGTGAGAAAAACACTAAGTGATAGAGGCACTTCCCCTTTAACAATGCAAGCAGTTCAGAGATAAATATTAGAGTTATACATCCTAAAGATATTCATCCTACATATATTGACTCAATGTAATTCACTTCCAGGGCTCTGATTCATGTAGAGTTGTGAATTAAAATCTAATGGCGGAAGATGTTTTTTCTTTTACCCGTGCATGCTTCTCCACTGATGGCTGCTGCTTCTCAGAGTGACGTCCCTAAAGAGTACTTGCAGAAGATCCTAACCACCAGTTTTTCACCTGCTGTATAAAACCAAGCTGAAATTATGCTCAGGAGCAGGAGTTGCAGGTGGTTCCAGTGTTGGGCAGGCAGCCCTGTGAGCATTAGGCAGCATCTGAACTCACACACAGTCCAGAGGATCAAAGCATCATCTCAGGGGTAAGGATGGAGACTGTCCCTGCTGTGGCATTACTGGGACAGGGGTTGATGTGGGGTCCTGGGCTGTGGGGTGAGTGTGTGAAGCCACTGGAGAAGACCCAGGGAGAACCTGGTCTGGGACCAGCCTCACTAAAGCCCTCAGGTCCTAAAACTTGGCCATTCTTCAGGTCGTCATAGACGCTCATCATAGTTTTGTGATTAGGGCATTTTGACAGTCACAGTAATGTGTTGATGCATCTGTTTTCCTTTGGAAGAAATTGGAGGTGAGCAGGGGAGGGAACTAGGTTAAGATGCACATTTGTCTCATCTCTCCTCTCATATAATTGCAAATGTTTTCATCCTAAAGCTATCACTTTGAATCAGGGTGACCAAAGCCTTAAAATTAGTGTTCTCCTTTTTTCTAGGCAAGTGTCCTCAAATCTGTTTTCTACACACCTTCTACACACTTTCTTTCAAAAGAAAGTAAGAACAGAGAAGTCCTCATACTTTTGTTTTCACACACAGAGGCTCCTGACAATTCAATTCTTTCATTCCAAGAGAAACAAGATAAAAGGAAATGAGAAAAGCTCAGGTGGAAAGCTACAAAATGGATGTGTTATGATTTGTGTATCAATAATTAGAAGCTGAGCTGAGCAGATGACAAAGTGGTCATTTGTTAAATGCTCAGATAGAGGAGAGTGTTCATTCTGTGTATGCAAACAAAGACACCTTTATTCTGTTACAGAAAAGAGGAGAAAAATAACTGCTGTATGAATAAGTATTACTCAGGAAAATTGTTAGGTGAGGAGGGGATTTGAGGATGCAAATTATGACAGACAGCAGAGAGCCAGAATATTCACTGTTTGAGGCTTCTTAAATTTGCCTAAGCAGCACAGTTTCAGCTGGAAGCTCATTTTCACAGTATGCCTGAGGTTACATCGAATGAGCAGAAAACCTGCACATAATGCATGAAACAGGAAAGCCCAAGGATGCCAGGGGAGACTGGTACCCAGAAACAGGGCTGTCTTGTGAGAAGGATTTACCCCAACATTCCAGCATCTTCTTCAAGTGTTTTTACTAGAGCACAGAAGCAAACAAGATAAAAGCAAAAAATTAAATACAGCAAGGAACACTCATTTCACCTTGGCTCACAAATACTCCATTTAACTTGCAAAATGATGTAATGAGCAACTCAGAAACATAGGTATAATTATTCCAATATTTCTTAAAAAAAAAAAATAAATAAAGTATGAAACATTATAAATTGGGGAAAAATGAAAGAACAGAAAAGAAAATTAGTGAACGTAAGCCCTGATACCTATAGAGAATAAAAATGAAGAGAAAGAGCAAGACAGAATTTAGGGACAAAAGTTGAATATTCTGATTTTTATTAGTCCATTTCTAGCCACTGATACCTATTATTTGGGGGGAAAAAGAGACAGAACTCTACAATGGCAGTTTGCCCTTTGCTATTAAGGAAACATGTGAAGAGGCAGCTCAAACCATCTACAATGTACAAGCTGAATATTAAACTGTCTAAAAATTAGTTGCAAACAGAATTTAACAAATAATAGCTGATGATACATGTACTTTAGAAAAAAACTCGTTTATCTGAGATCTAAGTACTTGAAGGTTTTGAGTTCAGATACATTCTCCATTGGAAAATGCTCTAGAAATTTGTTTCAGTAACAATTTTATTTATTCTGATTTTTGAGTTAATATTTGAACATAAAGCTGAAATTACTCCATATCAACAGATACAATTGAAATATCTTCTAGTAGCTTCTATAGAAGAATTTGGCCTTGAGAGAAATGGTGATATTGTGATTAAGATCCAAACTGGAACAAAATTATATTTTGAAATGAAAATATTTATTCTAGGAAAAAAAATAAACCATAATCCAAGGCTCCAGACTTTTCTAGTTTATTCTTAAAATTTTTAAGGTGCTCCTAGAACTTCAGAGTAGGTGGGCAGGGTTAAGAATAATGTATATTAGAGTAGGAAAGTACCAGATAGAAAATAAGAACCAGATAGAAAGTAAAGTCTTACAGGCTTTTAGACAACCTAAATTAAAATCTTTTCAGACCTACACCCAAGAAACCTTCATTTTAGAGGTAAAGACCTACATGACATTTAAGTCAGTCATCAAATATTAACAGGAGTACAAGCATGAATTTTGCACGTAAAATGTGCAAACTCTCTTTTGAAAGACAAAATCTCAGCTCTGATGAGAAAAAGGGTGATGCAGTACAGGAAAACACAGATTCAAGAATGTATAAATTAAACTGTATGTAAAACTGAAAAACAGGGGAGTTAATATTTCTAAATGAGCAGAAAGTATATTTATGGATTTATTTATTATTTTATTTAATTATAGTAATTTGGACTTGAATGCAATTTATCGTCAGTAACTTATTTAAGTTCAGTCACAACCCTTTCAGACAACAGGGAAAAAATATTCTTCTTTCTTTTCCAGAGGATTTAATTACCTCTTGTGATTTCTCCAAAACACCGGCGGATTCATTGTCAAAAATGTGTGTGGAAATTTAGGAAATAAAGGCTTTCTGTATATTTCAGCAGAGTTTTTCTTCTCTTCTTTAAAAGTTTTCATTTAGAGTCTTAGAGTCTACATCCTGAAGAACAGTAATTTTGACCGTTAATTTTAAAATTAGTTTGTATGATTGCTTGAATTTTAGCCTTGTGTTCCCTCCTTGCTTGCTGCAGGCAAGTTCAATTGCTTAGGTAAATGAACACTGAAGTATAATTGAATTGAGTGAAAGCATACTGGTCCCAATGGGTGTAAGCCAATTTCAGCTCTGTAACTTCTCCCTGAACTCCATTCTGGATCTTAACATCAAGCAAAAAAACCCATGAAAATGCTGAGAGATCTGGCTTTTTTTACAGTCTTTTGTGAGAAAATGTCACCAGCCTTTCCACTTCATGTACAATACAACTTTTTCACAGTAATATAAGTATTCATAAATTTAAGTCTGTGATGTTTTTTATTCAATATTTTGTGCAGCTATACCATCCTTAAAGAATTCGCATTCCTTTGGGCTGAGGTATTTGTAATTCATCAGAAAGGAAAAGTATTTATTTATTGAATATCCATTAGATTGACTGACATATAATTCCTTTAGTTGACTCATCTGCATGTTTATGAGGAATGATTTTTTTCCCATGATAGGTTAATGACCATTATGAGAATGTTACCAATATATTTTTTATCCGAATTGATGGGGTGTTTTTTTCACTTTAGTATATGTCAGGATTTCATCATAAGACTGAGAAGCTAGTCCACCAAGAATTGATGAATTATGAAGAGTGAACAATTTTGAATGTGTGGTAAGTTAAAGTTTTTAAAGTTAAAAGTTTAATTAAGAATTAAATTAAACATAATAAATCAGTTTGTTTTACTATTTTATTATGCAGAGAATGACTGTAAGAGTGGCCATGACTGTCTAAAGTAGATGAGGAGGTCTTTCCGTATTATTAGGAGTTTATCAAGTGAAAAATATTCCAGGATAAGTTTAGGATAAGAAAGGCTGACATTTTCATGTCTCTTTTAGTGACAGCATTACAATCAAGCAGGTGCTGTGTATACCAACCTTGCTTCAGTGAGATAAACCACTCAGCAACTCAGTCACTTTCTAGTTACCCTCTGGAAAATTTGGCACAAATATATTCAATTTCCTACTGATGCAAGGTCAGGATGGCTTCTATTTTGTATGATGCTGCACTCAGTGGGGACTTTCAATTACTTTTAAGATGCAAAAGATAATAAAAAAAGAAGTAATCTCTAGTAATTCTGGTCTATGAACCCTTCTAGAAGTGTTAATAGAGATTTGGGAAATTGGGTTTTTTCCGATTAGCAAATATGGATCATTCTGCTTTAATCTCCCAATTAAAGACTTATTTTGAGCAATAAAAATCTATATTATTTATAACTCTCTTGTTTGCTTTACCATATTGAGATAATAGCCAACTTATTTAGGTCAGTCACTTAAATTGTCAGTCAGTTTACCCTGGAGAATAATTTTGAAAATTGCATAAGGATATTATATAAAATAATAATTGTGTATTTTATATAAATATATATATATAATACCTATATAGGCAATAGATATTATAGAATACCTCTATATTAATATAAGATATATTATTTTTATATATTATACATGTTTTATATTTCAGACACATACTATGAATATATATGTATGCTTGATTGTATGTGCAGTGCATACTGTAAGAAACTTATACTGAAAAATAATTTTAAACTATTAATTCCTTTAAGTAGAAGTCTTATTTCAAAGCAGAATATTAGTTAGTAAATTGCTGGCTCTACAGCTCATGGAAGTGTTATAGTCTTAATTTTTCACCTGATATATGGCATAATCTTAGGCTCAAAGTAAAACCTGTGCTTTATCCCTGTGTTTAAGAAAATGAGCTGCTGATTTCTGCCAATATATTTTGTCTTACAAAACACAAGCAAAAAGCTCTTTAACTTCTTTTGCTACCTCTTAGAAGAGAATTGTTCAATACAGTGAAAATGGAAACACAATTTGGCAAAGCTTGTCACAACCCTTACAGATGCATGCAATAAATTACTAAAGAAGGAATGTTATAGCTCTTCGTGTCGTATTAAAGTTAACATCTGTCATATCTCCATGGAAGAAAATTCTGTAACAGAACTGGGTGCAACAGTGTTCTTCTATATGTGAATCCAACTGCAGCAGGCCTTCTAGATTTCAGAATTAGTTTAAGACTGAAAAAAATGGAAGGCTCTCGAAAAACACAAAAATACCATCAGATGGAGGCATTTTAATTTTAGATAATACTATAATTGCCCTTATTAGTAATTGTATTAATAATGATAAAACTAATTTTATTAGTATAGAGTGATTCAATGAATATTTTACAGATTGAAATTGCAATAGAAGGCACATTAACACAGGAAAGGGTGCAGAAGGAATCAACTTAGAAAACCACTTCTAAATAGAATTTCTACTGCATGAGTAGTTTTAAACATCTGTTTTTTCCCCTAGTGTAGCCGTTTAAACTTAAGAATTAATACAATTTTTAGCATGTGTTTAAATGCTATATATATGAATTATTAAGTATTGTCTGTAACTAGGACTGCAAAATTATCATTCAGTTAGATCTTCATATATGAACTGGATTTATAGTTCTGGGGAGAGACTGGTCATTTGCTTTTGAATATCTTGATCACTAACATAAAACAATGGCCACTTCTAAGAAAAATATTGGTTTTGTATGAGCAGCTGGTGGATTGTTTAGCAACTCTAATTGTTCATCTTAGGGTCACATTCCTAAAAATAATGAATGAAATGGATGTTCTGACTGAATCCTGAAGTAAAACTTCTCCAGTAAATAATCGAAATTACACTACATAATAGTGAAAAATAGGGTGGAAGCTCTACCACTTCATAACTTCAAAATGTGTGTCTTTCATTATGTATTTACAAAGCAGTTTACCCTTATTGTCTTTCTGGTTTTTATTTTCCTATTAAAATATCCATTCTTTGTTAGAATTTAGATTATTTTTTTAAAGGCATTGTAAAGTCCCGGTTCTAAGTAACAAGGACATAAATTCTCATATTCCTCCCACTTAATCTGCTGGAAATGAGTATTGTGTCTTTAAAACCTATCTGTTGAAATATAGAGATATATTTCCTCATTAAGTAGTTGGGAATGTAAGTAAATTACTCTATAAATTTGTTAGAAGCCAATATAGTAAATATTTAATGAAAATATACTTACAAACATGCTCTCAGATTTATTAACCCTGAAGTGTCAGCTAGCTGTCAGATAATTACACTAACAAATACGCCAGGAATGGAAAGATAACTTCCTGTAGTTTCTGAAAACATCTAATATATATCCTAGAAAAAATATGTTCTGTTGTAGAATTATAAGTAATTTATTATTAGAGAAAAATTTATTGCTGAAAATTTATATTTTTAAACAGAACAGGTCTATCTTTATTTTCATATTTACTAAGACTCTTTCCTACTGGCAAAACTGCTAATTAAAAGACTATATCACTTCATGATCTCCTACTAAACCACAAACATTTTTAGTCATTGTACACAAATGTACCCTAATCAATTCCACTGGGAGTGCATTTGTTCCAGTGTTTCCTATTCCACACAGAAACCGCTATGTTTCCTTATGTGCTTGTTTTGGCTGAGTTATTTGCTTTATAGCAGCCTGTATGGTGCTACATTTTGGATTTGTGACCAAAACACTGTTGATAACATAGGGATGTTTTAGCTATTTCTGAGCAGTTCTTGCACAGAGTCAAGGCCTTTCCTGGTCCTCACACCACCCCACTGGCTCAGGAGCACAAGAAGGCAGGAGGGAACACAGCTGGGACAGCAGAGGCCAACTGATCATGGGGATATTCCATACCATATAGTGTCACGCTCAGTATATAGACAGGGGAAAGAACTCAGCAGCAAGGCACATTTGGAGTGATGATGTTTGGCTTCCTTCTTCCCAAGTCACTGCTATGGATGTGATGTGTGATGGAGCCCTGTTTTCCTGGAGGTGGCCTGCCCATGGGAAGTGGTCAATTAATTCCTTGTTTTGCTTTGTTTGAGCATGCAGCTTTTGCTTTACCTATTAAACTGTCTTTATTTCAATACACAAGACTTACTTTTACCCTTCTGGTTCTGTCCCCATCTCACTGTACCCAAGTGAGCAAGTGGCTTCACAGGTCTGAGCTGCTCACCGGTTCTAAAATACATCTCAGAAATAATTGCAAAAGCATTTTTTATGTAAGGAGAAGCGAGAAGGAGGTAACTATTGTTTGAGAAATTAGTGCTTGCAGGACTAGTATCTTTACAAGTATAAAATCAAAATATAGTGCAAATATGTTAAAAAATACTACTGTCAATTTTAGTATTGTTATTTCACTTTTAGAGCTATTCTACTACAATCTGTTTTATATAAAGTAGAGAAGCAAGTAACTAGTAAAGCAAGTGATGTATCTAGAAAAAGAATAAACCTGTGTGGATTGATCTTTCCTTCCATGAGAGCTATATTGATTTATACTATTTAAGATTAACAAATTATTTGTCATGCTAGTTTACCTAAGTTACTTTCAAGTTTTTATGACCGTGACTATTGTATATGACAGAAAAAAATTCAGATACTTAGTATGAGGTTTTTTTCTTAACAAGGAAAGACTATTTTGTAGAATCAAAATTATTCATAAATACTTCTTAAAATCTATTATTTTACAGAATTACAGAATATGCTGAGTTGGAAGGGATACACAAGGGGGTCATCAAGTCCAATACTTAGCCTTCACAGGACCATTCCCAAGAGTCACACCGTGTGTCTGAGAGTATCACTCAAATGCTTCTTGAACTCTGTCAGGCTTGGTGCTGTGACCCCTTCCCTGGGGAGCTTGTTCTTGTGCCCAACCACCCTCTGGGTGAAGAACCTTTTTCTAATATCCAACCTAAACCTCTCTGACACAACTTCAGGCTATTCCCTCGGGATCTGTCACTGGTCACCAGAGAGAAGAGATCAGTGCCTGCCCCTCCTCTTCCCCTTACGAGGAAGTTGCAACTGCAGTCAGGTCTTCCTTCAGTCACCTCTTCTCCAGGTTGAACAGATCAAGAGCCCTCAGTCGTTCCTCACACAGTTTCCCCTCAAGGCCCTTCACCATCCTCATGGCCTCCTTTGGATCTTCTCCAATAGCTTAATATCTTTCTTATATTGCAGTGACCAAAACTGCCACAATATTCAAGGTGAGGCTGCACCAGTGCAGAACAGAGTGGGACAATCACCTTTCAAATTTGTGAAAATAATGAAAGCTATACCATTAATTATGAGATCTATAGGGACCTAGATCTGTTGTACCTGGGAATACAGCACATTCTTTGTCTTCCTTGCAATTCCACAAGTTTATTTTCCAGTATTCATGAAATTGCTAGTTCGCTTATTTTCCATTCTGTGCAAGTTACTGTTAGTATATAGCTTTAAAAATTATTTTCAGTGTTCCAAAAGTTGTAGATATTTGTACCTCTCACTGTTTAGGTGATGGTAAGTTTGCACGCATTAAATGCAATGAATTCTCCTAAAGCCTTATCTATCTATGCTGACAGTCTTCTCATTGACATGGGGTTAGTGTCATGATTAATACTTCTCTGCAAAGTAAACATATTCTTTTATTATTAATTTTTAACTAATAAAACTTTCATTATATATCCTTTATTTAGCAAATAAGAAAAGGAAATATTATCTTACCATTTGTAAAACCTTCTGATATTGCCTCCAGAAGTATGTGAGGACTCATCTTGCAGTTATGTGAGCAAAGCAGGAATAAGAGTTTAGTTGTTTGGGTTAAGTTGGAAGGTATCAAATAGAAGGATTAATTTTAAAGGATGACCATAATTTTCTATTTATTTAAACAAACAAACAAATAAAGTGTTAGTAGATTATTCTTATAAAGTTTATACTTCATTTAGAATGCTTGGATCATTTGTGACACATTCAGAGCTTTTTGCTGTTTGTTACATTATGAATAGTTTTATTAATAATGCGAATCTGGCAAAGAAAATACCCATGTAAAATGGATGAGACCAGAATCACTCAAATGTCTAAAGGAAGCCTTTCATACCATATCAATATTTTGGACAAGCTACTTCATTGTTTGATTTTGTGTTTCAAAAGAATGTGTTTGCAGTTGGGCTTATTCTGCAGCACACGCAGAAATGCACTGCATTCTAATTGTTTACCAGCTGTACTCCATATATTCTCAAGGTTATTTTTCACGTTCAGGAAGTTTCCTCATTTTCGTGTTCAGCCACCCTCAAAATGTTTTAACTACTGTCTAACAGGACTCCCATGCTCAGGATACCATTTATACCCCACAATAGTCCCTCAGAAAGGTTTGAACCAGATGCATTGTCATTAAATTCAAAGAAATAAATGACATGGACTTTGTCTTTGCCTCAGAAAAACGGAAGAGTTCTTTCTACTGTGATTAGAAATTGTCCCACTCTTAAAATTAATTCCTGTTTCTCATTACCACTCTACATTTTCTGTTACAATACTAAGAGCCCTGTGACTGTTCTTCTGTCTTGTGGTTAAGACTTGTGTATGAAAGAGTTAGAAAGGGAAGTTTGAGGTCAAATTAAAATTGTAAGTTCAAAAGATAAAATACTGTTGGTTTTGCAAAGGATGCTATTTGGCAAAAAACCTGCCCTTGAGAATCTCTTTTATGTGCTCTATAATATCTATGCTGAGATCTATGAAGCATGTTCTCTTTCTAATTTTTTTCCTGTGCAGAAAAAAATGAGAAGGAAATGAAGCAGAGAGAAAACGTTTCACTTCTTCAATTAAAAGTGTGGCAAGGGAAGCCTTATTTGGTTAAATCAGCACATTTTTAAATTACCTGTTATTTTTCCTCATTGTGTATCCATTTAAACAGACTTTTTTAAAGTTTGTACTTTGTGTGATAGCATTTGCAAAAAATTCTTTTTACAAATTAACCCCTCAGGGTAACTTGTACAGGCTGATGGGCAAACAGTGGTAGGGTATATATTAATCTGATAGGAATATCACCATCAACTGGCATCATATGGTAGCTACTGCATCATCCTTAGAAGTGAGTAAAATAGACCAGATGCTATGCTAGAGCCACTTCCACTAATATAATCTGATTAAAAGGTTCAGGCACCTAAATGTAGGTTGAAGAAAAGCACCTAGACCACCATGCCTCCAGAATCCCCTTAAGCATGAAAACACCAAAATTAATTAACTCAGTCTTTTTTTTTTTTTTTGGGGGGGGGGGGCCGGGTTTTTTTTTCAGATTTTTTAGGGGGTTTCTTTCTTTCTTTCTTTCTTTCTTTTTAATTTATCTGTATTATATGTAACAATAACCTCTACTGAATGGCAGGGATGCATACTTGTGTGTACTATACTTTCCCAAAACACCAAGACTGGATTATTACCTGTAAAGTACTTAATTTTAAGATTTAAATTAGACAGATTTAAGTTCATGCTGTTTCTTTCATGAGGAGTGTCCCTTGCCTGACTCCAGTTATCATCAGTCTTAATACTTTATTTTCCTCCATTGTTCATCCTTTTTTTAAATTATAATAATTTAAGCACTGCTGTGTCTTATCATACCCTTTAATTGGTATGAGATCAACGTGGGTTTTCCTAAAGAAGTCATAATTATAAAACAGTAGTAGCAATATTCTCTAAAAGTCAGATGCAGATGTTAAAAATATTTTAACAAATTAATATTTTTTAGCACAACTGGGTAGGAATAAATTCCTGTATGCTATGATAGGTCAGCTAAGGATACAGCAGAGGAATGAAGTTCATCAAGGAAGATTTGGATTCCTTGAGTGCTATTTAATTGGATGGCACTTAAAGTTTGCATAATGAAACAAAAACTATAGAGTTATGGTGAAAAATATGAAGTATTCACTAAGGTTATACCTATGTATTGACTTATGCAAGTTAGATGTGTGTATTCTTTATTAGCAATAGAGAGAAAGGGAAGATCCACTAGAGGACTAGATTCACACCAAGTGTCTGACTCAACTTCTATTAATTGCATTCTAGAGAAACCTAACTATCTTCTTCCCTTTCTGCAAAGATTAGCCTCCTTAAGCCTTTTGTATAGCTTTGTTCTTTCCCATGCTCTTGAAGACAAATGGAGCCACAGACATCAACATTATGAAAGAGCTCCTTTCTGCATACACAGACTAGTAATCAAACCACCCTTTAGTTGCTCTCTGATCCTTTTCTTTTTCTCTTTTAAATGACATTTTAAGAATGGCATTTGAATAACAATTATAATTGTGACATGAGCAAAAAGATAGACTTACTCTTTCAAAGTACAAAGCAATACTAGACTCTCTGAAATGTGTGTGATGCAAACACAGAATGGCTTCTATTGTTTCTCAGTCATATTTGACACAGCTTTTGAAATTAATTTTGGGAGATTTCAAAGGTAACTGACATTGACTATGCCTAGAAACATGACAAATGAATATTTCTAGCACTGTTTGATTGTTTAAAACTATGCAGATATGTTTACTATTTGAATATGTTAATATAACATGTATAGAAGTGTCTAGTTACCAAGAAATACTTTGATTTCACAGGTGTGCTACAGAACCAAATGAAAATATACATTTTGCTTTATTCTGAAATAAGAAATATTTTCCCATGTCAACTATGTTGAGATTATAAGAAACCACTTTTTAAGTTACAGCTACAAGTTATAATTGATAGTTGGATTTTTATTTAGGTGAGGTCGATTATTTCTGTAGAAATGCTAGATTTACTGGCACATGTTTGCTTTCATCCAGAATTTTCAAGACATAAAAGCAATGGTCTGAAGAATACACTGAGATACAACTCTCTCTTGACTTGTTAATATTTGACTGATTGAAGGCTAAGTTTTAATTCAGCCAACTGTAGAGCCTTATAGATACAGACAGGGAATGTGGAACATATCTACAGTTTTTATTTTGGACAATAGTTTTATGAAAAGGTAGTTACAAATCTATGCATACAACTAAGTATATGATCCCACTCACACTGCATTTTGCAGATTGCCATAATGAATGTGACTACAGAAGTGCACCAATGACATGCCTACTGAAATAGAATTTAATTTATACCCTTCTAAAGTATGCTGAAGTGCAGTGAAGGGCTCAGAGAACAGTTACAATAGTGACTCAAAATTAGAATAATTTTGATAGAATGTTAAAAGGGGATTTGATTACAATTCTAGTAATCTACAGAGGGACAGAACATCTAACAATAGACAAGACTTTAATCAAGCAAAGGAATAACTAACTCTGGTTTAATAAACGTCAACTAAGAAAAAAATAAGTTGGAAGACAGATCAATGTTTGATTTGGACAGTGTTGATTAACTGCAAAAATAATAAATAAAGTCCTGCGAAAGTCCCTCATAATTCAATATACTAAGACCACAAATATTTTTCTAAAGGACAAGCTTTAACTCCTGCACAAGTTTTTGATCATATGAATATAAAAAGCGAAGTTTCTTCCATGATGAAGAATATTAGATTAAATTCTAAGATTATGCAAATATTGACTAAATCATAAAAGTATTTACGTTAGGAAACTTTGAAGTATTTAATATTTTTGGCTAATGTGTATATTGTGTATTTACAACAGTAAACCAAAAGGAGGTACTACTGAAGGATCAGCTTCTACCACTAAACTGTATCCAATTACATGCAATGCTGATGGCTCATAAACGTTCAGTTGTGGCAATCAGCTATGAACACTAAATAGGGGGGAAATAAGTATCCAAATATTTTATTTTCATATCTATGTCTATTGAAATAGATGTGCTAAATGCTTTATTTACTTCTGCCATTTATGTCTTTCTTCAAACTATTTCCTTTGTTTAAATTATTAATACTATTTTATAACATTTCCTTTAAATCTACTTAACTTTTTCTTTCAGTCCTCCTGCTTGAAAAATAACTGTGAATGTTTTATATGGGATTACAGAACACTTTCTAATTTGTCTCAATACAATCAAATGTTTCTCCACCTGCAGCTCAAGTTATGTAACTTTCCCTAGTTACAACAGTTGAATTTCTCCCTCTGTAGCTCATAACTTGCTATTTGAATTCATCACTTACAAGAAAGCTATAAACAGTCATCTTCATTGACTGAGGATATTACTTGTTTATCTGTTAGATAAGAGGCATGTGGTGAAAATATCCAAGACATTGAACATTCGGTTGTGTTTTGGATTAAGTTATTATACATTGAAATCATTATACATTGACATTTCCTATTTTATCAGTGAAGCTTCAAAAACTATAAACATGCACATTTATTTTTATGCAGTTTCCAATTTCTGTGTGTTTATGTTAGTAAGAGTGAATGTTAGTTATTGTAGTTTTAATTATGACTGCATCTTTCTTGGTGCATGTGTAGGTATTATCTTCCAAATGTAAAAAATATATACTTAATGGTTTATATCTGATTCAATAGTAAAATATTACAGCAGGCTCTGTAAGGTGCATCACAGAATGTTATCAGAAATTCATGATCTCAACAACAATTGTTGGTATACTTTCTATTAGCATACAGGTATTCCCAGACTTGTGGTAGATGTTTCAGTAATGAAGGACATAGCCTGCCATCCCATAGAGACTTGGGCTGTGCCCATACCTCACATCCACAGGACAGGACCTCCTTGCAAAGGGCAGAAGCAGGAGGCCAGACTGGGCACTGGTGCTTGCCTTACTGCAAGGCAGCACAGGGGCAACACACAGATCCTGTGAGAGCAGTAAATTAAAAGTCCTTCTGAGATCCTGGATCTCGGGGTGCTCCAGTAATTTGTTACAGGGGAGGCACCTTTGCACAAGTATAAAATAAAGAGAAAATAAATGTATGTCTGAGAGTAAAAACACACATCTCACTGTAGGTCTGTGTTATTTAAATATCTTCCAAGTATTTCACTGAATAATTGAATCACAGAATGGGTAAGCTTGAAAGGGATCATAGTGGGTCATCTGGTCCAAACTCCCTGCCGAAGCAGGGTCATCCCAGAGCACATGGCAGAGGATTGAGTCCAGACGGTTCTTGAATAGCTCCAGTGAGGGAGATTCCATTACCTCTTTGGGCAATCTGTTCCAATGTGCAGTCAGGTGCACAGCAAAGAAACTCTTCCTTATATTCAGGTGGAATTTATTGTGCATCAGTTTCTGCCCATTGCCCTGTGTCCTAGTGGCTCGCACTACCAAGGAGAGCCTGGCTCCATGTCCCCCTTTAAATATTTATTTACATATATATGAGGTTCCCTCTCAGTCGTCTCTTCTTGAGGCTGAACAGGCCCAGCTCCCTCAACCTGTCCTCATATGAAAGATACTCCAGTCCCTTAATCATCCTTGTAGCCCTCTGCTGCAGGCACTCCAGGAGCTCCATGTCTTTCTTGTACTGAGGAGCCCAGAACTGGACACAGCACTCCAGATGTGGCCTCATTAGGGCTGAGTAGAGGGGCAGCATCACCTCTATCCACCTGCTGGCAATGTCCTTCCTAATTCAGCTCAGAATATCATTGGCCTTCTTTGCCACAAGGGCACTGCTGCCTCATGACATCTTGTACTCCCCCAGGTCCTTCTCCACAGAGCTTCTTTGCAGCAGGTTGTCCCCAGCCTGTGCTGGTGCCTGGGGTTATTCTTCCCCAGCTACAGGACCCTGCATTTGCCTTTCTTGAATTTCAGACAATTCCCCTCTGCCCATTTCTCCAGCCTCCTGAGGTCCTTCTGAAGGGCTGCATAGACCTCTGGGGTTTTGGCCACTCCTCCCAGCTTTGCCACCAGTAAATTTGCTGAGGTGGATTTGACACGGGAGATGATGGTTTTTATTTAGTATATATTAAAATAAGTAAATAGAAAGTATTAAACATATAAATTCAGAAGGAATCAATACCAGGTAAAAAAGGCAAATTTTGTGTATTTCTGTGCGGGAGAGCTAGGATAATGGTCTGTTCAGAGTAAGATGTGAATTTGATGCACAAGGAAGAGACCAAAATGTATACAGAGACCCTCATGGGAGAACCTGGCAAACACTGTCTTTACTGGATTCACTAATAGAATGCAGTGAGCAATTCAATAGATATAACCTTCCCTAACAGAAAGGGTAGATCCATACATGCTTGCCCTTTGTAACAGACAATCTATTACTTCTCAAACAAGAGTTCAGAACTTTCATCTTGCTGCTGTTACACACTTTGCAGCATTTCCAATGTACTCCAAAGTACTAATAAGACATGAACTTGCAGCGCAGCGAATGTCAATGTACAATGGCACCCAGCCATTCACTGTGTTAAAAGACACAAAATCATGTACCAAACATCCAAATCTAGCCAGGTGGGGAAAAGGTAGTTTTCAACATGAAACATCATCTTCAGTAGAAACACTGGGCATTAGCTTATGCTTGTCTAATGTGAACTTTCTTCAGTGTTTGGTAATGCTTCAGTTTTTTAATTTTTATCTTAGATTTAAGACATTATACCTGACTTAAAAGAGCTTGAGACAGAACAATTATTCACGAACCTTTTTATATCACCATTTGCATAGAAGATATAAAGCTGTTGATACAGATATTTCTCTTACTGTTAAATTTGAAAAATTCTCAAACACAACACAGTGCCTGCTATATTTTCTTTCTAATAAACTCCTTATTTACACATCAGTCAGCAATCTTTAATTTAGTGCTAGAGCAGCATAGCCACTTTCCCCCACCAAGCAAAGCTTGGCTTGTTTTGCACATTAAGCCAAGTCAGCAGCTGGAGTCACTTATTTCCCAGATAGGGCCTTCTACCTCAGTCACCCTAAACAGTTTTCAGTAAAAATCCACTATCAGTGCCTTTTTTCTATAGAGTTTATTGCTAGAGCTCTTCTAAGGATGCTGCAACATCCTAGGGAGTTTCAGAAGAACTGTTCCCTCTATCAGAGCTGAAAACAAGTGACAGAATAAAAGTAATCTGTGCTTACTCTTCTATAGGGATCTTAGAATTAATTCAACAATTCTTCTCATTAATGTATTTGGAACAGTATATACCCTATAACAGTATAATAGTCCTTGTGATAATTTCCAGTATTCAGGTAGAAGGAAGAGGCATAAAGATTTATCTATTTGATTCCTATTAGGTGAATGTATGACAGCTAAATCATAGCAAACTATGACTTCAGCACTGTCTTTTATAAATATATATATATATATATATATATATATATATGTTGCACAGAAGTGCAGAAGCAATGATAATGGTTTTCTCATGGCATGAAATCTCTCTGTTATAATAAGGTAAATGTCTATTATGTGACTATCAAAAACTGGGCATAGGCATATAAACTGGTTCAGCTTCTATGGGTACTATTCAGAACAGTAACTTTATCTTTAACCATTAAATAAATGGAATAGGTTTTACACAAAGAACTTGTGATTTTTTCAGGTCATCTTGAATAACATATTATTCAAGTTAAACAAATAGTGAAAACTTATGACTCATTTTTTTTCCAGCAAATGAAATGTTTTATTCATAAATAGAGTACCACATACTTTCAGATATAAAGGGAGCTTCTTCTATATAAAATTGACACAGCATGAGAATTTTTAATATAATTACCTTGTATTGCCTCCCAAATTCTCTGATAGTTTAGATAACGAATTCTGACAAATACATAAATTTATAAAAAGTTCAATTAGCTTTATGTTTTATTGTTGGGGAGTAGGCTTATTTTCACACAAATTGATCTCGATTTCTGCTTTAATAACTTTATTCACAAAAAACATTCTATTGTTAAAATATGTGAAACTCATCTTTTATATATACACTAAATCAAACCTCTAGGCCTGGATTTATGGTCCAAGAAATGAAAGTAGCTCAAGTTTATACTCTTTAAGATTTCTATTTAAGTGATGGCTATTTTAATTAATTTAAACACATGGTCATTTTGCTGGTAGTACCATAGTATTTCTTGCCAAGAGAAAAACCTGCAATGTCCCAACTTTTTCTTTATTGCTCTAGACTGCCAATATCTCCCAAATCGATGGTAGTGTCTGTGTAAGCTGAAAAGCCTGAATCAGCTTTGACTTTTGACATAATTGACCTTGTTGTCCTTTATTTCCCTAGAAGTCTCAAAAACTTAGGGAAACACTGCTAAATTCTGACCAGACTTGAATGAAGCCCACATAGAACCTTAGTTGTTTTTGAAAGCAAAAACTAATATTTAATGGTAATTAAGGTCCATTTGATAAGCTTACTGGTAGTAAAACCTGAAACTCATTATATATCCTTTTAGGATAAAGATAATTTAAGTCATAGTCCCTAGAAATAGCATATCAACACTTGCAACAGCTACATTTCTCTTGGTGACATTTTAAGATCTTTGCCTAGGTACTGCTGTAGGGTTCTCGTATACCTGATCTGATATTGCTGTGCAATTTTTTCAGATAAAGGAAGGATGATATATTTATTTTCAGTATCTTTGAATCTGTGATTTGGAAAACTAAGAGAGAATGGAAGTGTTTTTTCGGTGAGAGTGTTTGATACTGGAGAATTTTGGTGGGATTGTGGTGGGGAAGAAGAGAAAAACCTTGTCATTCCAAGTTAAAGATTGGATGAGAGGATACTGAGACCCTTACAAAAACAAGCTATGTATTAGAGTGGCGAGAGAGGATCAACTAGGTTGGAAAATACCTCTAAGATCGAGTCCAGTCCTTGACCTAACACCACCTTGCCTACTAGACCATGGTACTGAGTGCCACATCCAGTCTTTTTAAACACATCCTGGCACAGTGACTCCACTACCTCCCCAGGCAGTCCATTCCAATGCCCAATCACTCTATCTGTGGAGAACTTCTTCCTAGTGTCCAACCTAAACCTCCCCAGGCACAGCTTAAGACTGTGTCCTTTTGTCCTATTGCTGGTTGCCTCAGAGAAAAGAGTGACCCCACCTGGTTACAACCTCTTTTCAGGCAGTTGCAGAGAGCAATAACATCTCCCCTGAGCCTCCTTTCCTCCAGGCTAAACAACCTCAGCTCCCTCAGCTGCTCCTCATAGGAATTCCGCTCCAGACTCTTCACCAGCTTCACTGCCCTTCTCTGGACATGTTCCAGCTCCTCAACATCCTTCCTAAACTGAGGGTCCCAGAACAGGACACAGCACTTGAGGTGAAGCCTCACCAGTGCTGAGTACAGGTGAAGAATCACTTCCCTGGTCCTGCTGGCCACACTATTCCTGATACTGGTAGGGTTGCCATTGGCCTTCTTGGCCACCTGGCACACTGCAGACTCATGTTGAGTTTCCTGTCAGTCAGAACCACCAGGTCCCTTTCTGCCTGACCACTCTCCAGCCACTCTGTCACCAACCTGTGGTGCTGCAGGAGATTGCTGTGGCCAAAATGCAGGACTCAGCACTTGGTCATGTTGAACCTCATACCATTGGATTCAGCCCACCTATCCAGCCTGTCCAGGTCCCTCTGCTGAACCCTTCTACCCTCCAGCAGAAGCACATTCCCACTCAACTTGGTGTCAACTGCAAAATTGCTAATGGTACAGTCAATCCCCTTATCCAGATCATCAATAAAGATGTCAAACAGGACTGGACCCAACACTGACCCCTGGGGACACCACTAGTGACTGGCACCAGCTGGATGCAGCTCCATCCACCAGCACTCTCTGGGCCTGGCCATCCAGCCAGCTTTTAACCAAGCAGAGAGTGCCCCTGTCCAAGCCGCGTGCTGAAGCTTTTCCAGGAGTATGCTATGGCATATGGTGTCAAAGGCTTTGCTGAATTCCAGGTAGACTACATCCACAGCCTTCTGCTTATTCACCATCCAAGTTGGCTGGTCACAGAAGGAGACCAGCTTGGTCAGGCAGGATCTGCCTCACCTAAATCCATGCTGACTGGGCTTCATCCCCTGTAGGTGTCATGTGATCACACTCAAGATGATCTGTTCCATAACCTTGCCAGGCACCGAGGTCAAGCTGACAGTTCTGTAGTTTTCTGGATCCTCCTTCCAGCCTGTTTGTGGATGGGCATCACTTGGCCAACTTCCAGTCATCTGGGACCTCCCTCGTGAGCCAAGACTGAAGATAAATGGTGGAGAGCAGCTTGGTGAGCTCTCCCACCAGTCCCTCATCACCCACGAATGGATCCCATCTGATCCCATATATTTGGGAACATCTAGGTGGCTCAGCAAGTCACCAGCTGCTTCCTGCTGGATTGCAGGGGAGCTATTTGGCTCCCTGTCCCTGTCTACCAGGTCAGGAGGCCAGTTGTTCTGAGGATGACCTGTCTTATTGTTGAAAACTATGGCAAATAAGATATTAAGTATCTGTGCTGGTTTAAAGGTAAACCAGCAGGAGGAATGAGTCTAACTCACAAACAGATTACAAGTCAGAATTATA
>JAWWEU010000001.1:107405490-107431436 GCA_035583155.1 Acropternis orthonyx | reverse complement strand
AGACAGAGGGTGATTCCTCTGAGGTGCAGGGTTGGTAGATGAAAGAAAAATTCCATGATTTTAAACCCATAACAGTATCTCAACCTTTTCCCCATCTTTGGTAACTCTATTCCCCTTAATGTCCAACTAAGAATGAATGTTTTCCTTGTCCATCCTTTTGCTATTAATATATTTATAAAAATATATTTTATTATCCTTTACAGAAATGGTCAGATTAAGTTCTAATCAAGCTTTTGCCTTTCTAATTTTCTTTATCCATGACCTAAAAATGCTTTAACTTCCACTGATTCTTAAAATTTACCATACATGAAGAAGTTTTGTATTTTTAATCTCTTTATGCCCCTTTAACTGTGAGCATGTTTTGTTTTGTTTTGGTTTGGTTTTTTCCTCATTCTAATCCATCAGTTCAGTTTCAGCAGCAAAAAAGGCCCAAACACATCTGTTCTTCCTATTTTGGTGATAAGGTAATCACCACTACTTTGGCTATGAGTCCTTTGCGTGTATAGTCTCCCATTATGCATTGGTCATGCCTGCAGCTTCCTAAATCCAGTTTGATATGACATAGTTTAGCATCATAGAAAGCAAGTTTTCCTATGTGTTAAAGTAATTGGAAAGAAGGATTATGTCTGTGGTAAGGAAATGAAGTAGTGCCTGGAGCAGTTGTCTTTGTAATGACAGCAGTGAACTTTAGTGAGAGTAAAGGTATATGTCTATCTTCCTGATATACAATATGGGCTGCTGACTCATCAAGCTGTTTTTCATTTGTCTAGTTAGATTCTCATGCTTTCATTTTTATGCTCCTTGCAATCAGCACTATATTCTGAGAAGATTAACAAACTGCTTTTTGAAGGAAAAAACAACCACTCAAAACCCCATATGCTTCTCAGAGAAGGAAAACCACACCTATACAGAGTCATTGACTAGTGTTGTGGTGCATCTTTCATATTGTTAGACTATCTTCCAATCTTCTATTTATATGTATGCAGTTTTAAACCAGAAGTGTTTTCAATATATTGTTGGAGGGGTGTTTGTGTATTTATTGATTTACTTATCATTTGAAAGCAAGGTTTTCCTATTTATAAAACATAAGCCATGACACTTGAAAATACCTCACAGAAAACCTTCACCTTGAGGAAATACAGCTACTGCTTTGGTGAAATTAAATGCTGTGACTAATGCTAGCAATTATCCTCCTTTATTAATAGCTATAAAGGGCCTATTTGTTTCCATGTTGGTGCTTACCAAATTGATCCCTGTTTTAGTGAGTGCTGAAGTGCAGATTTATGAGTGTTTCACTCATTATTGGAGCAGTAGAGAGCAGCAGAGACAGATCTACTCAGTGAAAACTTAAATGGAGGGGTTTTTTGTAACCACAAATTCATAACACAGAACTGACAACCAAGAGAGGTTACATTGAGGACTGCTGAGATCCTGGTCACTGCAATAACAAGATCAGAGTACAACATCATCCATACAAGACCATCCCCTCAATGTCTAATTCAGCTGAAACTGCTTGACGATTAAACCAAAGGACACCACTCACGAAGTCCCACAACATAGCTATTTAAAGTTTTATGGAGCGAGAGTTGCATAGATTGAATAAGAGAGACCAATGGTGACAGTGTAGATACAGCCATGCCTCTCATTTAACTCTAATGTCACACACCAGGCAATGAAAGGCAAATTCTGCTTTTCATTTAAAATTCAGGTTTCATCAGAGATGTTAGAAGGCACTGTATTAATAACAAATTAATGAAGAGGATGTTAGCAAGTTCCCTTTTGGTGGTTTTTTTGTTTGTTTGGTTGGTTGGTTGGTTTGGTTTGGTTTTTTTTTTTTTGGCTTGTGCTACAGCTGAGTATTATTCCAGTCACCTTTCACTTTTAGAAGATTTAATTACCGCAATTAACTTTAATTTTACATTGATTAAGGTGCCTCAAAGGAATTACATTAAGGTAGCGTGCTTAAGGTCTAGACTCTATAAACAAATAAAACAGATACAATTGAAAGCTTTGTGATTGTATTCTTATTGTAATAATTAGAATGAAGTCTTGAAAGGCAAATTTATCTAGTCATAGATTTCAATCTGACATGACAGAAAACTTACAAATATTCCTGGGGTACTTTTTCTTTTTAAAAGAAAATTATTTAGCTAAAAGTAAGAACTGCAGTAAAGTCTATGCTTCAGACATCTAAGCATATTTTCAACATGAGTATTTATTTTGTTATGAATATTTATCTTATTTTTCTATTACAGAACTGCTTACATGCCTAACTGGAACCACTGTACTATTGCATAACACACAGCCCTGGCCTTGACAAGTTACATGATGAAAACAAGAAATGCCAATTTCTGTCCAGCACACAAAGGTACAAAGATTATCCCCAGGCCTTATGAGGGTCAATTTCATGACTGCAGCATGTTGTAAGGTCAACCTGGAACTCAGACTCTTGGATGCTGTCCAACATACTCATACTCTTCAAACACAGACTTATTTCTATTTATATTTCTGGTATTCACATGAGTGTGTGATGTACATTTCACTACTTTCTGCCACAATTTAATTTATTCTTTTGGGAAGTGGAGCTATTAGACCTCTAACATTTGAGTAACCTGTTGCCACTAATACAAGAGAATAAACCAAACAATCATTTCAAGCATAAATATACCTGAAGCCCCTAGTGTTTCAGGTTTGAGAAGTTAATTGGACTCCTAAAGGCAGAAAAAAACCCCTGCCCTGGTTAGATGGAGCGCTTAGATGTTTAGCTTCAATTTTCATAAGATAAATCAGAATAGAATCATAGAATCATTTAGGTTAGAAAAGACCTCTAAGGTTATTGAGTCCAACCATTAACTCAGCACTGGCAAGCCCACTACTAAACCATGCCCCTAAGTGCCACATCTACATGGTAAAATACCTCAAAGAATGGATATTCAACCACTTCTCTGGGCAACCTATTTCAATGTTTGACAATCCTTTCAGTGAAGAATTTTTTCCTCTTATGCAATCTAAAACCCCTCTGGTGCAACTTGTCTTATTGCTTGTTACTTGGGAGAAGGGACTGACACTGACCTCACCACAAGCTCCTTTAAGGTAGTTGTAGAGAGCAATAAGGTCTCACCTGAGCCTTCTTGTCTCCAGGCTAAACAACCCCAAATTGCTCAGCTGCTCCTAAGACTTGTGCTCAAGACCCTTCACCAGCTCCACTGCCCTTCTCTGGACTTGCTCCAACACCTCAATGTCTTTCTTGCAGTGAGGGGCCCAAAACTGAACACAGGATTTGAGGAGTGGTCTCACCAGTGCCCAGTACAGGGGGACAATCCCTGCCCTGGTCCTGCTGGCCAGGCTGTTTCTGGTACAGGCCAGGATGCCATTGGCCTTCTTGGCCACCTGGGCATACTGCTGGCTGATACTCAGCCAGCTGTCGATCAACATTCCCAGGTCCTTTTCTGCCAGACAGCTTTCCAGCCACTCTTCCCCGACTCCACTGCACTGCATGGGGTTGTTGTGACTCAGAGAACCCAGCACCTGCACTTGTTAAACCTCATGCAATTTGCCTTAGCCCATCGATCCAGCCTGTGCATATCCATCTGCAGAGCCTTCTTACCCTCCAGCAGATCAGCACTCCTGCCCAACTTGAGGTCACCTGCAAACTGACTGAGAATACCATGGATTCCCTTGTACAGATCTTTGGTAAAGATATTAAAGAGGGCTTTCCCCAACACTGAGCCCCGGAGAACATCATTGATGATCGCATCAGCTGAATGAAATTCCATTCACCACCACTCTTTGGGCCTAGCCATTCAGCCACTGTATGTATGAAAATATGGACGATTAGGTTTTGATTATTTTCTTGTTTTTTAAAATACAGTAACATAGTAATATGCTACTTAATTTATATTTCATTTTACTTTAGTATCTTTCAAACTGCTTTTCATAATAGAAAAATTAAACCAGGGATGAAGTGTCACCAATGCACAGCAACTATGATTGTTTTGAAAGCATTCTGAAAACACTTGTAAAACTGCACGTAAAGGTCATTCTGAGCTTCTGCATACCTCAATCTGTTAAGTCATGTTGGGGAAATGATCAGTGGATTGGAGTTTGCACAAATAATTTTGAGGCTGGTTTACAACACAAAAAGGAAAAAGAATGGAGCTTGATAATACAAATGATGATAAGGTCAGTCAGTAGTTTACATGACTGTTATTATTCCCCCAGGTTTGAGCTACAGAATTGTTATCAAGATAAACAGACATTGTTAATAAAATTGAAACTTACAGTACCATCATCTAGGGAACCATCCATAGAATAAAAAGATTAACTTTAATCTAATCTGTGAACACATGGAAAAAATAAAGACTGTTTCATAACACTGAGTTGTTTGAATGCTTTACTCCCAGATGGTATTCATATATTCAGGCACTCCATTCCTTCCAAGGTGAAAAGCAAAAGTAAACATAGAAAAAAAACCCACTTGTTTGGTCTTATTGAGACTGTCTTGTATATACTTTAATCATTTGAAACCATGAACTCTTCTTACTAAAATTCATTCTATAACACAAGAAATATTCTCCTTTTTTCAGGAACACTAATATGTTTTACACCAGTTTATCCAAGAGAGTAAATCAAGTCACTGCTCTTTCATTTTCAACACTATTGAAAGTAAATAGGAAAATATTTTATGAGAAATATTCATTAACTTAGACATGAGAAAACTTGGAACTGAATGGTCTTGGTGTCTCAAAGGCGTTTTACTAGTAGTTCAGATATTTAAACTGGTCCCAAACAAAGAATAGTTTTCCTCTGTGTGTATGCTCAGTAATTAATATAGAAACAAAGTTTGTGCTGAATATAAATCTGTTTTGTGTTGAAAAAATGTACAGGAAAAGACAGAACAGAAAGGAGCAGAATGGAGTGGAATAGAGCAGAGAGGAGAGGCAAGTGATTACAACAGTTTTATCTCATGGACTATCAGAAGTCTGATCCATTAGAAGTATGTTTAAAGATCCCATAGGCAGATGAGAGAGACTGCCATAACTTCTCCCAGAGGATGGTTGGGCACTGGAACAGACTCCTCAGGGAAGTCCTCACAGCACCAAGGCTGGCAGAGTTAAAGAACAATTTGGACAATGCTATCAGGCACATGGTGTAATTTTTGGGGATGCCCTGTACAGGGCCAGGAGTTGGACTTCGATGATCCTTGTGGGTCCTTTCCAACTCATGATATATTCCATTCTATGATTCTATGAACTTTGTTATATTTGTTATTGATGTCTTCCTTCTTTGCACACATTATCATATCCGTTTTGGTAAAATTATCCCTACACTTGTATTACACAGCTCAAGAATATTAAGGAAAGTTCAAATACCAGGTCAGCCCCAGAAATTCTGAAACTGAGTAGTCATGGGGAAAGACAGCATCTTAGTAATATTGCAATGTCGTGACTTGCAAGTACTCACTTATTATACAAGATCCATCAGCAGTGGCGAGTCTGTTGTGCTCTTGACTCCTACTATTACAGGTAGTCATGTCAGAACTCAGTATCTCAACATTCTGCCATGATACCCACCTTCCCCATAAAGGTATCACAGCTGCCACTGTTTCATTCTGAGACCTCAAGGCCTCTCATCATCACCATTTCCTTGCACAAAACCCAAGCAGACAGGCTGCAGTGTCTCACTCAGCCTCACTTCAATGTCCAATGTGGAGCATTCAGAGCAGATTGCTGAATAAATCCTTCTACTAGGGAACATATGTGAACTTTTACAATTTTTAGGGAAAGGAAAAAGATAAGCAACTTCAGGAAGTCACTATGTGAATGATATGGATAACGGTAGGGAACGGGCTCTTCTAAACAAAAATTTTGGGAGAAATTCTGTAGGTTCACTTCTATGCATGGAATGACCATAGCAAAGCATATATTGCAACCCTTCTTAGCCAAACTAAAACATACAATCAGAATGCATCAGCAATGAAGGCAGGGATAATATTGTAGTTTAACCTGGGAAGCAACTAAACACCCTACAGCCATTTGTTTACTCCCCTGCAACGGGATGGGGGAGAGAATTGGTAAAAAAAGTAAAACTCGTAGGTTGAGATACAGAAGTTTTAATAGGACAGAAAAGAAGGGGAAAGCAATAATAATAATGGTAAAGTAATATAAGAAACAGGTGATGCACAGTGCAATTTCTCACAGCCCTCTGAACAAGGGCCAGCCAGTCCCCAGGCAGTGGGCACGACCCACCATCTAATTTCCTCCAGTTATATTATTCAATATGATGTCATACATATAGAATGTCCCTTTGTCCAGTCAGGGCCAACTGTCCTTGCTGTGTCCTCTTCCAGCTTCTTGTGACCCCCAGGCCCCTTGTTAATGGGCTGCTGAGAAGCTGAAAAGCCCGACTAGTGTAAACACTGCTCAGCAACATCCAAAAAAATCAATGTATTATCAACATTATGCTCATCCTAAAACCAAAGCCCAACACTACACCAGCTACTAGGAGAAAAATTGACTCTATCGCAGCCAAAACCGGGACACCATGTTCACATTACTGTGGTGGGGTGTGGTGATGACTGGCACTTGTTGATCTTCAACCCTCAGTAACCCCACAGCAGGAGGGTGCCCTGAGGGACTGAGAAAGATAGACAAATGTTTTAATTTCCTCTGTCTCCAAGACAGATATACTAAAAATCCACTGGTACACTTTTTGGTCCTTGAAATGCCTTCTCCTAAGTTAGTCTGGCAAATGCTGTAGCAATTCTGCCCAATTTACAGATTCCAAAGGCAGGGACTGGAAGAATCAAGTACTGCCCGCTGTAGGAAAAATCAGGTTCAAGACCATCTAAAGAACCTGAAAAGGTACAAACTCATGGGAACAAATGAGATTCATTTACAGGTCCTGAGGGATCTGGCAGCTGAAGTTGCTGAGCTGCTATCCATCATATCTGGAAAGTTGAGGCAACCCAGTGAAGTTCCTAGTGACTGGAAAAGAGGAAACATGATCCCTATTTTAAAAAAGAGAATAAAAGAAGACCTGGGGAACTACAGGCCAATCAGTTTCACCTCTGTGTCAAGCAAGATTAAAGAACAGATCATCTTGAATGCTTACTGTGTGAATGGTGAGACTGAAACAAGCTGCCCAAAGAAGTTGTGGAAATTCCCTCTCTGGAAGCTTTCAAGACCAGGATGGATGGGTCTTGGAGCACTCTGATCTAGTGAAAGGTGTCCCCACCTATGATAGAGGGGTTGGAATTATGTGATATTTAAGGTATCTTCCAACTCAAACCATTATATGATTTTATGATTCTCTTTTATATGGATTTCTTTATCTGTCCTCCTTCCCACTTTCAGTATAATGCAAGTTGTTTGCACCTAAGCAAGAACAGCTTGCATTTGTTTCTAACAGTATGCAATCAATATGTAGCACATGACTTGATTTAGTGGGAGAGGAAATACTGGAGGGAGAAAAAAAAGTGTATAGTGAATTTGGTTGGGCTCTGAAGCTGTGTCATTTTGAGTTGACAGCTTTCCTTGATGGTAGCAAGTCAGAGAAGGCACATGATCGAAGATCCATTTTTAGGACATTGATGCATCTACAGGTAGCATGAATGAATCTAAAAGGGAGCAAGTGGAATTGTCATTCTTTATCTTCAATAGTCAAACACTGCATTTCTGTCCCTCTGACCAGAACCTGTTTGGAAGAAACAGGCAAGAAAGCCATGTCTTATTCTGCTACTGGAATCACATCTATTCAATGACATTGAATAGACTGTGGTCTTGATAATGCTGTTAACTGAGAGATGTACTTTTTGTGTTCTTCTGTTTTGAACTTCTGATTGACCAAATGCTGTCAAATACCTAGATCACTATATACTTCTTACTCATCTTATATTTGTAATTAATAAATTATTAGCATTGCACAGATATTTAGGACATTCAGCATTAATCAATTAAAGAAAAAGCAGGAAAGTCTTTATATTCCTCTCTAATGAGGAACAAGGGATAAGGAATTATTTTGTCTAGGACATGAATATCATTCTGCTTTTTGAATTTGCAAACAGAAATACTTTAAATTTGAGGAATAACATTGTGTTGAATCAGTGGGTGAGGTCAATAGGGATATGGCATTCTGTAAATGGAACACTAGTTATCTTATTAAAAAATGTTAAATAAAATATAATTATTTTCTGTATTATCAGCAGAGTAAGGTATGTGTTTTTAGTAAAGTCCACAATAGCTGCTAAAGGCTTTTTTAAGTACAAAAATTCTACTATATATCATAATACTCCTTTAAACCTAAGAATAGATAATGTATCACATTTTCCTTAAAATATCTTTTGATTTGTATGGAGTTAGAATACTTCATATTGTTATCTCATGATATCATAAAGATTAGAAGGAAAGGAATGTTTTATGAGATATCAGATTTTGTCTGGATTCCCAAACCAGCACACTCATCTGAGATACACAGAATAGCAACTTCTTTTTCCTTACTGTTTTGGCACAAAAAGTATTTTCAGAGTGCTTGTTGGGAGGAAAGTAAAATGGAAATTACTTGTCTGTTGGAAACACTGGTTGTTTTTCTTATTTTCTAAAAATATAATATGAATAAAATATTGTAATACTGTTGCAGATTTCACTAATATCTCCACTTGGGAAGACTTGCAAAGTCATCCAAAAGAGGTATGTACTTGCATTTTTTTGCATATTATTTTAAACAAAAATAAAGAATCAAACCTATATATATATAATACACTGAAGATTAATTTAAACCCTCAAAAATCCAAGAAGATTTGGAGCTGGTTTGAATATTTTCTCTTTGCATCAACTTCTTGCATAGACAAAGTATAACATGGAATAGAGAAAACAAATTCTGAAATAGACTCTAATATGGTCTTTCCCTTACAGAATTTCTAATTGCATCTTGTACTTTAAATATGGCATATGTCTGGATTTTTGTTCAACCTTGTCTCTTTGGAAAGCTTCAAGAGCAAATTAAAACATAAATAGTAAATACCCTGCTGAGATAATAATGATGAATATGGTGGTAAACACAAAAATCTGTTTCTTGATCAAAGACTTGAACAGGAAATAATATAAATATGTGTAATGTTGCTTACTACCTTGCTTTCATAAGTGAAGGTAGTTGCATTACTTTATGAAGTAAAATTACACATGTAGATAATCAACATTAAATGCACTTATTTAGACAACTTTGTTGTTCTATGCACATTCTTTGATTTCATATTAAAAATAACAGCAAAGGTTTTGAGCACATTTAGTAAGTTGCTGCTATTTGGAAAGACCTACTTTTGATTGAAGTTCCTCAGAAAAAGCCAAAGGTTAAATAAATAAGAACATGGGAAGTCAGACTGACAAGTTATGCTCAGCATAGCTACAGATATGAGAATTCCTGAGCTCAGATCTTGCTGTCTGCCTCAGAAAGTCTGGCAGCTATTATGAATGGATTTGCAATTTTGGCCAAAAATTTCCCTAACAGAACAATTTTCTTCTGATTCACAGCAGCAACATTTCAAATATTTTCAAATGGAAGTTTCAAAACATTTAATTCCAGAAAGTGTCAAAATGTTTTATTTCAACGTTTTCACTCTCAAAATTGAAATATTGCAGTAGGATTTGAAGGCTGGGTTAGGTTTTTTTTTGTTGTTTTTTTTTTTTTTTAATGCCATGAAAGATTCCAAGATTTCAACTCTTCAGTTGGCATCTAGAAATTACAGGCTGAAACCCTGGCTAGAGTTCCCAAATTTCAACTACATCTAGCTGCAAATGAGATTGTGGGTGTTGTTTTACACTGATAGAGCTAAATAATGGAAATCAACTGAGAGAACTAATTAAAGAGCCATAGGTGTGCATTTTTGAGTACATCTTTCAGTTCTTAAGAGAACTGATATTGGAAGTGATGCATATCAGCAGGAATATATTAGAATTCCAAAATTAATCCAGAATCTATTTCCATCCTTAAAATATATTCTTGGTAGCCCAACTAGGTTTCAAAAATATTCTTTCAGAATTGATAGCTCTCTTCCACAATCAAACCAAATGAAAATGTGGGGGGGGGGTTAATTTTGGCAGATTTTTTTTAATTTCAAGGTTTTAAAAACTAGACTCATGACTTTAAAGGAATGACTCATTATTTCTGAATTACTTGAGTCAGATATTATCAGTTTCTAGACAGAGAGTTGCCTCAATAATATTACTGAATAAAAGTTTGAGTGAAACCTTCTATTTTTCATTTTTCTTATATTTCTTACTTGCTGATACACAAACTGTAAAGAATTGGACTGAGAAAACAGGATAGCAGCAATTTATGCATTGATAATTTATGTATGGTTTATGGCTTTGGTTTACATAATTCTTTCTTTATTCAATAATAAATGCATAGTTGCCATAGAAACTGCTACAACATAGGATTTGGATTACTGGGAAGAGGCAGGGCATTTTTATAAACAAATAAACACAGAAGACACATAAATCAAATGCTAATCAGCATCATGCATGTTTTAAAGACAATAAAGTTTGAGTTTCCCACACTCATTGAGGGTGCAATGGGTTCAAAACACAGGCTCAATCTCTGCACTGGCATCCAAGATATTCAAAGGTGTATTGAAGTTACATTATTTCCCAGTCCCAGTGACTGTACTTCCAAACAACTGTGTTCAGCAGTTTGGTTTTTAAGCACAAATAGATCTCCAAACAAGCTTTTCACTCTCTAGGTGCTTACTAAAACATTTGGCCTCTTAGGAACTAGCAACATTAGAGGTATGACTATCTAAGAAGAAGATACTGAAGACATTAGCACTGCATTAAACCTACAGGAGAGGAGAAATCTGTGCTAACAGTATGCATAGGACAGAAGGGACAAATGAGTTTTATTTTATCTACTACTCTCATTTTCATTTCCTTTTATATCCTCCTTGTCTATTTTTTCCTCTTTTTGAAAATTCTTGGCTTTTCATTGCAAATTAAAAATAATTGCAGTTCTCCCCTAACATGCACACACACCCCCATCTACTTCATAATCAGGTCTATTAAAATCCATCCCTGTTGCTATGTGAATTCTGTACATTTATACTTTTCTCTGCTTCTTTGTGCTGATTGACTTTCACATCACAAAATAGAAATTTAAGAAAAAATATTTGGTATTTAGTAAAAATCCTGAGACCAGATAAATCTAATCAGTCATGAACAACAGGATTTTTAAATTTTATTTACTTTTATTTTTCTTAGAATGGTTTGGGTTGGAAGGCGCATTTAAAGGTCGTCTAATTGAACCTTCCCTGCAATAAGCAATGATGTCTTCAACTAGATCAGGTTGTTCAGAGTCCTGTTAAACCTGACTTTGAATGTTTTCAGGAATGGGACATCTACCACTGCTTTTAGTTTAAAACCAATACCACTTGCCCTATCCCCACCTTTCTCATAAGCCCCCTTTAAGTATTAAAATACAAAAAGGTGTCCCTGGAGCCTTCTCCAGGCTGAACAGCCCCAACCCTCTCACCCTTTTCTCACAGGAGAGCTGCTCTGCCCCTTTGATCATTTTTGTGACCCTCCTCTGGACTTGCTCCAACAGGTCCATATTCTCATTTTGGGGACCACAGAGCTGGATGAAGTTCTCCAGGTGGGGGTCTCACCAGAACAGAGTGGAGGGGGAGAATCCTCTCCCTCAGCCTGCTGGCTGTGGTGCTTAGGATGCAGCCCTGGGTATAGTTGGCTTTCTGGGCTGCAAGCACACATTGACAGCTTATATTCAGTTTTTCATTCACCAGTATCCCCAAGTCCTTCTCCTCTGGACTGCTCCCAATCCACTCATCAACCATCCATGTTTGAGATTGTTCTAACCAAAGGTGAAGGACCTTGCACTTGGCCTTGCTAAATTTGATGAAGTTTGCATTTTACTATGATAATTTCATTTTGAAATGAAAAACTGTTTCAAATTTTCACAATTAAATATTTTGTCACAGAGGAAACATTTTTTTATTATTACATATTTTACTTCTAAAATTAAAAACTTGTCTGTTTCCTGAAAAGCATTTCACTAGCAATAATTTTGATTTTCTAACAAAAGGAGAATTTTGTTGAAAATTTCTGCTTGGTTCCAAAAATTAGCTCATCTTTTACAACATAACTCACACCAAGGGCTCTGAGTTCTACAGAAAATCTTATTTACATTTTTCCTGTTATGCATCTGAGGGATTCAGTGTTACCAGGGAACAGCAGAAACAGTGATGCTACAGTAAACAGAAGGTAACATAGTTAATATTGTGAACTTGCTGCACTGAGATAATTTTTGAGCAGGGTTAGCCAGAGTTAGTTCAGATTCTGATGATATCCTGCAGTTCGCCATTGTCCTACCATTCTGCTAAGAGGGCTTCAGCTCCACACAGCCTTGCTGCTTGTCATTTCCCCTCCTGCTGTCAGAGGTTGCTAATTAGGTACAGCTTTCCCTAGCTTTTGTCTGGAATGGTAAGGTAAATACCTGCATCATTTTGACACACTCTGTTTGGAGAACCCCACGCGTAGATGTGCTGATGGAGGTAGAAACAGAGACTCGAAGATGTGAGGCAATAACCTCATAACCTTTTACTACCCCCACCTAAACAGTATATGCTACCTTTGTGCCATGAGAAACACCCAGTAAGGAATGAGAGAAGCACTGAAGTCCTAAAGGAAGAATAGCAAGACCATCTATGGGGTTTTTTTTCCCTTGGAAGGTCATAGTATTTTGACAGGTCTGCAAAAGTTCCATTCTTTCATACATGACAAAACTTTGTTCCTCTTCATTACTTTACATTTTTAGTTATCCGAACACAGAGATTAATGAAGTAGCAATTATAAGTGAATTAATTACTGTTTTATAGATTTTATACCCCTAAACATGGTTACACACTAACTGCACTGCAGTTAAATGTCTAAATGCAATAAATTACATCAGGTCCACTAAAGCTACCATCTAATTAGTGTTAAATGTTTACTATAATTAAATTCTATATGTCAAATGGAAAAAAAAGAAAAGATGATGTGAATCTGCTTTGCAACCAAATGAAATAGTTTAGAAGGGAAAAAAACCACTAAGGGCCCATGGTAACTAGAAAATTACAGTAGCTCTTTCAGTGGATGGGAAAGCCTCAGTAAACTTAACTATTACTTACAATTACACGAGGTATTACCTCAAAAAGGAACAGAGACATCCCTTTATTATGATTTATTTTCCCAGCTGATGTTGTATTTGCTGACTGTAAAAATCTTACAGTTCTGAAATGTGAAATTTTGTAACAGCATCTATTTCCTTAAGCTACAGAGACTGAATAATATCTCTATTGTTAGTCAGGAGAAGGGAGTTTTGAAATAGATTTGATGTATGAGTTTTCCCTGAAATGTGATTTTGGTCATAAAATTACAACTTTTCAAAACTTATATATCACTGCTTCAGATATTTTGGTGACTACAGGGTAGGATACAGTTAATGTTAAGCTAGTCATGCTTACTGTTAAGAGCAGTCTCATAACCACTTAAAGCTCAGTATAAGCTCCTGTGGCTGCAGCATAGACATAACCCAGCATCCCAGGACTCCAGCAAAACATGGGACACACACAGAATTACTGTTATTAAATACAGCAATGCAACAGATCTCTGCAATCACATGTAGCTCACATTCTCTATCAATGGTTATTCTACAGCTTCTCCTAATGTCTTTTAAATTTATTTTTTAAAGCTGAACACTATAATATGCTTGACCAAAAGAAAGACACTCTTAGTTGTTTTACAATGAAATCTTTTGTCTCTTTATGAAGAACTAACCTATGTTTCTCCTACTCATTTGTGATACCCAAAATAAAAGGTAAGTTCATCATTGATTGTGATGGGATGACCTTGACTGGAGGCCTGGTGCCCACCAAGCCATTCTATCACTCCCCTTCTTAACAGAATCATAAAATCATAGAACTCTTAAGATTGGAAAAGACCTGTAAACTCATCAAATCTGACCTTCAGCCTAGTACCACTAACATTTTCACCATTAAACCATGTTCTCAAGAGCCATATCTACACTTTTTTTAAAAAAACTTCAAGGATGGTGCCTGGGGGAGAAAATAAGTTGAAAAAAAACCCCTCATACATCAAGAAAAGGGCAGTTTACTAAAACAAAACCTAAGGTCACGTGTGTGCAAGCAAAGGGAAAAAAAACCACAAATTTTTACTTCCTGTCAGCAAGAGATAAAGAAGCCACTTCCTGGGAAAGAGGGCTTTAGCTCACATAGTGGTTTCTCTGGAAGGCGAATGTAAATCATGATGACTCATTTTACTTAGTTTTTGTATCTGAACAGATGTCATATGTTATGGAATATTCATTTTATCACCTCGGGTCAGCTCTCCTGGTTATGTCACCTCCCAAGATCTTTCCCACTCCCAGTCAGCTGATGGGATAAGAATGTTGGAGAGACAGTGTTGATGTTGTACCAGTGCTGCTCAGAAGTAGCCAAAACACTCGTGTGTTATCAGCACCTCTCTAGCCACCAGTGCAAAGCATAGCATTGTGAGGGCTGCTATGGGGAAAGTTAACTCCATCCCAGACAGACCTAATACATAGATTAACTATGTAAATATAAGTAAATCTGATATAGAACTAGTGTGATAGCCACACCAATGTAGATTGGAACTTCATTGTGTAAAATGTGAAATGACTCAGAGCTAAGAATAGCCCAGAGACAGCCATTCACTTCAGAATAGGCTTTCATCATATGTCCATCTCCAGGTGGAGCAGTTCATTCCCACAGTGCCTTCATCAACACTCAAGCAGTTGGAAAACAGGCCTCCTTCCATTTCACTGGGAACACTGAGGGAGAGAAGTATCTCCAAGGCAGACTAATTCTTGATTAATTCCCTACAAACCTATGCATAGTGTTGTGGCAATATGTTAGTGCATGTCTGAAACCCAGTTTGTGACCCTGATGATGTATGCAGACCTATATAACAATATGTGATACCATTTACATTGAGGAGAATCAAAATTTACCTGCCATTTTGCTTTATTCATACGTACATATATATTAGTGTTTTCTCATACCTGCATGCCAGGATGTGGTAAGAGAGCAACTTATGATGGGGAAAAAAGAAGAAAAAATTAATAAATACTTAGCTTACCTCAGTAATACCATCATGGCAATATTTAAAGCAGTAATGCTTATCATAAGGTTGTCATTTACAATGTCATGGGTACCAAATTCCTTTAGAGTTCATCTTTCTATGAGCAAAAATGCACAAGGTTACTGCAAACATACTGAAATTTTTATCGATTTATAGTCAAATCATGTTAAATGGGACCATTTTTCCAGAATGATTTGCAAATGAAAAGGGGCTAGGATCTTTATGTAAGTACAAAGTATGGTATTAAGGGGGGAAAAAATCCTGAAAAAAGCCCAACTCTGCTTTGGGATCACTATTACAGTTGTTCCTATGGTAACCAGTTATTTGTGCTGCATGCATCATCATATATATTTCAGGAACTGGAGTGCTGGAAAATGGGGAGGCAAAAAGAACACATATTACACTAAATTAATTCCAGAGACAAACCCATATTGAAATACTTGACCCTTTGAGTAAAAGCAAAACACCTTTATGTGATTTCACCCACTTGACACTTGGAAGTGTGGTTCTCAGGAAAAGGCCTATGAAAAACTGGTATATACTTAGTCATCTGCTTCTCATTTTGTTCTGAATCATATCTCTAATTCATTGGTAAATAGCAGTTTCAGACTTCTCTGAGCTGCACACCCAAGGCACTGAGGTGAAAGTAAAAACCTCCTCTCCCTGAGGAGTGTTTTGTTGCTTTCAAGACCACATACAACTGAAGGGCCTCTGCACTGGCAAAACATTGACAGCCATTTGAAGTAAGTGGTTTGTACAGAAAAGGCCTAGAGAGCAGAGTGTGTTACACTACAGAAAGTCATTTGGGAGAGAAGATCCACCAGCTTCAATGGTGTTCAGTCTTTTGGTATTGGTAAAATATATTCCACTCCAAGTTTGCTTTTTGTTAGGGCAGTTGGGGCTTTGGTGTGAGGTCTCCAAATGTTGAACTTCCAAGTAAGACGCAGAAATATTCAGCTGCTTCTCAGCACTTGAACTAAATAAACAAAGCTGGCATATATTGAAACATCCTTTCCACATTATATCCTGTAGCTGTGAAGGAATTTACACCTGAATTTTTTTCCAAATTTTGTTGTCGATTACAAAGAAGCATTGTTATTGCAGACTACAACTTCCTCATGAGGGGAAGAGGAGGAACAGGCACTGATCTCTTCTCTGTGGTGACGAGTGGCCTGAAGTTGTTTCAGTGGAGGTTTAGGCTGGATATTAGAAAGAGGTTCTTCACCCAGAGTGTGGTTGGGCACTGAACAGTCTCCCCAGGGAAGTGGTCACAGCACCAAGCCTGCCAAAGTTCAAAAAGCGTTTGGATGATACTCTAGGAACACGGTGTGACTCTTGGGGATGGTCCTGCACAGTGCCAGGAGTTGGACTTGATGATCTTGATGGGTCTCTTCCAATCCATGATATATTCCATTTTGCAATTCTATTTACCCTTCCAAAATTATGCTGCAAAGGATAAATGGAACAAATCTACAAAGACTTTTGAGTGTCCTACCACAATTTATATATACCACAGTTCCAACTGAAATCAAAGGGAAATAAGACTCTAAAAGATCTTAGACTTCTCAATACATTTGCACTTCTGTTTTTCCCTTTTGCAAACCAGGAATTAAATTTCATTCAGTAGAATTCATTTGAAAATATGTTAGGTCAATCTTTATATTTGTCTTCATGTCTTGAATTCTCTGTGCCTGTGCATAAGTACCGAAAAGGTCAATCTGTATTTCCTATATAAGCTTGATGTAAGTTTGAAAATGTGTCATTCCTCCAAAGCATCAGGAGAAGCCCAGCCTGGTGGGCTCTGTGACTGTTGAACACAGTCAGACATCCTATAAAAGGCAGCTGAGGTTGCTAATTTTTAATAAAAGGGTGTCATAGTGCCACCGTCTATCTTTTATGTAATACCTCAGAGAATTTGTCTAGGAGTAGGAGTTCAGTTCAATCAAAAATCTAACAGGGATCCATCCCACCTGTCTCTCAAAAGCACCCTATCATCAACATATAGATTGTACTTAAGTTCTCCAAGCTATGCTGTTGTGCAAGAAGAAATCTAATGTGATAGAGTACACAGAGCAAAGTGTGACTTTTTCACTGTCTTATCTGTGAGGAGGAAGTTCTAGTCTCTTTTTCTAAAGCTCTATCTATATGTCAATTCTTCAGTCTCTGAGTAAAATGCAATCCTGTGAACAGAAACTACAATTACAGTTGCCCTCTCATGGCTTAGTGCCTCCAGTGCTAGACTGAGAAATCATACTTCTTTTCTCTCTTTCTTAATAAATCTTGACTGATTTTCAGCACAGTGTTATGGAATCACATTTTTAGGGAACACAAGTTACTCTGCATTCCACCCGGTTAATGTGCAGTCTAAGTTTTTCCAGCATTTTGTAAGTGAAGCATTATTTTGAACTGAGAAATGAAATGAGTATTGTCTGTCTTGAGGAAGTTCTCTGAAGTGTGGGAAATTCAAATGTCTATTCCCTGCCCTGCCTATGCATTCCATCATAACCAGTATGACTGGGGACATGAAATACAAAGCTGAGGAATTGGGAGAGGGTTCACAATTAGAAGGGTAGGCTGAGATGGTGGTACATTAGAAAAGTGAGGACAGGGAAAAGTTTAGGTTCCTAGTTTGGCTTAGGGACTGAGAAGTGTAGTTTGAGGACGATGAGCTTCTTCTGTGACTTTGTAAGATGTGGCATGGAGTTAATTCTTTTACTACCTTATTAGTTTTCTCATTAATGGCCAGTGCCATTGAATATACGTGTAACTCCTACGACATTACAGGTGTTACTAAGGATTACATCTGACTGTTCTGAATTTGAAAGTCAGGTACGTTACAGTTATTGATGGGCAGGACCAGAATCACTACTGTTCTTCTTGACATATTTTAAAAGAAAAGAGCTGCTGAAGATGTTTTACAAGCTCTTTCCGCTCCTTGATTCTTGCCCTTCTTCTGTGGAAATTGTGACATCTTCTCTGAACTGGACTTACATCCATTATCATCAGACCAACTGCAGACTTCCCCAGACCCTTGCACAGAGGAAGAAAAACCACAAGAAAATATATTCTTTCTAATTTGAGTGTTCATTAATTGTGTAACAAACTTTTCTGCAAAATTATCACATCTCTAAGTTCCTTGGGCTGTAAACTGGGTACGATAAATATTATATTTTCACATTACTTTGCCTTGATGGTGTTTGTGTACCTCACTCTACATGTTCTGTATGGAGATTTATATACCAGCATATTTATTCTGCAAAGCAACCTTAATATTCAATCCATTATTCTGTATATGAAATAAAAAGAATTGACAAAAACAGAAAAATATTTAATGTGCCTTGTGAAGCTGAAATAATCAGGAAATATCACATTATTATTAATTTTTAGTAAGGTTCAGAACAGATATAAAGTCTCATCTCTGGGCTTTGCAATCTTTTACATAGGTTTCCCTCCTGTGGACGAGCTAAAATTCTTTATTAAATTTCTGCATAGTAAAAATCAGATGAAAAAACTAAGGGGACTACTTTTACACTATTTTCAGTCTCATATGTAGTATTTCTGATTTTTTCTTATGTACTTCATGCTTTGGGGGGCAGAGGTTGGTGGTTTTTTGTTTGTTTGTTTTGTTTTAATGTTGATATATAATTGCCTATATAGTTTAAAGTCTATATTCTGGCTATAGTTTATCTTATTCCCATTTTGACCATATATAACCTCTTTTTTAAAATAAGCACACTGCCCAAGTTTTGGAAAAATCATGAAAAAAAGTATACAGTGGTTTACAGCTAAAGATGGAGAAGTTGAAGAGGAATCTGAATATTTTTACAAAGTTACTTCTGATGCTTGTGGAGTGGAACACATTAGAAAAATTATGTCACACTTGCAACAGACAATTGGAAAAGACAAGTAACATTTCTGAAGCAGGACGCTGTGCCAAAGTCACTCCATTTGAACAAAAACTGCTCATTTTTCATGTTCAAATGAGACTATCCATCCAGCTATAGTTTTGTGTATCCATGTGAACCTTTTCAACTGTTATAATACTGAATCTTTTGAATGTCAGTGTGCTGAAATACCACTTCACAATTGTGACAGTTCTGTAGTTTCTCCTCTTCACAGAACTCACACGTACTCCATTCCAGAAGAGGTTTCCCTCTCACTGGTACAAATGCATGCTTTTTTCCAGATTTAAACATACAAAGACACCGAAACCAACCACATTTTAAAGGCATCCTTGTTCCTGCAGAGTTTTTACTTTTCTCTCCAGTGTGAAAAGGGTTATCATCCCAATGTCAGTATGGGTTGAATATTCAGCTCATTTCAAAATCAGGCTTTTGGATCAAGACTCAGAAATATTAGATCACTTCTACAGCCACCCATGTTACATAAAAGATTGCCCATAAGTATAAAGATGTTTGTGTTCTGATTTTTTCAATAAATATAAAGATAATAAAAACATAATTATGTCAATCATTTTGTATTAAATAGAAAAGAGAGTAAGTTACAGGATGGTGTGCTTTTCTATATTAAGACTCACTTGGAAAAAAATTCATATAGAAGTAGAAAATACTTTTCATCCCTAAAAAATAGTTACACTTTTCTCTGCTGATCTAGCTAAACTCGAATTTTTGTTTTACTTTGGTATTTCTCATGACTAATACACCTACATACACCAAGGGAAATCATCTACTTAAACTGTTACAATTGATGTTCCATCAAAAAAAACCCAAAAACAACAGAATTTTCAACACAGTGAAAGCCCATCAAGCAATTTGTTTCCAATCATGTTTTAATGACTCAAAATCTAGATGAAGCTGTTTAAAATATACAAGCCCTATTTTTACACCTTTCAAGGCAAGGGTACTGTAAAATATCTGGCACGATGACAGAGTGAACACTGAAGCAGTGTAAGGGCAGTCTGAGGGAACAACTGTACTGTGCTTTAAGGTTGAAATATTTTTGTTATCTTCACTTAAATACCATTTTAAATTACTGCTTAAGTAAGCTTTTAAAATGTCCTGTTGTTTTCTTTAATGCTTAACAGGTTTTAAGCTATTTTTGCAAACTCTTTTTTCTCACTACCATGTTGCAATCTACAGTTCACTCTCCAGATCAAACTGCTACTTTGTTTACACCTCATCAAATTTTCTTTAATTCTCTTCATCTCCTTCTCTGCTGATAAAGTCATCTCTTTTTCCCCACTGACTTGAAAACAACTCAGTGGAAAGCAGCACATCCCTTGCAAAAGCTAATAATGAGAGTAAAACGATTTTGTGGTTTGATGTTTGGCATCATGGCAAATAAAGGGGCTACCAGCAGAGCTCCATCTAACCTTGTTTCCTCTTTACAAAGAGATTTGCCTCAAACACTGATGTTGTCAGAAATCTTGCAATTACCACTCTCCTTACGTGACATAGCAGAACAGGATTCTCATTACAGTTATTATGTGAAAAGAAAATTTTAATTCATTTTGGCTCACAGAATCAAACCTTAATTACTCAGTAAAATTTTTTAGGCAAAATTATTACTAAAATATCTTTCTGGATAAGTGGTTTGTGAAAGAGTAAAATAATTCTGTCAACTGAAAGGCTAACAACTCTGCAGTAGGTAATAGAAATAACACAGATGAGATCAAAGTGAGTGAATCAGTCTATGAATGTATTTTGAACAGCAATGCTGCAAGCTTTTGCAACACCCAGTGAATTTATCTTTGTTTTGAAGATGTTTCTTCTGCTTATACAGTGAAGCCCTGTTTATACCACATGAAATACTTGGCACTTTTGAAGTGGAAGCAGTCACAGTGCAAATTCTGATGAGTGACATATTCTCATTTTCTCATGGTATGCTCTTTTCAGAGTATGTGTCTGGGCAGCAGCGGATGAGGCCACTGATTGCCCTATCCTGACTGCTTCCCCCTGGAGGTGGTGTCACCTTTCTATCAGCATGAGCCTTCCCTGAGGAGAAGACGAGTATGTGCTGGACCTGAAAGCTTTGAGAGGACAGAGATGGAACAGACAGAGAGAGGAACAAGGGTCTGTAGGCTGCTGTTAGCACTGAACCTGGAGCCAAATAAGTAGGGAACACTTCGGAGGGCAGGAACAACCTTGACCAGGCCTCCGGGCTGTTCTTCCTTCCAAGAACTCAGAAAACGCTCTATGAAATTAGCATTACTTTTGTATTCTGTCCACTAATTTTTTTTTTTTTATATTTCTCCTGATCTTAAATAATAATAATAAAAAAACCTCTCTTGCATCTATTCCAATAAAAACATTTTTAACCTTAAAGCCTTGATGACAGCTTTGCTGTACTCATTGTAGGAAGCTGTCTACCAGCATTGACCTGAAAGGTCATAGCAACTTCAGAGTCCTATCACACAGTGAATAAAATTAATATAAGTCAACTACAATGAAATCAATTTTTACCCATGTTGAGAGGACTGTTTCACTTGTTGCTCCTCTTTAATTCGGTTACACTGGTTGCAGAGACAAAACTTGCTAAAATTTTGCTGAGTAGGGCCATACAACAAGTGATTGGCTCAGTCATATGAATCATCTGCAAAACTCAAGATAGTTTGTGTAGAAATTGGCTAGTTTAAGATTCTTTATTGCTGTTGTGTGCCTCTAGGAAAAAAAACCCTACATTAAAAAAAACCAAACTCAAAAACAAAATTGTGAGTTGGGAACATTCGTTCTGTTTTCTGAAAGGAACCAGAACAAGATCACAGAGTTTTGTTTCTTATCTGTAAGCCAATCTGCAAGTGAATTATTATATGAAATTCCAAGTCTATATGATGCAGTTGAATCCTAATATCAGATACACAACAACTCACTGCCAGCTCAAACATAGTGTTTCAACAGTTTACATTTGGACCTGAACTTTACTTCCAGTGACGCCACCAGAAACAACTAGGTCCAAAGATAAAAATAACCACAGACAAGGAATAAACAAAAAGGTCTAGCAAGGTTCAGGATAAGATTAGACAGTTTTATGGATATGAAGTAGTTACATGGCTATTAAGTGTATCTATATTTATATTAGATAGGATTTAATATTTGTAAGCCACTTAAAATCACATGCTTTAGGGCATGATCCAAGTTTTGCTGTCAATGTGTGAAGAGCATCTTTTGCCATGTGACTAAGTGCTCTGTGGATGAATATTATGGATAAAAGGTTCTTTGCAGAGGAAGAAAGTTTTCTTCCTCTCCTGTACCCATTGCCCTGGCAAACTGTAATCCTGCTGTGGTAGATGCGAATATTTTTAAGTGTTTGTATTCATACCACTACCTTTTGCACTTCAGTGTTTGTCAATAATACTATATGTAATTTTGTTGTATATGAATTATAAGATCATACAATCTGAGGAGTCATTTCATTCTTTGGGAAAAAAACTCCTCCCTTGGTCCTTCTTTAATTTGTCTCAATTTTAAAAGTCCTTTACTTAAGACCCTCACTAAACTGCTAGACTTCTAACAGAAAAAGTTATAAAAGTTCAGCTGCCCTTTCTGAAAGACATCTGATTTACTAGTGAAAAAAATTGTCCTTCATACTAATACACATACACAAATGCATGCTCATGCAGACTTCAAGTACATTTTTAAATTCTGTTCAGAAATAAGCACTGAATTTGTCTTATTCTGAAGTACTTACAGAACTTATTCTTTGGTGCTTTTTACATCTCTTGCTAGTTTTAAGCAATTTTGCTCCCTACTCTTTCCAATTTTATCTCCATAAATTTGTTCTATTCTTTTGCAAAATTATTCTCAGACATGTGCCAGTTTCCAGTATCCTGCAATTCCTTTCTGGTGTAGGAGTCTCTCTCACTCTTGCTGCCTTTCTCTGACACCAGGCTAGTTTAGTGCTGCATTTTGAAGAATCTGTTTTAGATATTAATTGATATTAATTACACTGCAATACATTGCTCGGATTACATTCCATACCTGAGTAAGCTAAAGCTCATTTATTAAAAGCCCAGTTTTCTCACACTGCTTTTCTCACACTTTTACCTTCTTAGAAGTCTGTTCTCTGATCTTCTGTGATGACTTTCATTCAAACTACATTCTACATTCAACTCTCAACCAGCTTTTTCCTACTGGTTGAATTCAGATCTAAAAATAGCTAGTTTTCCTTCGCCAAAGCAAAACATTGTCTCCAAATTAACTATAATAACCTTCCCCTCTGCCCTATTTATTTTTTTAAAGCATTTGCTAAGGTAAAACAGTCAAAACCATAAAAGAACATGAATAATTCTAAGTTCAAAAGCTGTTTTCCTGTAAGGTAGGGAAAAAACCTGATGCAGTATGCAATATATGTAAATGCAATTAAAAAAACCAATACCCAGCATCATTAAAGTTAGCGTTTATATATCTATACATAAATATAAATACAATTTTTTTTTGTGGAATACTCATATCTTTTGCATTCCATTTTCTTTTATCAGTCCATTAGCTTTGCAAGAATATGTTTGAAGGTACAGTATAATAATCTACAGCATGTTGGTGTATCTAGAGTAGAATAATTTGTGTTCATTTGTCAGTTAATTTTATTCCTGAGTGATATATTCAAAATACATAAAAATATCCTGTAAGTTGGTGTGATGGGTTTGATAAATCCCAAAAAACTCAGATTAAAGTTTTAGTTGTAGATAGGCCTCAATTTCGTGGGTCATGTAGCTAGGGACAAGTATCAGCTGACTTAAGTGACCAGTGAAGTATTTCATGCCATCTGACGTCAGCTAGACTATAAGCCAAAGAGCAGCTCCCAGTGTCCCTCTCTTCTCCCTTCGGCCATGCTGAGAGCACCTCATTCCTGCAGCTCAGAGAGATTAGGCCTCACCACTCCTGCGCCAAGATATCCATAGCAGTTTTCATCTTAGGGGAGTAAAATACTTTTGTTTTGTTTGGGTTGCTCTTTCCCTCTCTTTGGGGTGTGTTTCTCTGGGGTTCTGGGTGGTGAAACCTGTGTGTTGTTGAGAGGGAAGTTTCATTTAAGTTATTGTTGGTTTGTCTTTTATATTTTTATATATATATATATATGTTGTAAATTTGTGTACATACAGGTATATATACACCAGTTTCAGTTTTAAGATTTTTTTTTTCCTTCACTCCTCTGCTGAAACTCTGTCACACTGGGGGTTGGTTGGCAGTTTGCCAAGATTCAAACCAAACAATAACAGTTGGAAAGGGGTAAAGTTGCTATTTCCAGTAAGAACCTCAAAGTTTTGTAATTACTGTGTACCTCCTTGGTGTCCCAAAAAAACCCAAATAGGGTGAATATTGTCATAAACTCCAATAAATAAATAAAACTTGTCAGTAATCAGAGGAACAGCAGAGCAGACTTGCCTGTTTCTGCTTCAGTACAATAGTCAGAGCAAGAAAAGATGATATGCACCTGACATATCACACCTTGAACTAAAAATAATTGTGCTTCTCTGAAACATAAAATGCATCCTTTATTGCTGCTGTATTAAACATCCTGACCTTTTCTTGGCAGTAAAATATTTTCCCTTTTCTTTTATTCCCAAATTTGCTATAGAGCTTGTCCAAAGATCTCATCTAAGTGAGAATGATATTCTCCAAGGACTTCAAATGATGAGATGATCTTGCCCTTTGCTCTACAGTAATTCCTTCACAGTTATTGAGATACTCATCTTCACTCTGTGAAAAACAGTTCTATTGTCTTAGATCAAAACCATCCATTTCTATTATTCAGAACACTGATTTGCCTCAAGACATTCTGAGGGAAAAAAATCGGGTTCTAAAGTAATATAACTTGTCTCAGAAAAAAACACAGGAATTAAGAAAGGAAGGTACTGTTGCTAATATTTGAAGAATATGAACAATATGTATAAAATGATTATACAGTTTTCCACCAAGAAAGTGAGAATATTCACCATAAACCTTTAGATGCAGTCATACGGCTCTATATTCTACTGGTTACACATTGCAATAACAATCTCAAATGAGGACCAGAACTCAAGCATATTTAATTTAATTATTATTTTGTTTGGTGGAAAGGATGATACAGAAAACATGTTTGGAACCAGCTTCCTTGTTTCTTTCTGCTAGATTGATTATCTTATAAAATTTAAAAGATATATTCTACTGACAGATCATTGTGGAAGCAAATTCTGAGCTCTTTCTACATATGATCCTATTACATATTGTTATGTAATTGTACATGGCCTTTCAATTAGTGCTTGCGTTGTCAGGAATCTGAGTGCCATTGCTTGTTTTGAACATTGTAAATTATCTGTGAGAGTAAATTTGTAATGATCATTCAGAATTTATTGCAGGCAGTTAGACTGTAGGCCAAGTAATTTCTTTCTTCTGCACAGATGAATCTTTATAGAGTTTAAAAAAATAAAAATCATTCATTGGCTTTAAGAGAAAACAGAATAGATAATATCTCAAGTTTTCTATTTTTCCCTACAAGATAAAAAAATCACTGCTCTTTCCTTCCAGCACATCAATATAAATATCTGTTTTGAATCAGGACCTCTGCATACTAAGATGCTCAAGTTCTTGATCTTCTCAGAGGAAATTTGGCTCTTGCAGAAGCATCCATGCAAGTACAGCTGTTGATGGTTTTACTCATCAAGGTCAAAGAATAGGATTGGCAAACTCCACAAAAAACAACAAACAAACAAACCAAAAACCCTACACAAAATAAAAGAGAAGAGAAGAGAAGAGAAGAGAAGAGAAGAGAAGAGAGAGAAGAGAAGAGAAGAGAAGAGAAGAGAAGAGAAGAGAAGAGAAGAGAAGAGAAGAGAAGAGAAGAGAA
>JAWWEU010000001.1:107368226-107405390 GCA_035583155.1 Acropternis orthonyx | reverse complement strand
AGAGAAGAGAAGAGAAGAGAAGAGAAGAGAAGAGAAGAGAAGAGAAGAGAAGAGAAGAGAAGAGAAGAGAAGGAGAACCTGCAGGTGTTGAGCATATTTATTAATTTCCTCTGTTTTTCTTGCAAAAATATTTAAGAGCCAAAGCAGAATCAGTGGGAAGTCACCTTAAATTAAATAAACCACTAATATTGTTAGAGATAATATCCATCTCTAATATTATAGTTGGTTATAATGCAAAAAGGAGAGCTGCCATATGGATAAATAAAAGTTCCAGAGCTTCAATATGAAAGATTTGTGCATTATCATACTACAGATTCTAGTTTATATTACATGCTGGACATATGTCTCTTTTTCTTTTCTTTTTTTTTTTTTCCTTTTTTGTTCTCTCTCTTTTTTTTTTTTTTTTTTTCTTCTTTTTCCTTTTTTCCCCCATCTGGCAGCATGTTCTAGACATCTGCCTTGCCCAGAAAGGCTGCTCACAATCTCTAATTGAAAGATTATTACCATAAGGCCAACAAAATGCAGTCTAAAATTGTTGACTTTTTCTCTCATTGTTCTTCTGAAACAGTGATTTAGAAAAAAAAAGCCAAGCTCCTGCGGGTGACACAGACATATGACAAAGTGTGAGGAAAAGAGAGGAAAGGGAAAGAAGCAGAACACAGAAAAAAATGTCTTACTAAAAAGGTTGTGCTTTGTACTGTCTCTGTGCTTGCATGGGCCCCCAGTTACTATGAAGGATTTAGTGATGGAATCACAAGATGAGACAGGCACAGAAAGTATCCAGTTTAGAGCATCTAGAGTATCTAGTTCATATATGGTGGGTTTCTCTCCATGTGGCTCATTTTTGATTAGTTTCTCTGTTTTTAAAAAATGTATATGGACAGCTACTTAAAAGAGAGGTTGGAAACACACTGTTCAGAGATACATAATGAAGGAGGAGAAGCAATGGACATAAATTGAAAGCTGGGAAATTATGCCCTGATATAGGGAAGAATGTTTTCCAATCTGTAGGTTAACATGGAGGTTAATGGAAAAAGCACTGAGAGAGTCTGTGTATGTTCCACCCTGGAAATATTCAAAGCTCAACTGGACATGACCCTGAGTACCCTTCTCTAAAGTCCTGGTATGAACTGTTGGTTGGACCTGACATGTGATCCTGTGACAACATGTTTTGAGGGGTTTGAAAGAAACATTTCTAGGGCTGAGAATTCATTTACTAAATATGGCTTCTTTTATTGTCCAGAAAAGGATTAAGCTTTGGTGGTATATTGACTGTTTGGATTTTTCCAAATAGAGAATCTGAAATCAGTGATGCCTTAACACAAATACCTCACATCCCACTATAATGCTAAATACCTTCATATTATACATTTACAATTTTGGACCTCTTTGGTATAAAAGCAGAGAGATGCCAGAGGTTAGATCTACTAACAAAGGGATGACAAAATCTCCTCACCCACCTAGTTCAAATACTATTTTCAGTACATTTAGGACCATCATACTTTCAGGGGTAAGATTTCTATCTCAAACTGGAATATCCTAAAAGTTTGCACTACTGGCACCTTCAAATAAAACAAGATATAAGTAGGCCAGGAAATCCTTGACAATGTTACCTTACAAGCACACCACAACAGCTTTTTAGTATGGTTTACACAACCCTTTGGATTTCTAATAGGATTGAATTTAATTTTGAGCATAGACTGCTAGGTTTCATACAATCTATGGGTACTTTCATATCTGTTTAGTGTCCAGAAAGCTACACTCCCTTGGTACAATATTAAATTGAAAGTGATGACTGGATCTCTTTCTTCCAATCTATATAATATGTGGACAAATCAGTTTCCCTTCTTCCTTCTTTCTTGCATTAATGTCAAGAGTTTTGCTTCCTTTTGAGTGAGCAAGCTCCATTATGCTTTCTCCCAAAGTGAAGTAGTCATACATGCTATGAACCCAAGAATTTAACACTCAGACTGACATGATTTTGCCAATTCATTTCATAGTTAAGAACAAAAAACCTGTTAATATCTTCTATTAACCATAGATGAATTAATGATACATCAGACTGTTTTATTTTGGATAGGGTAGAACACAAGAATGTTAAATGATTTTTTTTCAAATGACTGCAAGCACAACTCTCTAACCTTTGTATTTTACTTTAAATAATCAACCATTCATGACTGAGCAGAAGAGAAAGGAAAATAACTGCCAGTTCAGTTGGAAGTACAGGCCTTGTCTAGTCTCCAGAACTCCAACATAATGCATATTGGCAAGTGGGTTCAAACCCATAAAGTCTTTTCTTTAAAGCTGGCCTTTAAAGCTGTGCTGGGTTCAAGAGTGTCAAAAGGATTTGATTGATATGCGACTCAGTGGGCTTTCAGAGCAGGCAGATACAAGTGCTGCTGAGTCACGTTCCTGGGATCCCTGATAACACGTGCAGACTGTCACCCCCAGGCTCCAAAGTACCTCTAGCAGCACATGCTACACACAGTTATTTCCCCTACTTTTCATTTTCTCAGCCTATAGCATTGATACCAAATACACACAATCCTGTTCGTCAGCCACATAACTGTCACCTGGCCATGTCATCACTGACAGGTGTTTTTCAGTGCTGATTTTAAATTTTAATATTTTTAGCAAAAATATCTATTTTATAAGAATACGGCTACAGCAATATTCAGTGTATTGTAAAACCTATGTCTTCTTCTCCTAAGCATGGTGAGGACTGAAAGCACTCACCGTGTCTCTGGGCTTTTTTTATCTTGAAAAAGCTATTAGACATTTAACATGTCTAACACTCAGTTCCCCCATGGAATTCTGGTGTTCTAAGGTAATAAAATAAGCTAGTGATCAAAAGCTAGAAGATAATTTTTGAGAACATATGCAGTGGTTTATGTCTTTTTCTTCTCACAGTTTTTCCTTTTCTTAAATTTAAACTTATTATTTTTACTGGTTAGTAATAGTAGTGGTAGTAACAGTAGTAATAGCGCTAGTATTTTTATAACAGAATGTCCTAAAAAAATTAATTTTAATAAAGGACTAGAAAATCACAAAAAAACAGGCACATAATTGGGAATGTAATTGAGTTTCTATCCTTTCTTATTACACTTATACAGAAGAACCTGAAGTAATCTACCCTTCACATTCATTAGAATTAGGTACTTGAAAAAAGGAAATCTGTGCTTTTGGCTGTCACTGAAAGTACAAGCAGATGACTACTCATTAGCCATGAGAACAACCTCACTGGACTCTCAAAAGAGTGGCAAGATACACTTTTATAAATCAGCCTCTGCAAGTAGATAAACATGTTCACAAATGTTAACTATTCTCAGAAATAAAATTTTGTCCTTGGTAAAGGGCAATCCTCACCTTGATTTCAATAAACTAGAATTTCTCTCTCACATAATTTATTACGATAGTTTGTTTTGTCATGTTAAATTGAATAGACTGGAGATATTTTTGACAGGTTTCTGCAGTTTAATTATTTTCATAATCATAAACGAAAATATTTCTTTGTACCCTTTTTCTTAAGTTCAAGTCCAACAATCTTACTGATTGTACTGGATCCTGCTGACTTTAAAAAAGTGAAATGCAGCATCACTGAACTTGTTCTGGTATCCCTCAGGTGTTACGTAATTTCCTGATTTTTTTTTATTTAATGTCTAAATATGAAAACTGAACATCAAACAGATTTTTAAGTCTTGACTGTTAAGTATTATTGGAATGATAATGTTTCAAGAAACCATTCACATTCATCTCAATCAGTTTATTGATCAAGACACTAATTAACTAGTAGATAAATCTGTTACTTGGCTCCTTTGCCATCTACACCCCTACAATATGACAGCAAAAATATGGTGAGTCCATAATATTCAATTAGCTACTCAAATTTATACCCTCTCCAAAGCCTACAGTTAACTAATTCCCACAGAACTGCATAATTCCCACCTGCTTAATCTTTGGAAACAGAAATATCAGTGATTTAAAATATCAATCACATGGGTCTTTTCTGGTAAGTGCTTTGCCAGGTTGTACTTTAAAAGAAGAATATGAAAAATGGCAAGATGTACAAATCAATCACATTTGTGTTTAAAAGGCATTTCAAGATACACGGGCTAATGAGTTCCCCAAAGAATCAGCTAGGCTAGAGGTCATAAGTTTAGCCAGTCCTAAACCTGAATAGCAAAGTATTATGGAAATTTGGTTCACTGATTAACATAAACATGCACAATCTTATTGTAAAACACATACAAGCTAAAATCAGTATCTAAATAAAATATAAGACTGCTATTAATAGTTCCCACTGGGAATCAGTGAGATATTACTTACAGGACCAAAATTTTAACCTCCAAAATTTCTAAGATCTTAACCAGTTGAAGTCAAATCAAGATAACTGATAGAGAAAACCTTAAAATGTACTTCCAGTTTGGTAGCCTCATACTTTGATAGCTATCTGAGATAAAGTTTCCTTCACTGAAATTATGCTTAGGTACAGAGTCACATATCTAAAAATGAAAGGTTAAACTGTCTAAAAATGAAAGGTAAAACCTTTACACAATAAATAAATAAAATTACTAATGTAAACAAGGAAACTTTAACATACAACAAGCAACCAAACCAAGTGGAAGCCTATCAAACATTCTAACTACAATAAAAAATAAAGCTGTCTTCTTTTTCTGGTCCAGTCTGTTACCTTTTATTTACATACTCTCCTGTATTTGTCCATCTGGACTTTACAGCCAAACAGAAAACTTGAAATCAGTTCTTATTTCTTAAGTAGTTTTTCTTGACATGTTTGACAAGAAATGCTGATGACGTGGTTAATTGTTTTTTAACAACTCAGTTGCACCCTCTTTAATTTTCTTATTTGAAATTCAGTAAATTTTAACTGGTGAGAAAATTTTTCCTTTGCCTATTCTCCACTAATTACAGCGTGTTCTGATTTTAATATATAAGTTATCATCTTCTGCTTCCATTCTTTACTGTAGAAGCTGACTCAGCACACCCAAGGTGTAGTTGTTGGATTGCAATCCTGGTTGAATGCCTAATGTATTATGTCCTTATGCTGATAAGGTTATGAAGTATGAAGCTTGTACTGTGTAATTTCTCCATATGCTTCTAGGATCAACAGCTTAAAAAAGGCAATCCAACACTTCTATTTTTTGTAAGATAACATAAGGAAGGTCAGTCATGACATTTTCTAATATACACTTTAAAAAAAGGCTAAAACTATTCCAAATAAATCCAGGCATAAATTCATAAGTCCAGTGGCAAACTAGTATTGATAATTAAAAGTAGTATTATCTAAAGCATTCATTGAATTAGAAAAAAAGTATATTTATTTTTTTTTAACTCTGGAAGACTTTGTAAGAACATAAATCAATTATATAACTTTAGCAAAATCAGACACAGGAGATAGTGCAACTTTTGGTTTCAAAAATAAATCTACAAGGACTTACAGCTGAAAATGTCAGGAATATCAACAGTATAATAACTTGAAATTGTAAGTTTGTAATTTAAAAATTAACATTTCTATCAAATAATCTAGTTCACACACTCTGTATTGCAGTCATACTAAAATGTGGCCCCAAAAGGCCTTTAAACAAATACATCCATTCTTTGATCAAAACTGGCCTTTAAAAAAGTAGTGTTTTAGATGATTGCACAATTGAAAAGTGACACTCATTCACCTGTTTTCATGGACTGAAGTTTTTACAAGCTCATCAAAAAAATGAATTGTAGATTATTGCAAATATTTCCTTGGAATATGTCAGAGTGATAGCTGCATAAAGATCTTTACAGAACTGAAGATTCTCTTTCCTGACAGTTTATCTGTAAAACAATAATGTTGCAGTTTCTTAGCTCATGATTAATTTCAAACTAAGATTAAGTTCCTAACATAGGACAAAAAAAAAAAAATTGAGCTTTGAAGGATCTGAAAGAAAATTCCTTTAAGTGTTAACAATCAGACTAAAAGCAAAAGAATCAAAAAAGAATTTGGATGCCAAAGAATAACTTAGGCAGAATTGGATATTTATCTGGATGATGATGATAGTGGAAATCTAATGTTCATAGTTTCAAGCTAATAAAAGGTTTTGTATTCCATTCAATCACTGTCTAATGAAAGTGCAAAAATACTTCCTGAAGTACTGGAGAAACATCTTCAGCTGCTGAACAACTGTTTAATACACATTAATTACTGTGAATCATTTGGAAGTAGCTCAGTTTAGTGATCACTTCTTTATGCCTAAAACAACTTTTTAGAACAATGGTCAACTATTGTTTCATGAACACTGGGGCAATTGTTAGTCAAATCCCAAGGTTTGGAAAATCTTGCTTATTTTCACCGTGTTTGCATTCAAATACCCTTTCCAAGGTATACAGAATCATAGAATAGTTTGAGTTGTAGGGGACTTTAAAGATACCTTGTTCCAACCTTCCCTGTCATGGGCAGGGAATCTTCCACTAGACCAGGCTACTCAGAGCCCCATCCAGACTGGCCTTGAATATTTCCAGGGATGGGGAGTCCACAGCCTCTCTGGGCAAACTGTTCCAGTGCCTCACAGTTGAGGATTTCAAAGATCAAACCATACTCACAGTAAAGAATTCCTTCCTAATACATAGTCTAAACCTACCCTCCTTCAGCTTAATGTTATTCCTCCTTGACCTATCGCCACATGTCCTTCTGAAAAGTCCTTCTTGTAAGTTCCCTTTAGGTACTGAAAAGCTGCTAGAAGGTCTCCCTGGAGCCTTCTCATCTCCAGGCTGAACAGCCCCAATCCTCTCAGCCTGTCTTTATGGGATAGGTGCTCCAGCCCTCTGATCATCTTCATGGCCTCTCTCTGGACTCAATCAAACAGATCTGGCTTGTGTCAAGGAACCCAAACCTGGATGCAGTCCTCCAGGTGGGGTCTCACCAGAGCAAAGTAGAGGGCGAGAAATACTTTCCTCTACCTGTTGGTCATGCCTCTTTTGATGCAGCCCGGGATGTGGTTGGCTTTCTGGGCTGTGAGCATGCAATGCCAAGTCATGCTGAGCTTCTCAACAACATGTCCAAGTGCTTCTCCTCAGGGCTAGTCTCAATCAATTCTTTATCCATCCTGTACTTGCGCTTGCGATTGCCCCTGCCCAGGTGTAAGACCTTGCACTTGGCCTTGTTGAACTTCATGAGGTTTGCATGGACCCATCTCTGAAGCCTGTCAAGGTCCCTCTGGATAGCATCTCTTCCCTCCAGCATTGTCAGCTGCACCACGGAGCCTTGTGTCATTGGCAAACTTGCTGAAGGTACGCTCAATCCCACAATCCATGTCGCCAACAAGGATGTTAAAAAGTGCCAGCCCCAATATCAACCCCTGAGAAACACCACTTTTCATGGTTTTCTACCTAGAGATGAAGCCATTAACTACAACTCTTTGAGTGAGGTCATCCAGGCAATTTTTTATCCACAGAGTGGTCCACTCCTCAAACACATATCTCTCCAGTTTAGAGACAAGGATGTCACGTGGGGCAGCGTCAAATGCTTTACACTTCTCATACCCTTAGGAAGTAAAGAGACAGAGTTTCCTCTGCTCTAGTGGTAATTTTTCTCTAAAATTACTCCACCAAGAGTCTGGATGCCTGGGTTAAACTAACCTGTAGCTTTTAAATGGCTACATTTAGCTAATATGAAATCTTGCCCTTGTTCTGTGGAGATATGTTTTGACCTTATTTTCCCTTGAAATTTAGTCTACAGACCTGTGCTAAAGAAATAATGTCTGTCTAGCCCAAGCCTTTGTCTAGTCTAAAATCCAATCACTCTTCACAGCTGCTACCAGACCACTAAGAGGGTAACTTCTGCTCTGCCTTCCTACCTCCTGTCAAATAACAGATTATGAGCTTCCCCTCCTGCATGTTGCTGCTTGACCATCAATTGGAGTGCCTATTTCTACCTTGGCATTGCAAGCAAACATTAGCAAAGATATACAAGGTAGAATAAGCAAACCATGAAAGAAAATGGGGTTTTGTTCTAAATATACTGCTACATAATTTCATTAGGTGGTAACCTTTTTGTTCTTTTCTCTTTTTTTTTTTTTTTTTCAGAGAGAGGTTTATTCCTTTTACCTTTTTAGTAAAATTTGTTTATTGCCACCATTCAATTTCTCTAGGCTGAAATGCTACAGGGTTTTTTCATGTAAAGATGTTGTTGCACACATCTGATCCTCCTACTTCCTCAGTCTAAATCTTAAAATATAGTTTTCTGCTGATATAATTATAACTGCATATCATATTCAAAATATAGGAATATTATGTCATACTGATGTTCTTTATTCTTTATGTTTTCCATAACAATTCTCAGAATTCTCTTTTCTGTTTTTGTCTCTTTTAATGAGGGAGATGATGCTTTCAGAAAAAAAACCAAAAACCTGCAATTGCATTTTTATGACTTTCCTAAGTTCCTAATTTCTTTAGAGCCTATTGCTGTTTTTAAGTACTTAACATTTTTCTCACTCAAATGGCAAACAGATTGTATTACTTCTGCATGTATCAACTTTGAATTCTGACTGGCATTTTATCTCTCAGACATGTTGCATTATCAAATCTTACTCTGGAGGTTTAACTTTTCCAGAATATCTTCCTATTACCAGAAAACTTTTTATTGCACTTTCCAAGTTTCTCCAAATCAATATGTTAAAAAGCTCTCCTCATTTCATATATTAATGCAAAGTCTTTCCTTTGTGCAAGTTACTTGTTAATTCTTACTTTCTCTCTTTTAACATTTAATAGATTATTAATCCACGAATAACTTTAAGGATATAAGAACTTTCTTTCAAGAACTCAAATCAATTGCATAGCAATTTTTTTGTTTTTGTGAACACAGTGCTGTTTCTTCCTAAATAGGTAAGATTTATATTTTATACTCTTAAAAAAAAAAAAAAAAGAAAAGAAATGAAACAGAAAACCTACACAAGACACTTTCTACTCCTCCACGGTGAATAGGAGATATTAAGATTACACATTGTAATTAATAGTTCAGCATATGGCAGACTTTTTGGTTTTCTGGTTGTAGTATGTGACTTCAGAAGGCATTGTAATGAAGAGACAGTGATTTCAAGCACAGTCTAGGCAGAGTTTAACCATACACCTTAGCTGTAGAGCACTGCATGTTAGCATGCTTGACTGCTATATAACCTGAGCACATCTCCTGTCATTTTTGTTGTTCACCTTACTTTTTCAAACTTAAGTGTATGAATTTTTCCATCTTTGCTCATTTGGATAGAAAGAAGGTTTTCTGAAAGTTTCTTGCTTCTAATGACCTTCCTTACCCTTGTCATATTCCTTCTGGACTTTCTCAAGTCTTTGTTTGATAAGTGGTGTGTATTCTTGAGAACATCCAGGACAGTGTCTTTAAAGTACTCTCTCCATTATGTCTGAAGAGATTTTACTCTTTTAGCTGTTTTTCTTTCAGATTTGAAAAACAAAATTCCCATGTAGCTCTCCTTTTATAGTTCCTTTTCCATTATATACCATGACAATTTAGTTTCTTTCAGAGCCTTCAGAAAAAAAAAACTTTTTTGGAAACCTTTTGAAAAAAGAACTCTGTATCATCTGAATACACAATACAACAAATTTAGCCATATATTTATTAGTTGCAGTGTTTGTTGTATTTTCTGTCAATTTGCCTAGTTCAAAGCTCAAATTTACTTGGCTTCAGTTCTTAATAACATCTTAGAAATCTGATAAAATGCAATTCGTCCCTCTCCAGAACTAAATTTTTATGGATTATTTCTGCTTGTGTCAGTATTCAATTTAACCTTCAAAAGGCAATAAATCCATCTCATATACTCCTGTTGGCTTATACTCAAAACTGGACTCTAAATATGTATTTATTCTGATCATAGAATCATTGCTAGTTTCATTCAAACCATAAGTACACCCTTAAACTGCTCTTATGTTGCTTGTTTGTACCAACCCTCAGTTAAACAAAACTGATGGACCCAAAGCAGACTCAGAATTACTACATCCCTAATGACCTCTGTCTCAAACACATGCTTAGACACTGAGGTCACAACTCTTTTATCTTTTCTTGATGATTTCTGCTGAGTCAAAAACTAATCATAACTCATTTGCCTCTACTTGTCTGAACACAGTTCCAGACAAAGCTGTCAGCTGAAGAATTAATTTTTGTTATTTGCCTATACTCTCTCACTTTTTAATTTCTTTTTAATAATCTCTAGTCACTTAAACCTGAGTAACCTCCAGTGTTGCAGTGAAGAATATATGTGTCACTTTCATTCTTTTAGTTTGGACTAGAGAATTTATAAATTTTTCACTAGTTGATTTTCAAGCATCAAACTGTCATGTTTACATAACTTCACTAAAATATGTGCCATTTGTAATTCTAATCCTTCTTTCAACCCAGGCATAACAAATGCCAAGACCTTAAATGGTGTTGGTCATCAAAGATCCTGGAGACCATTGGTCTATTTTCTTCTCTAGAAAAACTTTAATTTCTATTCTGCTGCAGGACAAAACAAATATTGAATACTGAAACATTTCAAAACAGAGAAAGAACACAGAACCATAGGCCAGCAACACACTGATATCTTAAGGGCTCTTTGCATTTTTCTAATCCAATTTCATGCCTAAAGCAGAGGCATGTTTCAATTCACACCAAGATGGTCAGGGCTTTGAATAATAAAAATCAGAAAGTATGAAGATTCTACAACCTCTCTAAGAAACCTGTAGTAATGCCAAGATATTCCTACAATACTGTTTTTTATTCCCCCCTATGTCTCATCAGAAATGTGTTTCTATTTGTGACTTGTTCTCTCTTCTTTTCCCTCTGTGCACTTCAATGCAAAGTCTACCCCCATCCCTTTGATAACCCCTTCACAGACACTATCAGGTGTCTGTTAGCACCCCCACCACTGCCAGCAAAATTATCTCCTCTCCACTGTGTGCAAGTCACACTCACTTATCCTCTCTTCACAGCGCAAGTGCTCCAAGTCCTGATGATCTTGGTTGAGGGTTCATCTCCATCAAACCCATTCAAATTCACCACTGTCACTGCTGGAGGACCCAGAGCTTGGTACTGTGTTTCAGATAGAGGAAGCACCGAGTAAAGGGCAATAATCATCACTTCCCTCAATCCAGTTGATATAGCCCTGTATGGTATCTGCCTTCATCCACATTACCAAATTAGCTTTTTCTCACAGTAACAGAAATTATCTTTGTAGGAGAGAGTTTTGCAGAGGGTTTTCATGATCTAGGATGGGAGCAGGTAGTAATCCTGCTGTTACATATGATGTGCTTGTGGTCATTTAGAAAGTATTTTAAAAGCTGGTCTTAAGAACAGATAATTACATCTCAGGTTTTCTTGACAGTGGACTGACACATCCATTAAATCATATGCTAGGTTTATATATCATGTATTTCTAGAAATAATTTAATTGATTTAGAAGTTATGAACATGAATTATAACTATGTTACTGATTTATACACGGTTTGATGGTTTCCATAAATCATATAACCCATTTGTGAAAAGTATTGGGTGTGATTAATAATGGTGCTACATTAATTTCAGATATGATGCAACTGTCTTTTGGTTTATGTAATAGATTATCATAAGATGATATGTTTTAGCATTACTTTTGAAGTTTACTTTCCCATAAGTCCCTACAGTATTCTGCCTTAACCCAGACTTGTTGATTCATTTGTCAAAATAGCTGATCTCATATCTCTATTCTGATTGCAACTCACATCTTTTGCTTACTTCAAGTCCTAGTAAAAAGAAAATAAAAATCACAGAAAGACTTTAAGTGTATATTCATTAAAATGAATTAAGGAACCCTAATAATGTGTTGATTTTTTTTTGTCTGTTATTATGTCTGATCATATACTACAGCAGTTACATTGTCTATGGGTAAATCTTACACTGGTCAGCCATCTGAAACTGGTCTAGATTCCTTCTTCTCTCAATTTATTAAGTATTAGGTCACAACCTTGGTGATCAATATGTGTTCTGCTGTTTCAGGGCCTTGGTTTAATGATTTTATCAGTAAACAACAGGCTTAAAGTAGTGCATTTCAGTTCCTTGCTAACATTTCTATTTAATTTATTTGTGTGTGTAGGTATGTATATGTATTTGAAAAGTTTTCTTGCTTGTTTAAAAAAGAAAATAGAAAAAATTGAATGTTTGAACACTAAGAATTTTAAACCAAGTATACAATCTAGGAACTCTTTATAGGCTAAGAATTTATAATATTTTATTAATTTGAGGTGTGTCATTGAGTAAATGAGCCTCCAAATACTTATGTAATTTAGGATTCAGTTTAAGATCTGCAATTTGTTGAAACTTGAGCAATTTTTGCCTTTTTAAAAAACAGTAATAAAGTGTATTGATGTAGGGCTAGCAATGTCTTTTCTGACACTATCCTTGGTTTTGCTTGAACTCAGTGGCAATTGTGCAAGCGAGGCAAATGTTTAAAAACAAACATCATTTGTAAGTAAATGAACCTGCCAACACAGAATTTTAGGTTTTGTTTTAAAATCTTACGTGGGTCTTTTTGTGAATATAAAGACAATGAAGCATACTTGGTTTAATCCTTAAGTTCACTGTACTTGTACAAGCCCCTAAGTGTCTAAGAAGCACAAACATAGTTATAGTAATAGAAAGCTGAAACGTATTAAAAATATACTTAGCTTGTAAATCTCCACCAAAATACTCCATTCAAGTATAAAATCAAATTTTATGCCAACCATGCTGTTCACATCTTCAAAAAGTTTCTGTTTTATCTAAAACTGTTAACTTTTTGCGTCTATGTAAAGATTTTCCAGTACTGAAGTCTGCAATAATTTTTATCCATTTATATGGAACATAAATAAGTAATATGATAACTATTTCTGCAATGAGAAGATATAAAAAATCAGATTTCCCAACATTACTTTATTACATGAAAATTAAAAACGGTGGTGAAGATTAAACAAATGCCATTGGTGTGTATTTTTCAATTAATTTGAACATCCACCAACAATCTAATGTTTTGTAACTGAAAATTCAGTAAAATAAAATGCATGTAAAAATAAACATTTGCTGCAATAAACAATGATATGTACAGCCCAGTAAACACATCTTTGCTCTGCTAGTAAAAGGCCACAGGCTTTGGAATGACTTGACAGTGCAGGGTCTCAGGACCTGTCTGAGCTTGCTGTCACTTGAGCTGGTTTCACTTATTTTTAACTATTAATAGTGGCTAGGTGACTGTTGCCCAGCCTGGATTAGTTTAAGGTCTGTGACTACCAGATACAAGAAAGTTCTCAAAAACTCTGTTCATCACTGTGTGACAGACTCTGTTAGCAGATGCAGGGGAACCCTGAAACTTCACAGGTTTAGCTGGAAACCACTGAGAAGGAGTGAGACTGTGAGAAGAACATATTTCAAACTAAACCCAAGAGGACTCTGGACTGGGGAAAAAGAGGAACACCCCCAAGAACATCATATGCCACCTGTCAGAGACTTCCATATGGATTATGATGACTCCTTAGGAAGACCTGTGCCCTTGTCTTTTTGAGAAATGAAGGCCCACCTTTGGTCCCTGAGGAGCGAATGAAGTGTAAAGACAATACCAGAGAGGAGGGGCAGATATCAGACTTTTTCCTGTGTATCAACTTCAGCTCTATGATCAGTGAGGCCATTTTTATAATAATGGGATGATTTGGACTGTCAGACTGCTAAAACATTAATTGAACTAACAACAAAGTCTATGTTTATTGAGTTTCTCCTTTTGCCCATAACATGATTTGGCATATAACCTGTGCATCACACTGTAATCACTCACAGTCTACATACCATACATGCATGCATCTTTCCACCTGATGGGAGACATCACATTCTCACAATTACAAGGCTCCACCACACTGAGTTCTGCTGAAATCAACTGATACACGTTGTGGGGTTCACAATATTTCGGTGAGAGCCAAAGAAGTAAAGGCACCAGGTGTTCTCTTCATGCTTCTAAAAGCAGAAGATTCTACATATAACATATTGATTTAAAATATTAAAATATTAAATATTAAAATATTAAAATATTAGTCACACAATATTTTTAAATGTACTTTTACATACATAATTCATTCAGAGAAAATTATAATTATCCACTCTAAATATGTTGATGATACATTGATTCATCCATCACCTTTAAATTCAAAACTCTAGTATTCATTAGTGAAAGAGCATTATTTTCACCCTGTGAGATACTTCTTGTGTTGTGGATCTCAGAACCAGACACAGTTCTCTGGGTGAGGTTTCAAAAGAGCAGAGGGAGAGAATCACCTTTCTCGACCTCCTGGCCACGCTTGTTTTTAAACAGTATGCAAAATTTCTCTCAACTGGCTTTGATGGGATTCACCTCTCCTTCCTACAATACATCAGTGAGACAGTATTCCTGAGAAAAATCAGAAGGTTCAGCTTGCCTCTCTGTTTCAAGGCTTGAAGACCTACATTTTCCAGCCTCCAAAAGTTCAGTGACTTGGGTACTGCTGCTTTTTAGCTCATAAAAAGTAAGTCAGTGATTTGGGGGACTAAAGTGAGGACTAAGGAAATGAAAATGTGTCCCTTGCCCAGGGGGAGAACACCCATATTTACACGTGAGAGACGGAATCTTAGTTTTTAGAACTGTTAACAGATGCTGTCCAGTTATTTCATTAAGTAAATCTTATAAACAAATCAGATATTAGGATTTCTAATTAAATACTCTCATTTCCTAGCATGGTGTGGCACCAGCGTGCAGTCTGTGAACCTCAGACTAAGCCCACTAAATTCTAAATATGAGTCTCATTGAATCCACTCAAACATTTAGTTGAGTGATTGGTTTTTTTTTTTTTTTTTTTTTTTTTTTGGCCAGGAAACAGATTACAAGAGATTCCTCAAGATCCTACTTGAGACAAATTCATTCCATTGAGGAGTAGCATTCTGACAAGTAAATTTTAACAGCAATTGGATCTACAAGTAAGTTGCTAGGTGACACTGAAGCATAAACATCTTGAATGCCACATTTATTACCATATCAGGTGTAAAAGTCTTCAATACATAAGCATTTTCCTACCTCTGTTTTGAAAATCTGGCGCTGACCTCATTCACAATAGCTCAATCTGATCAGTGATCAAAGGACACCCTGATCTTGACTGAAAGTATGAGCACTAAACAAACATAATTCAGAAATACCTTAGGGCATGACATGTGTCCTAAATTTTGTGTTCTAGGCAATAAAAAGGAGGTAAAGGTTGAATGGCCCTATATATGTATTGCATTTTCAAGCCAAAATATTCTTCCCAAAACAACAGAGGTCAAACAGAAATATTAGCTAGATTTATACTGCATGTGGGGTGGATACTGTGATTTGTAGAAGCCTCTATGGCAAACAAAATGTTTCTTTCTCTGGTAATGAACCTGACATGACAATCATAACACTGAGAAAATTTATGGATGAACTGAACTGCTTTTTCTTTATGTAAGTGCTCTCTGGTAATACACCAGACTTTCATGGAGAAGAAAATTATAGCTGTATCAGTAAACATCTGTTACATCAAATATTATTTTTCCATTCACAGCAATTTGTATTGTTGAAATAGCACAAAAGTTTGTTTTCTATTTACACAAACTGCCCCCATATACACCCTGGTATCATAATCTCAAATAATTCTAATACCAAGCTTGCAAGTTGCTTCTTTCACTTTCAGAACACACAAATATTTCTTTTTTTCAAAATACCAGGTTAAATATTACTATATTCTCCTGAACATCAAGGAAAACTAAGAGAAGAGAGAGTTGGCTTAAGTTATGAATCAATGAATTATTAATTTAAAAAATGTCTGGTTGTTTAAGTCTGACATTCCAGAATTTTTAGACTATAGCCTGAAGGAATATCCTTAGCACAGTACTGAGTGATGTACATCTGTCCAAAGAGGCAGCAACCTGGCCCTCCTGGTGCTCAAGGACAAGGTATTTCTGTTTTGTCCACAAGAAGTAGACCTGCATCACTACAGCAGGGCAACCAAGGTGAAGTTTATTTTACTTCTAGCACTATCTTAAACTAAGTTAGTGTTTTATTGCATCTCGCTCAGCAGAGTTGTGACCAGAAATGTCACTGTTGAAGATAGCATGGAATTGACCACTTTTTTCCTTTTTCTTGGTTGTTTTGTTATGGAGTTTGTTTGTTTGTTTGTTTGTGGGTTTGGTTTTGTTTATTACTATTATTGTTATTATTATTGTTATTGTTATTATTGTTAATATTGGAAAGTTCCATATTATATCTTTTCAGTGGTATTATCTTAATATCTTTAGTTTCCATAAATTTTTAGGATTGTGAACATGAAGTACTTATAAGAATTATTTTTATTCTATGTCTCTCTTTATATTACACTATGTCTTGTACTTGTCATGGCTCTATCTAGAGTGGGGCATGTTGAAGACTCACAGTTGCCTTTTGTGGTTACTGCCCTAGTGACACTCAGAGCATGACTCAAAAGCTTAGGTTTTCTCCCTGCCTCCCTGAATGTCCTGATTTCCTCTGCTCAGTGTCACAGTCCCAGTGATCTTCCAGTCCAGACAAATAGGGAAGTTGGATTACAAAGCAAATTGTGGACTGCAACCGGCCCAAAGCTCTGGGTCAGCTTCATACCAACTGAATTAATATCCCTCAGAAATGGCTCCAGATTTAGACTACTTTAAGGCCTCACTCCTTGAAAATTATTTGTGCTTTTTGATACTCTTAATGGTTTAAAGGTTATCATGAAATTTTGTCGCACAACACCAAGGCGGAAAGGAAAATTGATTTTCAATAAAATAATATCTCCACTTTGAGTCTCCTTAACTTCAGTTATCATTACATTGAAGATTGAATGCAATTTTGGCATGGTTGATTACAGAATTTTACATGGCTTGAAGGCACACTTTTATAGAATCATATAATGATAGATTCACAGAATGATTTGAATTGGAAGGACTTTAAAGATCACCTAGCTCCATACTGGGACACCTTCCACTAGACCAGGTTGCTCAAAGCCCCATCCACCTGGAAGCAATAGAGATGGTAACTGTTTTATTGATTTGGATTGATACACCGTAGTGTTGTTATGCCCTGTGAAGTGTGAACACAGTTTTGAAGACCATACAACAAAATGGTATGTTTTAACATGTCCTTTTAATAGCTAAAAATTGTTTTTAAAAATATAATAAAAACACTCAGAGAGAATTGATACAGATTTAACAGTGAAATGCTCAGGAAAAAAAGAACTTTTAGCACTGTAAGTATTTGATTATTTCATGTGCAGATTTAGTCTGTTAAAATATCACCTTAATTTAATGAAAGCATTTTGTAAACTTTAAATGATATGAAATTAATAACTTTTCATAGGCATTACTTTGGCCTACATGTATGGTTTTACAGATATTATTGATACTCTTTTTTAACTCTGAAAAATACTCCATGTACTTTAGAGTTATTATTAGTTAAATAGTTAGTATTGCTGTGGCATCAAATAGCTCCAGTTCTGATTAGGACATCGTTACTTACACTGTCATAGAGACAGGGGGAAAAAATCATCACTGAAATCTTTTCTGAACAAGAACACATACAGGTAAGGTTAGGGCATAAGGTGATATCTGCAGGAAAACTGACCTCAGATGGTTACATGTATTAGTGGCTTATGACATTTGCTTGCAAGGATTATGGTAAAGATAGTTATAATAATGACAAGGAGAAATATGTTGGCTTTTATATTCTATGAGACAATCAGAAAAAACGATTTTTTTTTCAAAATTCTGGTTTTGAGGAATTCTTTATTTTTTAAGGATAAAAAAGTCCCATTCAATTAAAATCAATGGCTATAGATGAAATATTTTAAATATTTTTCAGTTGTTTAAAATTTGCAAGCAATCATTTTTACCTTTGAAATGTTATTGCTTCCAGCCAATGTGAAAAACAGAATCAAAACATCCCTTCTACTGGATTACAGCCAAAGTTCCCAGTCTCTTTCTTCATGGTAAATCAAAGTCACCATGGATTCCAAGACATTTGAAGTTTGAAATTTTTTTCAGAGATGTGCTTTGGTTAAATTGCAGGGTTTTTTTACATACTGCCATAGCAATCTCTAACAAATCTGGAGTTTTGTTTGTATCTTTTTCTAGAAATATGTCCTTTGTTAGGCTTGTAAAAAATAAAAATATTTTGGTTTTATGAAAACTACAAGAGGAAATGAGCTTTCAATAGGAAAAAATGAGACTTGCTCCTGCCAATCTGAGAAGTAATCCTGTGAAAGACAAAGTGGGTCCATCACAGATAAGCCACAGCTGCTTTTGGCTAAGTACAGTTATCATAGAATCGTTTAGGTTGAAAAAGACCTCTTATATTACTGAGTCCAATTGTAAAACCAGGACTGCCAAGTCCACCACTAAACCATGTCCTTGAGTGCCACATCTATGTATTTTAAATATCTCCAGGGGTGGTGACTCCACCACTTCCACAGGCAGCCTACTCCAATGCCTGACAACCCCTTCAGTGAAGAATTTTTTCTAATATCCAATCTATACCTCCCCCTGGTGCAACTTGAAACCATCTTCTAATCCTATCACTTGTTACATTGGAGAAGATACCAAACCCCACCTCTCTACAACCTCCTTTCAGGTAATTGTAGAAGGCAATAGGGTCTCCCCTCAACCTCCTTTGCTCCAGGCTAAACATCTCCGGTATCCTCAGCTGCTCCTCATAGGACTTGTCCTCCAGATCCTGCATGAGCCACACTGCCCTTCTCTGGACATGCTACAGCACTTCAGTGTCTTTCTTGTAGAGAAGGACCCAAAACTGAACATGGGATTTGAGGTTGGCCTCACCGGTGGTGAGTACAGAGGGATAATCACTGTCCTGGTCCTTCTGACTAGGCTATTCCTGATACAAGTCAGGATGCCACGGGCCTTTTTGAGCGCCTGGGCACACTGCTGGCTCATGTTCAGCTGCTGTCAACCAGCAACCCTAGGTCCTTTTCTGTCAGGCCACAGCAGAATTATAATTGCTATGAAAATCTCAAGGTGAAATTTCTTCTTTGAACTTCTAACCTGGTTTTCAGCATAATGAATTTCATTAGCCTTTAAGGCAGAGAGGAAGCTACCAGAACATTGATAGGTATTCACTTAAGTCCTTCATTACATTAGAATTTCAGATCAGTAAAGATTCTGTCTTAGAGTGAATATGTGTGTATTTTATATATATATATTTTTTAAAAATGTGTTTTATTCTAGTTTCACTGAAGGGAATGGCAAAACTGCATTGACCTTAGCAGCAGATCATTCATATTTGTAGGTTTTCTAGGAGTAGAATGCCTCAAAATAAAGTGTTTTTCAAGTGTCTCATCTGAAAAAAATCCAAGACAATTTAACAACCACGAAAAAAAAAATTCAGAATTCATGTGATTTCTATTACTTGGACATGACCTTTTTTCAAAACTATTTAGTTTTCAAAGATTCCTTCTTCTGTCTTCTGAAACTGAACTTTAGAGGCATCTTCCATGAACACCCCACACTTGGGCAAAATAAAGGCAATGGGCCTATCTGGTAGAACATTCAGTTGTCAGTGTAACTGCAAGACACTTCACTAAGGACATGATGTTATCTGGAACTGAACAACATGTATTTTCATTGGCATAAATGACCTCAAATGTGCTAGAAGAAGTTAGCCTTGATATCAAAAGCATTTTTATAGATATTTACCATTGAACTTGTTGGGTAAACCAGAGAACAATACGGCCCACACAATGTGCATAAAACCTACATATCTAAAAAGATTAAACTGAGCAAATGTATAAGCAGAAATTTCCCTAAATGCGAATTTTAAATCAAGCCAGAAAAGTTTGAAATCAAGCATTCAGAGGAATGTAGCAGTCTGTATAAAGTTTTGCACAAGGTGAATGCAAATGAAGACAAAAGGAACCAAGGTAATAAAATAAAATAAGGAAAATAATCCAGACAGAAGAATATTTAATGAGGATCCAAGTATTTTAGCCAGGCTAGGATATATGCATGACTTCATTCTAATAAAAAAAGGAATTATGAAATTTTCTATGGCATTAAACATAATACAGGAAATCTGATAAAGCTGAAAAGCTTGACTCCCATTCTGATTCTCCTAAAGAAACACTGTTGTCAGGATCACTGAACTATATGTGACCCTAAAAGCTTGTGGGAGAAGGACAGGAAAAAAAATCAATCTACATTTTTCTTTTCAATGGAATTTTAAATACTGAACTACATTTCACAACACAGAATTTTTGAAGCCTGAACTTTCATTTAGTTAGCAGTCCCAAAAAGTACAGCTATATACATGATTATGTTTTCCAGAAAATCAAAACATTTTAATTGTTGCCTCTCAGAGAGTAATACATGAAAAAGGCAGATGAAGAAATAACTGGTTTAAATCAATGGCATTGCACTCACCCTTGCTAAAACTGCTTTTTTGTTCTCCAAGAATCCTTTGGATAATATACTCAATAAAGACTAGAATAAGTATTCTAGGCCAGTGGCATTCCAAGGTGCAGAACAAGAAGATATTTTAATGGATTTACGTAATGACTGCAATAATAGTGATTCAGAAATCACCTTTGTTCTTTGGGATGCAAATGAAACCACATTCTTACTCATGTGGTACCTAAGTTATAAAATCCATTTGAGCAGAAAAATAATTAATGTGAAATGTTGGACTTTAGACATCCATGAGCAAGTCCAACATGGAGAACCTGCATCTGCACCATACAGTGGTTATAAATAGAAACGTCAAGGGCTCATAGTGGGTGACTCTATTAAGGGGCACTGAGGCCCTCATTTGCCATCCCAATAGTCATGAGAGGTTTGCTGCCTGTTTGGGGCTAAGATCCATGATGTTTCCAGGACGGTACCCCAACTTATCATGAACATGAACTATTACCTGCTACTACTTTTTTGTGTGGGTTCAAAAGACACAGCAAGCCAGAAAATGGACAGGGTTGAGGAATACTACAAAGCCCTGGCAAGGCAGGTGAAAAATATGGGTGCCCAAGTCATCTTCTCATCTATTCTACAGATTAGAGAAATGGGGACAGTCATAAGCAGATGCATAGCACAGACCAACATCTGGCTTCATGGCTGGTGCCATCAAGTCAGTTTTGGATTTTAAGACAATGAGTTGTGTTTTTATGACTGTGGCCTGTTAGGGAGTGATGAGATCCACCTGTCTGAAAAGGATAAGAGAATCTTTGGCAGCAGGCTGGACACTTTGGTGAGATGAGCTTTAAACTGAAGGACTGGATTCTACGTTTCAAACCATCTCCCACAACATCCTCATAGGGAAGCTCAGGAAATGTGGGTTGTTAAATGAATGGACAGTGAGGTGGATCAAGAACTGGCTGAATGGCAGAGCTCAGGGGGTCATCTTTAGATGAGTAGATTCCAGTTAGAGACATTGGCATTCTCCAGAGACCAATACTGGGATCCTGCCTTGTTCAACTGTGTTTTCAACAACCTGGATGAAGGGATAGAATGTACCTTTAGCATGTTCACTTATTATGTGAAAGTGGGGAGAGTAGCTGATACACCTTAAGGTTGTAATGTCTATTGTTCTGCTCAGCTGTATTAATTTTACAAACTTATATAGGCTCTTTCAGTAAAATAAAAAGTTAGTTCTTTAGTCTCAGGATGAGAAGAAAAGATGTGTTCTTGTGATTACTCCTCTGTGCCAGTGACTAGGGTGGACAGCTTTAGGCTCAATATGTTGGCATTTTTGTACACCCAAGCTATTGCAAAAGTGAAACCAAGCTTCTGGCTGTGACAGAAAAACACCATCAAATCCTATTGCAGCAGTTTAAGATGTTATGAATCCTGAAATTCTGCCCTGCCTTTCTGACAGAGGTCAGTGCGCTTGCACTGCATCAGAGGAAAGAAACAACTGTCATCTGGTCCCCATGGCCAACGTGTTAAATCATGTACATTCTCCATTGGCAGTTGAAGTTAAGAAGTCAAGATGTGCACTGCTGGTTCTGTGTTTGTTTTTATTGATTGCTGCAGGGAAAGTGCAACAAAGCACCATGCTTGTAGAAGGAATTTTAGTATTTATCTGTGAAAATCATCACAGCATAATTAAGAAATGGAACCTCATTTTAAAGATTCACTGTGAGAGGTATAGCTTGCTTTTTATTCAGACAGGAACATAAGTTAACTTCGTTTATGGAGTTATATCTGAGATTTCATGTAACATGAAAGGTTGTTTCTTTCAGAAATGGTTATTTTACTGCATGTGTTAGTATTCTATTCAGGTTAAAAAACACTGCCTCATTAGTCTACTATTAAGAGTTTCAAAAATTTTCAACATATTGTATTTCAATGTGCACAAATAGAGGTGATCCCTTTTTGGTTAATTTTAAAATATATCTGCAGAAACTTCCATGAATGTGTATTTTCTTTTGTAACAGTAAAATTATTTTACTTTGAATGGTAGAAAAAGAAAAATCAAATTTATGATAACAAAGTATGCTTGCAGAGGGATGGGATGGATTTCAGCCTTCACTGCTTATCTATATTAAAAGAGTGTATTTTCTAGTGTGTGTCAGCCAATATAAACAATTCATAATGAAGTGATAGCAGATTTAAAAAAAAAAAAAAAAAAACAACAACTAACCAACAAAATAAAACACAAACAAAACAAATCCTATAACTTTGAATCACACTAAATTAAGTTCAAATTGTATAGTGCTTTTAGATTGAAAGACAACTGAAGAACACCTTGCAGTCAGTTGAAATTTTAGCAAAAATAAAGTTTCATTGAAATTTGCAAAACTCTGAAACAATAAGTATTTTGCTTAAAATAAATTACCTCAGGTTCATCAACTTTTGCTGAACAGCAGGCAGCAGATAAAGATCTGGAGTCCTGGTGGGTTATCACCTGCCACTCTGATTATGTGGTCAGTTGGAAAGGCAGCTCCTGGAGGGGTCTGGAAGCACGAGCTAATCAGTCAGGAATCTCCACCTATGGATGCACTTGTGCTGTTCCACACATTTGGCCCATTCATTTGCAGCAAGTGAGAGTTTAGGGATATCTCTTATTCCTTCCTTTCTAGGTTCTTTTTTATTTTTCTGGTGTATTTTTCAGTTACATGTCTGGTTTCTATAAGTGCATACCAGGTGAATTTAAAACTCTTCCAAACTAGAGCCAGGAGGTTTTAATTTTTATTTATAAATTTTTATCTAGGGATATGTAGAAAAGATACATTTGTAAGCATTCTGTTAGAAGATAGTGAGACCCCTCCCCTCCCCTCCCTCTCTCCTCTCTCCTCTCTCCTCTCTCCTCTCCTCTTCCTTTATAAGTTAAAAACTGAATTTACACAGCTATGCTGCATATTAAAATAATTACTTTTCCCTACTAAGGAGGAAAAATTCTGTATTTTTAAATACAGTGCAAACAGATTCAGTTTAGAATGTCAATCTGCTGGTTTGTGATATTCAGATACAGTGTTGCATCTTTAGGGCAGATATTTTGGTGCAAAGCCTTTTATTTATTGCTTTCCAAAGACACAATCATAAGCCAATTTTCCTTCTGTCTACTTTCATTAAATTACCTTATATGAAAACAGCACCAACAAAGCACCTAAGCATCTTGCCTTCTCTTAGAGAATTAGCATTTCCCTTTGATGTGGTTCAAAGTGGGAAACCACATTAATGTGGGATTCAGCCAATTTCTGCTATTGCATTGACATCAGCTGCAAGAAACTGCTTTGTACTGGCCTCTCTGGCCAAATGTTAACTTGGCATATTTCGCAAAAGAGAAGGAGAAGTAGGTGTAGAGCTTCACTAAAATTCTGTCCTGAGGTCTGATACTGTGAAACAGTTTCTCAGGTCATAATTAATTGAATTTGGTTTGATGTGATCAAACACAGGTCAAGAAGAAAACCTTGACTTGTATCTTTGATATTTATTAACAGAAGACTGATTAAAGAGAGGGATAGAATTCTAAGGGCTTGACAGGCCCATTGCTCCTGCCAAAGGGTCTTTACACCACCTGGTCTATCCTATGGACACCAGGATGCAATGGCAGGGAGTAAAGCTCAGCTTCAGAAGCAGAAAGCTTTCTCCATGTATTCCTGCATACAACAACCCTATCTCAAGTGGAAGTCAAAAATCTGATGCAAAAACTGTTTTTATAAGCCAAATAACATGTACAAAACATGCCTAATGCTCTAGAATATAGTCACAGATCACAACATAAATGCTTTTTGTCACAATGCATTTTGGGTATTTTATAACGTCACATTTAAAGGCAGTTCTGATGTGCAAAAATGAAGACCTGTGAATATCACTTATAGCACTTTCTACTGTGATCATTCCCTCCCAGAAGGCAGTTAAACTCTTTTTGAGCAGAAACACTCAATGACTGGGTAAGTATATTAGAAAGAAATAATAAATGAGTTGCGTTACTGTGTTAGGAAGCAGTTAGAAAGAAAAGGGTTTAGCTAGGGTGGCAACACTCTAACTTGCCTTTTCATTGTCTGGCTTACAGAGGAGAAAAACACCCATGCCAATCAGTTGTGAACAATTGTGTGTTTTCCACCCAAAGGCTAGGGCAAGTGGCAAGGTTCCAGGACTTTTCCTCATGTCTTTTTTCCCAAAGCATTCATGGAAGATGGTGCATGGAGCAAGCACTCCTGCTCTCTGATCAGGGCCATGCTTGTCTGAGCAAATAGTACAGGGATGAAGGCCCAATTTGAGTCCTGGCATGACTTTGCAACACAAGGACAAAATCCAGCAGTTCATACCAAAATCCATGTCTGGTTAGGCAGCTTCCTCATATTTGCTGGAATTTTTGAGCCCATATTCTCTGCTAATATTTGCCTGTTATTTCAAAAGGGAAAAAAAAAAGAAAAGAAACAACACTGTTAGCTCTAGGGTGCTTGTTGCTGTAAAACAAATAACCTTTCTTCAAAGTCTGTAACAGTTCTCACAATAAACATTAACTAAATATTTCACTATCCTTGAAGTCCTGCTGTTCCATTTGTAAGAAGCCTTGGGTATTTTGTCTCTCAAGAAGAGATGTAGGAGTTACATTTTTTGTAACTAGGTTTTTCAAACTAGTTTTTTTTTTATTGGTTTGTTCTGGTTTTTTTCTGGTTTTTTTTATTGGTTTGTTTGCTATTGCTTTGTAACTCCTAGCAAACAAACCAATAAAAAAACCCAGAAAATACATTGCAACCAAGCTTTTCTCCAATGTACAATCAAGATTAACAGAATAATACTTTACATCTAATTGCATCCTTGGCATAAAATTCAAAGTTTCAAATTTTATACCTCTTCATTAAATAATTAGGAGGACAGTATTCCGATTAAAAACTTTCATTTACTGTGTAAACAACCCTATTTGTAAACAGAGAGTAGGTGCATATGTACAAATCAGTATTTGCAAGGTATTGTTTTCAGAGATGCTGCTTTAGGAATGCTTGGATGTGAAAAAGGGTGAGCAGACATGCAGAAAACTGTGGTTTTATTCAGTTTAAAATCAGACCACAATGGCCTGGAAGCTAAAGAGAAAGGATTTATTTTTGTTACCAAGTTTAAATATGTGCCTCATTTAAACACATATGTAGTTTAAACCAAAGGAAAAAATTACAGAAACAAAATATAGGACATGTTTTAGAGCGGAGTAAGTGAAGGAAGGCATGGCTCAAAGCCTTCTCTGGTATTTTTTGCCCTAATTAAAGGCATTTACTATTGTTAGTTTTCCCTGAATTCTCATATTCCTATCAATGAGCAGACTGAAGTTGTTCTGAAAGCAATTGAAAAGATTTCTTGTTTCAGTAACTAATCATGTTGTGAATACTTCCCTAGGGGAGGTCCAAGGCCCAATAATAGGAGTAACTTTTATGAAAACATGCCCAGTGACTTCGCCTGCTGAGAGCTACATTGAAAGGCCTTGCCAAGCCAGGAGATAGATTGGATTCCCAGTGCTGTTGAAAAAAAGCAATCAGTTCATAGGCTTGAAAGCACCAGAATAGCTGAAATACTAAATAGACATGTGCAAGTTCTAACGATGCCATCAAATGATAGGATTTTCTACAACATAAAGAATTTTTGATAAATAAACAAAAATGAAAGTTTGAGCTGAAAGACAATGCATCACTATGGCATCTTCTGACATTTTCCCTACATTCTCTTGACTGAAGAGTAATTGCAATCCATTTGTGAGCACATCTACCGAACGGCATTTGCTTCCCAGAAATTCTAAAACTGTAAAATGAATTATCAGTGTTTGTTGGCAGATACTCAGCTGGCAAGTCTCATCCATATTTTTGCTGTCATTTCATATTACTCCACTTGTGCTATGTGTTCTTTTCCTCCAGATATTTTCATCATGCAACATCCCTACTTTTAAATTATGCATGCAAATCCTTTTGTAAAAGATATCTGCCACAAAGCACTTCCATACATCTCTCCATATAAAATAGTTCTGGCCTTCTTTTCATAAATGAGTTAGCATCTTTCTTGGAAAGACCATAACTTGAAGTAGATCTGCTGACCGTAAATGACTAAAACCAAGGACAAGCCATTGCTGGAGCAGCCTGGTCTCCCAGCTGGTGTGAACTGGTATAATTCCATTCAACTGAAGGATGCAGATTAGCCCAGTGTCATTGATTTTGCTGAAATTATGCCATTTAACAGCAGCTGAGACACCAAGCCAAATGAGAATATGATATTACTTAGAGTCATTCTGTTTTTTTCTTAGGGAAACTATTGCAGTTGCCATTTTGCATCAAAATATCCTTTGAACCCCTTCTACTTTCATAAGTTTTATTTTATATATTCATATATTTTCTTCATGTTTAGGAGCATTGTATTTTCCAAATGGCTTATTTTGGTCATCATATATTAAAACATGTTAGCTATCACTGAAAACTTTCAAAACTTAAACCTAAGTAAAACTCTTTTTAAGGATAGAGTAAGGTAACAAAACCAAAATAAAAACACCCACCAAATAATATCAAATACATACAGGAAAAGTAAGGCAAAGTGAGAAGGCTTCCTCCAAACACAACATGGATGTGTAGATTCTGATTATTGTAGTAACTTCAGTTTCAACCCATTTATGATTCTAATTAGGTCAGACATATTACAGTCACCAACTTGGTATGTTTCTAGCTCTGGCCTACCTCTAAGGTGAGTTTGTGAAAGCACATAAACTAGACACAGAAAAACCATGAGGAGATAAAACCAAAAGAGAAACTGACTTTTCTCAGGAGTGAGTAAGGCAGAACCTATTCAAGTACGCTGATTTCTTAACTACAGCCTGTCTTGTTCTAGAATGCAACACATCATGATAGCAGACATTATGAGAAATTAGGAAATGTCTTTCCATTAATTATTTCACATCTGAACCTTCTTGTGATGTAATGGCAGATAGAAATATGTAAAAAATCTTTGTGTCCATAAGACCATACAAAGTCTTTATGTCAGTGTAGCCTATGCAGATTCTTGATGCATTTCAATGGAGAAATGCAGATACCCTATGAAACATATAACTTTGCACCTTCGGTTTTTGTGTTGCAATGTACTCTTAGACTCACTTGTTGCTTACATAACTTATAAGAGTTTGATAAAGCCTTCTGATTTTCAATTTGTATCATTTTTTTTTTTTTTTTTTTTTTTTGGTGAAGAAGGTCATAAATCTTAAATGAAACATAGCTGAATGCTCGGTTGTGAAAAATTCCCATAGGATTCTTCAGCATACAATTTTTGTATTCTATTTAATTGTAGTCTTAAATTATTTCCTACTTTATGGACCCTTCACCTTTACTTGCAGAAATCGTTTATTACAAGTTAAGTTAAGTTAAGTAAGAAAACAATGAAGCAAGAAGAAATTACCATTAGGGTATGACACTCAGAGGACATATGTTAATATTGATTACAAAGCGGGAACACTGATAATAATTCGTGAGCTATAGATGGCCTTGGAATATGTACATTATACCATTTCTTTTAAAGCTGTATAATACACATTTAGATAGTAGCAGGGCACTCAGTATTAAGCAGGAAATGTAACAACAATAGATCCAGATAACATACAATAAAATACATTCCTGTTAAATAAGCTGGGATGTGACAGAAGAATACCCAAATTAGTATCTTTATAGATAATGTTTGCAGACTGTACTCAGTTCACATTTTGCTAAGACTAAAAATAATTTATAAGAATTGAAGTAGATAAAAATGTTAAAAGTGGTTAGGTCTTGCAATATGCAGCCAAAAAAACCAAACAAAAACAAACAAACAAACAAACAAACAAACAAACAAACAAAAAAAACCAAAAAAAAAAAAATCATGAACATTCAAAGCAGAAATGAAAAGGCTTCTCTAATCAGTGTGTTGCAACTCCTCAAGAGAAGATTGCATGTATCCTGCTTTAGTAAGCTCCCTGAATGAAGTTGTTGAGTGAAAGTTCCAGTTGCCTGAGATACAGCATAGAGGTAGAAGTTAATGAGATAGTCCCAGAATAGTTAAAGGCTAAAGGTCTGTTACTGGAGGAATATATACCTAAAAGGTCAGCAATGATAATGAGGTCCACGGGTGAACCTGGGTGTAATTCAGAGTGGCTGGAACTGGATGTGTGCACTCACTGCATGCTGAGCCTACGCCTAAAGACAGTCTCAGCACATAGGCGAGAGACTCAAAGGTAAAGCAAACCTGAACACTAAGCATAACAGATAAGGAAAAGATGGAAGACTCCTACAAATTTACCAATATGCAAGATATTTCCAATACACTCATAGAACATCTGTCCTTGGGTTAAAGTTGTTCAGTAGGAACAGCTAAATCGGAAGAAATATTTACAACTGATTCCCTGAATCCATAGTTATAGTAACCTGGGCCAAAGGTTACAATCAGCGAAGATGTGTTGAGCTCTTCATTCAATGCCAGTTTGGAACACTAAGGTAAACTGGTTAAATTCATCCAAGCTATACTTTTGTTACCTTGAAATTAGAGAAAAATACTTCATACTGAGCATTTAAAAGCATACTTACCTGCGTTATATAAGTGTTGAACATCAACACTGTGATCTAAACCAAACACACATGCAAAGTTTGCTGCTTTCAAGGTACAAATGAAATGCAATTCAACTACTGCACACTGTTTCCACATGTAAATTTAAAAATCCTAGAAGAGGAAGAAAGTGATAAAAGTCTACAGAAGGGATAGAAATAAGCTTGATACCTTCTTGGAGGTAAATTTAGGGTGATAGAAAACAGAAACCCCCTTCCCTTACAGCAAAATACGACACATTTGACATTTATGACAGTTGCCTCAAGAGCTTTGAAAGAGGTTGTGATACTGTCAATATTAGCCAGATATTGTGTTGTAAATCTGACAGTCTCCAACTGAGTTGCTAGCAATATTAAGCCCAAGGTAACATATTACTCACTTTCCATAATAGCCAATGCTGATCTCTGCTTAAGTATTCCTTTAGGACGCACAATAAGAAATCATGTAAATTTCAGCTGCTGCATGCTGTTCTTGTGAGGAAGGTATATAAATAAGACCGCATGATACAAAAGTTTAAGCAAGGCATTTCAATAATGAATACATATTTTTTCTGTTAAACATATTTACATTTTCCACATTTTTATTTAAGTTCTTTGTGAATCTTTTGTTAGGTTTTAAAATAAGCAGTTGCCTAAGAGCAATTTGTGTTTGAACAAATATCTTGTATTTTTATTAAAAACAGTAGATGAAAAGGTAGTCTCTTTTTGAGCAAATCAAAATTTGTACCTGCTGTCTGCTCTGACCTGATGCACTTCTTTAGTCTATCCCAAGAACAGCTGATAGCAACAGACAACACCAAAACAGGATCTGAAGTCAGCTCTTCTTTCTCTTCATACATGGCTTTTGAGAATACAAATTGTCTTTCCTTAGTAATTACTCTATGTGTGCTTATTTATAGTTCTGACTCCTCTTTCTATATCCAGATGGCACTGTCTTTGTAGTTGTAATTCATCCTGTGAGACAGGTGAGAAAAAATTGGAGTACGGGATCTTCTGCAGACCAGGAGGGAAAAGGAATCTTGACTGTCCTTACAGATGTGATTTGGATCACTCACTCTAACAATATGTTATTTATTTTCTTTTGACAACAACACAACATTTCACTGTTTCTAATTCACAAATATGCTTGATATGAACTCCATAAGGAAAAGTGTGAAAGGAAGAGAATTAAAAAGGAAATAATTGCTGTTATAAAGACATCCATCCTTCAACACAGATATGTTTTTTTGCAATGTTGAATTACCAAAATATCATCTAGAAATGTATATTTTAATAGCATGAAGAAATCGTGACTACAGTAGCAGTATTGTTCTCATTCTTCACAGTTAAGCTTGTGGCAATTATAATTAAAACAGATGTTATTGTGTATAAATAGCAAGTACATTTATTGTTCTCTTGAGAACAAAAATAATTCATTCTCCACATGATTTGAAATTTTCTTTTTTATTATTTATTTTATTTTATTTTAAAAGAATAAATAGAAATTAGCCAGCAAATGCAAAAATAAAAGTAAATAATGTTAGGCTATTGTTCTATTATTCCATTTTTAGTCAAAAGAATGCACAGAACAGAGCAATAAGTTAAAAAATGAGACTGCTTTCTATGCACAGGATTCCTTACAGAGGACTGTGCTTTTACCACAGGCAACAAGTCTCTAACTTTCAAAATACATTTGTCCACCTTTCTAAACCATCTTTCATTCATACGATTTTCTGTCAGAGATGAAGGGAAAGAGTTTTGATTAACCTAAGCCAAGATATATTCTTCTCACTTGCTTTTCCATCCTCTCAGAAGAAGCTTCTCTTGTGCTACATCACAAAACAAAGGGCTTTGGGAGACTTGTGCCTGCAGAACAAAGTTTCTCGGAAGATCAGTTGGTGCCTGCAGTCTGAGTCTGTGTGAAATGAGCTTTCCACCATGACATGCTTACAGCTTGTATTACAAAAAAATGGTGATTTAAAATGCATGCAATAACCAGATTTGTCTTTTCAAAAATAAGTACTGCCATATATAATCAATACCTTCTTTGAATATCTTGCACTCTATTAATAAATTAAATGACCAGCAATTCATGTACAATATACGTTATTTGTATATTTGTATATATTTGTATATTTGTATATAAAACAACAATATAATGTTGTTTTCCTGAATTTTCATTTGAAAACCAGAATTTGGCCTAAATGTTTGTGGTCTTTTTCTTTCTCCCTAAAGTGGTGAGAAGTTAAATTCTACATTGAAACACAGGTATTTGTTTAACATCATTCAGCTGCATGCAAAAATTTATTGAAATAATACTGTACAAAGAGACAGAATACTGATAGAGAGGAACTGTGGACAAATTCTTAGTCCAAAGTTCAGATATGAAGCTTGTAAGTCAAAGTCTGCCATCTATGGAATATAACCACTGTGCAAATATATTGATGTGCCCTTATATTTTTATCTTCAAATTGTTGCCTTCTTAGTTTTGTTTGTTTCCATGGCTGGGATTTTTTACTGTTTTCAACTGAGTACCCAGGGCTTTTACAATGAGCTCTTCCCAGTTCTGTTAGAATGGTGAATGAATGACGATGCTCACAGGCTCATAAGATCGGTTCCAGATATGCTAGTGTCCAAAGTTATGCTGAAGTTCTTGTTTGTCTGATAGTATGAGGTAATAGCAATTTTTTTGTTTTAAATCTTTATTGCATGTTTTTTTTCCTTATGTGATATTTCCTCAAAGAGGAAAAGAATAGAGTAATTTTTAACTTTTGTTTAGACTATTGCATGTGCAATACATATAAATAGAAATGTTTCCTGTGAGAAATGACTGACTTTTATGAGGAGAGCTCTATAACTATTTGGGCTCAGAGCCCAACTGTCTTGAAAAAACTCTGATGGTATTAAAATATCTTTTCAAAGGAAGAGAAGCCTAAGTGTAAAAAAATACAAAACCAAAATAATTTGTAAGTAGCAAAATAAGAATTTTAAACTACAGTAAGATAAAGCAGTGTAGAAAAACAAGGGGAAATAAACAAGCAATAAATACTCAACTTCTTATAAGGCTGTTTTGTTGTCCATGAGTGATGTAGAAAGGTTAGTTTTTTACTTAATTGTAAGGTAGCACAGCTGATTAGTTATTTTAAGTGCAGTGGGATAGCTGAGAAATAAGGACTATAATTAATAATAGAACAAAAAAGGGGTAAATTAGATTGTGTGATCACAGCAAAGCAGGTTCTGGCACAGTGGTTGACACTGGTTAACAATGAAGACAATGGAAAGTAATGTAGTAAAAAAAGGAGCAACATTCAAATAGCCTGTCTGCTTCCTGCATGTGAGTGTATCAACTGGAAATTAATGAATATGGGAATGAAAGAAAGCCAAAGAGAATGAAAAAAAATATTGTTAGATGGAAGCAATTTAAGAAATATTAAGAACTCCATTGATAAAGGAATAATCTTTCTGTGTATTGACCTGAAGTTTCTGAGACTGTCTACACTGTCCTGGTCGTGTCCAGGGTATATGCATTAAACATTTCTTGAATACTGCAGTGCATCTAACAACACATCATCCCTCACATGCCCTATGAATAAAAAAAAAATAACCTCCATCACCTCCTCTGATTGGGACAGGTGGGAGTGCTCCACGAGGCAGACCTATCCCATAGTGCAGGTGCAACATTAGTATTAAAATCAGTTTCTTCCCATTTCCTAGGCAGTTTCTACTTTGGATTCTCTTTTGACAGGCTGTTTTGTATCTACTAGTAACATATTGTTGTTGGTATGTATGGTGTTAAAACTATTCTTAGAATATTTTATATGGTATATTAATATTAAAGGAGATTAGCATGAATCCATGGATGAAAGGCAAGCCAACTCCTTCCAAGGGTACCTAAATCTATGAGACAGTTTTACAGTTTCTGTCCTTCCAGAACAGCATCTGAAGTCAGTTCAGGATGGGGAGGAAGTTGAGGCTTAAAACTTAAATATCCCAGGGCCAGTCCTTGGTTTCAGAAGTACAAAAAGTTTCTTCTATAAGCCACCAAGTCTGTTTTCTTCCAAGGTTTGACAGATTTGTCAAACTTTTTCTAGATAGACCCTGAATGGATATTTTGTCTCTCCACTTTGTTAGGCAGCGAATTTTGGAGTGCCTTGGTGTCTCAGCCAAAGGGTTTAAAAGGTCTCCAATACTTTGACAGTGAGGATAGAGAGTCTGTTTAAAAGACTGTCTGTTTTGTTGTGGAAACCCACTGGGCAGCAGGCATGCCTCTTTATGAAATCCTGTCAGAGGAAGGAAAAGCTATTTATTTCACAGTTCCCAAAATGCACTCACACATTTTATAAAATATTTCTTGGATGGCCTCTGCTAAGGACATGCATAAGTACAGATCATTAATTTCAGTGGATATGGTCTAAATATTGAGAGTTTGCAACTAAGCATTTGTAGATAAATGTTTCTTAATTAATTTACTTGCTTTTTATTTCAACAGATCTAAAATCTACTGGCTGAATGGCAGATCCCAGTGGGTCATGATCAATGGCACAGGGTCTATTTGGAGGCCTGTCACTAGTGGTGTCCCCCAAGGTTCAATACTGGTCCCAGTAGCATTTAACTTTATCCATTAATGATTTGGATGAAGGGGCAGATACCTCTTCAGCAAGCTGCTGATGACACAAGGCTGGAAGGAGTGACTGATACCTCAGAGGGCTGTGCAGCCCGTCAGAAGGACCTTGACAGGCTGGAGAAATGGGCAGAGAGGAATTGTCTGAAATTCAAGAAAGGCAAATGCAGGGTCCTGCACTTGGGGGAGAACAATCCCAGGCGTCAGCACAGGCTGGGGACAACCTGCTGGAAAGCAACTCTACAGAGAGGGACCTGAGGGGCAACAAACTGTTCATGAGCCAGAAGTGCCCTTGTGGCCAGGAAGGACAATGATATCCTGAGCTGCATTAGGAAGGTGATTGCCAGCAGGTGGATGGAGGTGATCCTGCCCCTCTACTCAGCTCTAATGAGGCCACATCTGGTGTGTTGTGTCCAGTCTGGGCTCCTTAGTACAAGAGAGACATGGAGCACCTGGAGTAGGTCCAGCGGAAGGCTACACGGATAATTAAGGGACTGGAGCACCTCTCTTACGAGGAAAGGCTGTGGGAGCTGGGTCTGTTCAACCTGAAGAAGAGATGACTGAGAGAGGACCTCATCAATGTCTATAGTATGTGAAAGGAGGGTGTAAGTGCCGATTAATAGGAAAAAATTCAACAGGCAAAAACGGATGCACAGGAAGTTCCAACTGAATATGAGGAAGAACTTCACTGTGTGGGTGGCCATGCACTGGAACAGGTTGCCTAGAGAGGCTGTGGAGTTTCCTTCACTGGTGATATTGAAGAACCATCTGGACACAATTCTATGCAATGTGCTCCAGGATGGCCCTGCTTGAGCAGGAATGTTGGATCAGATGACCCACTGTGGTCCCTTCCAACCTTACCCATTCTGTGAGTCTGTGAAATGTCCTATTTTCTCTTTTTCTCCTTGTTTTTCTTTCACTAATTCTTAGAATTTAACATCTTAGGGCTAAATTCTGTGGGGTACTTGCACGGTCCAACCCTTGGTGAATGATGGGCCTGGATAACCTGGTGAAATGAGAACTTGAGTAGAAGTATTATGCCTGACTGGACTGAAAACTCAAAACTGAATTCATTCACCTAAAATTGGTCATGTAAAGAGAAGGATAACCATTAGCAAGATTAAAAAGCAAGCAGGAATTAGCTTGATAAGAAGTATAAAAACAACATGAAAATTCATAACAGGTGGAAGAGACTTTGGAGTGGAAACAATATGAGAGAAACCTGATTTGGTACTGCCAGAGGTCCTTGCGGCATTACAGCTCCTGCCCAGCCCAGAGGGAGCACATCTCCCTGACCAGTGCCAGGAGGAGTGTCCTGGCCCTTGAGAGTGGCTGCTCCCCACGCAGCAGGGACAGCTAGTGGACACATGGAACTGCAGCTCACACATCTCCCACAGGAGGGGTGTGCAAGCAGGGCAGACCCACTTACAGGAGACTGGGGTGTTACTGACAACACATATATTCTGCTAGAAGAGGTGTGCCAGTAACTGTGTGCATGTTGCTGTATATGCACATGTGTGTATTTTGGTGTGATTAAAACTTTTAGGGATAAATTTGTTGTAAGATAAAAATATCTATAAAATTGTACAGGTTTAACATCCTGCCTCCAGTATTGTACCTATTCTGTTTTATTACCAATATTGATCCTACACATACGGTTTACTGATTGATGAGTAACTGCAGGTTGTTTATACATCAAGAAACTGTTTCAATTTTAATCTAGTTTAAATTCTTCTTCTTTTAAGTTCCAGCTGGTAAAACCTATCTGGCAATATCACAAATGTGCATGACTGAGAGAAAAGAATCATTAACTAGAAAATTAGAACCTATATTTAAAATGGTGATGTTTGCTTTATGAACTATTTTGTTTAAAAGATCAAAAAATATCATGAAAGAAAAGTGGTTAAGCAAACAAGAGTATCAACATGATAATTTTTCACTGGTCACTTTAGTTTTGCTTATTGACTGCCGTCATTGATATTCTAGTACAACTGATGAAACCTGAATAGCATGAAGTCATGACTCAGCACATCATTCACCAGTGTAAGAGTTTCTCTGCGTGTTGATAACCTGAAATACCTGTGCTTGTTTCTAGCTCTGTTAGTGATGATGACTCTAAGGAATCTCATTTACATTAAGGTCTATTTTTTTCCTCCTATGTATCTAGGGAGAATTTTTTTAAAACAACTTCAGTATTTTTTAATGAGTTGCTGAAAAGAGAATCTACGCTTTTACTTCACTTTTCAGCATATCTTTAGAGTCTACTTTTTCCTTTTGCTTTATAGTGGCAAGGGGTACACTCACCAAGTGTTAAAAATCTTTAAAGATAAGAATAATTGCCAGATGTTCCTGATAGCTCATTACCACCACCTTCAGCATTTCTTTCCTTCCATCACTTTGATTACACTGTGATGAATTTCCAGGAGACTTTCACTAAATAGAACCTAGCTTACACTTGAATAAACAAAGATGACAATATTATTAATCACTTAAGTTGATTTTAATACATAATTGTTTTGCACTTGATCTGCACTTCTACCATTTATATTCATTAATATACCATAAAGGTTTGACCCATTAGAGAAAGATGCTCTCAAACCAAAAAAGAAACAAGATAAAATACATTTATTAAAGTACTATTTTTGATTGAGTTTTCCTGTGAGCCTTAAAACTTTTAGTTATTTGAGCAAATGAGGAAGTTTATCACATGAAGTCAATAATACAAGAAATAAGAAATTATAACATTAAATAGTATTTTGTTTCTGTTGAAATAAACAGCATTAATTGTAATCAGATATTTAGCTAAATTAATTTTAATCAAAAGATGAGTATAGGATACATCAGAGTGTGAACATAGAGAAAAGTTAGAGATACTGTAGTTGGCAGGGTCTGATGAAATTCTCCCCAGAGCACTGAAGGAACAAGCTGATGCAGTGTCTTAACTGTTAGCAATTAGTACTGAGACTTCTTGGAATAGAAGGAAAGTCCCAGAGGGCTGAAGGAAAAAAAAAGTAGCACTTATATTAAGAAGAGCAGAAAAGTGGGGTAAGTAAAATTATAGAGCAGTGAGTCTGATTTTGCTTACAGAAAAAAAAATTGTGAATAAATTATGAAATAAAATATAAGCTTATAGAGAATAAACAATGTTGACAGCGAGTGAGAGAACTCAAATTGATGTATTTAGACTGAATAGTTAGAAAGCCATTTAGTTTATTTATTTGACAGGATAACTATGCTATTGGATAAAGAATATTCAATAGAGGGGTTATATCAGAATTTCAGAAAGGCTGTTGATATTTTAACATATGGCAATGTCTTGAATCATTGCCAGTGTAGGTATGCAATTAGATGAAAAATCACACTCCAAAGATTATCTACAGATAGTTTGCAATCAAGGTAGAGAAACTGCAATTTGAAAAGTTTACTGAAGGTTCAGTCTATACATATATTTGTTACTGGCCAGGTTTGCTGAAGAAACTATATATATA
>JAWWEU010000001.1:107316886-107361560 GCA_035583155.1 Acropternis orthonyx | reverse complement strand
TCAGGTGTGCCCCGGCAAGCTGCTGCAAATGATCCATTGTTAGCAGTTCATGAGGGGGCCAGGTGGAACTCTTCTCTGTGGGGCATGCAGTCTTTTTCCTGGTTCCACGGTTGAAAAAGAGAGAGGTGATTTCTCTGAGGTGCAGGGTTGGTAGATGAAAGAAAAATTCCAAGATTTTAAATCCATAACACCCACAAAAACAGCTGTATAACCCAGCACCCTGGGGCATGGGCAGAATGGTGTTCATCAGCCTCTGTGCTGAGCACCACGTGGCCCCCCTGAGTACAAAGAAAAAGGAAAGAAGAAACCTGTTGATGAGGATGGTGGTCACGGTCTAGTCGAGAGTGGCAGTCACAGTCCTGCTGAGGCTCTGATCCTCCTCTGGTTCCAACGAGTGGTGCCAGAAGTCCCAAAACCCCAAGATTATATATATGCTTAGGTTCAGATGAAAATTCGCAGTACCTCTCCCAGGGTGAGGAGTTTTACAGTGGATGATTTACTGTGTGAGGTGAGCCATGGCATATTTTTGGAATCCTTGATGACCCATTAGCAGACATGACCCCTCAGGCTGGGTGTGAAGGTGCTAATGACTCCCCGGAGGGCAGTTATCACCGCTGAGTCTTTGGTATGAAGGCAGGAAAACTTCCCTATCTCAGAGTTCTTAATTACCCAGCTTGTAGCCTAAGGTGCCCGGTGTGCCCTGGGCAGCTACTGCCAACAATCCATTATTAACAGTTCATGAGAAGTGATACAGAGAGTACAGAATACACAGTTCTGGTTACACCCACACAGTGATAAACTGGTCCTGACCAATGTAACTAGGACAGTAATCCCATTGTAAAAAAATATAGAGCATTGTTAAAATGGTATTATCTTAAAAACCTATAAAGCCAAGTGGGTCTGTCCAAATGATTCCTATAAATTTAATTCTTCTTCTTAAAAGTGTTTTAATCTTACAGAAACTTGCTATTCCAATTCTGAATGAAGGAAAATGTCCTCGATGAATTCTTATTAATAAAACCAAGTTAATGGACTGTGTAGTGTTTTACCGTTTTATTCTTATACCAATCACCAGTCTACTTTTACACAGCCAGAAAAACAACACAAAGTAAATTATATTATACTGCTTTAGTTAATAAAATGTAGCATCCTGTCAATACTAAAAGTGCAGAAAAAGATGGCTGTATCTAATGTAATGTTCAATAGTCATAAATTCAGGTAAAATAAAGCCTGTAGATCTCATGCTGAGAATTACAATACAAAATGGACATAGGAATAAAATGAATGAGTTGCAGTAGACAATATGAATTTTTTTTTTCATGGAAATGTTAATTACATACTGTCAGAAAATAACAGGATGCTGAATGTATCATTAAATTGTTTCAGTGGAAAATGTAAATCACCTCCCATTCTCTCCACTGAAAAAACAAACAAAGTTTTGATGTTCCTAGAGCTTTTAACCCTCAGTGTGTGGTCAGGTAAAGACAGTAGGCTACTGATAAGTGTCCAGAATTCTTAGACTCAAATGGTATTTTAAGTTTTTTATAATTGAACATGTATTTTAATGAACTAGCTGTGCAGCACAGACTGAGCATTGAAGCTCAATTGGCTTTCGAACAGAGGCAGAGCCTCCAGAGAACCATGTACAATATTTACCATAGAAGCAGGGGAAACTGTTTGCTGTCTTGCAATGAACTGACATAGACAAAGTACAAAGACCAATAGCAATAAGGATGGGGTGACATTTTGGATATGAAAATTATTTAATAACAAAAGCACTGAAGTGAATAGAGTTCTACACTGAAATAATATGAATTACCCTTATATTGACTTTTTATATGTTCCATACTCAGTGACAGGAAATTGTATTTTGATTCTGACCTGTGCAATTTAATTTACATTATATTTTTAGAGTTAAATTCAAGGAAAAATTAAATTTAATGTATGCATTTTACAACAATTGCCATTAGAACAGTCCATCCTCTTTAGTTTTTTGGTTGGTTTTTTTTTTTTTTTCCCCCCCAGCTTCTATAGGAATACTGTCATAGTATTAGGGTGAAGCTTGTTCCACAGTACTTTAATCACCTTAAACACATAATGTGATGGAACCATCTAGTCTTGGTAAAGGGAGAGGCTTATGTATACATATGCTGCTACAACTCAAACAAAACTTTGGTTTAATTCTGGTATCTATTGGAACCCAGTTACTAGTTGTACTTTGGACACTGCCAGAGTCTCTGCTGAATCAAACCTCTGAGGAAAAACCCATGTTGTCAGAGAGCAGGTCATTACATCTGTGGTTCAATTCCCATCTATTTTAGAGAGCCTTGTTCTTTCAAAAAGTTCTGCAGTCTCATACAGTACCCAGGGCATGGATCAGACATCAGGTGGCCAGGAGGGTTAGGGTTCCCTGTCAGTATGTATGTGATTATTGGCTGGACACAGCTGCTGTCTCATACATTTGATTCTAGAGAGTACACAGCATCCCAGTGAAGGTTTATTTCTGATGTTTAGATGCAGAGAGTTGAGATGCAACCTTTTAAATACAATATACATATTCCTGAGAAACTAAGAAAAATGGGCCAAGTTCTTGGACTCTTTTTCCATGTTCCCAGTGAAGTAAAGATGTCTAGTTTCCAGATGAGCACTTGTCCCAATGGGAAACAAGTCATTAAGCAAAATCCATAGAAATGTATCTACATTTACATCTTCAATTGAGAGTATTTAGTTGGAAGTTTAGTTTGATTCATAGACAGTTTTTGCAACATGATATTTGCTTAAAAGCTTTCGAAGAGGTGCTGCAAACTGCACATGCAGGAAATTGTTTTGTTTCATCCTCTCAACATATAAGTTATGCTACTTGCAGTCATACACTTGCCAGTGTGCAACATGCTGTGACCGTTGCTAACTACTGAGCTCAAAAGTGAGCTACTTTTTTATCAGGAACTAGTTTATAAAAGAAAATTAGAGAGGAGGGTAAATTGTGGGTGTGAATGTAAATGGTGGAAAATCAGAGGCTGAATAATCTCACTCAAAAATGTTTTAATAAAAATTGAGTAGCCATAATACCATAGTATTTATTGTAGTTAAAGGACACTTTAATTTCCAAAACTTTCCAACCCACCAAAGTGGGTTGAGAGTCTGAACTCCACCTTTTACAAATATATAAGAAACTTTCTGATTTGCCCTTAATCCCTTTTAATGTATTTTGAAAATTTCATAAGTGAACAAATGAAATAGACCCAAAATAGATTTTACTATCCCATCAAGTATATAATTTTCTCCTAGTATGTTTCTATAACTTTTCCACTTTTCTAACAAAATACGTATGTAAAAAAGCACCAGATGGATGTTTTTTTCAGATTATCCAAAACCTTTATTTTTTCAGTACAATAGATAATTAAAAGATCCCCAAAATTTCCTCATATGAGGAGAGACTGCAGGAGCTGGGTCTATTTAGTCTGGAGAAGAAAAGAATGAGAGGGATTCTCATCAATGCACATAAATATCTCAAAGGCAGGTGCTCAGAGGTTGGTGCTAGAGTCTTTTTCATGATGCTCAGCAACAAAGGATAATGGCTACAAACCAAACTTCCACCTCAAGATGAGGAAGAACTTCTTTACAGTGGCAGAGGACTGGGACAGGCTTCCCAGTGAGGTCGTGGAGTCTCCCTCTCTGAAACATTCAAAGCCCACTTGGACAAATTCCTCTGTCACCTGCTGTAGTTGACCCTGCCTTGGCAGAAGGGGTTGGACCAGATGATCTTCAGAGGTCCCTTCCAACCCTAAAGATTCTGTGATTCAGTGAAGTAATGATTATAGAGGTTAATATTGAATACACCCCAGCATGCTGGTACTGACCTAGTATAGATATTACAGCTATGCATTGTTGTGTCTGTACAGTTACAAAAAGGAAGTTCAGGGAGCAGTCCTAACCCTGAAGCCAGATGGCATCTCTTGGCTTACATCCATTTGCTAAAGGTTGTACCTTTCTACAACACGTTGTCTGTGTCCAGTTCTGTGACCTTTAGCTACCATTGGCTCTTTTGTGTTCCTTATTTCAGACTCACAAAAGTGGAAGAACTACTGAAATAGCTTGCATCAGTGCAAATGACATATTTTGATAGACATGTTTGTTTGGTATAAAAATAGATTACAATACAAAAGAGGAGTTAGGGGAATAAGCATGATTTCATTATAAACTTGAATCAAATATATTGCAATATTTTACAAAGGAGAGAAATATCTGTATCCCTGTGGAACTAACAGAGGACCTGAATGCCTAGAGGAAGGCCTGTGGCAGCGGTGGAAATAATTATTCTGCCATGAGGAATGCCAGAATACTTATATACCATGGGAGAACTGTTAGAATAATTTTCTCAAATGAACTTGTTACAGGCAGAATACATAACTGGTTTTAATCTGATTTTATATCCATTAAGAAAAATAAACACTGTTAGTCTAACACTTCAGATTTTGTTCCACTACTCAACTCCCAAATAGTAACTAATTGTAATTTGCACCAGCATTTGTGACACCTCTGCATGTTGCATTGAGCTTGTGCTCCACTCTTCCACTGTATATTGTTCTAAGTGATTTGTGTTCCAAGGTGCCATTCCCTGTTGTGCTGTACAAGTTGTACAGGTAATGAGGACAAGAATTACATGAATAGTTGCCTTAAAGACTGCTTCCAAATTCACAAGTTCCATATCTAAAAAGTAGATATGGAGCTCCTGTAGTAAACTCCAAACTGAGGGGGCAAGAGTGTTTGGGGTCAGCGCTCCTCTGTCATAGCTGTTCAGTGACACCTCTTTCTTGTAGGCAATCCTCATTATATCTTTCCCAATCTACTACAGAGAATGCTGAAACATCTGCCATCACAGTATGAACCCTATTTTACAAAATACTCTGCAAATAAACCAGTGGAGGAGATGCATAAGCTTTCTCACTAGTTTTTAGGTGCTGTTGATCCTAATAATGTTCTTTCAGAGCCTGTTTACATGTTATCTCATTCCTTATGGATTTTTTCCTCCCAGGTTCACTAACTAGATGGCTAAAGTCTTCACACTTATATTTCCAAGCTCAGACAGGCAGCAAACTATATTTTAGGCTGAGGAGTTTTATTTTTGTTTCTCCATGGCCTGCCATATTGCACATTTGCTTATACTTTACTGACATTTTTCTTTTTGAGCTTTTATCCAGCAGAGTGGGAAAGTACAGAGGAAGACAGTGTGCCTTCTTGCGGGTGAAGATTTCATTTCCCAGTAAAATCAATCTTTATTAAGGTGTCAAGTATTAACTAAAAAATGTCATCTCCTTTGAGAGTCAATCATGGAACCACAGCTAGCTCTATCACAGGTACTTTTTACATTAAAAAAAAAAAAAAAAAAAAGATAGTACATATTTTAGAATATATTACTGAACCAAAATATGTTTCTTGGCAAAAGTAAACTGCTAGCATTTTAGAAAAAAAAAATAACTTTTAAGGTGTTACACTGAATCTTTATAATATTTTTTTTAAATATGCCTTTTAACTCTGTTAATGGTATAACAATTTCAAAAATATATACGGAATTATGATTATGATAATGATTAACATTGAAAAGACAAAACATTTTCCACTTCCTGATTGAAGTCTACTTACATTGCACTCCTTTAAGTTTTAGTTCATATGGAACAACTTTAAGGTAAAATAAAAAATTAGGAAACTGGAATGTTGTATTTTGACTTATCAGAATGGTCCTTCCATATGCGGTGCTTCACTGAATCAGAGCTGCATCTTCAGGAATCTTTTAAATATTCCAATATTTGGGGAGAATTTACTCTTGAATAAAAAAAAAGGAAAAAAAACCCACAAAAATCCCCCATTTATCTCAGTTCTAAAAAATGAGAAAGATTACAGGAGGCTTGAAGGAAGACAGAAAAACTGTGGACAACAGAGACTAAGAGAAAAAATACAAAAAGTTAGCAAAAAAATTAAAGTGAGAATTAATTAGATACTATATGAATGAATATAAAGGCAAGCAAAAATAGGAAACTTAATAAAAATCCACAAGGTACTGACTATTGCTCATAACCACAGTAAATTGTCAGAGTAGCCTGAAAGAACAATAATCTAGTAGAAAGTTCACTATGTAATAGCTTATGTATTTTAAATATATATATATACATATATATATTTCATATAGTGAGCATCCAACAATAGGTATGCATAAAAAAATTCTTATTACCTTAATTTATGAGATATAAAAGAATAGTTATGGAGATATGAAAGAAACAGAGAGATAATTAGGTGTTTAAAGTTGTATTTTTTTTCAGGAATTGGTCCTTTCATTTAACAACAAGATATTTGTCCCTAATCACTACAGACTTCTCAGAGATCTGAAAGTCCCTGTTGTATCCTTTTTTTTTAAACTGTTGATCTGTTTGATTCCTCTCATAGCCAGGTGTGATGCAGTGAAGCATGGAAACCTGCCTTCTTCTTCACCTTCTGGGCCTCCTGTTTTGTGTTTTCAAGTATTTTAAAGAGATTTCTATTCCTGCTAGTCACATGGTTCATTTCCCAAACCATTTAGTGCATTTAAAAGGTGAATGCATAAATCACTGAAGAGATTTTTGCGGGAAATGCAATTCAATATAGAAGGTGCACTGGTGATGCCAGCTGGCTGTCCAGATCTACTGCTCTCAGTAATATTTGCAGAATTTCTGGACAGCTCATATTTGCTAAGAGCTTATTGCCAGAGGTTTTCTTCAGCTACACCTTCCATTTCCCTATCATATAAATTCTGAAAAACAAAGGTGGGTGTTTTGGGGTGAAAATTAGGCTTTGAAATAAATGCATGTCAAGTCTGAATTGGATAATGAAAAATATTATTCTTTTTTTAATCTTGCAGCCTCATAGTGTTGCAAAAGAAAATACTGATGACTGTTCTTGTTCTAGATTTATCCTCTGATGCTTTTCCCCTACTCTGGAATATGCATTGATTATTTTTTTCCTGTGACTGTCACAGGCCTTGGGTTCTGCCTTCAAAAATCTTTTGCATAATATCCTGGAATGACACTGGCCTGCACTTCTGTCACAGCTCTGCATAATTCATAACCCTGGCATCCACCTCCTGAACAGTAACGAAAAATGTTCTGAAGATTAGTGGCTGCGTCTACTCAAGCTCAAGTCACTGCTAAACTAGGAATTTTAACATGGTTCCTTGGAATTGATTTAAATACAGATTTTCAAAAATACTTAGGTGGGGAATCCCTATGATGCACATTCTATTTTGAAAAGTCCCCAAGGCACATTAAGTTTCAAATACTCCATGACAGTTTAGGCTTTGGAAATGTCCTTTGGCATGTGTCTTAATGAGTATCTGACTATCTGGAGTGCTTCTAGGAATTTTTTAGGAGCATTTGCCTGAATGTTTAACAATGTGGGCCTTCCTAGCACAACTGAAGAAACGAGCACATCAAGAGTATTTGCCGTCACTGCTGTTGACTATCATATCCTCACTGTGGTGACACAGTAACAGTGTCAGTGCACTGAATTTAAACTGTGCTCACTGAGCTTGTTACTACTCCAGTATTCCAGCCTCCAGACTGAGGGAACCTTTCGGCCTGTGTTCTTGGGCCCACAGAGAGGACAGTGGCCCTAGAGGCTGGTATAGTATGTTGGCAGGTCCATGATATCAAGCTAAAATACAGGCAAGGCATGTCATGTTAGCAGAAAGGAGGAAAGTGTTCACAGGTTCTGCAATTTATGCTGGCTGATTTACGGGTCACATTCTACTTAGCAAGACTGTGTGCATAGATGGGGAGAAAAAGCATGGAAGGAAGAAAGGAACACTACTTTGTAAATTGTTCAGTATCAAGTTAAGGGGGGAAAAAAAGGTGTCTGTACTTCAGTCTTATCTTTGCCAACAATTGTGAAGGATACAGTCAGAGCAAAGTATAATGCCCTTTATTAAATCTTCCTCACTACTTGGGAAGCTTTCTCTGGTATTTCCAGAAAATAATTTTAAATTATTTGCAATTAAAATGTAAAACAAAAAAGGAAATATTACATTAGGAAACGTGCTTTGAGACAGATAAGAGCTTCCACATATCAAAGACAGACATTAATTGGTCATATGTACTATGATGTGAGCATATGAGTTACATGTAGAGTACAGCCTTTGTGTTTTAAAAATTCAAGCCCAAGTGGATTTTTAATTTTTTTGATTAATAAAAGCAAAGCTGGGAGAAATGTTTAAATGTGCTAAGTTTCACTCTCATATAAATATGAAGGCAGACTTGCTGGAGCATTTTTTTCTGACCTTGGCTAGATGAGCCTCAAAGTAAGATCTTTCAGGTGCTTGAGCATAACAGTTACCCCCTCCTAGTATCTCTTGCAGTGAAACCACTGCAAGACGTGGCAAAACTTTCAGTATTTGACACTTACCATAACAAAAAACTCTCTATGTTCCATTAAGCTCAACTGATATTGTAGAATGTTTCCTGGAGCTCAGTGTGAAATTGTACAGCTATACACCATAAGAAGCAAATATACATTTTGTAACTGCATCATTTACATTTAAGAAAACTTGGCTTCAGGCACTTGCTCTTAGCTGAAGAGATCCAGTGAATTCTTTGGGCTTTTTAGACAATTTTTCTCCTTGGTTCCTCTAGTGTTTCAACTTATCTCCTAATACTAAAGCAGTTAATTATTAAATAAAATTACCTTTAACAGAAATAGAATTAATTCATGATGTGTTCTAGTTTACTTTCTTTTACTGAGCTGTTTTGTAATATCCCTACTAAAAGTAAGGTTAAAAGCACTGGCTTCTGGTAACCCTTTGCTGGAAAAAGTCAAAACCCTATAATATTACTAGAAGAAGACTTTTTCCATAATTATGAACTTAAATTTCTGGACAAAGATACTTTTCTGAGGAGTACTTTTTTTCCTAATAGGATCTCAGAGATCCCTGTTCACATTAAAATCTTGTCTTGAGAGCTATAGAGGACTCTAAGGATTATACTGAAGAACATCTTTCACCTTTGTCTGTAAATCTTTTTGTCTCAGTAGATTCCTTTATGCATATTACCCTTTCTTATTTCTTTGGGGTAAAACACTAATTTCTTCTATGCAGAAGACTTGCAAAGAAAAGGATTAAGTGATTTTTTAAAATGCCTTCTTCAATACACCTAAAGCATCAACCTACTGAAAAGCCTGCTAGTTCTGCCCAGTAAAAATGCCATTTGTGTGGGATTGTGTCTCCATTTGTTGTGGAACTCTGTTAGTAGTGATAGGATAAATAAGACATACTGATACTCCTAACTACTGACAAATAAAACAGGCTGATAGTTTTAATGTAAATATGCACACACATACACCTTCTCTGCAGGAACAGGAAATGCTTTACATAAACATGATTTGAAACACAGACGTGCTTTAGCAAGTCACAATTTATTAGAATGCTCATATTTTAGATTCCTTTGCTAAAAAATAGCTGTTAACCCACCAAATTATTAACTATTCAGATAAGCTTGTGCTTTGAGAAGCAGGTGGCACTCTCATTTAAAAGGTTGATTTCTGCAAAACATGTGATTTGGCCAAACTGAGGGTAACATATTGTGTATATAAGGCAAATGGATGCCGACTTCACAGTTTCCCAACTCCTGATACCCAGTACTTTGTTTTCTCTTTTCCAATAGTACTCTTCTTCCTGGTTCCTTCTCTGTCTCTGGATGAAGAGAAGGTTTACTTTGAAGTGTGGCTATATCAAGAGAAGCTTAATTACAAAAAAAAATACCGTAATTATTTTCTGGGTTTTTTATATTAATAATAAATTCCAGACGGATACAGAAACTTGCTATTGCCTAAAATCCTAAGTCATCATTACTTACTGTCATGAACTTCACTCCATGACCTCCTTCACATACACTGGTCAGCGAGATGAAGCAGCTGTCCTATGAAGACAGGCTGACAGAGTTTGAAGTGTTGAGTCTGAAGAAGAGAAGGCTCTGGGGAGACTTTATAGCACTGTTCAGTATCCAAAGAGGGCCTGCAAGAGAGATGGAAAGGGACTTTTTACAAGGGAATGCAATGATAGGACAAGGATGAATGGTTTTAAACTGAAAGAAGGTAGGTTTAGATGAGATATTAGGAAGAAATTCTTTGCTGTGAGGGTGACGAGGCACTGGAACAGGTTGCACAGACAAATTGTGGATGCTCTATCCATGTGTTGGAGCATTCAAGGCCAGGTTGGATGGGGCTTTTGAGGAAGATTGCAACTAGATGATCCTTAAGGTCCCTTCCAACTCAAACCAATGATTCTATGACCCTTTAAGATTGTAGATCTTATTATTGCCCTTTTATTTCATAGTAATTAAACAGATTATATAGCTGGACATTAACTTGTTTTAATCTCTTGTACTCATTTTAAATTAAGTTAAACCTTAGTTTGATTTCAATTTGCTGCACAAAGAACAGGTTTGTGGCACTCTAATTCAGAGTTTTTTTCTTTCAGTTGAACTCTCAAAGAAACCCATTCTACTTGCTGTATTTCTTCTCTTGGGTTTCTTGGAAACACAGGTTTCCCATAATTTTGATCAACACTAAAAAATTTAGTGAAGAATTCTATCAATAATTGACTGGATACCTTACCCATCAATATTAACAACTAAGGAGAAGGCGCAAATTTGAGTAGCAGCTTGAAATACTCCATTGGAAAAAAAAAAAAGGGGGGGGGGAGGAACAAAATCAGCTCCCTGCAGCATTTAATCTTTTAAATTGTAATGACTAATGTAGAGGTTTTTAACTAGAAATCTGTATGTCTTCAGAATCTCTTTTGTGAGATTAGGCATAATAATAGCTCATAATGGTACTGAAACAACGGCAACTCATGAAGACCACACAGGGGTGAAACTGAAACTGTAATTATTTTGAATAATAGGAGATAGTTTATGTATTTAATAGAATATTAATAGATATTTAATGGAATATTAATAAATATCTTGAATGTCTTTGAGGAAAGGGAAAGGGGAAGGGGAGGGGGAAGGAGAGGAGAGGAAAAGGGAAAACCAGTTAAAATATACCCAGACCTTCCATGTCTTTCTTTAAATGCCCTTTGTTTACACCTAGGCTTTCTCAATACTCCTTCTCACTGGATCCTGTAAGTAGCCATTGATATCTGTATTATCACTGTCCCGTACTTCAATGGGACAATCCCAGCCTGTAACTCAGTTTTTAAAGAACTTTGTCCTCATATTCACTTTCAGTGTCTTTATCTTTCTGAAATCTCCTTGTTTATACATGCTGTAATATGTGTTCGAGTTTTGCCTTCTGTATGAGTTGAAATAGCTAAAATTCTATTTTCACTGATGCCTTATTCACAGGCTCTTCTATATAGTCCTTTTTCTAAATATGTAATTTCTGATGCTCTTTCATAAGTTTAAAGTCTCCCTTAAAAATAAGTTTCTAAGAAGAGACTTGAAATATCACATTCAAAAGGCCAACAGTTGTTCTACCATAGATTTCTTGATGGTCCATGACATTGCTATAGGAATCAGAAAACAGTTTGATGGTCTTCTTATACGTAGAAAAATGTCTTAAGCACTTGTATTTGTGTTAGGTCATACAGAATCATTTGCTCCACTTGAGTCTTTCCTGTGAGCTCAGTGATTTGTTAGCCCAAATTTTAGGAGCCTTCGCAGTTGTACAGAACTGTTCGTATCAGCTGCTTGTTGCTGCTTACTTTGATCTATTTAGTAGAAGACATAGAAGAAATTTGAGAAAGATTATTTAAATACCGTGCTAATACTACCAATAATCATCATTATTATTTATCATAATATACCTATTTGAAATCTGAACTGCATGGCTTAGGAAATTTTCACTAGCTTGCTTTGATAGCTACATGAGTGTGACTATCAGTTACCTATGAGTCTTTTCTCATTATTCACAAAATCTCAGCAGTGATAAAGGCAGCTGACTGGGAAGTATTCCCACAGAACTTAATACATTCTGTAGAAAATAAATAGCACTTGAGAAGTCTCTGAGAACTTGTTAGTATCAAATGCCTTAGTTAAAAATTTACCTTAAAGGAGAATAATCTTATGATTGTTTTATGTTTTCAAGAACTCTAAAGGGAAAGATATATTCTGCTTTTTCTGAGTTATTGATATTATAAAAAAGACACTAATCCAACTTGATTGTTGACTGAAAAATTTCAATCTGTTAGGGACAACATTTTGTAATAATACAGGTTAATAATTATAAACTAGGAGTAGAGGAATGCTAGCTTGTATGTGTATAACAATTTACCATAGGAAAAACTTCACAGGTATTTAAATATCACTGTGCAAAAAGTTTTCCAAAATTAATTTCTGCAACAACAGGAGTAAAAAAACCCTGAAAAGTAACTCTATATTCTGTATAATGTATTTCTATACTATAATAATTATAACAATACAATCAGTCTATAGCTGATATTGATAGTGACTTCATCCCCCTTTGAAATAAAGACCTGTTTTTCCATTCAAATTTTTCACATTTCCTACTAATAACTAAGGAATTATTTGTATACTGCAAAAAGTTCTAGTCCTACTTATACAGACTTAATAGTACCATTGTGTTGCTTAAGCAGTGGCAAACTTAAAGTTGAATGAAGTTCAGATTTTTTGATACCAGGATTTTTTTTAATAAAAAAAGCAAAGTACAAAAACCTCATAATGGTGACGTGCACAAACATGACTGAATATGTATAGAAATGCAATAAAATTAATTAATTATAATTAATTAATAATGCTGAACTCATAATCTCTCTTTTCTTAGTATATAGATAAATTTGTTCCTTTACTTACACTATTAACTTTCCTAGTTGTTCATGATATAGAGCAAATATTTTAAGTTTTGAAAAAGCCACATTTAATTTCCACTTATATAAAAAGCTCTTATACTTGGAGGTCAGCAAGCAGTTTGACTGTTGTTCTTCCAGCAGAGATGATAGCGCTAGTTCCCTTACAGAGACAAGCTCATATTAGGACTCAATGGTTTTTATTGCTGCAGAACATGCAGTCCTGCATAAAGTTCATTCTTTGAAGGAATATTTTTCCAGTGGCTTCTGTAGACCTAGGATCAGATTCCAGAATCTAAACTCATAAATCAGAAAAGAATAATACTTTTTTATATTCATTCTGTTATACAATGTAGATCAAGAACAGCTTTAAATCTTGTAAGCTATAATAAGTGCAGCAACTTCTAAATAGAGTCTTGTCTCCTTTCTATCTCAGTCAATTGGTTTAAATTTGTTATTCTCAACTTTATGTTGGAATCAATAGGAACACATTTACTGAACACATAACGTTAGCATTCTCACACCTTCAAAGAATGCTATAAAAAAGAATTCTCCTGTGTTTTAGCATTCAGCTTAAAATGCTAAACTGAAAACCCCACAAATATATCTCAAATCCTAGTAAGACCTATTTTACCTTACCATAGTTCTCTAGGGTCCCTCTGCCAGCAACAGGAAAAAAGCAAGCACTTTAAAAAGGAATTTGTCCCTTTCTATTTAATCCCACCTATTGAGGTTTCAAAGGCAAAAGGAACAAATTACTCTCTGGAGCACTTTTTCTATCCATTGGCTGTAGAAAGAACCTAGACAAATTAGCCTAGGCTTCTACTTGGAGACTAATTTAAGATTTAAATTTATACCACTCCTACATGCACTTTATTATTCTTTTTCCATTCTCTGCACTCTTGCAGAAGCTATTTTCCATTCTCTGTTACCTTTTGGTAAGATTGCCTTTCTTCTTCCATCTCTTCTACCTACAGCAAGCATTTAGTGAATCTCCACCTGAGCAAACTTCCAATTAATTTTAAAGCTCTCCTGAAAAAAGAATACTCATTTTGTTCCTGTTAATTTTTCACTGCTTTTCCTGGTAGGGTGGATTAAGGAGTTGAAAGATAACTATGGTGATATATTTGATTGCTTTTGAGATATGTTAGCAATTGTGTCTTTATTCCTTTCCATGCTTGTGTTGTGCAAAACCGCAGCAGAGAAAAAAACTTCCCTGCTAGAGGCTGACTATTCAAACCAAAATTTTATTCATTAGTTGTCATTTTTTTTAATAGCTTTTAAATAACAGGATAGTAATTCTAAAGAATCAACTGAGGCCTGGACCAAAAAGTAAATAGATTTCCATAGCTGAATTTTCTCTCCTACAGTCATAATACAATAATTTTCACTGCCTACATTAAATAACACTTTTCAGTACATCTCCTTCAAATGGTTTGTGTAACAGGAATATTTCCATAAAAATAAAAACAGGCTTATAATATTTGCTCAGAAAAAGCTTTCTCATGAAGCAATGATACTGGCAGGAAACGTTAAAAGTTGTTGAGTGTATTCTGCTGACTCATATCACACCTCTGCAAGTGGATTGTTATCCAGTTTTACAAGAGGTAGGATATGTGACAGAGAGGAAAGTGAGAATGAGATTTTTAGGAATTCTCTCTCCTCTAGCCCTTTTAAAGCTAAAACTGTCTCAGCTCATTGTTCGTTCTTCCATCTCACCTAAAACAATGAAGAAAAACAAATACCACTATGTATATTGTTGCTCCCTGCATTAAAACCATCTTACAATGGGCTGAAGTGATGTTTTTCCTCCATTTGCAAGGGGTATATTAATCTCAACTTTAACATCGAGAAATCATGTGAGTAGTTAATAGACATATATTACTTATATGCCTTTACTATCATTAGTAGGTAACTTGCAATTTTTTCTTTAACCTAAGCAACTATCATGGGTTGTTTGAATGGCTGTGAGTTGAATGTATAGTGGAATAATACTTTTTAACTTTTGCTTAGATATAGAGAGAAATCACTTCTCCTAATAGCCTACTTTCTTTTCAAAATTTTTACTTCATTCTACCAGACTCCCTTAAAAAAGCTCATGTTTCTGTTGATTTCAAATAAACAGCCACTGAAAAAACATCAATTAGTTATCAAGTCTTAAACACATTATGGTAGAAGATCTTTCAGATATATTTCATATCAGCTAAAGAAGCCAATTCTTGTGTAGTTCTTATCCTTTTTGAAATGCAAAATTATTATTATTATGAGATGTAGACAAGATGGGAAGACCAGATCACTTGAAGGAGAAACAGAGACACAAGGGAATAAAAAAGAAAGAGCTGAAGGTTTGTATTCAAACTTTCCAACCTGCTTCTTTATAAAGGAAGAGTAAATTGGTCACCCTGGCTAAGCTCAGCTCACTGACTCTCTCAGTTATCTCAGGGTAGCCAGGACAGAGGCAGGTTTTCAGGCAATTTTTCTCATCAGAAACACAGTCAGTTTGTCTCTAATGCTTGCATTAATGTAAAGGTTGGTGATCAGACAGTTCAGCATCAGTTTCAGAAAATTCATCTCTATAGTCAAAGCAAGCTTATTACACTCCTGCAAGTAATGCATGCTGGAAGTGGTTATACTTACAAATTGAACAGATATTGGTCTTGAAAATAACTGTGCTAAAAGATATCCAGTTCATGGAAAGACAAATCAAAATTTCTGGAATCCTATGGCACGCATTTTTCTATTTAATTTTTTTTCAGATTGGGCAGATATTCAAAAATTAAACCTAATAGGAATGTTAACTTTCTAACCCTACATTGTACAGCACTGCTGTGAAGAAACAGAGATGCTGCCAAGAGCTTCAGACTAAATTATTTTGGATCCTAACTCATCAGGATGCTTCTGTTCTGAAATGCTCCACGGAGCTGGCAGGACAACTCACACAACCAAATACAGTAAATCAATAAACTCATAGAGCTGGTTTTAAATGAACACTACTAACATTTCAGAAAATATATAGGGACATGATGAATTTAAAAAAAAATGTAGTGGAAAAAATAGACAAACAAAGCAATGCAATAAAAAATACTGAAAGAAAATCAAAACAACTCAGCTTAATTCTGGCAAAATATCAAAATGACAGGAATAAAATTTAAAAAGTCCTGACAACTGTGAAGAATGTGAATGCATAAAATATGAGGAAAAATGGGACACTGACAAAGGTTTATTTTAAAAACCATGAATGTTATCAACATTGTATAAACACATTTTATGAATATTTCTATACATGCTTATATTTGCTTTATAAATTAAAAGAAAAGCTAGCTGAGTTGTCATGGTTACTGCCCCGCAGATGTAGCACATGAACAGTGGTGTTAGCTTTTTCTTTTTACTTTTTTTTTATCATTACAACAGTCGAGATATAAGAGGAACACTATTTTTAATATTCTGTTTTCTGTCTGACAATATGCCTTGAGCTCTTGCTATCCTAAGAAATCAACAGCAGAGAGTTAACATTTTGATCTATTCATATTACTGCATTTATATACGTAACTCTCTTGTTTTTTCATTCTGAACACACATGGAAGAGGGGGAATATCGCCCTGTTCATATGATAATAAAAATACTGGGTTTAGTGGGATAGGAGTAATCCCTCTATAGTCTTTCCTATATATAAATATACATTTTTAAGGATATTTGCATTTCTACAAGTCTGTTATTAACAGTTTTCCCTTCCATTCAAAGTATAGGGTGCTTATCAATTTTTCCAAATTCAGCTCTAATCTGCTCTCTGGAGAGGGGAGGAGAATTCTCAGGCAACATCTCTCTCTTTGTCTCACAGACTAAATCTATAAAGAGATGTAAGGAATTTATAATGCAAGAACGGAAACTACTAATGGGCTATTTTATCATCAGGTAAAGGGAGGCTTCTTAATAGGATAAGCACTCTGATAGAAGAATTTAAAACACATTTCAAAAAGAGAACAAAATTATTGTCATTTGAGTTCCCCACTTGTTTTCTAATAATAAAAGTAATTCAGATTTTCAGAACCTACTTTTTCTTATAAGCGATAGTTGATCCCAGGTGAGGTAGTAAGCAATGCATTGGTGTGGTCTCGACACAGCCCTGGTGAATTTCTGACCTCATAGCCCAATTGAGTCCTTGCCTTCTAAGCACTGTTTGGCTTAGACTTGTTTTAACAAAATGACCACTACATCAGCTTTTATAGTAGTATCTGCATAAACAGAAAAAGGTGTCTTTCAGCACCACACTATCACTAGCAGTGCAAATTTAACTATTCTTACTGTCCTGGGGGCGGTCTCGTGGCATAATGGTTAGCACTCTGGACTCTGAATCCCAAGGGCCCCCGAGTTTGAGACTCAGTAGGGACCTTCCCCTGGGCAGTTAAATGCCTCCCTGCCATCCGATCCCGTCAGATCTCGGATGCTCAGCAGGGTCAGCCCCGGTTAGTACTGGGTGCTGTAGACAGTCCCGAGGATTTCACTGTCACTGTCTGAGCTCGCTTGGCCGTGGCAAATGGACCTTAGGACTTAAACGGTGGGGCCAGTTCTGCACATTATTCTTACTGTCCTAGATATTGTCATTGCTGAGATAAATACTTGTTAAGTGGTTATGAGACTTTAGTTTATACAAATTTAAACAAATTCCTGTTAGCCAGTTGTTTTAAAATCATACTTAACATGGATAAGGATAAATGCAAGTCTTTACTGATATATCCAGAACAGTGAATCCAGTTGCAATTTTGTAAAATGCATAGATGAGAAAAATATTATTTAGATAAACCTGGAGACTGTAAACTAAAGTTAATCTTTCATCTTTAATAATCTCTTTTGTGAGGAGGTGGTAGTCAAGGAAGGAGGATTCACAACTCCCATTCATCCTTCTCCAAGAAATCTGTTTTGTCTTAGAGTCAACCTTCCTGTGAACACCTGTCAGGAGCCCTACTCAGCTCTGTCATTCCTGAACCATCATATTCTCTTCTTAATGGTAATAAGAGGTTTTCAATTCCATATGTATTACTTTGATAGAGTGAAATTTCTCCCTTGCTATTTTTATTGGATTTTCTTTTTCTCTAGAAGGGAATGGCTTGGCATTATTCATCGAGAAATTCTGAACTTCACAGTAGGTATCAATCTGTACATTAAAAACGTAATATAAACTTACAGACATACGAATTACATGCAGTTTATTGGTTAGTACCAGACATCATGGCAATCAGCCACACTAAAGTGACTCATGCCCAGCCAATCCTTTCTGCATATTATGACAGCAAACAGTTGTATTTCTCCAGACAGAAGTGTTTTTCTGCATCTTGCAGACTATTTGCATCAAAAGCAGTCTCTACACTCCCACTACTTCAAGCATGCCTAACAGAAGACCCCAGGAATTAGATGCCAGCTGGCTGGACGCCATATTTAAGTTAAGCATATTTTAATTAAGCTATAGCAAGAAGATCTATTCCAGAGCCAATTGGCTGATGCAACTACAAAAACTCTGATTTTTAGCAAGTATTGTTGGGACCAGCAAATAAGTATTTACAACCTCCCATTAGCAGTCCCACTGACTCATGGTGGGAAACACTATGCTTGGCACAATCTGCCAAATCAGGTTATAAAACAGACTGTGCAGCTTGGATTCATGATGTATCAATACTGTATCTATTTCAAGCTGGTTTTTTGTAATTAAGGCTAAATTGTTGGAAATCATAAACATTTGAACAATTCCTTTTACACCATGAAAAACATTCTTTAGAACAGACATCTGAAATTCAAGCTTCCTTATTCTGTCTCTTTTCTTCCCTCCCACCAGTAAGTTTGAGTTGAAATATATTGAGAAAATATTTAACAGACTAAGTTACAATTTAATTTCCCAATGTGAACTATTCATTTAAGATTTAGTTATTTAAATATATTTTTTTTAGGCATCTCCAGTTCCACAGGTTCACTTATATTTTGTCTCCAAAAAAAAAAAAAAAAAAAAAAAAAAAAAAAAAAAAAAAAAAAAAAAAAAAAAGCCAAACTATGAAAAACATCCAAAACCAAAATAGTACTCCCACAAACCATTTCTTGATTTTTCATCATCCAAATATTTTAAGCACTCTCTAAAACAATAAAAACAATCAGTTATGATTTCATATAAGAAATAATTTCCCTTGTGTTGATCTTGAAATGCTGAGTCCTGTATTAGAAATAAAGAAGTCAAGTTATATATATTCAATTGAAATTAGTTACTTCTATGAAACAGTAAAATTTTCACTTTTGTCAGAAAAGAAATAAAAGTTCATGCATAAAGCTTTTGAGGAATGCAAATCAATTCATAAATCTAAAGTCCCCTCATACAACATGAAGTAAATTATTATACACAGTTCCTTTAAAAAGAGAATAGCCTCACTTCAAGACCCAATAGAGCAGTTGACAATAAATGTAATGTCCCTATTCCAAGAAGTGGAACATTTCACACAATTAGCTGCTGTACTCAACATTATTAGCTGTGACTCATAAGTGCTGCTACCCAAAATACTATGGTAAAGGGGAATAGAGCTGATTATTCTTCTCCTTTCAGTAATTTTAATATTTGAAATGTTCTGTGAAAGTGGAATTAAAAAGTAAAAAAAAAAAATCTAAATGTGTTTATGACATGATGTGGAAAAATGTAATAAAAAATTGGATATTAGTGTTTTGACAAATTTCAAAACATTCAATGTAAGATGAACATGAAAATATATTACACATTGAACAGCATAAATGAGTTTTTGCACCCTTCTACAGTTTGAGTAGTATTTGTAAATGATTTTGACTATGAAAAACTGTCTTTTCAGACAGAGAAAATAATTCCTCTGACTACAACATATATGAGGCACCCTACTGAGAAACTTTTAATGTATTCTTTATTCATCATCTTATATAGTGCAACAAAACTAATAACACCATCCGTTACTGCTTCTAGCATATCAAACTATTTTCTTTTTTTTTTCCCTAAGCATGCTTATTTGGGAAAAAACTATAAACTGATTTGTTGCTACATCATAGAAAGATATATATTTATTATTTTATTTGACCATATACACATCAGTGGAGTTCCAGATCCACCAGTCATCTTACCCACTGTTACTTTCCTCACTGGGCCAGCTAGGTAGGGCATTACCTTTACCTGTAATAGATGGAGAGAGGCATTGCCATGACAGATTCAGCTAAAATGTATTGTTCACAGGTGACAACTGGGTGGGGTTTTGCCACAAGAAGGTTCCTACGTTAGACACCTCAGTTAATTAACAAATTTAGGTACTATGAGAAAAATGTGTGGACCTATGTCGTTTTAGCTGGGGGGTTTTGTTTGTTTGGTTGGTTTTTATGCAGTTTATCCTAAAGTTCCAGTGTCAGTGTTCCACAGTTATCTATCTAAAATTAGGGAAGTCCTAAAACTATTGCCAAATATTTTCCTCCAGACCAATATCTTATTGTTTTTAGAAGTTTGTGTCCACAGGTATTAAAACCAAAGACAAAGGTTTCCCTGTCTTGTTTATCATCTACAAAAAAAAAAAAAAACAACAACAAAAACAAAAACAAAAACAAACAAACAAACAAAAAAAAACAACAACCAAAACACAACCAGATCAATACCCAGATAATCCTGTACTGTAGTACCGTTATTCTAGCAAGCATCAATTCTGTATTTGTTTTTATTCCTTTTTTCCCTGGTAAATTTCTGGCATATACACATACTAAATAAAATAACACTTGATATTTTTTAAAGATTGTAAAGCAGCATACTTTCAATAAGGAGGTAGATTTTTCTTATATGGTTTTAAATAATAAAAGAATTTAAACTTTAATTCCAGCTTAATGTGAAACTAGTATTTTTTTTTAAAGTGGTGAGCCTTCTCTAAATATCTGGGTGGCTGGCATGTAATAGCTTAAGACTTATCTTCTATCCATTTTAATTTTGTTCTGTTTATTGTCTACATTTCTACATTAAATTTAAAACGCTGAGTTGCTGAGGTTTTTCCTCCTCTCTAGAATATGATGAAAAGTTACAATTCAGGTGACAGTTGTTTCTTGCATCTATGTTAGGTATGGTGATGTGTTTTCTGAAAAATGTCCTGGTGCTTGTCCAACGAGGCAAACAAATGCAGTGATTTAAACTTTGCAGTACCCTCACCGGCTGCTCTGCCCTCTGTGCAAAGTCACAGTGGCTCAATTCAAGTGGTCAAGGGCAAACACCTGCCTGAGCTACAGCAGCTACATTTTGCCAACCAGGGCTCCCTTAGGAAGTTACCCTCACATGTGGCTACAGCAATGGCTAAACTAGGAACTGTCACATAACCTATTGCAGGGAGATTTTTCAGTTATTGTCTGTCAATGGAGCCTGATCTGATGTTGGTGTTTGAATAGAATATATGCTTTGCCTCAGTCTAAATGTCTAAACAGCAGCCTGTGGAGCAAAAGGTCTGAATTTTCTCTCAAATCGAGAGAGCTACTGTGTTGAGCTCTGCAGATACCAATTTTCTTTTCACTCCATTCTTTAGAGGAAATTAAGTGTTGATTTATTATCCACAGTGATTATTTTATTTTTCCTGCTGATTAAACAGGGCTGTTAAATTGTTTTGAATGAAGCTGATGAAAGCACACTATGGATATGCTTATCATGACACTGAAGGGATAAAGAGTCTCTGTCCCTCTGAAAGGACTGTATTATAGTAACAGTAATGAAGTAGAACCTATATGATTTTGCATTTTTGCAGTAAACACTCCCCAAGTTATTTTATAATGCAGCTTACATCTGATGTAAGAGGAAACTTGTACCACTAATCTGGAATAACATATAAGAAAAGAAATTTTCAGAATTGTGCATATGTATCAACAGCAAGGTGAATCTGAGTCAGCAGTGCCCTGGCAGCCAGGAGGGCCAAGCATGTCCTGGGGGGCATCAGGCAAAGCATTGCCAGGCTGTTGAGGGAGGGGATTGTCCTGCTCTGCTCTGCACTGGGGTGGCCTCACCTTGAATATTGTGTGCAGTTTTGGGAACTGCAATACAAGAAAAACATTAACCTATTAGAGAGCATCCAGAGGCAGCCACAAGGATAGTGAAGGGTCTGAAGGGGAAGCATTATGTAGAGTGGTTGAGGTCACTTCATATGTTAAACCTGGAGGACACTGAGAGGAGACCTCATTGCAGTCTATAACTTCCTCAAGTAGCCATCTCTTCACTCTCATGACCTTGACAGGACATGAGGAAATAGCAGAAAGCTGAGTCAGGGCAGGTTTAGGTTCGATATCAGGAAAAGGTTTTTCACCCAGAGGGTGGCTGAGCACTGGAACAGGCTTCCCAGGGAAGTGGTCACAGGACCAAGCCTGACAGAGTTCAAGAAAGGTTTGGATAATACTTTTAGGCACACGGTGTGACTCTTGGCATGTCCTGTGCAGGGCCAGGAGTTGGACTTCATGATCCTGATGGATCCCTTCCAACTCAGCATTTTCTGTGATTCTATGATATGCTACACTGTAGTACATTGATTAGATGTTCCTGGTAACAACTGCTTAACGTTTTGCAGTCTTCAGCATTGACAGGTGCAGCTCTTCTACATAGAGATTGACCAAGATTTTTTAGAGTGCTGACATAATCATGAATGTAGATCTGGGGCACTAACCTCTGAGCTTATTGTATGACAAATAATTTAGATAGAAACTGCAAACATTTAAAACTGGGATGCAGTCAGAACTCAGAACACACAAAGAAAATGTCATTTAACTTGAAGTTTTCTTTAGAATGGTGTTTAAATCCAGTTTCTCTGGTTTCAATGAACAGATGTTTCTATCTGTATTACTCTAGACTTTGACCCCTGATAAACTGAACCTTTGCCTGTGCTCAGATTTGCTGCCATAATTGGCAATAAAAATAAATTTGAATTCAGGTATTATTTGAAGAGGCTATGTGATCTGTAGCCCTTACTTACTAGATCCCCAAGACAAAGACAATTTTTGATAATATACAACATAAATACATCATTGACTTTTTGGCAAGTAAAAGAGAATTTTAAAAAAGTAAAATATATACTATCTACAGTCACACTCTCTCCAGTACTATCTATTCCATCACTCCACTTGTCAACAGAGGGAGCCTTCCACAGGAAGATGAGCCACAGTAACAATCCTTACTTAGAACTAATTCCAAAATTCAGGAATCCTAACTGGAAATATGACTGACTGCCCTATTCAGGGCAATCTGAGAGCCACAGTTCCACTGCCATGGGAATCATGACATTTTGACTATGTATCTTCTGGCTTGAATGGTTGCAAAGATCCAAAGAACCCCACCAAAGTTGTTACCATTGTTATTCTCACAGAAAAAAATATCCAAAGGCACATGGCCCATTCATGTTCACTAAACAAACCATACTGATCTGCCTATTGTCTATAAATATGTTGGCTGAGCAGTAAGAGTGAAAACTGTTCTTACCTCAGTAAATCATACATCATGGGGTAAAAAGAAAGTCTGCATTGCCATATCTTCCTCATGTCTGCCATCCTGTGGTATTAAGCGAAAATTGTTGAAGGTTCTCAAGCACTTTGCTGTGGCTCCAACTGCACTCCTTCATGTAAGGGCAGCAGTTTACACAGGGTGCAACTTGCAGTACACCAGCTGCACGTGAACCTCACTGGTGGCTCCCTGTGTGGACTGTCCTACCCAAACGATCTCTCCAAACCCAAAGAACGACTGAAAAATATGAACAATAAAGAAAAAAGCAAACAAACAAAACACCTCCTTAGAACAAGTAAACTTTTGCTTTCTTAAGCATCCTAATGTGTCTTAGAGGATATGGAGGCTAGAAGTGGAATCTGTTTTTTTCTAAACTGTGCCTTACGTTTCATTACCTTTGAATGTCGTTGTGCAGATAAACAGCATGTTTCAGAGTGTTGTTTTCCGGCACAAGAAAACATACTGATTTGCAGTCTTGGAAATTAGTTCTGGTGAGAATTCTGAAGGAGTTTGAGACTGAGAGATGAGCCTCATTTGAAAAGGACATCAGAACTATAGAAGCTGCAGTAATTTTTTTAAGGAAAGCTGATGTAGCAAACATTGAATCTCTTTAGCATATAGAAATTACAGTCAATGAAATCTATAGGTAAAAATCTTTCAGTGTGATCAGCATTGCTGTGCCGATATCCAAACCACATGAATCAATTTAAACTACAAAGCTTTCTCAATAAGAATTAACCAAAATATACCTGTATAATTTACCATGACTGTTTTGCTAAATGTTCCAGGAACTTGCTGAAGCCATGAAACTAAGCAGAAAAGCAATACTTTCTTTGTATCTCAGGATTTACAATGTCTGTTTTAAAAGCAGACCTTTTGATTTGATGTACAAATAGTAAATGCACTCTGGGGATAGTTTCCAATGGATTTCTCAATCTTATCCATCTACTTGAAACATTTAAAGGCAAATCACTTGACAAACATTTCCTCTCAAATACTACAAGGACAACATTTAAAAAAGGCATTGCATCTTTTTATAGTCACAGAAGAAATTTAAGCATGCAGTCAACCCTTAAGAAAGCTATCTGAAAAGTCCTACCATTTAAAACCAAGTAAAACAAATCACAAGTCTTGCGTGAAGAGTCAAGACGCCACACAATTAATAACTGTCAGATACCAAGTTATAGTAAGCACTCCCAAAAGAATTCCAGTAGTGGGATGCAACCACTTCAACTTCTGGTCAAAGGTGACAATTGTCCTGCTCTGCTCTGCATTGTGTGGCCTCACCTTGAGTACTATGTTCAGTTTTGGGCACCACAATATAGGAAAGACATTATGCCATTAAAGAGCATCCAGAGGAGGCCAAGAGGAAGGGTCTGGAGGGGAAGTCTTATGAGGAGTGGCTGAGGTCACTTGGTTTCTTCAACCTGGAGAAGAGAAGACTGAGGGGAGACCTCACTGAGGTCTCCAACATCCCCACAAAGGGAAGCAGAGGGGCAGGTACCAATCAGTCTCATGACCATGAGAGGACATGAGGAAACAGCATGAAGCTGAGTCAGGGGAGGTTTAAATTGGACATCAGGAAGACATTTTTCACGCAGAGGGTGATGGGGCATTGGAACAGGCTCCCAAGGGAAGTGGTAACAGCATAAGCATGTTCAAAAAAGATTTCAATAACACTCTCAGGCACAGTATGACTCTTGGAATGTCATGCACAGGGCCAGGAGTTGGACTTGATGATCCTGATGGATCCCTTCCAACTCAGCAGATTCTGTGACTCCATGATTCTGTGATTTAGTGTACACTGAAAGAGTTAGAGTAGACTGTACAAAAACTTTTAATAATTCTTCAGAAGTCATTGAATGGAAAGCTCTGACATGGGTAATGGTCCTAATACAAAAGAATGGGAAATTCTACTCAAGTGAACTGAAAATAAAAGTATACACATTGAAAAAAAACCACCCAAAACCCTGTGTTCCAGATACTTTTCATTCTCATCTGTTTACTCAGCTTCAGAAAATTATTTTTCCTTCCTAACCTAAATTCCATAAAATACAATCCCTAGACTATGCCATAAGTAATGTGTTATTTAGAGCGGCTAAACTATGAAAGATATTCTTGTACTAACAGGCAAAATTTCTGCCTTTCAGATGAAGAACCTTGAGATGCTGCTTGTAGAAAGGAGACTCTACTTCAGCTATTCTGATTCTTCATTTATCCACAGGTACAATTGAATCTACAAGATATTTTGTTAAGTACACAGATTTTTCTACTTTGCTATACACTGAACAGATATGTGAATTTGTATTCCTGTTTAACCAAAACACTAGTATGTCTTTTCATAACTTAATATTATGCAGTGTTTAAAGGCATAGGAGATGCATGTAGGAGAAGTAAGAAAAGCAAAGTACCTTGAAAAATTAATGCATATATTGGGAATCCAGAGAGCTCTCTCCCAAGAAATGATGTGGGTTTTATCACAGCTGAAGAAATCATTCTTAAAATACATTAAAAAATTCCAGGGACCAAATAGTCATAGTAGCATGAGGGACAAGGCAAAAACTACTGGTGAGTTTTGTGGGCATGGAAAGACTTGAAAATTGCCATGTTAGAATGCAACAAATACAGCTGTTTTAAGGGGTGCTATGTTCAGCTCACATTCCATTCGTATGTGTTATGATTAAAAAAAAAAAAAAAAAGAAAAAAAAAAAGGAAATTAGGAAAACTCATGGTGTTTCAAGGAAAACTGGATAGCAAAAAGCATGCTTGACTGGGATGACTGACTCCTCTCTCCTTCTGCCAGTAATCTTAATGCCAAAGAATAATAAAGGATGACATCTAAGTGTGACAGTTAGTCACTCTAAGGTATTCAGTTAAAGAAAATAGAAGAAAAAGAAGTATTAAGATATTTAAGTAATGGTTATGCAGGAACTGTGAAGCAGAGTGCATCTTTGAAATCAGGATATAAATATCAAAACAAACGCATAAGTATTTCAAGCCAAGAAAAGAATTTGTAAGAAAAAAGTATTCTCATACATACCTTTCATGTTTAAGATTTTCTTTTCTTTGTTGATCAACTTCTTTCTCTTCTTCTTCATTTCCTCTATGAACTTCTCTGTTTATTGACTGAGAATTGAATATTTTTTAAATTTAGTCCAAAGCATCTTTCAGGTCTCCAGATATTTAGCCATTGCTTGGAAATGTGTATAGAGGCTTTCCACTAGCATCACTAATAAGTATTTTGTTGGTTGATTATACCAAGAAAAAAACAATTAGGAACACGTATTGTACAAATATTAATGACATTCAGAGACCACACTATGACAAAACTGCATAGATGCACAAATGATATAGTCATCATTTTATTTTAAAAAAAAAAAAAATTACCCGTTATTTTGTGAAATCTAAGAGAGGAAGTATTAATTTAATGAAAATAAAATGAAGTTGCAGTAGTTACATTCACAGCTAGACACTTAAAGGATTGATTTACTTTATTTTGTTTTTGAGTAAAGGAATATACCCCTTATCCTTAGCAAATAGGAATTAAACTTGATTTTTTTGCTATTAATGTTACTAGGAAAATACAAGGACAGAATTGTGTAAAATATTATAGACATGTGTAAGTCATAAAGATGCTTTCCCTATACAAATGTATTCAGTTGTGCTTTCACATTAAGAAAATTGACATCTTAAATACTGTATAGTTTTCGTGTTATACACTACTTACTTTGCAGAAAAGGAAAAAAGTTTACTTATCAATGTAGAAATAAATAATCACATGAATAAAAACCTTCTTTTGAACTCACCTCTGTATAACTTTAATTAAATACTAAGGACATTACAGTCAGACACTCAAAGGAATTTAGGTGCCTAAAAGTAGGTATTTCAAGAGATCTTAAGAAAGTTAGGAACTTAACTTCTTCCACCTTTGAGCTTCTAAATGCCTCTGACAGTTCTTTTTTTGCTGGAGAGAGCCCAGCACAGAGCCCCTAAGAAAATTAAGAGACTGGAGAACCTCACATATGAGGAAAAGCTGAGACTGTTCCGCCTGGAGAAGTGAAGGTTCAGGAGAAACTTGATGTGCATAAACACCTGCAAGGAGGGTACAAAGACGGTGGGGCCAGGCTCTTTCCAATGGTGCCCAGGGGCAGAATGAGGAGCAGCTGAGGGCACTTGGTCTGTTCAGGCTGGGGAAGACTGAGGGGAGACCTCATTGCAGTTACAACTTCCTTGTGAGAGGAAGAGGAGAGACAGTGAGCTATATCTTCCCCCTGGCCATGAAGAATATATCATCAGTCCTTGAACACAGCCAATATCCAAACAAGCTATACAAAGAAAAATAGATCAATAGAAAAATAATAGTAAGATCAGTTAAATATAGTAATTTCTAAAGTAACTTGAGATGTTATGGTACTTTCTAAAACCACACAAGTGAAAGAAATTACTAAGAGAAGAATGTAAATTAAGTCTCTCCTGTAGGCAATAAGTGGTGTTTTTAATTTCTGCAGATCTCTGTGCAGGTGACTGTAATTAAATCACCAATACAACAAGAGGAAGATAGTGTTGTGTCCATCGCAAGGCCAAATAGCTCATTAATGTAACAACTCTTCTAGCTCCACAGATTTTGGCTGTGGCCAAAAGATGCTTTGAGCAGAATACAAGAACAGGGTAAGCATGGGTAGAATTTCCTTAATATTTATGCTTTTTGACTCCAGAAAATGGAGGTCCTATAGGAAGACTTTTATTAATAATTTTTGATTAAAATATTAAAAACAACCTTACAAGGATTGTACCTACACTGCTTGTCTAGTCTCTTTTTGAAATTATACAAAAAGAAATCTGAAGTATAATGTCTTGTGGCGGAAGGTTTCACTGTTTAATTATATATTCTGTTTAAAAATATCAGCTTTTTTTATATTTGCTTTATGGTTTTGTTCCTTTTCTTTGCTTACTACTTAAACAGCTACTTAACTTTAAGCACTCAGAAAATCCTTTCATGAGAATGTAAATTAATTATATGCTTGAATATAATGCTGAATTATGGTTGGAGTGTATAAAAATATTTTCACTGTGCAGATTAAAAAGAATTACAATAGTTACAGAAGTTCCTGAGAATGGAAAAGTGCTGCCTGGTTTTAATCTTGGTCAAATTGTTCTGTGGGAGATTAGATCACATTTTCTGCTTTGCAGTTTATCTTTTTGTATCGCTGAACAGGACAATTATCAATCATGCCATCATTTAGAATAATTTTATTTCAGAAATTTAAGTTTGATGATATGAAACTGAAATGTAGAATCTGTAGGCAGGATGTGCTGTTTTTCAGAAGTTTCAGTTTTCCAAGTGGGTGTAACATAATTTCCCATCACACAGGACTGAACACTACTGGGCTACTCACTGTTTCACAGAAGTAGTGCCCCTGCTTGTCTCATGTAGCATTCTGGGTGAGCTGAAAAAGAGAGAACAAAAAGCCAGTTGTAACACAGGATTTCCTCTGGTAGACTTGTTCCTGAGAGAAGCTCACATCTAAGGCAGGGATCAGAAAAAGACCCCGTCGTCAGTACCTGAACCTCATTAACTTCAAATCACTTGAATCCAGGACCATCCTCACAAGCTGAAGGCAAAGGCTTTCTGACTCATACCCACTGTCTTCAGATCACAGGACCATGCACACACGGTACAATGGGCTGAAAGGTGTACTAGTGGCTTCAGTTCACTGGATACTTGTCCTTTACTCCGAAAAACAAATCCTCTGTTTCAACTGCTTTTTCAATTTTTTTTTTCTGAGAACCCTGACAGGAATTAATGGTTTTTTATTTACATTACTTTGCATTTCAATTCTTTGCTTTATACGCAACTAACCACCTACTGTCATTAGTCATTGAAACAATCACACAACAGTACTCAGAAAACACAATAAAATCCAAGTTAATGTATTTATTACTTTTTTTGTTTATGATATTCTGTAAACTTGGACTTTAGCCATAGAAATATTTTGAATCACAGCTTTCTACTTACTGCCAAACTCCTCTTGGTCCACTGCTGTTGCAGTAATGTATTGCTAAAGACATGTATTTCTGAAGGAGTTTTAATTTTGTCTCCCTACAATTCACTTGTATGGGTGGACATCTGAGTTTCAGTTAACAAGTAGTCTTTCATTTTCATATTTCTAAAGATATTTGGGATTTAATTGCGTTTCTTCTTATTGCTCATCTGTGTCCTTTTTGTTTGTTTGTTTGTTTTGCCTTTTTTTTCCTGAAAGAATAGAGGAACAAGAGGAAGAAACATGATGGAGAGCCAGGGAGAATTAAATAATAAAGTGATGTATTAACAATTATCTGAGTAGACACCAGAGACCATTGAAGCTTATTGCACAGGTATGGTCAACTGAGGTAGAGCTTGGAAAAAGAATCTCAAAAAGAAGCTTAACAAGATGCAAACCACAGAGAAAGAGCAGTATTTAAGAGAAGAGAGAACAGCTGGTTTGAGTGGGAAAAGTGGAAGTAAAAGCTACTGAGAAAAATGCGAAGGACTAATAATGAGCCATTATGGTTCTAAATCGTGCAAATTACTGTTCAAAGAAATTTATCAGCTACTCAAGAAAATTGGATGCACCATCTAATCAATTGCTGAGTGTTTGATGAATCCAAGGTCCATATTTTAAAAAGTTACTGAAGGAAAGCTGAGAGGGATAAGAAGGATGTATGCAATATTTTTTATTATTTTCTATTTGAGGCATTGTGTAGTACTTCACCATTTGTGCATATGGCAACAGGTTTGGGGAACAAAGAAAGACAATGCCTGTTGATGCTAGAGAAGTCTACTGTGTGACTATAACAGTGGTGATAAAATTAATAGGAAATTCAAACTGGTAGAACAGAATGACTGATCTGCTAGAATTCACTATGCCACAGCAAGGGAAAAAAGCAGGTTTTGCTCTAAGCAGAACCGAGCAAAATTTCATCTCTGTTTTAGTAAATATTTATTCTTGCAGCTTTCAGCATATCCAGTACCAGCACTTTCAGAAAAGACTTAAAAAGATAGAAACTGCTATTTTTCCTCTTCAACTGTACTCTGAACTACTATTTCTCCCATTTTTTCCATTCTGCAGCGCTGTGCTTGACCATGTATGACACTTTCATATCACAATCAACAATAAAATGACAGGCAGAGGTTGAATACACTAGAAAAAGCACAACCAAAACCAAGGTATGTCCTTTTGTCTAACTGATATGTTAATGAACAATAAGATTTAAGGTTTAGCTGGTACGATCAATATAAAGCAGGAGCTAGAACACTCCTTTAATCAGGCTTCTATTTTAACGACTGTTTGTATTCAGCATTGCTCTAAAGATGAAACTTTTGGTGCTGTGGCTTTGGACATTGCTTTTGCTTTTCTGATTTAATGGCTTTTAAGGAGTTTTGTTATTACACTAAGAGCTGAGGCATGGAGAATTCATACAGAAACAGCCTTTTGTGGTTCAGTTCTTATTTCTCCTGATGAGGATATGATTGCACTTGTGGGGACCTGGATTTCTAGAGAGGAGGAGAACATTACAGTGGGGAGAGGGATCTGTGCCAAAGGCGATATTGCTCACTCCATACTACACTTGTAACTATGAAAGCCAAATAACTGTTCAAATCTCGCCTTTTGTTGTTAAGCACTGCAGCAAATCACTTGTTTTTCTTGTCCTGAGGCTCCAACTGCTTTCATGGTTATTTCATTGCTCTGTTTCTACCCTGCTGCATGTTTTCTACAGATGGGTACTTTTCTTGACTGTACTGTCAGTGGATAATGGCCCTTGGCACTTCAACTTTAGTGCCATTACATTTAATAGGAAAATACTTCAAGCAGCTGCAACTTGGCTACTGTATTTTCTTAGGGCCAAATGGCTTCCTGATGCACAAAAATTATGAAAAAGAAGAAATGCACTCAGGATCTGCCTAGATTACCATGTCAATAAAAAAGTACGTGCATATAAAACCATACAAGAAAAAAACATTTCTGTGTCCTGAGAAATGTATTTAACAGCTATAACTACTGCAATCATGATTTATGAAGAATAGTCTGCAGGCTTCTGCATTACCTTTTGAAAAAGATTCCAGGATCATTCTGACTTGAGAGACTAATCCCAAACTTAAATCTATTTTGCACCAGGAGGTACTGGTCTGCTAGGATCCCAGTAAGAAAGGAACTCAGACTCTGTAAGGTATAATTTAAAATGCAGTTCATTAGAGCTAGAACCACTTAGTCATAATAGCGTGGATAATCTTACATCCCTTTGGAATTTCAGGTGGTTTTGCTTCCCATGGGCCTCTAACCCACATACTGCACACTGGTCAGACTCCATTCACAGAAGATTCTCCCATTTCAGCCACTGTAATTTGTTCTTAGAGGAGAATGCATTTACAGCATGGTGCAGTATAATACAAGCACAGCACAAGCTTGGGCACACTCATGTCAGTTTCTATGTGAATAATTAACTCCCTGGTGTACAGTGGTCTCCTAGTCAGGATTTTCATACAGATGCATACATTTATGCTACAGCCTATAGATAATATATAATTATATAATAAATACGTAATTGAAGTTGAGGTACCATGTGATAGATTACATGCATGTTGTCACCTTGGTTATTGAAATAATTTCTCTATGCAACAAGGAAGACACAGTCTTCTTTATGAAATATATTCTAAGTCTCAGCCTCGGTCCTCAAAAGGATGGAGGCGCTAAGTATCAGAATTGATCCCAGAAAGTCATCTAGAAGAGACTGTAAGGACTGTAAATTCATATCCATTTCATGGGATGAAATATAACAAACATAAAACATAACATAAGGAAAATGGGTTAACATAAAATATAAGCAACCTTGAAAGTGTGACAGTTTGTGGTGAAAACATAAATCCATCTGTGTTCTCCCAGGAAGCTAGTCCTCTTAGAAAACTATAAGTCTGACAATACTTTGAATAAGATGGATGCACTTAATACATTTTGCCTGATGCTTTATATGCCTCTATTTAAATGAGGACCTGTTGCCTTTGTATAGAGCTAAGTCACAGACTCCCATATACAATCTCTCTGTGACTTCCCTAGTCACAGGTGGGGACTGCAGAATTTAGACCTGACCAGACTTCAGGACAAACAGGGTAAACTGTGCTCTTCAGTTCAGGTTAAGAATTTGGAATCCAACAACTGTCTGTGTTCATCACAGAATATATAGGTCATGTAGTCTCATATTTTAAGGAATGCGGTCAAGAAATGCTAATGAAATTAACATCATAACCACAAACAGCTTACTCAGTGCATCTTGACAATTCCACTCATCATAAAAAACCCCCCAAACCTGAATACAGCTGCATTTTCTCCAACTATGCAAACTAAACATCTGTAACAATAAAGTTTCTTGTATCTGCTTCATATAGTGGTCTACAAATAGTGTCTTAATTTTGAATATTTAATAAAATTTAATATTATGAAACTATACAGACAGACTCTGCTTCCTCATTTTATAAAAAGTGCTTCTTTGGGATATCTAACAACTTGTGGTGGGTTGACCTTGACTGGCCACCAGATACACACCAAGTCTCTCTACCAGTTCTTCTCCATCACCAAGGAGCAGAAAATACAACAAAACACTCGTGGGTCAAGATTAAGACAGGGGGATTATGTACGTGGGTTAAACAAACTTGATTTGGGGAAAATAATTCAATTTATTGCTGATAAATAGCAGAGTAGAATAGTGAAAGATAAGAACAAAACTGGAAAAAAACCCCAACCTACTCCCTACCCTTCTCTTCCTCCTAGGGTCAGTTCACTCCTGCCTCTTCTACCTTCTCCTCCCCAAGCAGCACAAGGAGGCAGGAAATGGGGGTTTCAGTCAGTTCATAACACTCTGCCACTTGTTTCTCTTCATACTGCTCCAGCTACTCCTGTCCTTTGCAAGGCATTTCTTCAATAAATGCTCTAACATGGGTCCTTTCCACAGGTTCAGTCCTTCAGGCACAGCTTGCTCCAGCGTGGGTTCTGTGGGTCACTGGTCCTGCCAGAAAACCTTGTCCAGCATGGGCTTCTCTCCATAGGCTGCAGGTCGTGCCAGTGCTGGCTTCCTAGGGGCTTCAGATTCCTTTAAGGTACATCCATTTGCTGCAGCCTGGGGTTCTCCACAACCTGCAGGTGGATATCTGCTCCACTATCTGCAGGGGTCAACCAGAGTCCCCATACTCTTCACCATGGGCTGCAGGAAAATCTTTACTCAAGTGCCTGTAGCATCTTGACCCTCTTCTTCACCAGTCTTCATGTCAGTAGGCCTATTTCAATCATATTCCCATTCCTCTCTCACAGCTGCTCTTTTTTACTCCTTGTTAAATATGATAAAACAAAGGTGCCACCACTGCCACCGGTTGACTCAGCTTTGGCTAGTGGTGGATCCATCTTGGAGCTGGCTGGAACTGACTGTCCAACATGGGGGAAGCTTCTGGTGTTCTCTCAATGAAGTCATCCCTGCCAGCACTCCTGTGTGATGGGTTTGATAAACCCCAAAAATACCTCAGATTAAAGCCTTAGTATAAGTCTTCAGCAAGCCTCAGTTTTGAGCTATAGAGCTCTCCATAGACTCAGAGGGACAGGTATCACCTGACTTAAGGAACCAACTAGGTACTTCATATCATATGATGTCAGGTTAAGTATAAATCCAGGGAGGAGTTGCTTCCAGGTCTCTTCTGCCTGTGGTGGTGATAGAGAAGAGCACACACTGTCGTTTCTTCTGGGAGTGATAGGCCCCGCTGCTCCTTGCTGAGAAATTCACAGCAGTTTTGGTCTTTGGGAAGTAAAATATTTTTGTTTTATTTAGGGTTGTTCTTTCCCTCTCTTTGCTGGGTGTTCTTCCCGGGAAACAGCCTTTGAGGTGTTGTTCTGGGTGGTAGAACCTCTGTGTTGTAGGGAGGAAAGTTTCAGGTAAAGTTATTGTTGGTTTTTCTTTTATATTTGCACATATATATGTTGTAAATTTGTGTAAATATATGTATATATACCAGTTTAAATTTTAAGTGGTTTTTTCCCTTCACTCCTTTGTTGAAACTCTGCATGGCTCTGAGAGGCTTGGCATTTTGCCAAGGTCAAACCAAAACAATAACCTTGCCATATAAACCCAGTACACAGTTCTTTAAAATATTTCTAATAAAAATGGATAGGGCTTTCTAAGGTTATCTATCTTTCTATCTATCTATCTATCTATTCATCTATCACCTGGTGTTCCCTTCTATCATATGTAGTTCCATTTTTTATTTAAAACATGTAGTCTCTTTCCTCTCTTAGATAGACTAAACTTGTGTCTTTGTAAGATAAACTTATGGTTCCCACATAAAAAGAGTTTCATGGAAATCTCACTAAGAAAAAAAAAGTTAAGTATAAAACACAGAAGGACCAGATGTTTGAAATATCAATGCAAAGAAACTAATATAGTCTATTTGCATGTTTGAAGACTCTGGTCATAACAGCCAAAATTATTCTGAGCTTTCAGTTGTCTTAGTTAAAACAAGAATTGCAAATTGCTGAAGTATACAAAAATCACTGAAAATTCTGGCCTTTACTCCTACTTTCCTTCATATCCTTTATAGTCTGTGTAATTAGCACTTTACGCTGATGATGAATTCAGGGTAGGGACTCAGCCTGTCAGTAATTTATATGAAATTATATTTCTTTAAAAATTATGAGCTCTTTTACCCAATCTAGAATCTTCCTTCCACAAAAGTTAAGAAAAGTATATAATAGAAGTAGAGTAACACCTTGGCCTCAAAATCAGGAATGAAAATAGGAGGAGACTGTGAGACAAATCTGTATAATCCACGTACAGAAATAATGAAACTGGGGAAAGGAAGGGAAGTAACAAACCAGCAGAACTATTTATTACCTGCATATGCACCATACTATGGCCAAAGCTAAAAGAGACCTTGTTTCCCTTGTTGTACTTTGCAAGAGCTTCTTATACAATTGCTAGATGTGGGCTGATCTTTGGAAGGGGCTGAAGTCAATGGTTTGGGGTAAAGCAAAAAGGAATTGATAAAGGTGTCCTGCTTTCCTCCTGATAGAGCTCTATTTCCATTGCTCTGCATTTCCCTTCCAGTATTTTTTACATCAGAAGGAAGGATCCGGGTTAACATTATGTATCTAGCAGAGCATGCAATGACAGGATTTTATGAGGATTTTATAAAAAATGTAAGAGTATCTTCCTGGTCGTGTTAAGTAGCTCTCTGTTTGAATAAGGCTGATGTGATAGCCCTTGCATGCTAAGCAGACTTGAGGAGTGTGAATGATAACAATAAGAAGCATCCAAATTTTACTGAAGAAAGAAATTTTCTGACTTGATGAGAAATGGCCTGTTACAGGCCTATTCTATTCTATCCTAGTAGCACTGGAGTGCATTTTCAAGCTATTCTATTAGGTCCATTGAACAGATACCTACTTTGGATATTAAGTCATTAAACCCTGTTTCTGAACATGATTTTCCCTTTTTCCTTAAATGTGTTTACAGGAAATTAACATTATTGAATTACAATGTCTTGAATAATATAACTATGAATTCCAATACATGATTCTTTAACTTAAAATAAAATAAAATAAAAAAAAAAGGATTTGAAATGATTGTGGATTTTTTTTTCATTCCACTGGAGATCCTTATTACATTTCCAGCAAAATAAATGAGCCATATAGTCCTCTGTTGTTCCTTTCTCATCTGAAAATCGGATTGAGTATTATAGAGCTGTTGCAAATCGTATATTGTATGTAAGCATTAACTCAACCAGTTATTGATTTCGGTGGTAAGGAAAATCTGTTAAATTCTATTTGGAGTACCCAAAAGATTCAAACAAAGTGGATATGTTTTGCATTGCCATATTAGACATTATCTATTTACACACATTTCCATAATGAGATAACACATATATTTATACTGGAGCAGATTTAAGAAAATTTAAGAAAAGCTAGTATGATATTCTGAGACAATATAACCCTGCATGAAATTTTAGAATTGGTAATTTTGATACATGGGGCCATAAAAAGACACACTTGTCCCCTTCACCTTCTCATCCATTAGCATTATTCATGTGTCACTGGCTTCTCCTCACTTAAAAAGTCTTTCTTGCTGGCAGAAATCAAGTGACAGCCAGCAAAGCTGTAGTGTACTCGTCTCTACTTGACATCTTCTGAGAGAGATCCCCTAGTGAACTCTATCCCACTGTTGCTTCATCCCTGTCAACACAATTTTAAAAGTATGAAAAAATACAACATTAAGCAACATCTAAACAGGTAGCTATTTTGTGACTGTAATACACTGAACTATCAAAGCAGGCTTTTGTTTATAAACAGGTTATCTGATTTTAAAACAATGTAATTCTATTTGTTTTAAAGCATTTTCCACAATTAATGCCCATTTCTTCTTAGAAAGACTTTTGCCCAAAGGCATTGCTACAGACAGGATTTTCTGACTTGTTAACAAAACTTATATTTGTGCCCCATTCCATTTCAGCAGGGTATATTAGAAAAACACTGAGCTGGTTAAAGTGAATAAGACAGTGTGGAAAGCAAGTTGTTTGTATCTATAGTTTTGTTCACATGTGTATAGTTTTGTCTTGCAACTTGCTAATGGAAATAAAATTTATACAAAATCTCTTTTTCAAATTGATCAAAACAAGGCCATGGAAGAAGAACTCTTCTATCTTCTGACTTATTATCTACATTCCTATGACTAGTAGAAACATTAAATTAGAGTAGATTATATATTAGAAAGCAGAGAGAGGAGGTGAAAAGGAAAACTTACGGAAAATTGTCCCAGAGCTCCCTTTTCCAAAGGATGAATCATTGTCACATTAAGTGTATAACAATTCAGTAACAAAACTGCCACCAGCTTGCATAAGACCAAAATTTTCAATCTATGAACACAAATACACGCACTCTGAAAAACACACATACAACAAGGGCAAAGTGTGGGAAGCAAAAATTCCCCTAGTTCTTTAATCTATGAAAGCCATGGAGATAATACTGCAGACTTGTGGATTTCAAATTATGTTGTACTTGTCCATTTCTAAAAATTCAAATTGCTTTCTAGGGAAGGTCCTATCATTATGCCAAAGGTGTTTGTGTAGCACTTAGAAATTGTTGCAATCTCACCAAAAGTTACAGACACAGGTTCTTAGTGCTCTAACTTCATTTTGAGACACATTCAATCCCACATGCTTCATTTTCACAAAATCCAAGCTGTTCTTGTGAAAAATCTGACAGACTTTCAAGATCATCCTCTCAAAAGAAAACAAAACAAAAAAAAAAAATCCACTCCACAAAAAAAACCCAAACCAAACCAAACCAAAAATAACTGTCATATTTCTGCTCCAAAACTATGCAAAATGTCTTCAGTTTTATGTACAAAGTGCAGCACTCAACTTCACAATCCTCCTGTGGAAGTGGTACAGAATATGTAATCATATGTAGCTTTTTAAAAGGAGGTTGTAGTGAGCTGGGTGTCAGTCTCTTCTCCTGAGTAACAAGGGACAGGATGAAAAGAAATGGCTTCAAGTTGCACCAGGGAAGGTTTAGGCTGGGTATTAGGGAAAATTTCTTCACTGAAAGGTTTATAAAGCATTAGAACAGTTTGCCCAGGGAAGTGATGGAGTCACCATCACTGTAAGTATTCAAAAAACATGTGGATATGGTATTTGAGAAAGGACTTGATGGTGAACATGGTGGTGCTGCTGGGTTGACAGTTGGGTTTTAGTCTTAAAGGTATTTCCCAACCTTAAAAATTCTATGATTTTATACTATGTGTCTACACTTACACTAGCCTTTCGAGTTTCACTTATACTGTGTGTCAAATAATAAACTATGTGTGTGAGTGTGATGGGTTTGATAAACTCAAAAAAACTCAGATTAAGGCCTTAGTATCGTTAGGTCTAAAGCCAAATTGGCCATGGGGGCTTTCCGTAGTTTCAGAGGAACAGGTATCGCCTGACTTAAGCAACCAACAAGGGATTTCATATCATCTGATGTCGACTATAAATTCAGGGCAGGAGGTGATCCTCTCTCTCTCACCTCGTGGCAGTGCTGTGAGACGGGCATGCTGTTGCAGCTCTAAGCGATAGGCCTCACTGCTCCTCTGCCGAGATATCCATATCACTCGCGGTCTTTGGGAAGTAAATACTTCTTTTTGTTTGGGGTTGCTCTTTCCCTCTCCTTGTTGGGGTGTTTTCCTGTGTGTCTGGGTGGTAGAATCTGTGTGTTGTTGGGGGGGAGGTGCAGCTTGGGATAAAGTTATTGTTGGTTTTTCTTTTATATTTGTACATATATGTGGTATAAATTTGTGTAAATATATATATATATATATATAAGTTTTTCCAGTTTCACTTTTTTTTCCTTCCCTCCTTTTTACTGGGGCTCTCCATGGCTCATGGCAGGGTTGGCATTTTGCCAAGGTCAAAACCAAAACAGCGAGCATAAAAGTTCACAGCATGATTGACCATCTTAAGGTAGATATTTAAAATTAGCTAGCTAGATGGAAATCTGTATGGTGCATTTTTTTCTCTGAGCAGTTCATGTACAGATGTCTGAAAGTACACATTGTGAATATATATATGTATATTCATATAAAAAGTGTTTATATGTACAATGTCCTCTCAACAGTTTCAAGAAGAAAAAACTGTTGCCAGAGGTTAATTTTACATAGATGCTTTCTCCTCACTACATTTCAAATAGCCACAGTCCATTCACCAATTACAAAGTTGGAGAAAGGGAGGAAGCTCACATAAAACCACCAGAGAATCCATCTAAAATTATAATCCCCAGAAAAGAGACTCTGCTTTCACATGCAAAATTCAAAATTCCAACATGTTACCAAGAATTTATTCAATGCATCATAGCTATCAGTAACCATTCAGATACTAGAGCTGAATGTATTTATTAGCTCACAGTTTACCTGACACCATTTGTCAGACAAAAGGGTGCATTAAAGGACTTGTACACATCAGAATGATCTTGCATGATGCATAGATCTTCTGCAGATGGCACAAATACAAATTGCTCTCTAGATATATTGACTACTCTGTACATACACAGGGAGATGGGCCCAGTTTGTCCCTAAAATCATACGAAATATATGTTTAACCTCTATGTGCTACCCCATATTTCAGTAGTTACACTAGCCTAATTCAATGAGAGATGAGGACCTAGTCTATTGCTACCAGATAGCTCCAACGCAAATTTCTTGTCTGTGTTAGGTAAATTACTTTCTCTTTAAGATACTGTTGACACTCTTGGGAAAAATACATAGCCTTTTATATATTGTAAAAATCTTACTTTTCATTCAGCTCTTAAAAACTTCCCACATTCTTTTGTAAGTAAACAACATGTAAAAGAAAAACAATTCAACCCTTAAAGACTATAATAATAAAAATATTTATTTAAGTTGAACTGCTTAATTTTATCAGAAATAAACATTTCCCTAGTCTTGTACTTCTTCAGAAATATAAAGATAATTCTTTTGCTAAAAAAGAATCAGGAAAAGGTGTAATAACTTGTGGATACCTTGCTTAAACTACACATTTGACACTTTTAAAATCTGAAAGACTCAGTCTTATGTAATTTATTTTTTCCATGTGAATTAAGCATTCTGTGGTTTGAGGACTGATGGTTATCCAGGACTTTTGAAATGCACTGCTTACACAATTTTCTAACTTAAATCAAATTAGTCTTGATATATGTGGCAAAAGGAGTAGAATTAGTGTGATATAAGTATAAAATTGATGTTTGTTGTGAAGTTATGGCTGTGGTGCAGCTGAACATCATGGCAGCATCGTGCCCCTATGCACACCCAATGCACTCAAGTCATCAGTTCCCTGGGTAGATCAGGAACACCCCAACTGTTCCCAGCTTAGAGACAATGTGCTGATAAAAGATGACAAGTTGACTTTAACCAGAGTGGCTGACAGAGCTACTACATGCTTGCACAACAAATTCTTGAACTAATTCATCCCAAAGCACTTTAGATGTGAATTTCAGTTGGTTTTAGGAATTCCCACAGGTATCTCCTGCTGGATCCAGTCCCTTTGGTAATTTTTTCAAGTGATTTCCATGGCAGAGCTGGCCAAACTGTGGGCAGCTAAGGTGCAGTGGTCAGCAGAAACTGTCCCTACAGATGCAGAAATGGCTATACAGGATATTTCTACCAGGAATTAGCAAGAATAGGGGTGCTCCAAGATGGGGAATGAGGCACTGGCACAGCCTCACTGGCCAGGGTGCAGTTCCTCAAGGCACCAAGAAGGCTGGCAGAAACAGGGGCAGGTAAGAGGACCTACCAACAGTCAAGGCAAACAATTATCCATCAGATCCAGAGCCCATCCAGGGAGTCCTTTCAGGAGCAGCAAGTGATGGGACCAGAACTGTATCTGAAAACAAGGTTAAGCACAAGTTCATGTTCTGTTTAGGAGACAGGATTGGAGATGAGTCAGAGAACAAGCACATCTACATCTTCCTTCAAACAAAGAGTGGGTGTTCAGGGGCTCTGGGAGCAGGTGTGATTCTGGATCTCAGGTAAGACTGATCGAGGTAATTACATCTTGTTGGCGCCCTTGGGGTACTGACAATTATTTTATACATAATTAAGATGATTAAAAGATGTCATGTATGTTATTTAAGATAAACAAAAACAAGATCATGCAACTGGTGAGCCTTTAAGGCAGTGCCAGATCCCATCTGTGTGTAAGAATTTGGTAAAACAACAGTCTGAGAAGTATCAGCTGATCCAGCAGAAGATGCTGCTTCAAGGATCCTTGCATTGGAGATTCCTGTCACCTGCGGGACTGTGACTGTAATCCCGTTTGAGAAATTCTTTTTCCCATGCCAGCATTACCCTTTGCAAAGATGCCAATAACTTATGTTCCTCTTTTCTTCTCTTTTTTTTGACAAAGACATTCTTCAGGAGTGGCTATGCAAAACATTTTTTGTAGATAAGTTTGCTCTCAGCTTTTGCCTTTAATTAACCTCACAGTAGCAATAATGTACCAGTTAAACAGATTTTTCTTTATAAAGTTATACGAGCACTGTGACCTGTAAGGCAGTGAGCTCATAAACTACACAGGCAGCCCTAGGTATATACATTTTGTTCTTTAGATAGTAAAATCCTAATAGCATATTATTTTTTCTCTCAGCATGTACATACATATGTGTGTTTACATAATTAGAGGACAATTACAGAAAAAAAGGCTGTGAAACTTCAAATTTAGTTTAGAGGTCCAGATTGTTGTAATAACATCCATTTGGAATTTGTGTAGCTTTTCTTTTGTCAATAAAATATTTCAAGATCATTGCTCATTGAAAAAGATAATATCTGTTCAAGAATTAAAGGTTTCCTTTTTTCTTTTTTTTGTTTCTTAGAATTACATCTTTCCCAATTTAACTAACACATATGTACTTCTCAGGTCTTTGCTGGTTTGTGTGGCAGCTTATTCAAGGAAGAGGGAAGTCAAAAGATGATTACGGTACCCACTTTATCAACTCTTAATTTCCTAGAGGTGTTTGAGTTTTAACATGTATGAAGCCACTAAGGAAAAATATATGGGCACATCAGTTTAGAGACCAGCAGGTAAGAAGGAAACTTCTTCTCCATCAATAATAGGATCCTTCCCAGTAGTTTGACTGATTATCAGATATTACTGCTTAGATGTTATAATCATGTCGTCTATAACTTGCAGTTGTATCATGCTGTTGGAAGGAGTGAAGTGACTTATAGTCTCCTTCATATCTCTTCCTTAATTTACTAAATAAGACTGCCTTAAAAATCCAGTTAGCATGTTTTTCTTAATAATCCAGCACAGTATTGTATTCATATTATCAAAGTATATGGAGAGACAATTTTCCTAAGTTCTATTTCACAGCCATGATTTTTTTTTATACAAACATTAGAAATGCATATTGCTTCTGTAACTAGGCATGTTCTTTATTCACTTAAGGTTTTGTTTTTTCCTGTACATAGTTGTATTTACTCTTTATAGATAGAGCCATTCTCAGCTCTGACCTAGTACTGTTTGCCTAATAAACTAATATATTCAAGTCAAAGTTCTAGAAACTAATTTAAAGCCTTAAAGACAACAGCATTTGAGCAATCCTCATTCCTATCATAGCCCTCTAGAACAACTAAGCTCAGTGTCAGTTCCAGCTTTTTACTTCAAGGTAAAATCTCAATTTATGGGGACAGAGAGCCTTCTAAAGTCAAATACTGTGACTATTAAATGTGGGACTATCCTTCCTGTCTGATACAGGAGGAGAGATAACATGATGGGGAAGGTGATTTTCTCAGGATGAGGTTCATTCTTTGCAAACGGGCTGTGCTGGCCCCTGCAGTTTCCCTAAATACAGGTAGCTCAATTGCACAGTTCATGTCAGATTTTGTAATGCAGAGACAGAGATTTTTAAATTTATCTGGAGCTGCCTGAACAGCTTCTGGTTTTGTTGGTTTTTGTCAATAACATATTTTAGACTGTCGTATAAAATATTACAACATGAAAATGGAGGTAATTGCAGAAAGGACTTAAATCCTTTGTCTGGTATTTTACCCTCTAGCTTCCAAAATGTATTCTGAGCACAGATGTACCTTTTTGTCATAACTCTGCATAAAGAGAGGGTGAGACTATTATGACATTGCCACTCCATCAGTCCTGTTTCCTGGAATGATCAGAAACCTGCTAATCCTTACCCAACCCAACCAACTATGCTTATTATGTTCAAGGCTTCAGAAGAAAATAAGTATGGGCTTCTTATTGGGAAACAATTTTAATTGGATACAGGGGGAAAAAAAGGCTACATTTAATTTCATAATCACAGTCTCCTTAGAGTCATTAACCATGTTTTGCTTATATCCCCAGACAAATCATGATTAATAGCAAAAGGCTTCAGGACATAAAATGCAATTTATTAATTATCACAGTTCTGTTAATTAAGAGATATATTTATATTGTACCATCATTAGTATAACATTGTTTTTAGCATTACTGACATGAAGAAGAGCAAAAGATTAAATCTGAGGTACATTTGTCATCGGTATGACAACTCCTCAATGTATTGATATTCTCTACAATATCTCTCTATGGAAAATATGCAGATTAATATGAATAATGGCTTTGTACTCATCAATATCTTATTCTGAATATGGAAACGTTTCTATGTACCACTCATTATGAACATGTGGCCTCACATGTTACAGAAAGAGGTAAAAACAGAGGCATGCATCCTCTTTGTTGTCTTGAGTCCCATAGAGTTAAGATCACATCCCTAGGTGTGAGAAGCGTACAGCCTCTCTCCAAAAAAATTTCCTAGTGACACAAATCCATTAAAAGAATGATGAGTAGTCAGAATTAAAGCACAGATCAAAATGATGTGCTACTACATAAAAAACATATTTTATTTTACAGAAACAATGAAAATATGTATATTTTACATAATATGCTTACATTATAGTATCCAAATCTTTGCAGAGAATTCCAGTAAATGTTCATTTCTGCTACTGGTAACTGTCTGTAACAGGTAATCCCATTTTTCTTGAAATCCATGTTACAAGTGCGGAAGGTGCATTTGTAATGCAAGCCTCAGCCATCAGTGGAACAACATGGATCAAAAGCACTGTAAAAATAATAGGTGAGAGAAAGTTCCTCTGAAAGTGGCATCCAGACTGCAAGCAAATATGTACATGTGTGGTTATTATATTCAGGAGAATATATATGTGGTTATTATATTCAATATTCTGATTTTATACTGTTCTTATTTGAATGTATGAACAACTAGATTAGAAAATAGGTTTTTCACCACAAGCTTAAGGGAAAATGGCAGAAGACCTTTAAAATCTGCCATGGGCAGAGCTATTCTGCTGCTTAAAACTCTGACCAGAATCTGTTCTCTTTTTTTTTCTCCATTTCCTGGTATTTCCTTTGGGAAGATGGGAGCTAACAACCAAAGATAGGGAAATGAAATATTTTTTTTCCCATGTGCAGCATCTTCAGTTTTCCAGGGTTTTTTTTTTTCCTAATGTTGGGTAAGACAAATAAAAATGTCCAAAATGTTATTTCCTGACCTGCTCTTTTTGGTGACACTATTTTGCATGAAAACAATTCCTAAATCCTTTCACACATGTGCAAGTACAAGTGCAATAAAATCAATCCAATTTTCAGAGATGTGGCCTACCTACAGCTTCCAGGGAAGCTTTTGCCAATTCTCAGGGACTAATACAAAAGGCAGAAAAGGAACAAAATTATTTGGTATTAAGCAACAGCTTTGCTTTGCCCAGTGATACACAAGAGCTATTGACCAGAAATGTAGGGACAC